>OY987334.1:77041609-77713609 GCA_963920685.1 Polydrusus tereticollis
TTCAAAAATCCTCGGATTTTTTACCTGTTACCATTGGAAAAATATGTGCTCAGATTTTGTACAGACCTTTAGAGACATCCTGTATATGAAATTGTACTATATAAAATTTGACTTTTCACAAACATAATATTAAAGTCGATTCTATCAGTACACTTTTATAAAAAGTTGGTACTTTTTCTATTCTTACTTCATTTGCTAATGTATCTATATATTTTTAAAAGTGTGCGCAATTTTACTCTTCTTCTAAGGTGACGTATATTATCTATTTATTCTCAATTAACAGCTGAAGTTGTAGAACCAACTCCCTAGCGAGTTTTAAGATGGCGGCTGGGTCGTGTCTTTCGGCCATTTCTAAATTGCAAAATTCAAATTAGAGAGGAAGGAGGTACTTTTGCAAAAAAAATATATCCTCTAATATTTGTTCTTAAAATTATAACCTATATTTTTTATTGCACCAGTGGACATTTACTTTTTAACTCCTAATGGGTCGATGAATTTAATCAAACCTATTGACGGTCTAAAAACTCGACTTAGAATATTTGCGTTTAATAAATTTGGTTTAGTCTATCTTAAAATTGAGAAAGATTTTTTTTAAACTTATTTAGACAAATAAGTTTATTAAAACATATGTACAAGGATATTGATTATAAATAAACTGCCCATTTGTATAGGTAATTCGGCGAGTTACATGAAAAATGTAAATATAAAAGTGGTAGTTTTTCTCTATAAATTGTTTTACCATGTTACACAAAAAATAATCGGGCATCACATTTGTGAATATGATATAAAATTGATAGTTTTTAGATGGAAATCCCTATACAGGGTGTAATTTAATTGAGTGCCGATACTTAAGGGTGATAATCTATGAATGATTCTAAGATAAAAAGTTAATATGGACATATGTCCTAAACCTCTTCATTTTTGAGCTACAGGGTGTTAACATTTTAAGAAAAATATAACCTTTTTATATAAATCACTCTTAGATATTTTTATGAAATTTTGTACATACCTTTTAATCAATAAGGAGCATTTTTTGACCTAACAGATTTATAAAAATTTTTACCAGTGACGTCCGTACGGGGTTTGAACTGAATATTTTTAAAGAAAAAATGGATACGCCACTGCTTTTTCTAAAAACGAAACTTACTTTTGAAATTCTCATTTATTTTAAAGCAAATTTCGTTTATAGACTTACTTTTGTACGACGCACCGTTTTCGCGTAAAAAAATAAAAACAAAAAAAACATTTTTTTCTTCGGTTCATTGAGACTGCTTTTATTTATTTTGTTGAATTTGGTTGGCACCCACCATGAGTGGAAACACTTTTTTTGGGACAACAATTTATTTTCTACTCACCAGTGACATTCAACTGAACGTTTGAAAAGAAAAAAACGGTAACCATATTAAATGCCCTCTTAAAGCAAATCAAATAAAAATCAGTAGGCTGGGTAAAGCTACATCAATTTTGACGTTTCTTTTCATAAAGACAAAAGGCCTGGCATTGATTTTGCATTATTAAATAATTATTATTACAGTAAGACGTTAAATTATAATAAAAGAATGGTAAATTTTACAAACAGTGAATTAACTGACATGCATTTTATTTATGGGCTTGCAGACGGTAATGCATACGAAGCCAGGCGGATATACCAAGAGCGGTATCCAAATCGCGTACTACCCGATCCGAGAACATTTTCTAGGATTCATAGACGTCTCCACGAGACCGGAACTTTAAAAGTAGACCACAGTGCTAAAGGAGTCCATCAAACAGTAAGAACACCGGAACTTGAAGAAGGAATTTTACACGAAATTGAGGAGAACCCCGAAAGTAGCACGAGGAAAATCGCGGCAACATTTAATGTTTCACATTTTCTTGTTTGGAAAATTCTCATCGAAAATTTATTATACCCATATCACATTCAAAGAGTCCAGGCATTACTCCCTAGAGATTTCCCGATGCGCATTAATTTCTGTGTGTGGTTTCTTCAAAACCTGATGGAAAATCCGTTATTTGACAGGCACATTCTTTTTACCGACGAAGCTAATTTTTCTCGAAACTCAATAAGAAATTTCCATAATAACCATTTATGGGCGGATGAAAACCCTTATGCAATTGTAGACTCAAATCATCAAGAACAGTTCTCAATAAATGTTTGGGCTGGCATTATTGATGATTATTTGATAGGCCCATTTTTTCTCCCAAGAAGACTTGATGGACAATCATATTTACACTTTCTTGAAGAAGATCTGCCGCCAATGCTTGAAGACCTTCCATTATTATTAAGAAACCAGATGTGGCTAATGCACGATGGTGCGCCTCCACATTTTAGCTTACGAGTGCGTGAATTTTTAAATCACACCTATCGCAATCGGTGGATAGGTCGCGGAGGAACGCAGCCATGGCCACCTAGATCTCCGGACCTTAACAGTTTAGACTATTTTTTCTGGGGGCATCTGAAAAGCTTAGTGTACCAAGTGCCGATTCATACCGAAGAAGAGTTACGAAATCGTATATTAGTATGCTGCCAAACCATAAGAAACACCCCGGAAATCTTCGAAAATGTGCGTCAGTCTATGGGAAGAAGAGTCCATGCTTGCATACGTGTGGGTGGACGACACTTCGAACAACTACTGTAAATAATGTGGGTTCTTTATTCTGTTTATCTTCTCTTGTCATTTCGCTTTCGATTTAAGGTTTGGAATTTTTCCTTTTAAATTAATCGCGATTTTTGAAATAAAATTTTTTATTTTTTTTTGTTTTTATTTTTTACGCGAAAACGGTGCGTCGTACAAAAGTAAGTCTATAAACGAAATTTGCTTTAAAATAAATGAGAATTTCAAAAGTAAGTTTCGTTTTTAGAAAAAGCAGTGGCGTATCCATTTTTTCTTTAAAAATATTCAGTTCAAACCCCGTACGGACGTCACTGGTAAAAATTTTTATAAATCTGTTAGGTCAAAAAATGCTCCTTATTGATTAAAAGGTATGTACAAAATTTCATAAAAATATCTAAGAGTGATTTATATAAAAAGGTTATATTTTTCTTAAAATGTTAACACCCTGTAGCTCAAAAATGAAGAGGTTTAGGACATATGTCCATATGAACTTTTTATCTTAGAATCATTCATAGATTATCACCCTTAAGTATCGGCACTCAATTAAATTACACCCTGTATATTGTTTTTTAGATTTATAAAGCTCTTAACTCTCTATTCAGCTATATCTGCTTTTTTTTTTAAATTTCAATAAAATTGGTTTGTTTATATGAGAAATTTTGACGTTACCTAGCTTTTAATAAATGTTGATTTAATAATGAGCTTTTTCAGGGACGTAGACAGAGTGTTTATTTTGGGGGGGCCAGTTGGGGCACATCCAAATTTGTTTTTGGGGGTCATATAGTGCAATTTTGTACTAATTTTTTTTTAAAAAAACCTCAACGCAGTAAGTACATATTTATATAGTTTAGTTCATAAAAAAGTGGTACAAAAAGGTTATGTGCGTTGAGAGGTTTTAATGTAATTCTTATGACACTGTGACATTTAACCTAACCTCTTTGTACTTTCACTTTTCATTTTTCACGTTCACTTTTTTATGAACACAACTGTACCTCAAAATTGTTTTTTTTAACAAAAAATTAAAAATAAACGGATTTAATATACGAAAACATTTTAGATACAAATCTAAAAACATATGAAGTGCTTTTTTAAAAGCATTTAAACGCAAATTTGGAAAACCACTACTTAAACTTATGTTAGTATATACAATACAACGTTTTACGTTATTAATAAGTTAGGTCTATTCCCCTCTTCTTTTCGGCGAATATATCTATTACTTTCTCAAGGTCTATTTTTTTTTACGATTGATTTCTCGGCAGATAGAATGGCAAGATGTGTCAGTCGGTCATTGCCCATTCTATTCCTTAAATAGTTTTTAATAATTCTTAAACAAGAAAATGTTGTTTCACAAGAAGCACTTGAAACAGGAACAACAACGGCAATTAAAACTATAATAAAATAAATAAAAAATAAGGATAACATAGGTAGGGTCATTAGGATTGGGGGGGCCAGTGGGGGGGCCTGGCATTAAACAGGGGGGCCGTGGCCCCCCTTGGCCCCCCCCTGTCTACGTCCCTGAGCTTTTTCGATAGCGAAAAACGAGATATATTTGAAATACGTTTAATCTAATTTAGTAACATTAATTTTACAATACAAAACTTGCTCGATGTGTGCCCCATCTTGTACTACACATTTTCTTAATAATTATTTTTCTTATTGCATTGCCAGCTTAAGTAATAATTATTAAAATATTTCATTACTTAATTTGCCTTTTAAATAGCCCTCTAAACGGGAATCTAATAACGTTAAATCTGGGCTATTTGGCGGCCACCTCATTGTGCTCTATCTCCCAATCCCTAAGGGAGAAGTTTCATTGAGAAAGACAGTTACTGGTACAATGTTGTGTAGTGGACCACCGTTCTGCTGGCAAATGATTTCCGTATGACACATACAGGACTTCTGGGCAGCCCTGTATGTATAAAAATTCGATCACTTTATTGTTTTAAATCGTTATTCTATCCCTATACTTCGAGTTTGCAAGACATTTTGTATTTTAGATTGTCTAATTAAGAAAATACACATTGTTTTATACCATTATGTTGTTCCTAAAATTTTTAGAATTTTTCATTTTATGTGGCAACGTTGTAAAAAATATAAAAACCAAATATAGCGTCATATGGATAATTTTGTGGGGAATCTAAAAATGTTAAAATATATAGGGTGCTTGTTGCATTTAAAAAAATTAATATTTTTATTGTACCACTTTCTTGGACTGCTCTGTATACTTCAAAATAATTCTGTATATACAACTTTTGTGAAAACTTTTTTTTGATATCTTAAATAGAAGAGCCGATATATTACTTTGTCACACAAATGGGCCACCCTGTAGATGGTCGGTTAATTTATAATCGTAACGTACCTCCTAAAAACTCGATTTAGGCTATTTTGGATTTGAAAATAATTTTACAAAACGAGCCATTTTACAAAAACGAGACCTCGTCTAGAAAACAACTGTTGGCAATTCCATCCGCTAAACCGCAAGGTCGAACCACTGTTTACCGCTGCCACCGATCATGATAATAACACCTGAGTCAGCATAACAAAAAAATATAGACGATAAGAATGGTTGCGTAAAATTCTCGTAAAGACAGGTTGATATTCATTATAAATTCGTGTAATTAATATAATTCTGCTGTTAATTGGAAATAATTGTGTATTATTGGTTGGTTCCTAACACAACGGATGCAAGTAAGTGCCAAGTAGTGATGAAATCTGTTAAATTGGGACATTTTATAATAAAATTCTTTAAACACTGATATTCAAAATATTTTCTTGTTTATAAATAGTATGATTCAATTTCCACTGTTTAATATCAAAGTCTAAGGTATCCTAAGGGCATTTTAAAAATCATCATAATATGTTGTATGTCTTTGAAAAGGTAATTTTGGAAAGAATTCGATTGTGTAATTAAAAATACAGGTTGTCGCTTGAAAAGTAATAATCCGATAAAATTGAAAGTGACGTTGATTTGATTTTTAGGTAACAATCAAATCAACATCTCAAATATCTTGTAACCTAACCCGGTGGTGCTTTGTAAAATGATTTGGTTAACGCCCAGTATATTACAACAATTATTAGATATTACAAGATTGTCATAAGTTAGTTTTTATTTAGGGTTCTGTTCATTCTTTAGAGAGAAAAACGAAAAAAACCAAAAAAAAATTTAAGCTTTGATATCAAAAATAAGGCTTGTTTAGTCGCATTATGTGTATTTTTTTTCTATTTTGACGAGTACTCCTTTAAATATCTACGTGACCCTGTATACATACAAAATTTTCTTGATTATAAAAAAAATCATAGCAACTTACCATTGAAGAACTTAATAATATCAGTAAAGTCCATGCCGTTCGACAAGATAATATCCCGGTAAGTCTCTAGCAAGGCCAGAGCTAGGAACAAAACGAAATGACTCGATGCCACCTGTTGAGCTGCCCATATTACTTCCCATGTTGTAAACACATCGGGATACACCTTAAAAAGGGGATAGTTTTCAACATCTACACACATCCAACGAAATCCAGCTACTTACCAATTCCCTTTTGAAATCCAACAAGAACCATCTGTAGCAAAAATAAAAATGCGTATAGTCTCCGTGTGCGTGCATTTGCTCGTACATTTCCGCATCCAACACCTGGATTAGACTCCTCATGTTGGCGAAATGGCAGTCCATAGCGTTTCCATTTGGAAAGTTCTCGATCATTCTTTCCATTAGATGGCAGAAGCAGGCGTATGTCAGAGATTCATCATCGAACGTGACTAGAAGGGGCGCTACCAGATCACACATGCCTTGCATGTAGCCGATATCCAAATGTTCCCAGACGTATCTAAAATTCATATTATTACGTATTTTATAGCAGGGGAGATAGTAACCTAACTTTATTTATTTATTTATGAACTAAAACTCACGTGCACATAACATTTCTTAATTTATCCAAATTGTCATTGGCAAAATACCAATAATTCCTATCGCATCTTTGTACATCCTTTTCTATCCTATGAAGGTTAAGACCAAATGTTTTCAACAGCTCTTGCTAAACATTAAAAAAATTGTTCTGTAAGACTCAAGACAATTTCCTCTATAACAATATCTATACACAGCGTGTAAAAAGTCCCGGACCAGTCAATTATTTAGAAAATGGCGCACAATATAAAAAAACTTCCGGTAGAAAAGTTGTAGGCCTTAAAAAAAATCTATAAAACTAGGACACCTGTAATTATACAGGTTGCCTCAAACAGTCGTAGTAAACAAAATTTTGGTTTCTTTAAATGGAATGACCCCTTTTTAATCACGTTTTCTGATTCCTCTAAACATTCTAAACAAGAATTATGAAACATGTCATATGGCTAAACCTATTAGTTTAAGAAATAATTTGAGTTAAAGGACATAAATACAACAGGTAAGATATTACCTACATTTCGCATTTTTACAAGCTGGTAGCAAAATGTTTTGCGTCACTGTCATATTAATTTCTGAAAATGTCTCTTAACGAAAGGGAACGTATAACTTTACTAATGATCAGGGGTTTTGGAGACCGACAAAGATCGTTTACCAAAACAAAGCAATTTTTCAATATAACTTTTCCAAACCGGCAGCCTCTATCAAAATCTACTTGTGAGAACAGTTCAAAGATTCGGGGAAACCGGGTGTTGCATAGATAAAGTTCGTTCCGGAAGACCAAAATCGGCAACTAGTGATGAAAAAAAATTAGGGGCATTACTTCATTTTGTTCAGGATCCACATTTGTCGTTGAGAAGAGCTGCTACCCAAGTTCTTGTATGTTTTAAATCAGTTGAAATTATTTTAAAAGACACTAATTTTTACCGCTATAAAATAACTTTAGTCCAGGAATTATCAGAAGACGATTTCGAACGTAGAATGGAATTTTGCGAAGTAATGATGCAAAAACCGAAAGAAAATAACAATTTTTTTAATCAAATAGTTTTTTCGGATGAGGCAACATTCATGTTAAACGGGAATGTCAATCGACATAATTGTCGTTATTGGGCTGATCATAACCCACATTGGATGAGAGAAACACACACTCAACACCCCCAGAAAGTAAATGTGTGGATTAGTGGGACCTATGGGGAATTTGAATGCAGAATATTATCTCTACATGCTGCTAAATCGAACTGTGCCAGCAATAACCAATACAGTAGGACCACTATTACGACATACGTGGTTTCAGCAGGACGGAGTTCCTCCTCATTTTGAGCGAGCTGTAAGAGTTTACTCAAATAATACTTTTCCTAACCGCTGGATAGGCCGAAGGGGCCCCATAGAATGGCCCGCTAGGTCGCCAGACTTAACGCCCTTTGATTATTTTCTCTGGGGACAACTAAAAAATAAAGTGTAGTTGACAAAACCTGCAGATCTGAACGAATTGAGAAGAAGAATTATTGAAGAATGTGAATCTATTAATCAAGAAATGTTACAAAACGTCATCGACAAATTTTATTATAACCTAGCTCATTGTCAAACTGTGGGAGGGGGACATTTTCAACATTTAATTAAATAACGACTTACTTAAATTTATTTTTGTTCTTGTAAATTTGTTATTAATTTTACTGCTTCTATTTAACTTGATTGTCATTAATTTTTTGACAAAACTTTCGTGGGTACATTTAGTACAATTTTTATGTTTTTTTTACAGTTTTAACGCAAAACATTCTTTCTGGCTTGTAAAAATGCAAAATGGATTAAAAAGGGGTTATTCCATTTAAATATACCAAAGATTTGTTTTCCATGACTGTTTGAGGCACCCTGTATAATTGCAGATGGCCTAGTTCTATAGATTTTTTTAAGGTCTACAACTTTTATACCAGAAGTATTTTTATATTGTGCGCCATTTTCTCAATAATTGACCGGTCCGGGACTTTTTACACACTGTGTATAGCGTAAGTATATACTTACGCTATACACTCCGCCATTGGAACTGGCAGGTGACACACACGCTGATCTAGCTGGACTGACCAATCCGTGGGTTTCGATGCAAGTGTCCAGCGAAGAGTTGTTCTCTTCCGTTACAGCGTCCAAGTGATTTCTCACCGGACTGTCGTTCTCCAAATTACTAATGTCCACCGAGGCGTTCGTCACTATGACCGTCTGAATAAAGTCCCTGAGTTCTTGTCTGTCAACGTCAACTGTCAAATTATCGTCATCTTAAAAAAAATATGGTCAACACCATACGCCAATCACAGATATGCTGCTGCTATTACCTGCTTTGTTATCACCACTAGTTTCTTCTTTATCTACACTAGATATCCTACTTCTATTTAAGGCTTCATTATCATTATTTAGTACAGTGCATCCATCATTTTCTTGTTTGCCATCATCGTTATGATCTCCTGCTGCTGCTGCTGCTTCTACCAGGTTTTCGTCTTTATGCTCCCCGTCTTCATCGCTTTCGTACTTCAGTGTATTCTGTTTCGTTTTGCCTGCTTTCTTACGAGGCGTTTCCGATTTGTCCTCGTCTGTCATTGAATCCTCGTCATCCGTTATCACATCTTCGAAGACCTAGAACATCAGACAAGTCTAGCGGGGTTCTTCTCCAGCTACCAGGAAACTTACCTCGTTGCTCAAGTCTCTATGAATTTCGTTGGGTATTTGATCCCCGGACATACTCTCGCTGCTAAGTTTGGCAATAGCATGGGCCTGATCTTCCTTATCCCTCTGTTTGACGATGGCCTCGACTGCCAACCACTCAGACATGGTATTTTCATATCTACAAAAAACAACATAAAAATCATTTTTTGAGTAAGTTTCTATCGCTTACGCTTGCTTGGTGTCTTCATCTAATTCCTTTCTTTGCTCGGCGGTGCTGCCAAACTTATAATGACCTAACAAATATGGCCAGATTTCGGGCCTCAGTTGATTGGACACACCTCCGTAATATGTCAGTCTGTAAGTTTCCGTGTAATCGGTAACTATGCCGTCGATGCAAAGCTCTGCCCATTTTTCTACCGTGATTCCTGCAATCAGATGAACTAGGTAGTTACATAGCAAATATGGACTGCATAATAACATTACCTTCCGATGCATTATCACCGTTAATGATTTTATTGTTCACCAAGCCACTCAGATGTGTTCTCACAGTAGAGAGATGTCGACAATACGCTAACCAACCGTAGAAAGCCCTGGAAATGATTTGCTTTTTCATTGAATCGCATACAGCTTGGATGCAGACGCTTGGCGGGCTGTCTGGTACAGATTGCTGATCTAAAATCAAGGAATAATTGAGTTCTACATTTAATGTCTCGCTTGCCTAAAGGCGCATTTTCTTACCTATACTAAAGCTTTTTGATGAACTTTCTGAGCTTGTGCTGGTACTGCACAATTGCACTCTAACCTTTGTCGGCAAGGAAGCCTTGGTGTCCAGAAGGTCTTTTCTTTTTACTATAGAACAAAATAAAATGCAATTTGAATTCATTGTATCCGCATTGTTCCTATCCAAACAACAAACAACATTAAATAAATAGCTCAGCAGTTTATTCTGTGAAATACGAGGCTCATATTTAAGATAACTAGCTTTGTCCTCGCGTATCTAATTTGATGCATTAGGTAATGACGATTACACGAGATACTGTTGCTAAAGCTTATGTCGTTTGCAAGAAAGGCAGGATTATCCGTAGTAATGAGTCGTTACGGGTGTAATTTAGCAGAGAGCATGTTTTAATTAAATTAAGTTAAAAGCATTTGAACGAAAAAATGTTGCCAAGTTAGCAGGGTTTTGTTAAATTGATTTAGGGTAAGGTATACACATGTTTTATTATGCAGTGTGTACATAAAGTAAGGAACAAATTCATTAATCATTACTTAATATTCTAAAAACATTTCATAAAAATCCTCGGACACGTATATAATAATTTTTAATTGCGCATATTTTGACTTATACATTTATTATACAGGGTAACTCATGTAGTAGATATGACATTATCGACGATTTTTTTAAGCGGAAACCCCTTTGTTTTAGTTCAGATCTGTAATCTTCAAGAACAGCTGATTTCAAAAAGGGCCTAAAATTGATAGTTTCGTAGCTACAGGGTAAAAAAAAATATTTTTTTAAATGTGTTTTTAATAAAAAAAATTAAAAATTTAAAAAATTAAATAAGCTAGCATAATGTGGAGGTGCGCTGTCTTGTTGGTACCACAAATTTTCATCTAGAATTGCAGGATTATTTCTACTCGGATATAAGTTAACTGGCGTAGGGATAAGAAAGTCTTGAAGAAACTGTAGGTAATTTAGCCCGTTTACATTGTTGTCAAAAAAATATGGCCCAGTAATTTTGTTTTTCACTATACCCGCCCAAACATTAATTTTTTGAGGATATTGAGTATGATGCTCACGCATTCACCTGGGATTTTCTTGTGCCCAATATCTACAGTTTTGCCGGTTTACTTCACCATTTAATTTAAAAGTAGATTCATCCGAAAATAGGATATTTTCAACAAACAAGGGATCTGCGTTACATCTTTCCATTAATATTTGACAAAACTCCATCCTACGAACGGTCATAGCAGCCGCCTCATGATATATGCCAATCTGGCGGACGCTGTTATGGGGATCTTCTTCTATAGCCAATAAAATATTTAATTTTTTATCATCCGGAATAGCTGGAAGGCCTTTCCTGGGAAGATCTTCCACAAAACCCGTTTCTCGAAATATTGTTTCAAGTTAACTCACAGTTTATCTAGTGATTTAAGTAATTGATCTTTCTGGGTACTAAGCGTTGAATAAAATGCAAACTTCTTGTTGGGTACGAATCCTATCACCATATCCAATCATCATAAGAATTTCTATTCTTTGTGTGGGAGATGAACTAAATATTAAAATTAATTTTATTACTTCTACTAAACTTACTAGAAAAATTCAATATAATGACAGCATAATGTCATTATCTAAATACCATAGTTACATAACAGCAAATAAGCCTACTTAAAAAAAAATGTATCTTAAATAAAATTATTTGTTCTACCCTGTAGCTGTTCTTGGAGATTACAGATCTGAACTAAAATGTAGGGGTTTCCATTTAAAAAAATCGTCAATAATGTCATATCTACTACATGAGCTACCCTGTATAATAAATATATATGTCAAAATATGCGCAATTAAAAATTATTATATACGTGTCCGAGAATTTTTACGAAATGTTTTTAGATTACTAAATAATGAACTTGTTCCTTACTTTATGTACATACTGTATAGGGCTTAATGTATTATTAAACAAGAACCCTGGAAAAGTAAGAATAATGAAAGTAAATAATTTAATTATATCATAATGACTGTACTTAGCATATTTAGAAATAAACACTCAAGTACTCTGATCAAGTTGATATTCTTGGTTGGATGCCGAAAGCAAGGAGGCCTTTGGAAACCTAAAGTGAAATAGAAATAGAATCTCGAGTTAATAGAGTTACAAACTTTATTGAAAATTCAATAAGGGAAAACAGAGTTCCTTCCTTCTACAATTTTCTTGAGGCAGTTTAGAATAAAACCATATTGCAAAACAGAAGTTTGTATGTCACACTGGAAGGAACAAAATGTATTCTTTTTGCATTTCACATGCTGTACCACTACACATTCTGAACTCTACTGTAGCAAAGAATTTCATCTTCTACAACGGCAAAAAGCTTTTAATTCTGACCCTGTAGAGATTAGGCACGTTCAGTGGGAACCACGATGACAATATGCCACTAGTGTAGGTTCCATTTTAGGAAGGAATTGGTAAATTAAAAGTTTTACAAAGAAAAGGTATTGATATTTTAGGCAAATGGGTAGGAGGATCTAAAAAAAAACTTGCGCGATCTCTTGAAAACTGTAATACGACCTAATTTTATTTTAAAACAAATTCGTTTTTCTTATTTAACATCTTCAGTATACCTGCAACCAGAGCTGCAGGGGTTCTGAATGATTTACTAACACCAAAAGAATATTGCCAAACGTTTGAACTGAGCATCATCATTCAGAGTATTCCCGGTTTTCTCTATTTTATTCAATCATTCGTAAAATAAAGTTTCCTTGTTTCAGGTCACAAACTCGAGACCATCGATAATCTTTTTCGATGAACTGGCGTGGATCAGAGACAAACAAGCAGATCAAATTCATTGGCCATCAATCGGATTGAGGCTGTGGATTCAGCTTTAAGAAGACCAGCGATATTCGATAAAGAACTGTATTTTTGTTTGCCAGGTGTTGAAGCAAGAAGAGAAATACTTCAGGTAATTATATGAATTGCTTGATTTTGTTTATTCCCCACATCTTTTAGTTCGAGGAAATATTTTAGTTGTTTGAATTAGGTTCATACTCATCTATAGGGTTTATGTTCCGAGATAATTTGAGATGTTTGAGAAGACTATATCCATGTTTAGGAGGTGTACAAATTGATCGAGAAAAACTAAACGTATTACGGAAACAGTTGTTAAAAATGTTTGGGTTCGATTAAAAATGTAACTGGAGAAATTTAAGGCATCATCATAAATTTGACATACATTTGATGCTGTATTTCTTATGAACCAATCAAGGGTCCTATTTTTTCTGCATTGTATGTTTAGCCCTTGATAATGTCATAGGTATCGTTATTAAAACAATTCATGTTCGTTTTCTTTAATATATTCCAGTTAATATCAAATGATAAATTCAATTAATTAATCGTCTCTAGAATTAGGAGGAATACACCGTGTTATAGCTTATTATGTTTAAATTTATCCAATGTATCCAATGTAAAAGACAAATCATAATGGAAACTCAATGTTTGCTTAAATGCTGTCATAAATATTTAACGGCTATTAAACAATATAAAACAGAAAGTCGACCAATTTATCTATTGCAAGAAAAGGATGAAAAGGTTTTTCAAAAAAATGTGAAATCAAAGCTCCTTAACTGAATAACAATTTTTCGCGCAGGTTAGTTCAGGTTAGATTACCACCAAGACACTAACGCACAACTTTTTGAAAGATTGATGGGATCATTGACTTCTTAAAAATATACCCAAAAATAGCGTTATTGTAGTAGACAATGCTAGTTATTATAGTCGTCAAGTAAAAATGTTTCTCCACTACTAACCTATAACATCGCCATTATTGACCGATTATTAACGCTAGAAATCGTTTTTCTCTACCTTATAAGTCAATATTGACCATGGTCAATAATAAGCCATTGAAATCCATTATTGACCGATCTTTGACCTTAACCGAATTTTGTTTGAACGCAGGTAACTTGATTTTTTAATTCTACAACATCAATTCATTGTGGTTAGGCAACCAGACAATTATCAATACATATTAGATTACTTGATATTGTAAAGTATCGATACAATCAACATTTTTTCTGCTTCCATCCTTAATTCGGGAGGTGTACACATAATATTATCACTAACATTTTCTTCGCTCATTTAAAAAAAAAAACGCAAAACTCGTGAAATCTGGTGACACAAATGAACACAAATTGACATTGACAAAGCCACCTGACAAAACAACAAAATATTTTGCCAATTCCAAAGCGCAGGTAACTTGATTAAAAAATATACTTATACCTACCTATAATTTTTTATAATTATTAATACTATAAAGATAAATGTCATATAAAAGTTTGTAGTAGTGGAAAAAATAATATATTAACCACGGTTTAGACAGCTTATTATAGCCCTCGCGTCTTAAATCCCTCGTCGCTTCGCTCCTCGTGATTTAAACTCGCCGCTCGGGCAATAATGATGGCTGTCTAAACCTTGGTTAATAATATACTATTCCTAGTTCTAACAGTACAAAAGCAGAAGTAAAATCAAATATTAAAAGGAATAATACTTCCCCCACATTAAATACATCTGTAGTAGAATTAATAAAATACAAGTAAGTAAATATAATATGTTTCATATACCTAGGGTACTTTGTTGACGACTGTAAAAACTTAATTTTTATTGAAATGAATAAATCTGCATTTCAGTATTTCATTAATTTTTATTGAATCTGCTTCTAATTTTCGACCAATTTCTTTACTTCCAACACTTTCTAAAATTATTGAAAAATAAAAACAATATTTTAAATACAAACCAATTTGCATTTCAAAAAAATAAAAATTCTAGTGATGGTATTTTTCATTTTTGAACATCTTTATTTTAAATTAAATTAAGGAGATTTTGCTGCAGCAATATTTTGTGATATTTCTAAAGCTTTTGATTGTGTTAACCATGATATATTATTAAAGAAGCTTGAGCTTTATGGCTTTAGAGGTATATCATTTAAATTTGTTTAAATCATATTTATCTGAAAGATCTCAAGTAGTATTGTTAAATGGTAAGAAATCAAAAAGTAATAAAATTGATTGTGGAATACCTCAAGGTTCAGTTCTCGGTCCATTACTATTTTTAATATATATAAATGACCTTGCGTCAATTTTTATAAATGGTAAATTTACCATATTTGCTGATGATACAACAATACTTTGAAAACACGATTGATGAGGCCTTTACTTGATGAAAATTCATGTTCAAAACACTTAAGGAAAACAATAATTTTCGATTTTCACTATATTTTAATAAATAAACACATAACAGCTGTTTCGGTACACTGTACCTTCTTCAGATGTGAGTACTTTAATACTAAAATTACCAATATTAGGGTAATGAGAATAAAGCTTAAACTACCTGCTAAATTATTATGGGAAAATACGTGTATACAAATTCAATAATGGTGATCTATTTAAATCTAATTGATCGTTCAGTAATATGTTGGAATTTTTAAGTTTATTTATTTCTAATGTCTCTAGGGTATTTAATTTTCGACCTTTGTTTTCTACATGTAAAATTGTATATTTATCATCAAAATTATGTGATTCTTCTAATAAATGATTGGCGTAATTAGAATCCCTTTTATTTTTCAAAAAACATCTTTTATGTTCCTGTATACGTTTTTTAAACGGTCTTCCTGTTTGTCCTATATACACCTTATCACAAGAACCACATTTTAATTTATATACGCCAGATTTATCCTGTTTTTTAACTTTACTTTTATTGTTTTTTATTAATTTACCTAAAGTATTCCTATGATATTGTCTCCGTCGGTTTACCGATATAAGTAAGGGTTTGGAAATTATTTGTGTCATTTACTTTATCCGGGTAAACAGCTTTCATTGCCATTTTATATTCCTTTTTTTTAATTATTTTATCAATTAAGCAGGGTTGAAAACCATTGTTTACAGCCATTTGTTTAATGATATTTAGTTCTTTATCATAATTCTCTTTGGATAAAGGAATATTTAACAATCTATGTATATAACTATTGTATGCGGCTAATTTATGTGTATAGGGATGTGTAGAAGTGTTATGTATTGTAATATCAGTATGTGATGGTTTATGAAAAATGCTAAAATCCAATTTATTATTAATTTTATTAATAGTTAGATCAAGAAAATTTATAGAATTATTTTGTTCTGTTTCTAATGTGAATTTGATTCTATTATGTAAGCTGTTTATATGATTGAAGAAAATATTTAGTTGTCTTGCATTCCCAGTAAAACAAGCAAAAATATCATCGACATACCTAAACCAGAATAAAAATTGTTTACTTAGTTTATGATTATGAATTTTAGATTCAAAATCATCCATAAAAATTTCCGCTAACAGAGGGCTTAGAGGGTTACCCATAATTAATCCTTCTTTTGCAATATAAATATTGTCGTAAAAAACGTATACAGGAACATAAAAGATGTTTTTTGAAAAATAAAAGGGATTCTAATTACGCCAATCATTTATTAGAAGAATCACATAATTTTGATGATAAATATACAATTTTACATGTAGAAAACAAAGGTCGAAAATTAAATACCCTAGAGACATTAGAAATAAATAAACTTAAAAATTCCAACATATTACTGAACGATCAATTAGATTTAAATAGATCACCATTATTGAATTTGTATACACGTATTTTCCCATAATAATTTAGCAGGTAGTTTAAGCTTTATTCTCATTACCCTAATATTGGTAATTTTAGTATTAAAGTACTCACATCTGAAGAAGGTACAGTGTACCGAAACAGCTGTTATGTGTTTATTTATTAAAATATAGTGAAAATCGAAAATTATTGTTTTCCTTAAGTGTTTTGAACAATACTTTGGCATAGTAAATATTGTATTGAATTAATTAAAATAATCAATAAAGATTTTATAAATGTTAAAAAGTGGTGTGACTCTAATCTACTCTCATTTAATACCACTAAAACAAATACATTAACTTTTAAATGTTCACTTAATAATATAATTTTTGACAATCTCATAATTAACCCCAAATTTATAAAATTTTTAGGAATCTATATTACTCAAAATCTTTCTTTTAATGAACATATCAAAAAGTTATGTAGAAAATTAGCTTCAGGATGTTATGCCCTGAGAGTACTTTCTCATGAAATGATTATGGTGGTTCTTCGAATTGTTTATTTTGCTTTAATAGAATCTCTTTTGAGATATGGAATTTGTTTCTGGGGGAATTCAAGCCAATATCTTCTAAATTCAATTTTTATTTTACAAAAAAGAGCTATCAGATATTTGTGCAAAGCTAGATCTAGAGATTCTTGCAAAACTCTATTTATCTCACAAAAAATTTTAACACTAACTTCAATTTTTATATTAAAAACAGTTTGTTTGATTTATAAAAGCATAG
This sequence comes from Polydrusus tereticollis, assembly GCA_963920685.1. Lineage (NCBI taxonomy): Eukaryota > Metazoa > Arthropoda > Insecta > Coleoptera > Curculionidae > Polydrusus > Polydrusus tereticollis. The sequence goes on from OY987334.1 coordinate 77,058,874, forward strand.
AAATAGTATTAATTCACATACTTATAATACAAGACAAACCTTTAATATATGTTTACCTATTCCTTCTTCAGGTATTGTAAAAAAATCCATAATTTTTGAGTCTAAAAAATTTTTTAATTATCTTCCAGATTTTATTAAGAAAAATGTCAAATTCTAAAATGTTTAAAAAAAATGTTAAAAATTTATTATTGGAGAAAGTTTATTATTACTCTAGATAAATATTTTGGTGATACTCTGTCATATTTATTTGCATTTTTTTTTTTTATTATTCCGATATTTTAGGTTTTACTATACTATTATATTTTATTGTTAATTTAATTTAAAAAAAGGCTTTGTCGATAAAAATAATACTTTATGACAATAAAGCATATTTTGATTTGATTTTTCCTTTATTTGCTTTAAAATATTCAAAATAAAAATCAATCAATATGTAGATAGCTATATTTTCAAGATGCGAGTTTTGAAGAAAATATATTTTTAAATTTAAACTTACATATTATTTCTTTATGATCGCTATTGTCAATAATCCTAAAAACATAGTCCTTTGTGGCTTCTTCGGTTTCCGACAAGGCCGGTAGAGGTCTACGCCTCTTTGTCGTTGAATTGGCACCAGCTCGTTGTGACCATAGTGGTGGATCCAAGCGACCTCTTGGCAGTAGACCGGTCTCTAGGCAACTGAGGAACGCAAGCATATGACCTCCTAAAACAAGTACAAATTATTTCTTTTCTTTACGATCTAAAATTAATCTTGATTGTGCATTTTTGATCCAATAACTCACTTATTACCTTTTGGAAAATGAATTGGAGGTCTCTGGACACCATCTTGGCCGACCAAGATAATTGTACCACCTGCTTCGATGTCTTGGTGACAATGGACGTACACGATTTCATCTAATCGCACTTGCAACGCGTAATCCCAGTAGATACTGAAAAAAATCTCACCAATCATTAGAACTTATTGCATTATAATATTTTAAAATGATGTTGATATTCGACCCCACGAGCATACCTTTTGTCCTGGGATTCTTCCGTAAAGCCATTCATCAGCTGATTGGGTGTCCATTTTATAGTAAGGCCGCTGGGAGTCTGATGCAAACTTAAATATCTAAAACGGAAAATATTATTCTCTAAATAATACAATTAAAAAAAAAGCTGCCAGACATCAAACGTTTTCTTTCTTTTTACTTAAAAGCCTTGCTTTGTGGAAATTTTAATATCCTTTTTCATTTGTGTCATCCTCATATGTGCCTTGGGACTATTTCAACGAAGATAAATAAGCTCAAGGCTTCGCAGAATTTATTTTGTTAACATTTCTATTTAAATTGTTTTTTTTTATGTTCAGGTTAAAGGAAAAACCCTTTAGGGTGCTTTATCGTGTTAAGTTGCAGATTTGCGACGAAAATATTTGTCCTCAAAACTTTGGAAAAACAAAGGGCTGAAAAACGTTGGTTTAGATTACAATATTAAGGGGATGATATATCTAACCAAATCTAGGTTAAAATTGTGTTAAAGGACCCCGCACGGAACATATGGGAATCGGCCCTCGGTTAAAAACTTTTATACTCGGGGATGTTATCCAAAAATCGATGCTGATCAAAAGTCTCTATGGTCACGAGGTCCGAGAATGCGACCCCGGGGAGTTACCTTCATCGCAATCAAAATAGTGAAAATGAGCAAATGCACCCCCCTCCTTGTGATTTTCCATTGTACATATATCTATATTACACAGATATATCATATACAATATTTATATAGTGCACTAGAATTAGAAAAAAGTGTTCAATGATTGAAATAAAATCGTGAGAAATCTTAAAAAAACGTCTTGAAGTCTGGAGTGGAATTGAAAAGATTGGGCATCTCACATAAAATGCCTGCATTTCTGCAGCTTGGTGAACGTCAGTTTGATACGGAAGTAGCGAACACAAATCGTCTTTGCACCAAAATCATGTGGATTGTAGAAGCACGGAATGGGCACCTAAAGTCTATTTTCAAACATAAAATATTCAGAATGCACGTCATCTAGGGGATGATTACAGAATATATGGGGCCATAATAAACAAGTATCATCCTCTGATAATTATGAAAAACGCTACTGAAGAGGTAGCAAGAGCAATGCTGCAACGGGTAAACACAGCCAATAAAATTCGCGCCCGTGTCGAAGTGGATAACCTTCGTAGAAGGAATGCTCAATGGCAGAGACTGGAACAACAAGCACCCGATTTTTCTGCGTTGGATTTAGAATACTTGGAGGCTTTGACATTCGGAGTGTATCAAGTTAACCTGGCAAGATCCTACATCCAAGATCAACTAGACCGACATGGCGATGATGAGCTGCAGATAGATGAAGTACTGAATGACAAGAGTTTCATTCGAGTATGAGTGTATTCGAGATTTCGGCGCGCTACGAATCACCAGCCTTTTTAAAAATATAATGATGAGCGAGAATTCAGTGACAACGATGGCTCTATAACTGGTTATTATTGCACATGTCAAGTTGGGTCTAGAACCCTTGGATCGTGCGCTGACGTAGCCAGTGCTTTGTGGTATCTTGGATATGCTCGACACCGACCTAAGATCAACTACCCCGATGGAACACTATTACAAACGACGAGAAATGCAGCACAGGCACCTGATGACGACGATTCAAGGCAAGATTGATAAAAAAAAAAGAAAAAGCCAAGAAAAGATAGAACAAAGAAAAACAAAATGTATATGTATGGTAAATAAATAGCAAACTCAACTTAACTCTCCCCCTTTCCCTCCCTATACGTCTAGCTCATTTTAAGTTCCCCGCTATGCCCTTTTTATCTTGACTTCCCCACTCCTCTCGCCTTCTTTCGGGCCTTCACTCGCTTCTCTTTTGACAACATCTCAACTTCACAATTGCAACAAATTTAACTGTTTTTTAAGAATAGTTTGATGATAGTAATTTTTGCTGACACGTTAAAATAATAATGCCCTATTTACCCAGGCATCGGTTCGGTAACGTCATCCTTCGCAGGCATAACCAGCACATTATTTTTTCCGAAAAGCAGGGCTGCCCTGGAGTTCTGGTGCAAACTTTCGACGTAGTCCTTGGCTATATGCTGCGTCGTACTTCTCGACGCTATGGTGTCTTCGGAAGAGGTGTTCAAGGATCTCCTGAAGTTCAAGATCGGTCTCCGCACTGAAGGAGGTGTGGAGTGTCCGCTTGATATTCTGTGTCTTTGCACCTGCAGCAAAATATATTTTGCTCTAAGTCTATTTTTAAATGGCGCAAAGTAATATCAAGAACAATTAAAACACTATCCCTTAAAATATATTGTATTTACATTAAAGGATCCAAATAATAAGCATTCTTTAGGTAGGTCCATCCTGAATTTATCGCGAGCTATTGTTATATTTGAGGATTTACCATTGTTATTGGGAAAATCAAATAACAATGGGTGGTACTATTTTACATAATATAATTACAAAAACAAGATATAATATAGAATCCTACAAACAAAGCATTTTCAAAAATCGAATAATACTTTGTCGTTATGGCTTAATCATAGTCCGATTCGGAAGATGAACGTTTATTAACATCGTTTATAATAAGCGGTTCAACCATTTCTTCGATTATTATATCTACCTGCCACATTTTGGCTTCTTCTTCTACCACATGATCGATACACTTTTTCCACTTTTCTGCACTGATTTTACCCATAGTTTCATTAAAGAGTCTTTAAAATTCAACATTTTTTAAGTCGTGTTTTATTATCCAATACAATTATTGCATCTTAAGATCCAACATTTGTTCGAACCATTCTTCAAAACCATCGGCATTCATATCTTCGTGATGGTCTCCTGTATTTTTAGGTTGAAACATCAGTAGACCACCTTTAACGAAGCCTTCAGAACTTCCAATGATATGATAATCCGTTGTCCTTTTTCAGATGGGGGTTTTAAACATGTGGACAATCCTTCCAAAAAAGCTTGCCTTGAACTTTTAATATTCATCCTGCCAAAATTTAGTCACAGTGTGGCCAATTAGCCATGTTTCGTCTAGGTTAAATATTTTTTTGTTTTCTTCAACAGACAAAATCGATTGCCTATTATGCTTTTTTCCCCGAAAGCCCATTTTTTTTAAATAATTTCCAAAGCGTATTTCTACATATAAATGGGTAGTCCTGGTTTTTGCCTTATTCTCTGCATTACAACGTCATCCAGCTCAAGTTTTGGTCGTCCTGGAGTTTTTGGAGGTTTGACGCCAACCCTTTTTTTTTTCTTTTAAAAGTTTATATATTGTTGTTTTCCCAACGTTAAGCATATCTGCTGTAAATTGCACTGCATTGTTAACACTCAAATCCGCAGTCTTACTTTTAATAGAATCGTAACAGCGACGATTTAATTTTTTTTCATTTACTGTACATACACGGACTCTAGGGCGTTTAGGCAATTGTTAAAAATTCTCCATATTTAATTAAAAACACACTGACACTTCACACTTTGACTAGTTTCACTGAGAAACAAACACTCAAGGTAGGTATGTATAGATATACAGGGTGATTGATAGTGGATGGCCTATTAGACGTTTTGGACGAACTAACCAACGGATCACTTAGAAAACTTGGTTGCATGCATAAGCGGATGTGCTCTCTCCTTTAAAAATATTTTTAACTATGCAGTGTTGCCGGTTCTACTAAAAAGTACTAGCTACTTTGATATTTTAAATGGAATACCCTGTATATAAATTTTTTTTTACAATCCCCATTAATTTCTTAATAACTTCTCTTAATATTTTCCTATACCTATCTGTCATCGTTTTCGAGATAATAATTAATTTCTATCTTTTTTTTCGCAAAACATGACCTTTAAAAACTGCCGATATTTTTGACTTCGTGACAGATTAGAACATGGAAATTTGGTGGAAAGTTAAGTAATATCCAAAGACATATTACTTTGTATCGATATCTTAATTATTATAGTACAGGGTGTTTCAAAAATGCAAATATTTTGATGATTTGGAAAAATTATCAAAATTATACTTTTGTTAATGGAACACCCTGTATTTTATAAATTTTCTATCTTTCTATGTATCATGTTCCTATACCCATCTAGAATAGTTTTTGACTTAGGAGCATTTATTTGACAAATTTAATTCTTTCAATGAACAACAAGAAATTTAAACGAATTCAAAGCAATTGAGTACATTTTTAAAATCTTAAGAATACTTAACCAAATTAAGTTGTTGCGTACCTACAGGGCGACATACAAATAATTTTCCTTTCACTTTTTACAAAACTACTAAAAAATTTTTAAAAATACCTAATTAATTTTTAATAAATGTTCAAAATGTTGCCCGTTGACATCTAAGCATTTTAGAATTCGAGTATTGACACCATTTGAAGTAGTTAGTCTAAGTTCATCAGCATCTAAACTTTGAAAAGCGCGATTCACCCGATCTTCCAACTCTTCCCTTGAATTAACTGGTGTTTTAAAGACAATTTCTTTGATAGTACCCCAAAGGTAAAAATCCAAAGGCGTCAAGTCTGGGGACCTTACAGGCCAATTCCAAGGTTCTAAACGCCTGAACCAGCGATCTTTAAAAATTCTCCGTATTTCCGCACTTACTTCGGCAGTGCAATGTGCGGGAGCCCCGTCAAGTTGATACCAGCTACTGCGATACTGAGCAAGAGGAAGATTGTCCATGAAATTTTCAACAAACGTAGTTAAAATTTCTAAGTATTTTCTGGAAGTTAAGTTTTCATCATACATCAAATATCGAATCTTATCGTCCATCATTAAACAAAAAACATTAAATCCAAACTTTTCTTGAAATGCTGAATCTCTTGTAACATGGGGATTTTGTTCTGCCCAATAATGAATATTTTTCCTATTAAAAATTCCTTTGCGAGAAAATTTGGATTCATCACTCCAAATAATTTTCTGAAAGAATTGTGGGTCTTCCTGAATATGAACTATTAAGCTTTCGCAAAACCAAACTCCTCTCGCTTAAGAAATTGAACTTTGGTAAACTTATAATCATGCATATTATGTTTGGACAATATTTCTTGTACACAATAATAGGTTAAACCCAAATCTTCTTTGGCGCATCTTATTGAAGACTGTGGATATGCATGAAAATAGGCCAAAACATTTATTTCATTTTCCTCGTTGGACGTTACAGGTCTGGGTAAATTTCTAGTAACTTTCAACGACGATCCAAAATTTTGAAAATTGCTTTGAATTCGTTTAAATTTCTTGTTGTTCATTGATGGCAAATTTGGATACATTTCGTTGAATCTTCTGCAAGTACGGCTAATTATCTTATCACACTGACCATGTAAAACAAATAAATTCATAAGTACTGTATTTGAATAGTTGTTGTTTTCTTCCATTTTCCTTAAAACTTTAAAATATACTTGTTAAATAAACTAACTGACAAATAAACCAAATGAATAATAGCAGAATGTCAACCATTTCAAAACAAGAGTTTTCATAGGCTACTTGTTAAATTCGACTAAAAAGTCATAACGATTAATAGTAAAGTTTTCTTCTTGACCTTACGATTTAAATTTTTGTCTTGTTTATTGGGTTTTTAGGTCATATTTAAATAAATAAAGGTTTGGTTTAAGTTGACGTTTCGGTTTATATTACATTAAACCATCTTCAGAACTACAATTACAGGAAAATGTGATTATTAACTAATTTTTAGGATTAAAAAGTAGACATACCTCTATATAAATCTTAGCACTATCACTTCTATTTTTACATGTTTAACTATGTGGTAACTATGTAAGACTGATTTTATGAAGGGATTCTTTATGAGGGAGGGTAGGTACATTTATTAAAAATGGGAGAAACAATTTGATTACGGTTTATTGTTTCTTTTGTTAACGGTAGTAAAAATTTGCAATTTTTAATTAGGTTATTAAATTACTGTAAAAAAAAAATAAAAATAAAAATACATTAAATTTTCGAACCGACACTGATAATCTAAGTACAGTTTACATGGAGAAGACGGTTTTAATTGATTTATTACTTATAGACTATATTACAATTAAAAAAAAGTATTGCAGTTGCAAAAGTTGGTGGGTCGTGTCATATTTATATTGCTTTGCCGGCAACTGTCCCGTCGAAATTACCGTAGACATTATGTAGGAATGACGTAACATAATTCAAGCATTTAGTTAATGACGCCTGCGATATGTCATATTCATGTTATTTATTGTTGTGACGTTAAAATATAGACATTTTGTTACTGTTAATGGTAGTTTGTTTCAACTTTGGGTGGATTAAATCCTTTTGGTACTTATAAGCGCTGTTCGGAATTATTGTTAAAAGTTGTAATTAACGGATCAATTTACGTTCGCGCCCTAAATCCTCTTATATCACTGAAAAACAGACAATTATAAGTTTTAACGAGAATCTCAGGTATCTGGAGTCTTCCCTGGAAGCGACACTGCGAGTAAAGTTTCATTATAGAAGTTGACTTAGTTAGAGAGTCTAATTTTAGAATTTTTTAATTTAAGGCTTGGCCTCGGGTTCAGCTTTGATATTTTCCAGACAAAATGGGGCTTCCCGTAATAAATGTCACAAAAACAAAACGAATGTCAATTGTATTCAAGCTATATTGAATTGTCTGGCTATTTAACAGTTCATTTACATTTTTTCTAAGTAATCTAGTTATACGTCGTGTTCCGAATCTACGGGGTGTTACGAAAAAAAGTTACGCAACTTCAAAAGAAAAAATAATAAAACGTACCACGTGGCGACCACACCACTTGGTATAATCGATTGAAACTTTCTGATGTTGTAGAGAACCTTGGCCTACAGAACCCTAGTGTGTTTCGGTAAGATCGGAAAATGGCAAGTATTTTTTTTTTCATTTTTCATCAAAACAGGCCTCCTTTCGGACTAGTAGCTTTGAAACAAGAAATCGGATGAAAATGCATCTCAAATATTTTTTTCTACGATACATTTTCCCATGCCTAAAAAATTTAGAAATTGTAGGTTTTCGAAAAAATCTAATAAATACAATTTTTCAAAACGGCATTTATTTTTTTTTAGGTTAAGAAGAACTTTAATCAAAAATTTGAACACTTTATCAGAAAGCGCTTTTAAAATTTTATAAAATGTATATTTTAAATTTCGAACTTTGTGTGTGTAAAAAATTCAAATTTCCCTTTATTTATTTTTTTAAATTGAAACATTTTATAGGAAATGCATTCTGTTGGGTTTATTCGATTCCCCCGTATTTTTTTAACAACCTTTTATCAAAAAAATAAAAGTTTTCCACAAATTTTAAAAATATATCAGTTTTTATGTCACGAAAACTTTTCTTATTCTTCAAATTACATACAATACAGGATGTCCCAAAAAGGCGTTATTTAGTTTATGTGGTTCACTTTTTTAAAAAACAGCTAATCATAAATAAAAAATAATGAAGGATTTTCATCTGAAATATTTCGTAACATTTTTCAGTGACTTTAGTGTACCGATTGTTCCAAATTAAATTAGAGTTTAGCAAAATTCATCATATAAATCGGAAGATCAATTAAGAACTATTTTTTTTATATATTTCAGAATAAAAATGAAAATCTGTTGATAGAGAAAGGTCAATTATGTCTGATTTTTTTTTCAGCCCAAAGTATTTTCGTCTCATTTTTGTGTGTTGATTTTATACAGGGGTGTAAAATTTAAATATTAAGCCAATTTTTCATAATGATAAAACACTATAGCGATGTTTTTATTTAATGTACTCATTAATGTATAGATACCTAGTATTCAATTTTTTCTGGTTATTATCATATAGTTATTAAAATTCAGTATTATTGAAAATAAGATTAAATTTTTTGTATCAAATGAGTTGGTTCATCTGAATTTTGTGCCAAACCCCTCTTGTTCCATTGACATAGAATTCTAAAACAAGCAATTAGTAAAAAACCCAGGTTCTACGCCCATGGACTGATATTAATCAGAATTGTGGCATGGGTTTTTTTGCCCCATAAAGCTATGCCAACGTACCAAATTTCGGAAAAATAGTATGAGCAGTTTCTGAATTAATCCAGAAAAACGATTTAAAAATTGTCACTTCAGCACCGTCTAACGCCCAAACTAAGCAACTTTGTACTAGGGTAAGTTTACTTAAATCGGCTAATTTTGGTCTGAAGAATATGCGATAGGTTTTTGTAAAGACCTTTAACATTTTAAAAACTTTGACTACCTAAATAATTTCTTTTTCCACTTTTTCATATAAAAAATTTGAAACATATCCGCGCTCAAGGGTAACGCAACAAGTGCGTGGCCGTAGACATCAGTAATGAGCTACGCATAAAAATGACAATCCTTACTTGACTGAAAAGCCGATCGTTTCTAAATCATAGTTCGCAGGAATATAACCAAAAAAATTACACTTATGTTAGAAATGTATTATTTTATTTGAATTCGGAATTTTTGAATGCACCCCATGTTTGGTCGCATAGGGAACCCAATTGCACCTACTAGTCTCATTAAAGTTTCTTGTTTCTAAATAGTAGCAGTCGCGTACATTGACATTTACTTTCATGCTTTTTGCTATGCACATAAATTAAAAAGTTAATAAAGGCTTTCTGCGTAATAGAAAGCCATTATTTTACGTTGGGTTGACAAGCGTGACAAAGGGTAACGAGAACTTTGTTTTATTTTCTTCTATAAAAATGTTAAATTAAAAACTAGAAGGCAAATTATTTTCATATCCAAACTTTAGGAATATTAACATTTGGCTCTGTGTCGTTTCAATGAGACACGGACAATTACGTAAATTCACAAAAGGTACTATTAAAATAAAATTATTAGTAAACATTTAAAAAATCGCCAACAAGGGTGGGGTAGATTGCAGAGCAATTTAACGGGCATTTAACTAGAAAACCAATTAAATGAGAGGAAACGAAGTATCCCATAATATTTGATTAGATTTTCTTTTAGAGCATTTACGTCAGAACTGTTTGCCTGCACATAACTTTTCAAGACATTTTCTAGTAGGTTTGTCCCGGATTGACATCATGCATTATATTTTATTATATTGTATTGTGTGTGGAGATTTTAATATTAATTTTGAAGATTTAAATAGCTGTTACACTATAAATTTAAAAAATTTAATCTTAAAATGCATGTTAATTCACCAACAAGATTTTCTCAATATTCATCTTCTATAATTGACTAATAAAAGTAATGTTAAATGTGAAGTAATAAACAATTACTTATCGGACCATAAAGTCATATTATGTGAATTTAACGGTGAGAGAGGGAAAATAGAGAAAAATAAACATATGGGACGTATTAACAGTAAAAATAATTTCAACAAATTTAATAATGCTATAAAAAAATTTTCAGGAGATAGTATTTTTCTTTAAGTAATTTTCATGCCACAATTTTAGACACATTTACTAAAGCTTTTCTAATTACAATTATTAAAAAAAATAATAGAAAATGTTGGATTTCAGGGTATAAAAATAAGTTTTAAGAATTTACGTTCACTTCATTATCTTCTGACGAGCTGAACCATTTTTACTGTTCGATTGCTTTAAATATTTCTGAAAATATTCATCCGTTCATTGATCCACTTTCGTACATGAAGAATTTTAAAATTAAGGATACATTTTTCTTTAGTCCCACCGATGTTCAAGAAATAAAATTAATTATTTTAGAGATAAAAAATAAAAATTCTGCTGGATGGGATAATTTATCAATAAAAATTTTTTCACAACTATCTATTCCTGCTTTAGAAGCTTTAGCGAAGGCAATAAATGTTTTTTTTAAATATGGAATATTTCCACAATGCCTTAAATCAGCTATTGTTATTATTTCAATTCATAAAGGAGGTGATTGTGAATCTGCTTCTAATTTTCGACCAATTTCTTTACTTCCAACACTTTCTAAAATTATTGAAAACTTGTTAAAAATAAAATGATTTCTTTTTTAAATAAAAACAATATTTTAAATACAAACCAACTTGCATTTCAAAAAAATAAAAATACTAGTGATGCTATTTTTCATTTCTTGGAACATCTTTATTTTAAATTAAATGAAGGAGATTTTGCTGCAGCAATATTTTGTGATATTTCTAAAGCTTTTGATTGTGTTAACCATGATATATTATTAAAGAAGCTTGAGCTTTATAAACAAAAAGTAATAAAATTGATTGTGGAGTACCTCAAGGTTCAGTTCTCGGTCCATTACTATCTTTAATGTATATAAATGACCTTGCGTCAATTTTTATAAATGGTAAATTTACCATATTTGTTGATGATACAACAATACCTTGGCATAGTAAATATTGTATTGAATTAATTAAAATAATTAATGAAGATTTAATAAATGTTAAAAAGTGGTGTAACTCTAATCTACTTTCATTTAATATCACTAAAACAAATAAGTTAACTTTTAAATGTTCACTTAGTAATATAATTTTTGATATAGTATATATATATAATTAATAACCCCAAATTTATAAAATTTTTAGAAATCTATATTACTCAAAATCATTCTTGTAATGAACATATCGAAAAGTTATGTAGAAAATTAGCTTCAGGATGTTATGCCCTGAGAGTACTTTCTCATGAAATGAATATGGCGGTTCTTCGAAATGTTTATTTTGCTTTAGTAGAATCTCTTTTGAGATATGGAATTTGTTTCTGGGGAAATTCAAGCCAATATCTTCTAAATTCAATTTTTATTTTACAAAAAGGAGCTATCAGATATTTGTGCAAAGCTAGATCTAGAGAATCTTGCAAAACTCTATTTATCTCACAAAAAATTGTAACAGTAACTTCAATTTTTATATTGGAAACAGTTTGTTTGATTCATAAAAAACAAAGAAATTGTATTAATTCACATACTTATAATACAAGAGAAACCTTTAATAAATGTTTACCTATTCCTTCTTCAAGTCTTGTAAAAAAATCCGTAATTTATGATTCTAAAAATTTTTAATTATCTTCCAGATTTTATTAAGAAAATGTCAAATTTTAAAATGTTTAAAAAAAATGTTAAAAATTTATTATTGGAAGAAGCTTATTATACTCTAGATGAATATTTTGGTGATACTCTGTCATAATTATTTGCATTTTTTTTATTCTGATATTTTAAGTTTTACTATATTATTATATTTTATTGTTAATTTAATTAAAAAAAAGGCTTTGTCGATAAAAATAATACTTTATGACAATAAAGCATATTTTCATTTTATTTGATTTACATATAAACGTTTCGATTTAATTAAAAAGTCATTTGTACGATTTTAACGGCATTCAGCACATTTCATTTAATAAAAATTGAAATTAAATATTCTGTTGGCTTTATTAAATCGGGGTGGTCGGGGGATAAACCCTTTAAAGCGTCGAGAGTTCGCGTCGAGTTGGATTATTATAGATGCAACGAACCCTGATGTAACCCATGCAAATAGCGGGTGGAAATTTGGAATATTTATACATGTCGGCGTTTCCACAACGCTAAATACGAAATGACGTTCGATAAATAAAGTTTGCTGAGACGTGTATTTATGAAATGTTATTAAAATAAGAATTTAAAATGCAGCGTCGATCCGAGAAAATTTGGCGCGACGAAAATGTCAAGTGAAACGCGTCGCAGCTGCAAAATGTCTTCTGATAAGTTTTGCTATATTTGAAAATTGCTGAACGATGTTAATTTTATAGAAAAGCTCACCACGCACAAACTCAGAGCTTGGACCCCATTTTTATATACAGGGTGTCCATTTAGTGTGCCGTTGAACGATATCTCGTTAACGGTCGACTTAAGGAAAAAACTTTTATACAAAAGCTGTACAGGTTTCCGCTGCGCACCTCTTAAAAATAATTTTAAATATACAGATTGGCTCAATAATCCAGAGTGGGCCAAACATATCTTTTTTTAAATGGAACACAATTTTTTTTTATTATATTCATAAAGCCTTTAGTAGTCCTCTCATCTACTTTAAAAAATGTTGATCATTAAGTGCGACGTTGTCAAGATATGAATTTTTCAATTGATTTTTGGCTAAATACGATTTTACATAAAAATCGTTGGATTTTAACTATCTTTACAAATTTTTTACTAAAATTTAGGAAAGAAATGGTATTAAATGTAAAATCATCTAACGGTTATTAGAATTGGTATAAGTACTACAGAGTGTTCAACATCTTGGTCCAAACTTAATGAATTTGAAACCAAGTTTTCGTTTTTTTTTTTAATTTTACATTTCTTTCGAAAAGATATTTTAATTCCTTTTAATTTGATACCAATATTTGATACTTTATTTCAAAAAGTTGTTGAAGAAAACATGATTTCAAAAAAGTGTGTCTTAAATTAATCTTAATATTATGAACAATTTTGATGTTTGCTTATTCATTTCTAAATTTACTTGCAAAAAAATTGGTAACTTAATAAAGAAGTGTGTAATTCATATCTAAGCAGTTAAAGACAATTTTACAGAAGAAACTCAAATTATTACCTATCGGAAAGTATGTAAATCTCCAGTTTTGAAAATATCTTTCACCAATTAAAAACGAATGCATATTAACGCATTAAGTATTCAAAGTGTCTACTATTTTGCAAAATGCAAGCGTCAATTCGTTTGAAGAACGAGTCCCTCACATTTCTCAACATTAATGGGATAATTCTACCAAATGATTGTCGGATTCGTTCCATCATGTCCTCCCTTGTTATTGCTGGTGTGCTGTAAACATCGACCTTGACGGTGCCCCACAAAAAGAAATCCATGGCCGTTAGGTCAGGTGACCCTGCTGGCCAACTGATTGGACCATAAAATAATAAAAACGTTGGGTAAAAAAGAAATTTCATATTATTGGGTTTTCAACAACCATTCCTCCCTATCCACCGCTCTGGGTACTGTGCATTTAAATGTTCCCGAACATATCTGCTGTAGTGAGGGGGTGCCCCATCGAGCTGAATCCATATCCTGTTCGTTATGAACTCCGGGAGATTATCAGTCAGCCTAACAAAGTCATGTTGCAAGGATTCCAAAAACATACGACCATACAAGAAGTGCTCTTCAAAGAAATAAGGCCCAATGACATAATCCTGGATAACACCACCCCAAAGGTTTAAGCTCCACTGATGTTGAAAATTATTTGCTAACAGGCAGGGCATGTGGATTTTGGGTATCATAAAAGTGAAAATTATGTCTATTGACGAACCCATTTCTATGAAATGTCGATTCGTCGGTACACATGAGATATTTAAAAAAATCTTTATCTTCAGCAGTGGTATTTTGGGTCCATTGACAAAATAATGTTCTTCTTTCAAAATCGTTGTCGCTTGATTCTTGATGTAATTGAACCTTATAGGGATAAAATTTGTTTGCCAATTAAGAATTATTCACTGAAAATATTTTGATTTCCAAATTAGAACTAATTTTTCTGACACTTATTTCTGGATTCTCCACCATCGCCAATGCAATGCTGGTTATCTTCATAAAGCACTGTTTTGTTCTTAGATGTTTTTTCATACTCTACGCTCCCCGTTCTCTCAAGTCGATCTATTAGTTTAATTATTGATTTTTCGTCCGGACATCGAGCTTCTGGAAACTTCTGAGCATATAAACGTGATGCCATAAAACAATTTCCATCACTTTCTCCAATTGCTTAAATCATTTACTAATTCTACTCGAGTGTAATTGAAATTCATTTTGAAAATTAACGTAGACTGTAAAACGTCAAATAATTAATAATTATTATGTCCGCCATTTGCAGAAAAGTTGAATTTGATAGAAATGCATTAATTAGTTATTAAATTTAAAGCACCACGAAATTACGCTTGCTTTTAAGACACAATTTTTTGAAATCATGTTTCCTTAAACAACCTTTTGAAATAAGGTATCAGATATTGGTATCAAATTAAAATGAATTAAAATATCTTTTTGAAAAAACTTTTATTTTTTAACTTTTATTTAAATTTTTGTTTCTTTTTTGGTTTCTCCACATAAACCATGCTATATCGAAAAATGTTCATATATTAATCATTAAAATTTATTTTATACCATACTCATTAAAAATAATTAAATTCTCTTACTTTTATTAACAAATTTAAAATAAACTAAAATGTGCTGCATATCCACAACTCTGAGTTACGTCAAGTTAGTCTTCAACTAAACAAATTTCACTTGCTATGATTATCTTAAATGTTGTACTCATTACTTTGAGACAACTATTAGAACCCAATTTATACTCGATATAGTTCCCCTGAGGATGACTGTATATAATATGTATAGTCGAAACATGTAGGGACAGTCGTTAAAAATTTTCAAAATATATATTATTTGTGGAGGAAGACAGAAGTGTTGTTTTAATTTACATTACCTACACTCCACTGCAAGTATGGACTACTTCTTTAAATTTTAAACTCTTATTATTCCTTGGTTGCCGAATGTCATTAAAAAAAGAAAGAAGTTGTGACTCTCTTTAAAAGGAAAAAATAGAATTAGTGTGTTTGAAATAAATATTTTCGACGTTTGCTTTTTCTTAAATGTTGACTTATTATAAAATATAGTCGATATACAAGGTTAAAAAACTTATAAAATAATTGTTTCAATAAATATTAAATTTTACCGCTCTACATGTGGTTTGTTTAATGTAACAAGGGGACTTTACGTGTTACAACTTTTTTTTTAGCATTCTGGTATTCAGATAGGTTCATTCTACTGGAATATTCTATTCAGGTTTATGTTAAAACAAAAAAAGAAATTTTTGTCGCCCAGTGTATTTAGAGTTCCTCCTATGTCGTCGGTAGTTTAAATACTCTTAATGGATTTCCATAAAATAAACTGTTTTCGAGACAAAACCCGTCTTTAAATAACTAGTAACTTTTTATTTCTATAATAAATGGCTTAACGATTAAATTATCCTTGAAGAAGAACTAAACATGTTTTATTGATTTAAAACAATATGGTCAACAAAGTAGGAAAAAATTAACGATGTTATTTTCACGTGATTTATGTGAATCAGAGAGATTGTCCACGACTTCTGGGACACCCTGTACAATTCGTTCTAACCAAATCAATTTTCTCGACCTGTATCAACAAATGGGTCACGCCGACAAAAGGGCAAAGGTTGAAAAATTTAATAATGTCAGATAAAATTAATGGGCCGTCATTCCTTCCTCAACTTGTTTTACCCTTCTCGAAGTATTTGGGTGTTTTCAAATCAATTGTCCTGTAATCGTTGGGCTCGCCCTTAATGTAGAGTTAAAAGTAGTGAGCTACCAACGACATTGCGTCAAAATAAATTTTTTCCTCAGGTCTAGTTTAAAGCAAGTCTGGGTTGCCGAGAGAAGGGCAACAAGAATTTAATTTCGCCCCAACGTCACGTTAAATTGTTTATATGCCATCCCTTCTCGAAGCGTTTCGTCAGGGGTGAGAAATCCGTTCGATACAATCTTATTTTGCGAGCCGCTTCAACCTTTGCTGAAAATCAAATTTTCTTTAAATGTCTTGTTTAATTAACAGAGGATAACACAGCCCAACAAAAAAAAATTTGTCTTGGCGCCGAAGAAAAAACAATTGATTTTAGTTATTTTGAATGCGGTGATTCCAAAGACACTTAGCTTTTCTTCGTATCAGCTCTAGTTTTTGAGATGGAGCCTACTCATAATAAATTGTAATATTAATATATTTGACAATTATAATGGTCATACATTTTATCAAAAACTTATTCATAAATCACTGAAAATACCTAATCTTATATTGGCAAAAGGCCTTATAATTATTACGGATAAGAAATAATTTTTCCTCGAATTTTTTTGCATCTGCACATTTGTTATTTTTGGATTTGCAATTAGCACAAAATATACAATAGAAGGCAACAAAAGTGAATGAAATTGTATACCGTAAGCCTCATAAATTAATTAGTTAACTTGGCTTGTGTCCTAGGGTATAAGAACCTATATAATCCCCATAGTATGGGGATTATATTATGCGGAATATTACCTGCATGCATTTAGTTGAAACTTGAGCTTCATTGCAAGAGTGTGTTTTTTGAAAAATCGTATTTAAACGTGGCTTCTACAAATAGGCGTAGTTGCGTAAACCATCCGGACGTTTTTTGCTACATATGTGGCGAGTACATTTTAAAAGAAAGTAGAAGAGTGATTTGTGACTTTGTGAAAAAAGCTTATTTGGCCGATTTTGGTGTTCACTTAGGAGACCAAAATAAACCCTGGGCTCCGCATGTTGTATGCAAAACCTGTATCGAGCACCTGCGATAATGGACAGAAGGACAAAGAAAGTGTTTAAAGTTTGGTGTTCCTATGGTATGGAGGGAACAAAAAAGCCACTTTGGCGATTGTTATTTTTGTCTTGTGAAGATAAAGGGCATTCATCGTAACAATCGGCATAAGTGGAACTATCCTCATCTGGAGTCAGCATAAAGACCTGTTCAGCATTCTGAAGAAATACCAATTCCAACATATAGGCAGCCTGCCTACGTTACCAGAGGATACAGTCGAAACGTCATCTGACGAGCTGCAGAGCGACCGATTTGAAGAAGAGGACAGCGATTTTGCAGGAGATTTAACAAGTCCCGAACGCTTTACTCAGGAGGAGCTAAGTGACCTTGTCAGAGATTTAAACCTCCCAAAAGAGTCTGCCGAGTTACTTGCCTCCAGACTAAATGAAAATAATCTTCTTTATCCAGGTACCAAAATGAAGTACTACCGTACCACAGAGAAAAGGATCTTTTGCCATTTTTCTCTCAGAAGAATAATATGGTTTTTTTGTAATGATATTAAAGGTCTGTTAGAGAAAATGGGTATAACAGAGTACACACCAGACCATTGGCGTCTTTTTATCGACAGTTCCAAACGAAGTTTAAAGTGTGTCCTTCTACATAACGGTGACATATTATATGGAAGTATTCCAATTGGGCATTCTACAAAATTAAAAGAAGAATATAAAACAATTAGTGCTTAAAAAAATTAAATATGACGAACATCAGTGGGTAATCTATGTTGACTTAAAAATGGTGAACTTTCTTCTGGGACAGCAAGGTGGTTATACAAAATATCCTTGTTTCCTGTGTCTTTGGGACAGCAGGGATAAGGATCAACACTGGATTAGAAGAGAGTGGCCTTGTAGAGATGCTTTAGTACAAGGAGAAGCTAAGTAATTAATGAAGCGTTGGTTGAATGGGAAAAAATCATATTTCCTCCCTTGCATATTAAACTAAGACTAATGAAACAATTTGTAAAGGCCTTAGATCAGAATGGTGCGGGTTTTGAATACTTGTCCAGTAAATTTCCTGCACTCAGCAAGGAGAAATTGAAAGCCGGAATATTTGATGAACCTCAGATCGAGAGCTGATAAAATATTCACATTTTACAGAATCGATGACCGAAACTGAATTTAATACATGGTGCTCTTTTGTTAAAGTTGTGCAAAATTTTCTCGGAAACAAGAAATCGGAAAATTACCGAGAGATAGTGGAAGATATGCTCAACAATTTTAACCAACACTGGTGTAATATGAGCATTAAGATTCATTATCTCCACAGCCACTTGGAACGATTCCCAGAAAATCTTGGCGACCTTAATAAAGAACAGGGGGAACGATTCCACCAGAATATGAAAACTATGGAAGAGAGATCAGAGTAGATCAGGCGTTCAGATGATTGCCCATTACCGCTGGAGTCTTCAACGAGACTGTCCTTTTCAATCTCATGCGAGAAAATCTTATAAAAGGAAGTTTTTAAGTGATGCAGATTAGCTCATTTTTATTTATTAGTTTAGGTTAATTAAATTAGTAACTTAAGTTAATATTGTTAATGTTATTGACAGGTGATGTTTGTATTTTTTGTGGTGTACAATAAACATTTTACGTGCAAGTCTGAGGTTATTTTTAGGTTTAGCAGCCCCAAATTACCTAGAAACAGTAAAAAAATTGCCGGCACCAAATTATGTGTTGACCAGTGTAATGCTTAATTTAGAAGCTTAGTGATTTCATGCCCAAGAAACTTAGTGCTAACTTTTTTAAAATACATACTTTCATTTACTCCCTCAACATAGAACTGTCAGTGCTTGAAGTTAAAAAACAATTTGCATGCAGTTTTTAAGATATTGTGAACTTGCCAGTTCATCAGCAGGAGGATCAGTCCAAAAGTGTTCCACGCTCTTGGTTCGCGAGTAGTCCAGTGCACAAGGTCCAACCAGTAGGGAGCTTAGAATCGTACCGTAGTCCGGATCAGCCACCAAAGCGTCTTTGTCGTAGTACTTCGTCGCGTTTCTCACCAGGTAGTCTATAATTTTGGCTAGTTGCTTATCGAATAAAGCTAATCTGAAAACAAAAAAAATTGCATATAATATAAAAAAAAATCTGAGAATTGACCGTGTTTATGAGACTGATTCGATAACAATCTTATTTTTAAATTCTTTTTCTGGGATATTTTTAAGAAACGTTGGTAATTGATTAATTATAAATATCACTAGGCAACAACGAAAAAAGGTCAGTAATAAAAATAGCTCAGTCTTATAGATTTTGACCTGCTCATCACATATCCGATTGCTAAAATATTTTCCGAAGTCTGGTTTTCATGATACAGGAGTACCTTGTTTTTATAAAGGTAATAAACAATTATCATGTATTTACCTGTCTAGACATAGACACCGGCCTATGTCTAGACACAGACAGGCTTATGTCTAGACAAATTGCAATTAGTTTTTTCCCCTTCTACGGTAGTAAAATGTTTAAAAATGCATAAGTTACTTCCCTAGTTTAGTTTTATTTCAACTGTCGTATCGTTTAGTGTCTTATTAGTAAACTATATCAATATGCCGCGTGAGTGTGTTAATAGGCCCATCAATTTTTGTTATATTTGTGGAGATACCTTAGTAACAGAAGACAAATATACTGTATTCTGAAGAATGGAAAATCTTACAACTCCAAAACATTATATAACAGTGTAGGTATAGCAGAGGGTAGTGTCTTGGGGCCAATTATATTTATTGTTTTCATCAATGATTTAAATAATCTAATTCAAGCTAATCAAGATATGGTTAATTACGCCGACGATACTAATCTACTTTTAGGGGGCAAAAGTATCAATGAACTTGTCATTGAGTGCAGAAACTTTCTTAACAGGGTCACACAGTGGTTTACAGAAAATAAACTTATCCTAAATAAAAATAAAACCAATATAATTCTATTTAGGACAAAATTATTTTTTCAGGGTCCACAAAATTTTTGGGAGTACAGATTAATGAATTTCTAGATTGGTCGTTTTATATCAAATGTTTTTTACAGAAACTGAATGCTATTTGCTATGGTATTCGTGTTACTGGTAAATACATGAGTAAAGAAACTTTGAAAATGTTATATTTTGCTAATTTCGAATCCTGTTTGAAATATGGGATAATGTTTTGGGAAAGGGATAGTCAAATTCATAGTATATTTGTAATTTAGAAGAAGAAGAATTTGGTTAGAGTAGTTGAAAAATTAGACTTCAATGTATCGTGTCGGTCTATTTTTAAAAAGTTGGGAATATTGACGATATATGCATTGTACATTTATGAGTGTTTAATGTTCCTCTTTAATAATAAAAGCTGTTTTCAAGCACCAGCTAGTCATTAACACCAGACGAAAACTTTAAATATCAATTATCCCATACACAGGCTAACCCTTACTGAAAAGTCACCCAATGGTATCTTTAGAAGTTATCTTTTAGTTAGAGTTAACAGGACAGTGATAATTTGGCCCTTCATCGCTTTTAGTCAAAACAATGTTTACTTCGCATTAAAAAAAAATGGGATAAATAAAACGGTAAAATAAAACCGGATTAAAGCGAATACCAAAGGTCAAATCTTTTCGGTGTGTTTTTGAAGAAAATAGGATTTTTATTTACCGTCCTTTGCAGCCGTGACAGGACAAGTATTATTGGTATTTTAATTTTTAGCGTTTCATCGCGTGAAAATGCCAAAGCAATATTTTTTATGAATCGGTATTTATATTTTTAGAGGATTTTTTTTTTGGTATTTGATTTATTTGAAGCCCTAATTAAATAAATCTCGGAAATTAACTAACCTCTTAAGACGATTTCACGAAAGATTGATTACCTCGTTTTTCTTCTAAGCACAGAAAAATATCCGCTGAAATTGTACTTACAATAAGGACCTCGCATATTTTTTGCGGTGGAATAACGTATATCATAAGGTTTTAAGGATTCTTTAGGAAACCCTACCACTGACAACAATAGGCCCTTTTGGGAGGGTTAAATGTGTAAGCTCCTTTAGGGGCCGTTTGATACTATTTTTGCATCGAAAGATTATCTTGTTTTGATCAGATTTGTTAAAGTCTACAGGGTGTAGAAAATAAAGAAACTAATTATTCCATGGTAGAGGAAATTAAAGTCTGACTTGTTATATTTCACAATTTTAATTCAGTTTCCTGACACGTGTTTCAACCCTTGCGGATCAATATTAAAGGAATATAAGACAATACTAAATTCTACATGTCATTAAAATAAAATCAAGGAGATGAAGTGAATTGACAGATGATGGGTTATTTTGGTTCTTAATTTACAGGTATTGGCCAAAGGTACAACTAAATTACAGGTGTGATTATAGAGGTATTTACATCTAAGTAATAAAATTAAGAAAATTATATTGTGTATATAATTATGGATTTTTTCGTTCGTAATTATTGACAGCGTTTATTGCATATTTATCCTAAGTTATTAGGCTATTAAGTATTAGATTGACACTTGAAGTTATTTCAATTTGATTATTAACAACATTACATCGAATTTTTAATAATTAAATTGAAACACCTTCAGGTGCCAATCTAATACTTAATAGCCTAATAACTTAGGGTAAATATGCAATAAACGCTGTCAACAATTACGAACGAAAAAACCCATAATTATATACACAATATAATTTTCTTAATTTTATTACTTAGATGTAAATACCTCTATAATCACACCTGTATTTTAGTTGTACCTTTGGACAATTAAGGACCAAAATAACCTATAATCTGTCAATTCACTTTATCTCCTTAATTTTATTTTAATGACATGTAGAATTTAGTATTGTCTTATATTCCTTTGATAATGATCCGCAAGGGTTGAAACACGTGTCAGGAAACTGAATTTAAATTGTAAAGTATAACAAGTAAGACTTTAGTTTCCTCTACCATGGAATATCCATTTCACCAAGCATGTAGCCCATTACAAATCAATTATAAACTAATTATTAATAATTGACTTGGCTTGTTCCAACCAGCTCAGAATATCGAGCTGCTTATTGCAGCCACTAACATACTGAGAGGATTTAACGATCGCAAATCGACGGAAGTAGTATTTCGTGACGTTTCTAAAGCTTTCGAGACAGTTTGGCAAAATGGTCTCATATTAAAATTGATAATGCCCCATTATTTGATAAAAGTTTTAATTTCATACTTATAGGACGTTCGCGGTGTCATCAGAAAATGCCCCAGGAGTCCCCACTGACCTCTCTACTATACAATATTATTTATACTGACGATATCCCGCAGGATCCACGCACCCAGACAATAGTAAGGCTTGTACTTGCATATGTGGTTCACCGTAAACAAGACGAGACTGAAAAAATTACAAACATTACAAAATAGAGTTTTACGGTTAATAACAGGCGCACAAAGACATGTACCGCCAGACGTACTGCACAGGGGGGACTTACGAAGGGACAAATTAAATACTTTTTATGACAAAAATATTAAAAAATACCATATGTGAGAGCAAGTACAGCCACGAACCAGCTCATTTTAGACACACACACACGCACATACAATCATTACCCAACCCTAAACCCAAATTCCCGAAGGATTGCAAACATTAGCAAATGCTTCAACAAGAGGGCGCACACGGGAGCGATCTTCTTTGACGTAAGCAAAGCATTCGACAAGGTCTCTTGTTAAAATTGATAAGGCTCGGTGCTACAAACTACTTAATAATAAATAGAAGCTTTGCGGTCTCGTCAGAGAACGCGCTTTCTTTGAATAAATACATCGGGTAGTATGCCGCAAGGTTCACCTCTCTCTCCGATGTCGTATAACATTTATACTCATGGTATTCCACGAGATAGATTTACGCAGCTCCATTTGTTCGCTGACGATACAGCAATTACTTTTTCTTGAAAATTATTACGTCTGTACAGGGACATTTTTTTAAGTGTCTAATGGAGCCAAATTTATTGTCAAAAAATATATAGGTTTACAAATTTGGCAGATACGACGCCATTTTAATTTTTTTTTAAATGGCATCCCTCATATATAACCACACGAGTAAATGGCATTTGGCGATCCAATTTCAAAATCGTTATTATTACAAAAAATTATGTTACTGTGAAAAGAATTGGGGCTTTCAGCTTAAAAGGTCTATTTAATTAAAGGGTGAGATACCTAAAAGAGAAAGTCTATGAAAGCTATTTAGGAACCCTAGAAGTATTTTCAAAATAGCTGATAATAAACATCAACAACTATAGGTTTTTAAAATCGGACCGCGAAATGTGGTTATTTATGAAGGATTCCATTAAAAAAAATTCAAAATAGCGTCGTATCTCTTAAATTTGTAATTTTTGACATCAAATTTGGCTTCCCTGTCGAAAATCATTGAGAAATATGTAATTTATTTTTTTATTACTGTCTGCAACAATGAAGAAATATTAATTATTATTATGCATTGTTCTTTTTAATTATCTTCTCTATTTTTATTAATGATCTATAGTACAAATACATGCAGAGCATTTGGAAAACCTTAATTTTTTCCTCAAATACCCCTTTTCTTGTACCAGTATTTTTTGGCCGCAATGGTACCTACGTCCCTACATTTATTTTTCAGGAGACTATACATAATATACCAAGATATGATGCACGTTTTTATATTATGTTTGGAGTTTCTACTAGGTGTATGTTCTACGCCACACTGTCGAGTGCAATAATTTCAATAATATTGAATACATCTCTTTCGACTTTACTGTGCATGGATAAAAGGACAATTAAACAAAAAATTGGACTATTATTGCTACCAAGCAGAATAAAAATATGAATTGAAAATGCCATCATAAGAATTTAAAAAAACTTTTTTTATGAAACGTTAAACGGAATAAAAAGCAAAAAGGATTTTCAGACCCTTCGCTTAATGCTTTAAAATTACCTCACTTTCAAACGAATCCAAAATAACCAAAGGTATTTCATTTCCCTTTTTAAGGGCATGGAAATGCTTTTTCACGATTTATTGAGAAAAGGTTCCCGCATGGTTTGCAGGCGAGTTTCAACTTCAGTGGTTAAAGTGGGATTATTTAGAAATCCTTTTGTTACTCTTTACTTTTTGCTTTAGTACAAGTTTATATACAGTGACGTCAAAAGTATAGAATAACTTAATTGTTATTTTTGGTGCCTTTTAAAATTTTGTTTCGATTTTATCATGCCACAGACTAAGTTTTTCAAAGAGTTGCTAGCCCCCTTACGATCATTTAATTACCCAACGAGTCGGCAAATTACAACACCATTCTATTGGCGGATAGTGATGACATAATATACCAAAATATGATGCACTTTTTTTTACAGTCTGTTTTGATTTTCAACAACGTGTATATTATCATCCTCTGAAAACATTTACCAACTATTATAGTAACGTTTACATTATACCGTTGATATTTTGACTGCCATAAAACCCTAATTCTCCCTCTAACCAAATCTACATCATTTCGGGCAGAGCCGAAGTACAAATTACCTGCATCCCTAATTGATATACAATTTTAAATAGGTATAAATACCTATTAATATACAGTATGTCCGCGGATGCGGCTAACAAGAGGACCAAAAATTGAAAGATGCGAAAAAAAGTCATTCTTGATAAAAAAATTTGCTTGTCCAAAAAGTAGGAATTACGATGAGAAAATTGATTCTTATCTCTTATTCTCAAAAATGCAAAAGCATAAAATCAAACAAGAGCAAACAGTCATTTTTTGGACTTTTAACGTGAAATGATAAATGAAACACTTGCTCAAAATTTAGTTCTAACCCTGATGCCGAGCTTACTGAAGGAAATTGGAATTTAAAAAATTAAAAAAAAAATTAAACATTTTTGCAAGTCCGCATTTTACTACTTTTACTTGATTATTACCTTTACATTACTAGACATTAATAAAAATAAATTTACAATGGACGAAACATAATACACAATGGTCATAGTTCAAAAACCCCTCCCCCCATATTCAACACACTTTTCCAACTGCTTCCTACTGTGATCAAAACTGGCTTGAATCTCTTCAACTGATAATGATCGGGGCTTCTTGGGGGCCATAAAAATGGCCCATTTCTTCCTATCCACCTCACACCGAATTTTCTGTTCAGCCATTCTCTGACCTCTCCAGGGTAATGTGCAGGGCACCCATCGTGCTGAAAATACATTGCGTTGCGATAATCCAGGGGCAGATCTTCAAGATGATCGCAAAAGAATGTATGTAATTGCAAATAGCTCGCTCTTTTACAAGTACATTCGAAAAAATAAGGCTCAATGATACCGTAATATGAAATAGCACACCACACATTGAGTTTTTTAAAGTACTGACGTCTTGCGGGAATTTTAAATTCAGGATTCTCTTTACTCCAATATCTGACATGTTGAGAAGTAACAGTTCCGTTGGTTAAAAATGTTGATTCATCAGAAAACATTATAAGCTTGTGAAAATTTCTATTGACGCTACAAATCTCATTGGGTAAAGTTTACTATCTTTTAAAACTTTTTGAATGGTAGATTTTTGTATCACCTCTAAATGCTTAGCCCTGTTTCTCCAGGAAAGCAATGGATTTTCATTTACAGATTGCAATATCAAAACTGTACAGGCATCTTCCTCATTATATTCCTTCTTCTCTTTTTTAATGTCAATAACTGCTCTTTGAAATTTTTTCACCAGTTTGTGTACACCAACTTTTGAGACGCACACGCCAGGAAATTTGCGTTGGAATTCCTTCACTACGTAGCGATAAGAGCACTGATCATTTCCATAGCATTGCACTGTACAAACTCTTTGTTCTAGGGTCAGCATATTCAAAATAAATTTGATTTGTGACTGACACTAACAACTACAACAACAGGTAATAATGTACAGGTATAAAAGTCCTAATGTGAAAGTAGTAAAATGCGGACTTGCAAAAATGTTTAATTTTCTTTTTTAATTTCATAAATTCCAATTTCCTTCAGTAAGTTCGGAATCCGGGTTAGGACTAAATTTGGAGCAAGTTTTTTATTTATCATTTCACGTTAAAATTTCAAAAAATGACTGTTTGCTCTTGTTTAATTTTATGTTTTTGCATTTTTGAATATGGAATCATTGGTACAATTTCGAGGAAGGCGTATCCGAGTTTCGACCCTTTCAGGGGCTGTTTTTGGCCGTTTGGGGGCTGGCGTGGATCGAGGAAGGATCCAGACTTCACTATCGTGTTCAGGATCCTCGAGAACGGGGGGGAGGGGGGGGGGCGTATAATAAGAAGCAATTTTCTTATCGTAATTCCTACTTTTTGGGCAAGCAAATTTTTTTATCAAGATGACTTTTTTTCGCATCTTTCAATTTTTGGTCCATTTGTCCTCTTGTTAACCGCATCCGCGGACATACTGTATTAAGAGCAAATTTACTTTTTATTAATTTTAATTCCAATTGGTTTTCCGACGAGTGAATTTTCTTATATTAGTGCTTGGTTTACCGGCGCGTGATATTTTTTGTTGTATTAGTTTTAAAATATGGCATCCATGGGCTTGTGCTAAGAGTGGGGCATCTTACAGTGTCACTTTCAGAAGAAAGCATTTATTTCCGATGCTAAAGAAATATTAAAGAATGTGTACAAATCTTGAATAGGAAAGAAGCACTAATAGTGGAGAGGCACAATCACCCCTCTGGATTGGTAAAAGAAATTAAAACTACTTACCTTATCCACAAATACCTCGGTAAAGGCGTTATAGGAAAAGACATGTTCTTCTTCAAAGTAGGTTTCGTAAGACTATCGCTGCTGCTACTCGATCGTCTATTGGGATCTAAGTTTTCTAGTTCTTGCACCTTCTTAGATATACAGTTCGCTTCCTGACAATGTTTTGCTACTTTGTGCAGTAGTGCCGTAGTGGATGACGTTTTAAATAGACCCAAGGCTCTTCTACGTAAACCTGAAATCACAATACCTAAACGTCCCACTTCTGATTGACAAAACAAAAAGGCTAATACAATTTATGATGGGAAGAGAGAAAAAAAAAGGTTTTTATTTTAAAAACCTAAACGGATCCGGCGTCGACATTTTCTATAATTCCGCGTGGGGTCCCCTGAAGGTCTAAGAGCAGGCTTCTTTTATCAAAGAGAATTCCGGATGGATTTAATTTATATTTGCTTTTTCACTTAAAGAAGTCTTTAGCTTTTTAGGTAGAAGAAAAGGGTTATAGAAATAAACTTGATTGGGTAAAATTTCATGATAAAATGGCCTGAATTTGGTAAACCGAATCATTTTTATCCGGGCCACAGTTGAGTTATGTAGTTTTATTTGATATCTCACCCTGGGAAAGGCAATTTTCTACTGCTCCGCATAGTGACGTTACTGATCCGCTTGCCTCGTGGACAAATTTTCTGGTTACCGATTCTTCCATAACTTGTTTCACTTCTTTTTTTACGGCAGCAATCAGCCTTTCTTTGTAGTCTTTTTCTGAAAGGAAACAAAATATATGTATGTAATATTTCAGCTAATCATGGGGGGGGGGGGATGGAGACGACATGACTGACAGCGTTAAGGTACGAGGAGTAAGATGGGAAGAAAAATGCTGAAACACCGAAATTGATTTAAATTGTTCTTCATATTTCTATAATATTTTTACCCCGTAACTTCTAGTTAAAGTTTGTTCAGAGATATAAGAAAGTGACTAACTGATCCCTATTAGGAAAGACCCGGACCAGCTATAAAATTGAAATATGGCCGAACAGGTCCGTATTTTGTTTAGAATTTATTTATGGCTTGTAATAAAAATAAGTAAGACAATAAATAATATTTTATTTATGTTTAAATGTGAAATTACAAGTTATTTTATTATTAAAAATTATATTTATGATTACAAAAATATACAAATTATTCGGTACTGATAAAAATTATTCACCTAATATATCAATATCACTATCGCTATCACCATCTGTTCTAATTATTATTTGTGCTATATTGCTTATATGGATATAGGATTTTTCCACTTTTTCAACATGTGTAACAGAATTTGCCCAACTTTGTGAAGGGATGTTAAAAAGTTCAGTTTCTATAAGCTCAAGTACACTGGAGTTAATAGTAGGGCAAATATTGTTACGACGAATGGCAGATTTCAGTTGGTGCCAAACATTCGTTCGATGGGATTAGATATACAATGGTATGGTGGAAGCCTTAAAACTGTATGCCCTAGATTTTTTTCATAATTATCACAGAAGTATTCCTTTTGTAGTTTTAAACTTTGTAAAACCTCAATTAATTGCCTTTTGGTGTAATCTTCCTGAAATTAAATGTCATTATCATACATGTAGTTTTAGATTGTTGCTTTTGTGTCATTTGAGGAGGGAGTCTTGGTCAACTACCAACTATGGTAGCTTGCATTGCATATTACAATTTACGCTATTCGGAGGTATATTTGGAATTAGCTTGTTTTTAAACCAATCTTCAAATAAATCAGCACCTCATGGTAATTCAGGTAAAGTTCATTTGGAATCCATCCGTCTTTAGATCCAGCATGCAAAATCGTAATTCGTTTACCTCTTCTTGATGGCGCGCTTGTTTTACACTTGCCGCTTGAGTCAACCCAACCCTTTTCCGGGGTATCGTATGTGTCGAACCAGGTTTCATTCAAGTAAACAATCGGCCTTTGCTGATCTCTGTAAATCCTAATGTTTTGTAGATATTCGGATCGTCATTACCGAATTCTACTGGATTCCATTAAAACTTGTCTTTTGTTAATTTTTTTAAATCTAAAACCCATGTGTTGGATACACTTCCATAACGTTGTTCTGCCACATTTAACGCCGGTTTCATCTTCTTCAAGCCTCTTAATTAAATTATCTAATGTACGCTGTGTTCCTCGTATAAGTTGTAAATTTTACGTCGTATTATATTTTGATCACTTCCATCTACCTTCGAGAAAATGCCAGTATCGGTTCTTTTTTTCCTCGCTAAAATGGGATTATTCACAATTTTCCATACAGTTGATGTTGAAAATTTTGTTAATGTGGCCGTTTCTTCTAACGCTGCTTGCTTGCAGACCACACGTTCAATGAGTGTTGAATAAACATTGTTTATAATTTTCTCACGAATATTGACAAAAAATGTACGTTATGTTGTTTTCGGGTTAAGCAGCTAAAAATACAACTTTTTTGTCTCTTGGTATTTTTCGTATCTTGCTTCGTTCTCGAGAAAAAAAATAAAAGCCACCCATGCATGTCGAAAATTTTCTTTTCACAAATATTGACAAAAAATTTACGTTATGTTGGTTTCGGGTTAAGCAGCTAAAAATACAACTTTTTTGTCTCTCGATATTTTTTCGTATCTTGCTTCGTTCTCGAGAAAAAAAATAAAAGCCACCCATGCATGTCGAAAAAAATTTTCACACGAATATTGACAAAAAATGTACGTTATGTTGTTTTCGGGTTAAGCAGCTAATAATACAACTTTTTTGTCTCCTGATATTTTTTCGTATCTTGCTTCGTTCTCGAGAAGGAAATAAAAGCCACCCATGCATGTCGAAAATTTTTTTCTCACGAATATTGACAAAAAATGTACGTTATGCTGTTTTCGGGTTAAGCAGCTAAAAATACAACTTTTTTGTCTCTTGGTATTTTTTCGTATCTTGCTTCGTTCTCGAGAAAAAAAATAAAAGCCACGCATGCATGTCGAAAATTTTCTTCTCACAAATATTGACAAAAAATTTACGTTATGTTGTTTTCGGGTTAAGCAGCTAAAAATACAACTTTTTTGTCTCTTGATATTTTTTCGTATCTTGCTTCGTTCTCGAGAAGGAAATAAAAGCCACCCATGCATGTCGAAAATTTTTTTCTCACGAATATTGACAAAAAATGTACGTTATGTTGTTTTCGGGTTAAGCAGCTAAAAATACAACTTTTTTGTCTCTTGGTATTTTTTCGTATCTTGCTTCGTTCTCGAGAAAAAAAATAAAAGCCACGCATGCATGTCGAAAATTTTTTTCTCACGAATATTGACAAAAAATGTTCGTTATGTTGTTTTCGGGTTAAGTAGCTAAAAATACAACTTTTTTGTCTCTTGGTATTTTTTCGTATCTTGCTTCGTTCTCGAGAAAAAAAATAAAAGCCACCCATGCATGTCGAAAATATTTTTCTCACGAATATTGACAAAAAATGTACGTTATGTTGTTTTCGGGTTAAGCAGCTAAAAATACAACTTTTTTGTCTCTTGGTATTTTTTCGTATCTTGCTTCGTTCTCGAGAACAGAAATAAAAGCCACCCATGCATGTCGGAAAAATTTTTGTCACGAATATTGACAAAAAATGTACGTTATGTTGTTTTCGGGTGAAGCAGCTAAAAATACAACTTTTTTGTCTCTTGATATTTTTTCGTATCTTACTTCGTTTTCGAGAAGAAAATAAAAGCCACTTCATTCCATGTCGAAAAATTTTTTTTCTCGAAAACGAAGTAAGATATGAAAAAATCTCAAGAGACAAAAAAGTTGTATTTTTGGCTGCTTAACCCGAAAACAATATAAATTTTTTAAACAAGTCAGTGGCGTACATTTTTTTGTCACTAAGCGTCTCATCACAACGAACAACACTATCAAATTTCACCAAAATCGAATCTTTGAGATATTAATTAAAACCGATTTTTTTATTTTTAAACTTTGACACCCTGTATCTTGAAAACCAGACTTTTTAGGACAGATGTTTATGAGTGAGTTCCAGTATTGTATCTTTTTCCTCTTTTTGCTCTTTTCCGTTCCAATATTTAGTAAAGAGAGTTCTGTGGCGTTCCTTTAATCTGATTTCGGAGCGTTGAGACGTGATCTATTTGCTCCGGATTTGATTTGAGAGCTTATGGAGATCTCGGCGAAATGTCAAATATTCGGTAATGGCGCCCATCATATGTTTGAGGGGTTAGGTTTATTAGGTTAGTCTTCGACTTCCGTTCATAGAAATAAGCCCCTTCCTATTCTATGGGTATGCTAAATAATAATCACAGAACTCGAATCACCATTTATTTTCAAACTAAATGCAAGATGTAAGACACAGAACTCGAATTGTAAGGTTAGGAAATTATACCCTGCGCGAATTCACCGTTTTGTTATTCCAAATTAAATCTATTGCTCCGTTATCACGTGACCCAAATATGTGCTCGCTCTACTCTACTCAAAGATGTAATATTGGAACTTACTCTTATGTGAACTTGAATTTGGTCCAGGAATAAATAAAATACTTGCAAAAACCTTGTTCTTCAATGTGTATGTGTATAATATATGATTTTAGGAATTTATTCTTATTTTATCCCTCAAGGGAGTGTATTAGGCTATGAGTACATGGTAAATGGAACATTAAATATTTATGGGGAACCAATTAATGGGTTGTACCAAAAGTTTGTTTACCATACATGCTCTACCCAGCTAAAATATTTTCAAGAATGTGATGATCTTTATATTTTCTTTCAAAAAAGTGCTTAATGCTTCCGGCTTTGTAGGCTTATTGTAAAATTAGTTTTATTATAATATCTAGGCTATAACAGCTGACTGTTGTTTTTTTTCCATAAGAAGACACATGCATTAAAGAATTTGCGCACAAGAAAGGATTTTAATATTTATCTGCAAAAGATGTTGGTTATAAACTACTAGGTATATACATTCTTTGCTAATCATTAGTTTGTCGATCATTTAAATATCTTTTCTATTTCAGGCGTGGGTCTCGTCACCCGCAAAGTGGGCAACGCAGTCTCGCCGGTGGTCGAGTTGAACAAAGATGGCGACGAGTACGTCCTAACCTCAAATTCCACGTTCAAGAACGTGGTGACGAAATTCAAACCGGACGTGGAATTCGACCAGGATACGCCTGACGGCAGGAAGGTGAAGGCCACTATCTCCATCGAGGGCAACACACTGAAGGAGGTGCTAAAGGGCGGGGATGGTAAAGTGACTACCATCGATAGGACATGGACTGACGACGAAATCAAAATGGTGAGTGAATTTGTGTTTAATGTCATTTTGCCGAATAATACAGGGTGAGTCAACAGTCTACCTGTCAATAATGTCATCTTAGCGCTGGCACAGAGTTTTGGCGTTATTGAGATGCAAAAATTCCTACCTATAATATGCATTCAAATTACTTTTAATCATTTGTTTTTTTCAGGTTATGTCCATAGGCGATATTACCGCAACCAGGATCTACAAACTCCAGGGTTAAATATTCTTCAGGATCCATCTAATGAATTAATTTTAAGCATTTTGTTATATATATGTCTAACAGACTTCAAAATAAGGGCTGTTCTATGTTCGACCCGTATGTATGCAGTGACGTACCGGTTAGCAGGAATGGGGGGGGGGGGGGGATTTAATCCCAAACCTCTTTACCTCGGCGGTGCGCCTCTGCATGTACGCGATTTACTTGAAACCCATTCAATTGAGTCCGATTCCTATAAAATCTCCATAATCCAAGGAAGATTTTATGTTGATTGCGTTGCCCTCTATTAAACCTTCGGAACTGGGCTGGAGAGATCATGTAAAGTTGGTTATTTTTTTTTTTTAAATCTTTAAGACTATTGTAAAAAGAAAACAATTTTACTGTGTAATGATTGTATCCGAAGCACAGTACTTTATTTGTATTTTAATATTAAAGCTTAAAAGTACATACAATAAATGTATAATAATATTTTATCGTTTTGTTTCCCTTTCTAAGAAAGTCGGCAACAACTCCTCAAAATCAGTAGATTCTGGGAAATTTTGCACCATTGGCAATTTAAGCGACAAATCGCGTATGTCAAAATTGTGAATGCACTAAACATAATAAATCAAAAATTAAAAAAGACACACTTAAAACATTCAAGGCTGCGTAGTAGTTTTGTCACCCCCCTGCGAGGATACACCCCGTCCAGAATAGGCAGATCTATCATTCTAACACGCCAAAAGGGCACTAGTGTGATGAAAAAAAATTTCTTTTTCCAAGTTTATGAAAATAATATGTCTCGGGACCTTGCAAGTGACCTTGAGA
Organism: Polydrusus tereticollis; assembly: GCA_963920685.1. Lineage (NCBI taxonomy): Eukaryota > Metazoa > Arthropoda > Insecta > Coleoptera > Curculionidae > Polydrusus > Polydrusus tereticollis. Next base: position 77,092,084 of record OY987334.1, read on the forward strand.
CCTTGCATGTGACCTTGAGACCTTGCAAGTGGCCTTAAGATCTTGCAAGTGATCTTAAAACATTGCAAGTGACCTTGAACCTTCAAGGTCACTTTCAAGGTCAAGGTAATGTTAACTCAAAATTTGGATTTCATCTTGAAAGTGACTTTGAACTTTTTTTAAGGTCACTTCCAAGATCAAGGTGATGGAAGCTCAAAATTTGAATTTGACATTGCAAGTGACCTTAGACTTTCAAGGTCATGGTAACTTAAAATTTCAAGGTCACTTGCAAAGTCAAATCCAAATTTTAAGTTTACATGACCTTGACCTTGGAAGTGACCTTGAAAAAAGTTCAAGGTCACTTTTAAGGTTAAATCCAAATTTTCTGTTAACATGACCTTGACCTTGGAAGTGACCTTGAAAAAGTTCAAGGTCACTTGCAAGGTCAACTCCAAATTTTAAGTAACCATGACTTTGACCTTGGAAGTGACCTTGAAAAAAGTTCAAGGTCACTTGCAAGGTTAAATCCAAATTTTAAGTAAACATGACCTTGACCTTGAAAAAAGTTCAAGGTCACTTGCAAGATCAAATCCAAATTTTAAGTACCCTTGACCTTGGAAGTGACCTTGAAAAAAGTTCAAGGTCACTTGCAAGGTCAAATCCAAATCTTAAGTAAACATGACCTTGACCTTGGAAGTGACCTTGAAAAAAGTTCAAGGTCACTTGCAAGGTCAAATCCAAATTTTGAGTAAACATGACCTTGACCTTGGAAGTGACCTTGAAAAAAGGTGAAGGTCACTTGCAAGGTGAAATCCAAATTTTAAGTAACCATGACCTTGACCTTAAAAGTGAACTTGAAAAAAGTTCAAGGTCACTTGCAAGGCTAAATCCCAAATTTTGTGTTAACATGACCTTGACCTTGGAAGTGACCTTGAAAAAAGTTCAAGGTCACTTGCAAGGTCAAATCCAAATTTTGAGTAAACATGACCTTGACCTTGGAAGTGACCTTGAAAAAAGTTCAAGGTCACTTGCAAGGTGAAATCCAAATTTTAAGTAACCATGACCTTGACCTTAAAAGTGAACTTGAAAAAAGTTCAAGGTCACTTGCAAGGCTAAATCCCAAATTTTGTGTTAACATGACCTTGACCTTGGAAGTGACCTTGAAAAAAGTTCAAGGTCACTTGCAAGGTCAAATCCAAATTTTAAGTAAACATGACCTTGACCTTGGAAGTGACCTTGAAAAAAGTTCAAGGTCACTTGCAAGGTGAAATCCAAATTTTAAGTAACCATGACCTTGACCTTAAAAGTGAACTTGAAAAAAGTTCAAGGTCACTTGCAAGGCTAAATCCCAAATTTTGTGTTAACATGACCTTGACCTTGGAACTGACCTTGAAAAAAGTTCAAGGTCACTTGCAAGGTCAAATCCAAATTTTGAGTAAACATGACCTTGACCTTGGAAGTGACCTTGAAAAAAGTTCAAGGTCACTTGCAAGGTGAAATCCAAATTTTAAGTAACCATGACCTTGACCTTAAAAGTGAACTTGAAAAAAGTTCAAGGTCACTTGCAAGGCTAAATCCCAATTTTTTGTTAACATGACCTTGACCTTGGAAGTGACCTTGAAAAAAGTTCAAGGTCACTTGTGTCCTGGCACAATTCGCCTTTGCTTCCTCCTTCAAGGGGCATATCCCTGGCGGTTGCGCGGCTAGCGTCAGTCGTTGTCTCAGGGGCGGCGATCTGTGCAGGGCAGTTTGAGACCGCCCCAGGTCGTATTTTGGGGTCGGCCTCGGTGGTGGAGAGCATGTCGTGTGTTTTGTCGTCCTCGGCCGTCCGGGCTGGAGGGGATTCCTGGTATAATGCCTTATTCTCGGCCATTACACTGTTTGCCATGTGTTTTTCACGTTCTGCCGACCTGGTGTAGGTTATACCCAGGTGGTAGCTACTTGTATGCGCCTTCCTGGCGATGGCGTCGACTGCTGCAGGGGTGGCACTATGTGTCCAATGCTGGCAGCGACGGCTACGTCGATTTTCGTATTATTTTTTACTTTAAGTCGGTTCGCCGTGCGGTTTTACTTCTTTGCCGACCTGGTGCAGGTTATGCCCAGGTGGGAAATTGTTGTATGCGCCTCCTCGGCGATGGCGTCAGCTACTACAGTGGTGGCACAGACCGTCTAGGGCTGGCAACTTCAACTGGAGCTTATTCACGTACTATTCTTCCTTTAATTTATTCTGCCACGTAGATTTCGCGTTTTGCCGACCTGGTGCAGGTTATGCCCAGGTGGTGAACTATTGTATACGCTTCCCTGGCGATGGCGTCAGCTGCTACGGTTATGGCATGGGTCATCCAATGTCGGCAACGTCGGCGATGGCTGGTGATCGTAGTTATTCTTCTCAGATTTCGTTTGCCGCTAAGTTTTCTTCGTCTGCCGACCTGGTGCAGGTTATGCCCAGGTGGTAGAGTATTGTATACGCTTCCCTGGCGATGGCGTCAGCTGCTACGGTTATGGCATGGGTCATCCAATGTTGGCAACGTCGGCGATGGCTGGTGATCGTAGTTTTCCTTCTCAAAGTTCGTTTGCCGCTAAGTTTTCTTCGTCTGCCGACCTGGTGCAGGTTATGCCCAGGTGGTAGATGGTGGAATACGCCTCCTCGGCGATGGCGTCGGCTGCTACGGTTATGGCATGGGTCATCCAATGTTGGCAACGTCGGCGATGTTCGGGTACCGTATCCTCTTCTGTTTGCAGTGCTATTCTTAAAATTAGGTTTCGGTCTGGCTTGTACCTAGGTACAAACGCCGCGGAACGGCTAGGAACCACTGTTCCCTCACAGTATCGGGCTCGACTACGGCGTCCTTCCACCGGTGCTTCTTCAGCACGCCTTGCTTTAATCTTCAGGTTCAGCGTATGCCTCCTTGACATACCCAGGTGCTCGGCAGTTCCGAGTTCGACTGGCAATTTTACTTGGCGAGGGTCGTCCAAAGAAAAAGACTTATGCAGATTTTAAAAACCAGAATTACGGCTCAACGAATATTCAGTTGCTTACTGTCTTATGGTTCTGCACCGACTGAATATTCCCAGTGAAATCGCGCTCTTTATAGCCGATTTCCACGTGGCGAATACCACAACACCCCCCCCCTTAAGAGCGGTAATTATGGTATGTTTATTTAACTGTACCCATCTGGTACAATTATACTGTATTTACAATCTCAAATTCTTAAAAATAATCAACTTCATAAACAACAAATAACCCAAATAACTAAGTACATAACTAACAATAAAACTAACGACTAAGTCCAAAAACAACAATAAACATATTTAAAATCACTCTCTTCTTAAAGACGATTTTTCTTTTTCCCTGGTTCGAGGCGATTTCTCAACCTCCATGGCGATGTCGTCAATGGGTGGCTCTCCTCCAGGTGACCTGGTCTAGGCCTCCTGTGGGTAGCTCTCTAGCGACCTGGGGGACTCCTCGGAGGCTTCAGGTGACTTCTCTTTTCTGCTGCCTCAATGCTGGTACGGCGACCTCGGTCTGAGGGGCCGTACTTTTCTTCCACGTCTGGTGGCTTCTCCTTAGGCAGGTATTCAATTAATTTACGATCGCTTCGGCCAGCGGGCCTAACGTCGTCACAGGGTTCTTTGTTACTCCTTTGGTTAGAGTAAGTCAACGAGTTGGGCGCCATGTCCTGGCACAATTCGCCTTTGCTTCCTCCTTCAAGGGGCATATCCCTGGCGGTTGCGCGGCTAGCGTCAGTCGTTGTCTCAGGGGCGGCGATCTGTGCAGGGCAGTTTGAGACCGCCCCAGGTCGTATTTTGGGGTCGGCCTCGGTGGTGGAGAGCATGTCGTGTGTTTTGTCGTCCTCGGCCGTCCGGGCTGGAGGGGATTCCTGGTATAATGCCTTATTCTCGGCCATTACACTGTTTGCCATGTGTTTTTCACGTTCTGCCGACCTGGTGTAGGTTATACCCAGGTGGTAGCTACTTGTATGCGCCTTCCTGGCGATGGCGTCGACTGCTGCAGGGGTGGCACTATGTGTCCAATGCTGGCAGCGACGGCTACGTCGATTTTCGTATTATTTTTTACTTTAAGTCGGTTCGCCGTGCGGTTTTACTTCTTTGCCGACCTGGTGCAGGTTATGCCCAGGTGGGAAATTGTTGTATGCGCCTCCTCGGCGATGGCGTCAGCTACTACAGTGGTGGCACAGACCGTCTAGGGCTGGCAACTTCAACTGGAGCTTATTCACGTACTATTCTTCCTTTAATTTATTCTGCCACGTAGATTTCGCGTTTTGCCGACCTGGTGCAGGTTATGCCCAGGTGGTGAACTATTGTATACGCTTCCCTGGCGATGGCGTCAGCTGCTACGGTTATGGCATGGGTCATCCAATGTCGGCAACGTCGGCGATGGCTGGTGATCGTAGTTATTCTTCTCAGATTTCGTTTGCCGCTAAGTTTTCTTCGTCTGCCGACCTGGTGCAGGTTATGCCCAGGTGGTAGAGTATTGTATACGCTTCCCTGGCGATGGCGTCAGCTGCTACGGTTATGGCATGGGTCATCCAATGTTGGCAACGTCGGCGATGGCTGGTGATCGTAGTTTTCCTTCTCAAAGTTCGTTTGCCGCTAAGTTTTCTTCGTCTGCCGACCTGGTGCAGGTTATGCCCAGGTGGTAGATGGTGGAATACGCCTCCTCGGCGATGGCGTCGGCTGCTACGGTTATGGCATGGGTCATCCAATGTTGGCAACGTCGGCGATGTTCGGGTACCGTATCCTCTTCTGTTTGCAGTGCTATTCTTAAAATTAGGTTTCGGTCTGGCTTGTACCTAGGTACAAACGCCGCGGAACGGCTAGGAACCACTGTTCCCTCACAGTATCGGGCTCGACTACGGCGTCCTTCCACCGGTGCTTCTTCAGCACGCCTTGCTTTAATCTTCAGGTTCAGCGTATGCCTCCTTGACATACCCAGGTGCTCGGCAGTTCCGAGTTCGACTGGCAATTTTACTTGGCGAGGGTCGTCCAAAGAAAAAGACTTATGCAGATTTTAAAAACCAGAATTACGGCTCAACGAATATTCAGTTGCTTACTGTCTTATGGTTCTGCACCGACTGAATATTCCCAGTGAAATCGCGCTCTTTATAGCCGATTTCCACGTGGCGAATACCACAACACTTGCAAGGTCAAATCCAAATTTTGAGTAAACATGACCTTGACCTTGGAAGTGACCTTGAAAAAAGTTCAAGGTCACTTGCAAGGTCAAATCCAAATTTTGAGTAAACATGACCTTGACCTTGGAAGTGACCTTGAAAAAAGTTCAAGGTCACTTGCAAGGTCAAATCCAAATTTTGAGTAAACATGACCTTGACCTTGGAAGTGACCTTGAAAAAAGTTCAAGGTCACTTGCAAGGTCAAATCCAAATTTTAAGTAAACATGACCTTGACCTTGGAAGTGACCTTGAAAAAAGTTCAAGGTCACTTGCAAGGTTAAATCCAAATTTTAAGTTAACATGACCTTGGAAGGGGCCTTGAAAAAAGTTCAAGGTCACTTGCAAGGTCAAATCCAAATTTTAAGTTAACATGACTTTGACCTTGGAAGTGACCTTGGAAAAAGTTCAAGGTCACTTGCAAGGGCAAATCCAAATTTTGTGTTAACATGACCTCGACCATGGAAGTGACCTTGAAAAAAGTTCAAGGTCACTTGCAAGGTCAAATCCAAATTTTAAGTAAACATGACCTTGGCCTTGAAAAAAGTTCAAGGTCACTTGCAAGGTCAAATCTAAATTTTAATTTAACATGACCTTGACCTTCAAAAAAGTTCAAGGTCACTTGCAAGGTTAAATCCAAATTTTGTGTTAACATGACCTTGACCTTGGAAGTGACTTTAAAAAAAAGTTCAAGGTCACTTGCAAGGTGACCCTAGGAGTGACTTTGAACTCCTCTTTAATAGTGACCCTCAGATGTGACCTGGAACTCCTTTTTTTAGTGACCCCAGAAATAACCTTGAACTACTTTTTCTATAGTGACCCAGAAGTGACCTTGATTTCCCTTTTTTTAGTGACCTTAGGAGTGACCTCGAACTCTCCTTTATTAGTGACCCCAGGAATGACCCTGAACTCCTTTTTACAGTGACTTTAGGAATGACCTTGAACTCCTTTTTTACAGTGACCCCAGGAATGACCTTGAACTCCCCTTTATTAGTGACCCCAGGATTGACCTTGAACTTTTCTTTATTAGTGACCCCAGGAATGACCTTGAACCCTTTTTTATAGTGACCCCAGGAGTGACCTTCAACTCCTCTTTATTAGTGACCCCAGGAATGACCTTGAACTCCTCTTTATTAGTGACCCCAGGAATGACCTTGAACTCCCCTTTATTAGTGACCCCAGGAGTGACCTTGAACTCCCCTCTATTTGTGACCCCCCAGGAATGACTGAGCTCCTTTTTATTAGTGACCCCAGGAGTGACCTTGAACTCCTTTTTTATAGTGACCCCAGCAGTAACCTTGAACTCCTCTTTATTAGTGACCCCAGGAGTGACCTTGAACTCCCCTCTATTAGTGACCCCCCAGGAATGACTTTGAGCTCCTTTTTATTAGTGACCCCAGGAGTTACCTTGAACTCCTCTTTATTAGTGACCCCAGGAATGACCTTGAACTCCCCTTTATTAGTGACCCCAGGAGTGACCTTGAACTCCCCTCTATTAGTGACCCCCAGGAATGACTTTGAGCTCCTTTTTATTAGTGACCCCAGGAGTGACCTTGAACTCCTTTTTAGTGACCCCCAGGAGTAACTTTGAACTCCTCTTTATTAGTGACCCCAGGAGTGACCTTGAACTCCTCTTTATTAGTGACCCCAGGAATGACCTTGAACTCCCCTTTATTAGTGACCCCAGGAGTGACCTTGAACTCCCCTCTATTAGTGACCCCCCAGGAATGACTTTGAGCTCCTTTTTATTAGTGACCCCAGGAGTGACCTTGAACTCCTTTTTTATAGTGACCCCAGGAGTGACCTTGAACTCCTCTTTATTAGTGACCCCAGGAATGACCTTGAACTCCCCTTTATTAGTGACCCCAGGAATGACCTTGAACTCCCCTTTATTAGTGACCCCAGGAATGACCTTGAACTCCCCTTTATTAGTGACCCCAGGAGTGACCTTGAACTCCCCTCTATTAGTGACCCCCAGGAATGACTTTGAGCTCCTTTTTATTAGTGACCCCAGGAGTGACCTTGAACTCCTTTTTTAGTGACCCCAGGAGTAACCTTGAACTCCTCTTTATTAGTGACCCCAGGAGTGACCTTGAACTCCTCTTTATTAGTGACCCCAGGAATTACCTTGAACTCCCCTTTATTAGTGACCCCAGGAGTGACCTTGAACTCCCCTCTATTAGTGACCCCCCAGGAATGACTTTGAGCTCCTTTTTATTAGTGACCCCAGGAGTGACCTTGAACTCCTTTTTTATAGTGACCCCAGGAGTGACCTTGAACTCCTCTTTATTAGTGACCCCCGAATTCCATTTTGCCCGACTCACCAACACCGAATTCCATTTTGTTCGTTCGCCAACACCGAATTCCATTTTGCCCGACTCACCAACACCGAATTCCATTTTGCCCGACTCACCAACACCGAATTCCATTTTGCCCGACTCGCCAACACCGAATTTCATTTTCCAAAATCCGCCAACACCGAATTCCATTTTGCCCGACTCACCAACACCGAATTCCATTTTGCCCGACTCACCAACACCGAATTCCAGTTTGCCCGACTCACCAACACCGAATTTCATTTTCCAAAATCCGCCAACACCGAATTCCATTTTGCCCGACTCACCAACACCGAATTCCATTTTGCCCGACTCGCCAACACCGAATTCCATTTTGCCCGACTCACCAACACCGAATTCCATTTTGCCCGACTCACCAACACCGAATTTCATTTTCCCAAATTCGCCAACACCGAATTCGGTGTTGGTGAGTCGGGCAAAATGGAATTCGGTGTTGGTGAGTCGGGCAAAATGGAATTCGGTGTTGGCGAATTGGGCAAAATGGAATTCGGTGTTGGCGAACGAACAAAATGGAATTCGGTGTTGGTGAGTCGGGCAAAATGGAATTCGGTGTTGGCGAACGAACAAAATGGAATTCGGTGTTGGTGAGTCGGGCAAAATGGAATTCGGTGTTGGTGAGTCGGGCAAAATGGAATTCGGTGTTGGCGAATTTTGTAAAATGAAATTCGGTGTTGGTGAGTCGGGCAAAATGGAATTCGGTGTTGGCGAACGAACAAAATGGAATTCGGTGTTGGTGAGTCGGGCAAAATGGAATTCGGTGTTGGTGAGTCGGGCAAAATGGAATTCGATGTTGGCGAATTTTGTAAAATGAAATTCGGTGTTGGTGAGTCGGGCAAAATGGAATTCGGTGTTGGCGAATTGGGCAAAATGGAATTCGGTGTTGGCGAACGAACAAAATGGAATTCGGTGTTGGTGAGTCGGGCAAAATGGAATTCGGTGTTGGTGAGTCGGGCAAAATGGAATTCGGTGTTGGCGAATTTTGTAAAATGAAATTCGGTGTTGGTGAGTCGGGCAAAATGGAATTCGGTGTTGGCGAATTGGGCAAAATGGAATTCGGTGTTGGCGAACGAACAAAATGGAATTCGGTGTTGGTGAGTCGGGCAAAATGGAATTCGATGTTGGTGAGTCGGGCAAAATGGAATTCGGTGTTGGCGAATTGAGTTAACTGGTATTTCGGTGTTGGCGAACGATAAAATGGAATTCGGTGTTGGTGAGTCGGGCAAAATGGAATTCGGTGTTGGTGAGTCGGGCAAAATGGAATTCGGTGTTGGCGAATTGAGTTAACTGGTATTTCGGTGTTGGCGAACGAACAAAATGGAATTCGGTGTTGGTGAGTCGGGCAAAATGGAATTCGGTGTTGGTGAGTCGGGCAAAATGGAATTCGGTGTTGGCGAATTGAGTTAACTGGTATTTCGGTGTTGGCGAACGAACAAAATGGAATTCGGTGTTGGTGAGTCGGGCAAAATGGAATTCGGTGTTGGCGAACGGGTAAACTGGTATTTCGGTGTTGGCGAACGAACAAAATAGAAGTCGGTGTTGGTGAGTCGGGCAAAATGGAATTCGGTGTTGGCGAATTGAGTTAACTGGTATTTCGGTGTTGGCGAACGAACAAAATGGAATTCGGTGTTGGCGAACGGGAAAAATGGAATTCGGTGTTGGCGAATTGGGCAAAATGGAATTCGGTGTTGGCGGACGGACAAGATGGTATTTGTTGTTGGCGAATCGGGCAAAAAGGAATTCGGTGTTGGCGAACGGGCAAAATGGAATTCGGTGTTGGCGAACTGGGCAAAATGGAATTCGGTGTTGGCGAGTCGGGCAAGATGGCATTTGGCGTTGACGAATTGGGCAAAATGGAATTCGGTGTTGGCGAATTGAGCAAAATGGAATTCGGTGTTGGCAAACAGGCAAGAGTGCATTTGGTGTTGGCGAATCGGCCAAAATGGAATTCGGTGTTGGCGAATTGGGCAAACTGGTATTTCGGTGTTGGCCAGGTTAACCAATGGGCAAAATGGCATTTCGGTGTTGGCGAATTGGGCAAAATGGCATTTCGGTGTTGGCGAATGGGCAAAATGGCATTTCGTTGTTGGCCAATGAACAACTTGGCAAAAAAATTGTTTTTTAAAACGCTAGCGACCTATCGGTATGCTAGTTAGATCTTGCGCAGCGAGTTTGTGCTTTTTTGGTCAACAATTTTTGAGACCACTTTTTTCGGGTTTGAGAAACATTACTTTTCTTCAACTTGGCAAAAAAAATTTTTTTTTGACAACGCTAGCGACCTGTCGGTATGGTAGCTAGATCCGCCTGCCCTATTCCAGACGGGGGTGTCTGTTGGTAGGGGGTTTTGAGAACCTACTGCGCAGCCCTACGACCTACCGTTAACTACTGCGCAGCGATTTTGTGCTTTTTTGGTCAATAATTTTTGAGACCACTTTTTTCGGGTTTGAGAAAGATTACTTTTCTTCAACTTGGCAAAAAATTTTTTTTGACGACGCTAGCGACCTGTCGGTATGGTAGTTAGATCCGCCTGCCCCATTCCAGACGGGGGTGTCCGTTGGTAGGGGGTGTTGAGAACCTACTGCGCAGCGATTTTGTGCTTTTTACCTTAGAGGTATATAGGTATCAACTTAATAGTTTAAAAACAACCACAAGATGTAAAAAATAAAAAAAAAAAATTAAACATTGACAGGTTATAGCTCGAAAATTATTGAGTTTTCTACTTTATGGAATATGATTTCCTACCTGTATTTTAGCATGTCGGGTCACCACCCGGAGTATCCTGATGCATTATCCGAACACCCTGTAAAAACCTGTATAGTTTCAACTGCTAATATTAGCCTACAAACAAATCCTTGAAAATAAAACCTTGCCCTTGCCGCAGTCCTACAGGAAATTCTCTAGAAGGTCTTGTGGGCGGTGCGTGTGCGAAATGTTGGTTAAGGTGTAGTGTGTTATAGTCGCCTAAATGAAAGTTGTTTTTTCAAAATAATATGAATTTTAAAACTTGCTAAATTAAAATGAGGGTTGGACCACCGATAGGTTTTAATAAATGCAGTGTCCTTGTCTTGATGTTTTAAAAAGCTTAAATTTTACATAAAACAACGAAATAAACCTTGTGTCTATAATATGTATTTGGAGCGATATGCAAATATGTTGGCATAATTTATCCATTAAGATTGTTACTACTGTTATTTTATTATTTATTAGTTATTAGAAAAACAAAGTGTGACAATTATACGCAATGGAAAGCTCATCTAATAGGAAATGTGAAATATATTTATGGATGCTAACTTTTGTTCTGAATGCTTACGGACCAATTATTATCCTTTGGTAGGCAAGTTGGCGTCCATGTTTTACTTTTCTGTGAATTGAAAGAACTTTTGTCTATAATATTGATAATTTTATTCACTAGGACAAAAGGAATTCAGAAAAAAATGCAAAATAATAATTTTAATTAAGTTCTTGTTAAGTTCAAATGAGCTGCGTTGGAAAGCTGCTAATGGGGGGCCCCGCATAACAAAAACTGATATCTTGAATTTAAGTATAGGTACCTATGTGTAGGCTAGAATTAGGATGTTAGTGGTAGTCAGTATAGGGGCATCAGTATTATAGATTAATAAAAAAAATAGCAGGTGATCTCTGTATAGCTGTTTAAGAATCATTTAAAATAAAATAAAAAATTGCTGGTTAATTAAATATTGTATTATTTGCTTACCATCCGCCGACATACTGATACTTAGTCCACCGAGCGAAAAAACGGATATCATCAAAATAACAATATAATCTCTTATTTACAAGAAAACGTCTGGGTCCCTATTTAATTAAGCAAACATAATTCTCACAACAACGACAGCCTGCTAAAATCGACGCCCAAAACGGCGCGTCCACGTTTCCCGATCGACGCTTCCATGATTCCACTCGGATCGACGCCGACGTCGCTTTCAGTTGTGAACTACGCGAGGCTCAAGCTAAAAAAACAGCGCCTGAAAAGGTCTACCTTGAAAACTTGGAGGGATCGATACGAATTGAAACGGGGGGGAAAGTCGGGTGGAGGGGGGTCATGAAGGGGAGTCAGGCAAAGCTCGATAACTGTAACGCGCATGTTTATGTTTGAATTTGAATAGTTGATGCCAGCAAACATACATTTTTTATTTACAATCAACCATGCAAGCAAAGGCAATAGCTTGTACTGATTATTTTGTTTATCGTGGTTGATGGTGTCAATTCTGGGGCCCTTACTTTTTATAACATTTTAGAACGATGTTGAGGAACTTTGCTCTACTCCGGATCTCACGGCACTTTACGCTGATGATACTAACATGAATTTTTTATCATCTCCAAATGTATGTCGAGTTACTAATAAATCCTTATAGTTCAGCTTTTTGATCTCCTTATAAACCCAGTGGGTTAGTGGAAAACATTTGTTACTAATCGGGTTAGCCGTATACAGGAAAAAGTGCCCCCAACTGCATGGCATCATGTGCCTGGAATTGAGAATCCTGCAGAATCAGAATTCAAAAGACTATTTATTAAATAACAAATTTATGAGAAATGTAAGTAATGCAACTTCTTGAAATTATAAAGAGATATAGCAGTTTTTGGGGAAATTATACACAAATCCGAAAACAGGTATACCAATACAATTTCTATAAAATTAAAAGTTGTGACAGCAACTGTATATACGTACTTCCAGAAACATTCAACCATTTGCATACATCACACTTACCATGGATGTACCATTTGCTAGTACAGAAAGGATAGAAAATAATCAATAGCTATATTTTTTAACACTTAGCTACATATATTATTATTATTATTCCAAACATTGATATTATATCAATTACTTGTGATACCTACAAAAATAAATTATGGATGTGTTCAAACAAAACAAAGTTCTAATTTATCTAGCCAATCTCAAGTATTTTGCCATGGAATGAATTTCTTACAATGACATGTATGCTTGGATTACAAGATATTTTAAGTTACAATAAGTACAATATTATTTATTAGAAACAAATCTCATTAAATAATACAAAAATAAATGTAATACAAAAATTCTGTGCAGTCACTAAATATAAAACAAACGAACTTTGGACGTACATATGAGCAAATCGTTGTCAAAAAACTTGGTCTCTATGACAACGTTTCCGTTTAACACTGAGGCGGGCATCATTTGCGACTCGGGGGCTGCTTCCATGATAGATTGCCATGTATTTGTCGATTCTGGCATAACAAAACCAAATTCAAAGTCCCATTCTTCGAGACACCTTCCTTTAAAAAGTACTTTTTGTTCCAAACGAAAGTTTTCGATCGGTTCTTTGGAACTGTAACATAAGATATTGGTAAAGGACCTGAAGTTAAGCCAAATGCAAAACTTACCTAAAACTAAACTCTCTAGATACTGCACGACATTTGAGGATGTTTTTAGGTACTCGAGCTTCATGTTCGATTTCTGGAAGGCTGATATCCTCCTGTCCCTGCCAGAAAACTTTGCCTGTATCAGAGTCTCGCAAACAGATCCAATTGACTTGGAAAGCTTTAAATATTTCTTCTGCTCTTTGTGGTCTCGTCTCGTCTAGCATTATACATCAACAGTACATAGACATATGGAAAACTAGCCAGTAATTTAGCAAAAACATGCGTTTGATTTACAGTATTGTTATGATTTTCGAAACAGTTGTCAAATTCCAGAGTCAAAGTCAAAATCAACCTGACACTAATGGAAGTGAACTTAGCTGACTGCCTAAACAACTAGGCTGTAACTGCCTGGGATGAAATCCGTCAAATTTTAGAAGTGAGGTTAGAGCATAGAACATAACCTCTATTGCAGGTTAAATCTAGAAAAGGAGTGAATTGTGCAGGAAATTATCATTTTATACCAAAAGTAAAGCATGTCCTTATCTCAAAAACACTTGGGATTAATATTGGTTCCATGGTTTAACTCGTAAGCGTTTTAGTTTTTACTGAGAGCATCTTTTCACTTTGTTTTTCTGTTTTTTAGTGATGAATGGCGTTATGTTTACCAGTTAGTTTATTCCAATAATAAGGAAAAGCAAGTAGAAGCTTTGAATTTACTGAAAATATGGAAAATGAGGACGCCTATTTTGCCCATGGGTGTGGAAGGTACCCTTATACTGCACGATGTGTTATCAGTTGATAGTGAGTCTATGCCGGATGAACAGATTTCAAATTTGTATGCTGTTGCTTTGATGAGGTATACTATTTACTACTTAAAAATAAATAATGGTATATTAACAGAATGAAACCTCGCCTTTTGCAGATTTTTAAATCTTTCTGCTGCCAATAGTGAAAGGCAAGGTTCTTTCACCAAAACTTCAGCTAAAAATGAGTTACCGAAGTGGCTAACCAATTTGAGGCATGATATTGCCCATGGACATCAGATTCCTTCGAAATATAATTTGAAAATGGGTCTGGATTTTGGATTTCAATGGCTCAAAGATAAATATTGGGAGCCACAGAGCAAAACAATTACAGGTAAAAAATACTATTCATTTTTTAAACACAGTTATATAAAAGTATATTTTAGATTACTATATTAGGAATGAAAATACTTTTGATGACACTTTAATAAACAGTCTACAAATTTACATTGATATAAATACTAATCTGTTTGAAAAGACTGAAGTGGATGAAAGTTTTTATGAAAATATAAGAAATTTATTAATTTACAAGAAGTACAGGAAGAAAAATCTTCATCCACATTTATTGTTGGAGATATTTCTACTAACAATAACGCAGAGTTTTGAAAAGGGATGTGGAGTTGAAAATGTCAGACAGTGTTTGGATATATTAGTCTCTGCAACAGCATTGCTTAGGCCCAACATTGACATATTATCTGAAGACGAAGACGGTAAGAAAACATATAATATACTTATAAAATTGTTCAAATAAGTAACTTGTAAAAATTAATTGAATTTGGAACCTCTTACAAAATGGCGAACTTTTTTTTTTACAGGGACTGTAAAAATTAATGCTAAATTTGTAAGGATTTGGATAAATTTAATAAACTTATTTCATCATCATGGCCTGCTGCTATATCTAGTAGATAGATTGTTTGATGTAGTTGGAGATATTGTCCAGACAAATCAATCCAGAAAAATGGCATCATTATGGGTTAATGAAATATTTCAGACCTTACAAAAGATCAGAGAATTTGTAAGTTAATTTTTAGGGGTTTAGAGAAAATGAGATTAACATTACTGTTATTTTTAAGGATGCAAAACAAGAGGGAGAAAGTGTATTATGCTTAGAAAGAAATAGGTATACCTATAGTGAGGAGAGCTTGGAATTCCAATGTAAAGTACTGTATTTGTCTGATGAGAATGCTGCTCAGTACACAAAATACTTTCTTGATAGGTAAGAGAAAAACTTTTTGCAGGTACATAAATTTTTTCCTTGGGTCTTTTCAAAGTAGCTATAATTTTTTTTAGTTTGCTGCAATACAATCTAAACAGTGATGAATTTAACTTGGATGCTTTAAATCTATTGAATGTTAACTCAGTTGAGGCAGAAGACAAAATCTACACTGTAAATGATATAGATAACGTAGAAATTGAATATGTTGATTTTACAGAGCTTGGTAAAAGAAATAAAACAGCTGCTGAATCATATAATAAAAATAATGGAAAAATGATTGGTGGAAGAAACTGGAAAAAAATTGAGGGCGAGTCATTACACAAAATTTATAAAAAGTTTTAGTTTAGATTGGGAGCATGTTTTAAAGCTAGAGTTTAAATTAAATATTTAGATACCTATACCCAGGTCATGCTGAAAATTACTGGATACAAGAGGACATTACAAGAGGTTTTTTTAAATATTTTTTCAAATCTTTTCCATGCGTTTCCCCATATTCCCCAGAATACTTGTTAAATTTCTCACCAAAGTTCTTTTGGAAGTTCCCCATATGTTTATATTGCTTCGTCATTGTCCAATTTTTGGGAACAAAAGGAATTCACAGGGAGTAAGATCTGCAAAGAGGGGCGGGTGTGGCAGAAGTTTAACGCCTCGTTCATGTTAGTAGGGCGACAATTGTAGTAGTGAACACTACAGACTTGTTAAATTCGTTATAAATTGCGTAGATAATAATTTTCAGCATGACCCACGTATTTGTCGGACATTTTAATAATTTCGTGTTATTTTAGATGCTGAGCCATTCAAGACCTGTCCTCTGGGTGTTTTACCACAACAAATTGAATTGCGACATCCATATTTAGTGTTGACATAAAAATAAAAAGTTTGCTACATTTTGTTCTTGTTTTTTTTTTGTTTAAGTATATCCTCCTTCCTTTAATTTTAACTCGAGGAAAAACCCTTCAAGTTTAAATTAAATACGTTTATTTACTAATAAATTCCACTACAATATATTTTTAATTTCCTAGATCTAAAACATATATTTACATACGTCTAAGTTAATCTCTGTGTTAATTTTTTCATACAACACTTAAGTCTGAACCTTATTTTTTGAAAACCAAAAGCCATCAAGATTAGTCCAGAGTAGCCTTAACGTTTCGTGATTTAAAACTCGCAAACTTTCAATAATATAAATTTCATTTCTGTTTGGGTTCCTGCCGTTTTTTCTTGTATTGAAGAGTCAAATTTTAGTATTTTTACGTAAATACGGGGTCTCAGGTATTAGTACCTCCTAATTTTTCGAGAGCATGGAGGTAAAAATAACCCTAATTTGTCATAGAAAAAAAATTCCTAAAGTGCCCCTTAACGGGAGCCCCAAGGGGGTACCCAGCGATTTATTTTTACTTTTTTGGATCTAACTTTTGAACGGACTTGTATAATTTATTAAAATTTTAATATTTTATGGAGGTCATAAAGAGTCATCAAACCATACTACAGTACATGTTTTTATCGTCAGGAACGGACTTGCCACCACACTCGTTGGGCAAAAATTTGGACAAGTGTCATTTTGCAGAGCTAAACACCGATTTTTTAAATACTTTGGTCATTTCTCTTAAAAAAAGTTTAACTTATTTCGATAAAACTGGCGGTTTTCGAGATAAATTGGAAGTTACTAATGCTAAACACAAACACGTAAAAATTAAATTCGCACGCATATGAGTTCCCTGACGATGTAAAACATCTACTGTAGTATGGTTTAAAGACTATGGCCTCTATCAAATATTAAAATTTCATTAAATTATGTATACAGTGTGTCTACGTAAGTTGGCGGCATATGGAAAACTTTTTTATTATTAATTTTACGAAAAAAGTTATTCTTCATAAAAAGTTCTGCATGATCTAAAACCTAACATGCAACCATCAGATATCAAAATTTATCAGTCGTATACGAGGTTTATCAAAAAATATGAATTTTGCTCAAGATATAGTATACCTTTATTTTTGACAATATCGAAAATTATTATAAAGAAAAGATGTTTAGAATTAAAAATAACTTTCATTATCCATTGAAAAACTATTTCTTAGATATTTTCTCTGCGATAATGTTGAAAACATAAGTTGCATATTAATGCATAATTAAAAATAAATGTGGGTTAATACGTCTCTGCGACAGCGAAAGTCGAGTTTATGAGGGGTTTTATTGCAGTCATTAAGCCAAACGAAATATGTTGGAAAGTACTTTGCTTATTAGGTTCGCTTTTCGTTTAGTCAATTCTAAACTTTACCTATAGTCACGTCAAAAGAAAACGTCTTTGGGGGAGGGAGCATTTTTGTTTTCTTAACATACGAGCGAAGTTTATTCTCTCATGTATCCAGTGGTAATAAGCGGTATAGCAACCAGTCTACCTAATGAACTGCAAGTGAATTAAATAATTTATAATTATTATTTTTCTTCAATTAAAAAAAAAATATTTTGTTTCGTGAATTTGAAAAAGAAAATGTGTTGTTCTGTTTTAAGATTTACTTTTTATTTAACTTAAATAATGTTCAGAATTATTTTAGTTCAGATACTAAACTTGTTTAAAAATGTTTTAATAGCGAGTCTTATTTTATTTAAACTTATAGACTTCCTCTCTCTGTCTTATTATTTTAATGATTTAAGATATTTACAATAATTACTTTATTTAAAAAAAAAAAAAAATATTTAATTTCAAAAAACTTTTGCTTCTCAACCCCTTAAATTAAAATTTTTTCCAAAGGCTTTTTAGGATCTTTTCTTTATAAGAATTTGCGATATTGTCAAAAATAAAGGTGCTTTACTCTTGAGTAAAATTCATATTCTTTGATAAACCTCGTATAAGTCGTATATGACTGATAAATTTTGATATCTGATGGTTGCATATTAGGTTTTAGACCATGCAGAACTTTTTTGAAGAATGTCTTTCGTAAAATTAATAATAATAAAGTTTTCTATATTGCCGCCAACTTATGTAGACACACTGTATATTTTCTACAGAAATAAAATAAAATAAAATTTTGGAAAGTACCTAAATAAAAACTTTTGGGAAGAAAAGTTTTAAATCTAAAATTTATGAAAATAAATAATTTTTAAAAACATTTTTTTTTATATAAAAAGCATTTTTAAAAAATTTTACTCTAAGGGGTTGAAAAGTAAACATTTTTTGAAAGTAAATAATTTTTTTTTCAAAGATAAAGTAATTATTGTAAATACATATTTTAAATCATTAAAATAACAAGACAGAAAGAGCTGAAGTCTATAAGTTTAAATAAAATAAGACTCGCTGTTAAATCATTTTTAAACGAGTTAGTATCTGAACTAAAACAATTCTGAACATTATTGAAGTTAAATAAAAAAGGAAATCTTAAAACAGAACACACATTTTTTTTTTGAAATTCACGAAACAAAATATTTTTTTTTTAATTGAAAAATAATAATTATAAATTAATATGACATATAAATATGTATACATGTGAGAACTTTGTTCTCTAGCCACTTGCTGAGACCTTATACAATAAGTCAATAAGGATTAACCAAATTATGCTAAAACAGCTATTCTCTGGGCTACATGCCCCAACGAGCGCTGAACAAAAATAGCACAACTTGGCGTATTTTGACTAACACTGTTAGTACTAAAATACAGACTCAGATTGCAGAAACTACCGGGAAAGAAAAGAATCTCTTTCCCGGTAGTTTCTGCAATCTGAGTCTGTATTTTAGTACTAACAGTGTTAGTCAAAATACGCCAAATTGTGCTATTTTTATTCAGCGCTCGTTGGGGCATGTAGCCCAGAGAATAGCTGTTTTAACATAATTTGGTTAATCCTTATTGACTTATTGTATAAGGTCTCAGCAAGTGGCTAGAGAACAAAGTTCTCACATGTATACATATTTTATGTCATATTATGATTACCACTTGCCAAGTAGTATTTTCTTACTATTAATTATAAATTACTTTATTCACTTGCAAAAATCACTTCTTAGGTAGACTGGTTGCTAACGCTTACCCCTGGATAAATGAGAGAATAAACTTCGGTCGTCTATTAGGAAAACAAAAATGCCGTTTTTTTTTGACGTGACTAGGTAAACTTTGGAATTGACTAAACGAAAAGCGAAACCTATGAGTAAGCGCAATTCAAGTAAGTGTCGGTGAAAGATGGTCTTGTCTTGTACTGAAGTTTTAATAATTAAGAATATCATGTAAAAAAGTTGGTGGCTCCCGTACAGATTCTTTCAATCCATAGTGTTTGTAAGTGACATGGTGTTTAAATTTTGAGAGTAGCTTTAATAACCGAAAAATTAATTAACTAAAGCTATACCTACAGTGTGAAATAAATTCGATAATAAATACATGGGGGCGTGTCCGAAAAAACGCTCGGACACGTCATTGGTATTTTTAGTTGAGCACTTTTTTTCGTATATAATACCACAAGAGAGAAAATTTTGCCGGCAAAATTTTCCGATTGTTATGAAAGTTTTCGTGACATTTTTCAAAACCACTCGACTAACGGCTCGTGGTTTTGTAACAAAAATGTCAATCGCGAAATTGCCAAGCAACAAATTTGAATATAAAAAAGGAAAATTTTACCTAAAAATTTTTTTCTTGAGTGGTATTCGTCAAGACTATTTCACGAATAATATTAAAACTAGGTATATGGGCCAAAAGAAGATATAAATAAATTTACGTGATATTACAACCTTTCAAAAGTAACAGTGACAATTTACTGTCAGTCATTAATTACCAATCTTAACAGTGAATGTAACTAAGGTAACAAAATTTTGCCGATTAAAAACTATGTTGCTAGCTATTTTCTGAAATTCTGATTGGTCAGTGGGGTCGGCAAAATTATGAAGGTTTATATCTTGATAAGGTAAAAAACAAAAAAAAACATTAATGTAGGAGATGTTGAAAATTGATGTTAAAATGTTTGTACTTGATATGAAATAAAAAAAAAGGTATACTTAAATAGTTTTGTTTACTTTTGTTTAAAACGCCGGATCTTAGCAAATTGTTGTCTGTCTGCATGACACTAGTTGTCAGTGTTATAATCGTTTGAATTGAATATTGCATGACATAGGTGTTATATACTGGTATTGAGGACCCTGCGGAAGTAACGATTGCTGTCCTGAGGAGAAGGTCGTGAAGAAGTAAGTTACTTAAGGCCTTATAGTAGAGTAGGATAATACATCGGTTCAAAAGTTAGAGCCAAAAGAGTAAATCGCTGGGTACCCCTTTTGTAGGAATTTTCCTTCTCTATGACAAATTAGGGTTACCTATTTTGAACTCCTCTATGATCCCGAGATACTTAACGGACATATATATTGATGAAACAGTAGTTTTTTTTTTGAAGCACAAGGTAAAAAAATTTTTTCTCATAATTAAATATCAATAAATGCCATCCAATTTCACTATACATTTATAAGAGTCACTATATCACATACCAGCTTACTATACTCCTTATCCTAACTTCGTGTCGTGCTACTTAACATTACTCTATATAAGATATACACTTGTTTATTTGTGTTTATATATTATTTATAATTAATGCACTTTCTGTTTGATTCGAGCGTTTGAAATTTTGGCAGAACAGCAAAAAAATCATTTCTTATTTCTGTCATTACTGACAGGTGTTGAGTAATAACGGACTTAACTTAATGGCTTTTAATTTTATACTATATATGTATTTCTATTAAAAATAAATGATATAAAATAGCAACATACCTTATTATAAAAGTTTGGAGTCTTAATTAAAATACATTGGGAGATGTAGATATAAATTTGGCTGATGTCGCATCAGGATTCTTTCTACAAATGGCGCCAAGGCTTCTATATTATTTAACTGTCTATTTTAAAGTCAACTTACATCAAAACTACAGGTTCTATTTGTCGTATATTGTAAACGGAACAATAATTTTTATAGCCGATTGTTGATTTTTAATAAAATTGGTTTTTATTGTTCAACTATTTGAATTGCTGCTCCGTTGACAACATACACTACTTAAATTTGGTAAGATAGTTTCATAGAATTTACCACATAAAAATAAAATTTTTGATCTAACTCTAAATAAAAATACATCTTTTTCTCGATATATATTTTTTAGCATAGGTACTTGCAAAAGATACGTTTTAGTCGAATCAGGCACTACAGTTTATAAATCATTTCTCGCTTTCTTGTTTCTCGAAAGAGTTTTGTAAAAAAATATATATAAATATACTTTATTTCACCTAAATGTTTAATGCCGTAAGTGTGTGGTAATTGCAAGCAATTTCTAATTTAAAAGTCACTAAGTAAGCGCTTTTAAATCAAATGCTTGTTAACCCCTTTGTTAAACATTTTTGAATTATAATTAAAAAGAAACAATTCAGGGAACCTGAATATTTTGAAACAAAGTTAATCAAATTATAATTATTATTTGCTGCGTTTAATCTAAGCACACGTTTTTATATTAAAGACCCCTAACATTGTCAATCCGTGAACCGATTTAGTCCTATTCGGATGAACAGGTCCGTATTCCATTTTTTGTGCGTTCGTTTTTTGAGGCTGTTGTAGTCATTTTAATTTGTCCCAATTTTACATGACTGTATAATACTTATTTTTTGAGCTTGAAGGCCGACTAAAATAATTAATTGTAGGGGTTTGCGCAAAGATTAATGTCATCAAGTCAAAAATTTTATAAAATGTTAAATGTCAAAATTGTTGACTTTTTAATCTCATTAAATATATAAAAATACATTTTTTTTTAATACGAATATATGCCACACATGCCCTTTCTTTTTATTAGTTTAGCCTATATTTATATAAATTGAAAAGTCAAGTACTATTAGATGGCCTCCTAATAGTCCCGATTTAACACCGTGCGACTATTTTTCTTATGTTACATTAACCATTTCGTCTATTCTATGCCGTGCCCTTGGGACGATCTAAAAATAAGATTTAGGGATGCCATCCAAGAGGTGCAAAACAATAAAACCATTCTGTTAACAACTAAAGGACATACAGAAGAAGTATATACAGGCATTAAGTGCATTGAAAATGAAGGAGGTCACGTGAGCAGCACTTATAAATGAAAAAAATATATATTTTTAATTTTACTAAATTGTCTGTAAATTTGATTTAAGTACATTTTATTTGTTTTTTGAGTAAATTAATAAAATGTTGCGAGTTTCAAAACCACAAATCTTCCATCTATGTAATAAATGCCTCAAAAGTATGAAACTAAAAACTATGACAATTATTGGAAACAAAAAGATTTAACGCAGTCATCTTGATGTTGTAAAATTCCAATTTTAATGATATTTACTCTGTGGGCCAAATTAATTTGAACCCTTTTTCGATAGTTCATAACTTTTGTATGCATCAACCGATCTTGATAATTTTTGATATATTTAGGAACTATGTATTCTAAAGTGGATGATGCACTAATAACTTTTTAAAAAATTAAGGGACGGATTTATGAATTTTCACGTAGAGCACGCAATTTAAACTACAGGAATGTTGCCCAGATTTTGTACAACCCGATTTTTGGCCACCAAATAGCCCGGACTTAAATCCGGTTGACTATTTCATTTGGGGGACACTGGAAGCTATAGTATATAGAGATAATAATACTACTAGTATCGAACATAATTGAAAAATAGGAATTTTATTATATTGGGAACATTTTTGTCACTTGTCTATTAATAATGCCATTAACCAATGACGAAGAAGACTCTAAGCCGTTGTCACAAATAATGGTGGACATATCCACAATTTGTTCCTTTAATTGTAATAGCACTGTTGTGAGTTTCGTTATTAAATTTCTCAAAACCCTTTTCCCCAAACAACTTTTTGGTTTATCATTTACCCTTTTTATTTCTTGCACTATTTTGATATCTTATACGGTTCGGCTGATATTTGGTAAAATATGATTTAAAGCAGGGCTACGTTTTTAATCTGGTCAACTAAAAAGAAATCTGTACATTGTAAATTGAAATTTAGTCATCACAAAAATAATAATAAATGACAATA
The DNA here is from genome assembly GCA_963920685.1 of Polydrusus tereticollis. Classification (NCBI taxonomy): domain Eukaryota; kingdom Metazoa; phylum Arthropoda; class Insecta; order Coleoptera; family Curculionidae; genus Polydrusus; species Polydrusus tereticollis. Next base: position 77,115,008 of record OY987334.1, read on the forward strand.
ATATAATAATATCAATATACGTTATTTAATAAGTGTCCGATATTTTACAAGGCGATTCCTCAGTTATTTCTAAGGTGAAAAGTTCATATTTCATTTTTGAGATACAGGGTGTTAAACATTTGTTCTTATTTTTGTTTTCCGTAAATAATTTTTGAAATAATGTCTATATTTGGACGAAAATTGGTATCTAGGGGTTTTCTAAAATGCGAAATTCGAATTTGATGTTAGTATGGCTCCCACTTGTGGAGGGCGCCACCTACGAGTCTTTTTAAACTTTTGAGGAGTTATAACTTTTTTATACGTACTTGTATTACTCTTTAACCGAGAAAATGGATTTCTTCATAATTTTTACATGCAAAAGGAATAGTAGAAGTCGCTACCAGCAATCGTTCTCGAGAAAAATAAATGCCCATATCAGAGTTTGATAAAATAGCATTTATCACCTAAACAAAGCCGAAATCAAAAAATTATGAAAATATACTTTGCATTAGCCAATAAAGTGCCGGTTTAACCGGAAGCTGACACTTTTAGGAAGATAATAAGAAACTAAGATAGGGACATGTAAGCCGTTTTACTCTAAGACGTACCGTTAGAAAGCTAGAAGCTGTCAAAGTTCAAAACTGTCATTTTTCAAAAGTCGATATCTCGGAAACTATTGGGTTTAGACTTATAATGCACTTAGTTAAAAATGATTGCTATTTTATGTAAAATCCAAAACTACTCTAAGATATAGGGTGTTCTATTTAAAAAAAAAGTAACTTTGTTTCTCTAGGGTTTTCTGACTCATCCTGTATACTTATTTTTCAAGATTCTAATAGAACTTAAGAAACCCTGAAACTCTTGTCTTACATATTTTTTGCTAACTATTTTACTTTAAGAAATAATTGACCGTTTCCATACATACCAACGACCCTGTATATTATTATTATGTGTTTATATTCAGAGAAAAAATGTATTTTTAAATATTGAATATATTTTATAATAAATAGTAAAAAATAATTTTACACTTTCCACAAATATTTTTTTAAAAACTATATAGGGTAAAAATTTTAAAGTAAGCAGGTAGGTATACAAGTTTAACTGAGGGAAAAACCTATATTTACAAATTAATTAAATATATTCAAAAGGGGTAATGAGTTTAAGTTTAATTGATCGTTAAGTAGAGTATTGTGATTTTTAAGTTTGTTAATTTGCAAGGATTCAAGCAGATTTAATTTTAAACTTTTGTTTTCAGTATGTAAAATATCGTAGTTAATATTAAATGTAGGGTTTTCTTCTTTCAAATGGTTAGAATAATTTGAATCAGTTTAGTTTTTTATGTAACTTGAGTAGTTAATGTTCGTTGACACGTTTTCAAAATTTCTGCTAGTTTGCCTTTACATTTTAATTTATAAACACCAGATTTTTTTCCTTTATTTAGTTTAGTTTTATTATTTTTAATGTATTTCCCTAAAGTATTATTTGTTTTGAAGGCGATATTAATATTCAGATTTTTGAAAAACTTTTTTTATTTTAGTACTTATGTGGGCAATGTACCGATATAACTTTATAATTTATAGCATTTTTATATAATTTTTTATTTAGTATTTTATCTAGATATTGTTTTCGTGGAATACCCATTATTTACTGCCATTTGTTTAATGATGTTTAATTCTTTTTGAAACTTATTTTTGTTTAAGGGTAATGTTACTAATCGATGTATCATACTAAAGAAATACGCTAATTTATGTTGTATTGGATGGCAAGACGTATTGTTTATATGAGTAGGTTTATGGTAAATAGAGATATCATGTTTATTATCAGATTTTTTAATAGTTAAGTCTAGGAAGTTAATCGAGTTGTTAATTTCTTTTTCTATCGTAAATTTTATATTGTTATGTATGTTTATATTAGTGAAAATTGTAAAATTATTTTCTACCATTTATTAAAAAGTGATAATGAATTTCTACCAAGTAACAGCCAAATCAATTCACTCAATTATTCAATAATTTTGACATTTTATAAAATGCATAAAACCCTACAATTTATTTTTATAGGCAACTTGTTAGCTCAAAAAATAAGTATTTTACAGCCATGTAAAAGTGGGACAAATTAAATTGAGGGCACTGTACCTATGCGAATAACACCATTACATCTAAGCCAGTCCCGCCCTGCACAACTATGTACGTCAATAAACATTTAGATGGCATAAAGCATAGAAGTTATTCAGTGTTTTGTACAAAGAAATAGTGCAACCATGTAAATAGTAGTACAGGGGTGTATTAAACTTTTTCAATAATGACACAGAAGGGGTTTAAATTGTGGCTCGCCTGTGAAAGTGTCATCACTTTAAACATAAAATTATTTTTTAATTGCAATGGCTTTTTTCTCTACATAATATAGAAAGGCGAGGCACTCCTAACTCGGATCATATCTCTGTCTCTGTCGTTGTAGGGTATTTGAAAGGGATATAATGTTTTAAGAGCTAGAACCTGCCATTAGATAATGTGCCCCCACCTTAGTCTTAAAATGAGCCCTTTTTCAATCTAGTGGCCTTTAAATATTTAACAGCTAAACATCAACCGCATATTGACGTCACTATTTCACTTGTTTTTACTTTATAATTTCTACCAGCCGATTTTCGTCAATAAAATTTCTAGATATTAATATTTTAGCACATCAAAAATTTTGCCCCGGTTACGTAACGATATTTTTCTACAACCGTGCGCTTAGTGCACTTTACCGCCCGGCGAGCGGAAAAGTAAGAAAAACGCTCGGTTTGGTGTTTCCATTGTTCATAAAACAACGGTTATAGAAATCATCACGTGCGCGTGTAATTCGGACGCAAAGCGACTTTGTCGCTCTCTGAGCGACAAAGTACTCCTTTGCGCTCTTAATACACAAATAGCTATTTCTATACCACCGTATAAAAATATTGAAAATAATAATTGCATGGCGAGATTCAAAAGTGCTCGTTTCATATCGTATTTAAATATACTACAGAGGGAGGCGATTCTTTCAAAAGCCGAAGTAGTGTATTCGGTGACGCCTTCAATGTTTTCAAATTGTATCAATTAAAACGGCAAAATAATCAATCACAATACACTCCAAATTGCAAAACACACTCAGACTGTGATTACTCATTCCACGCGAATACTCAAAAATAACGAGAAAACAGTTTGATTCACACTTACCTCAGGACTCGGCAAAACACCTTTGAATCTGATTTACCCTAAACCTCTAGAATTTCAGACACAAAAAGCACACAGACGTAAAAATTTTGCAAACTTACCCCTAAATGACTTATCGTACATTTTCTAGTATCTAACACACATTTTCATTAGAATTTTAAATAGTTCAACACCACCAGACAAAAAGTCCGGCGAATTCCAAAGTTCAATCGTCCTAATTATAGATTTTTAATTAATTTGGAAAAAAAACGGTCTAGTCCGGGCCTGTAGGACTTTTTTCCCTTTGCATTTTTAAGGGGTTTACTTAAGAAATGTATAGTGTTCGTACGGCGGTTTTCCGTATATTTTGGACCACCCCTAGAGAGCTTCTACTTTAAGGGTAGAGAAAGTTTTGAATTATGTATTTTTCCAAAATCGTCAAAATTTGTCATTTGATAAAACACATTAACATCGTATGCATTTATTTAAAAACAACAAGTGGGGGGTCCTTTAAAATTCCCCTTCACCGTAAATGGTAAGAGATACAACTTTGATTAAATGGAGATTATAGGGACTTCTCACTTTAAAGTTTCGTGGTGAAATGAACTTATTGCAACATTTCACGTATTTCGAAGATCTCATCTCCGAATTACTATCAGCAGGAGCAAAATTACCTTCCTCGTATGATGCTGTAATTATCGCCTTAGAAACACTAGGTGAGAACAATTTGAATTTATCTTTTGTCAAAACTAGACTCCTAGATTATGAAGTCAAACTTAAGGAAGATATAACAAGAACAAGTCTCAAAGTTCTTCAAGCATCCACTAGTTTTCAATACACTACAGCTTGAACTACCAACCATAAATTTAATCAAAATAAGAGGAAATTTAATAAAAATTTTGATCGAAGGAGAGACACACTACAGGAAAAATCTAAGAGATTTAAAAACTATCCAACATTAAATATAACAATTGTGGCAGAAAAAGGCATTTAAAAAAGAATTGCCAATTCACACCACAATTCAAACTGTCTACCCTAAATCCACAGATGAAGGCCAAGGATTTGCTTTAATGATGAATAGTCCAAAGTAAACGTAATACAAATTTTAAAAATATCTCACAACTTAAAAATCTTGCCAAAACTTTTTAAATGCCATGTTGTTAGTCTTTAGATTGCCCAACTTTTCCTCCATTTAACCAAAGTTGTATCTCTTACCATTTGCGAGAAAGGGGAATTTTAAAAAATCACCCACACTTGTTGTTTTTAAACAAATAAGTACATACGATGTACATTGTAGACCCCAAAAATGTCCTTTTGCCTCCCCTTTACTTCAAGCTTGGATTAATGAAAAACTTTGTGAATGCGATGAAGAAAGAGGCTCAAGGATTTAAATACTTAAAACAAGTATTCCCCCAGATATGTAACTAAGTGTAAGTGAGGGGAGTTTTAGGCAACAGTATGGATCCAACTGTCCTTATGTCATACGTAAAACCACAAGAGATTTTTTTTATCGGATAAACTTTTATTTTTTACGAAAACTAGATTGCTTAGAAATTTAACGAGAACAAACGAAATTTTTATCTATTACCGTTTGTTCGAGTTTAAATTGCTAAAAAGTGATCTAGTTCGAGTTTAAAAAATAAAAGTTTACCCGATCTTAAAAAAAGATCGAGTGATTTTTAGCTAGAGAAATTCACTAATTTTGGCATGAATACTAAAAAAAAATAATACTTCACTAAAAAAATGTTAAAATACCTACTTCTTTGCTTTAATTATTACTTCCATTATTGAGATCACAGACGATAAAGCTTTATCGTCATTGATTTAGATAAAAAAAAACTAAACCAGTAACTTAACTGATGTTTTTAAACACATTTAGATGTTGATTTGCTTTATGCGATGACAAATATTGGCGGTTCAGGCAAAATAATGTAACTTTTATAATTTAAAGCTCTTTCTAGAACTTAATTGAGGCTCAAGGGGTGTCACAAAACATACGGAAAAACCCTGTACATGTGAGAAAATGTCAAACATTTTTTTTAAAGTTTTTCGAAATTGCTTCAGTAAATTTAATGAAATTTGATTTGTACAAAGTACTTACAATAGGACATATTTTAGCAATAAAAGGACCACTGTAATAATTTTCAATAGCAACTAAATACGACTTTTTTTACTTTTTGATGGCACATGTACAGGGTGTTTCCTCAAATTTTGACAGTTTCTAGCGACTTTATTATTTCAGATCGAAAAAAATTGTTCAGATAAAAATTGTAGGGTATCATCCAAACCAATTGAGCATCACTGGTATACTTTTTTTAATGGAACATCCTAAATATTATGTGTTTATTGGTTAGTGCTTAAAATTCTCGTTTCAAAAATATATAGGTTGCCTATAATTACTTACTAATCCATTGTTGAGATATCCGCTATTAAGAAATAAAAATATTACTAATTTACTATATGAAATAAATCACAGTAACCATTGGAAATCAAATGACATTACTGGCGGCATGCGACATGGAATATTTAGTTGTGAATTTGTATTTAAATTTTGATAATATTAAGTTGCAAAATGGGTTACACTGAAGAAGAAAAGATGGAAATAATTTATTTCTTTTATAAGAATAATAAAAATGCCAGTGCAGCACAAGCCGATAATCGAGTTTTTCAACCAGGTATGCCGGTGCCGTCAAGACACACTTTCTATAACACAGAAAGATATTTTAGGATTCACAAAAATTTGCAGAGGAAAACAAGATTTGTGAAAATAAATGAGGACGAAGAATTAGAGATTTTATTATATTTTCAAGGTAAATAACTAATTAGGACTTCAGTGTTTGTAGAAAATCCTACTTTTTTAACCGAAGATGCCAGTAAATATTTCAATGGGTCTAAAAAGAAAATTAGTACAGTAAAACTTCTCATTTCGGCCACCCGTTAAAAACGGTCACCCCTCTGAACGGTCAGTTTTGGCTTCTTAAAATAAATCTTATAGCATTTTTAATAATAAAAGACCCCTCGAATACCGAAACACTTCTAAAACGGCCACGGTCACATGAATCCGTAACTATTAAGAAAATTACCTTGAGTTTTTACCCTTAATTGCGGTCGTCTCGACCCTTCTGGGAATGTTTGCACCCAGCCGGTACTTTATTACTGGTACTATTGGAAATACCGGAGGATGATAAAACCTAATTATGTAAATGGGTTTTTAAGTACGTAAGTTTCCAAAAACAGACGGACTTGCGATTGACCAAATGGTTTATGAATGGTTTTGCAAAGCAAGAAACAAAAACATTCCAATATCCGGACCACTACTAAAGGAAAAAGCTCTGGAAGTGTCAGAAAATTTGAAAAATTGTGATTTTAAGGCATCAAATGGCTGGTTAGATAGATTCTGCAAAAGACATGACATCAATTTTAAAACAATTTCTGGTGAGTCTGCTGCTAAAACGATTAAAAAATGTTTCCAAAAAGCTGGATTTATAGAAACTCTCCAAGAGAATGAGATTTTTGAAGAAGAAGACGATAGTCCACTAAGTCAGTTGTTTTCCGGTATCGCAGGAAATCCAAACCTGGAAAATTATCTTCAAATCGACTCAAACATTTCAACGGAAAATCCCAGTATGGAGATGCAGGAAATAATTCAGGAGTTTACCAGCCAATCTGAAACTACCGAAAATGAAGACTGTGAAAGTAAAGAAAACCAGGAGGTTTTTAGTTCGTCTTTAAAAAGCATGAGTGAAGTTTGTAAAAAAATAAGAGACGTACAAAATTTTTTATTAGGCAAAGAAAATGGCAATTTGGCCATTGATATTTCAAATATCCTAATGAAATGTGAAAATGAAGCAGCAAAAATTAAAATTAAAAATATGAAACAGACTTCCATTGAATCTTTTTTTCACAAAGCATAATTTTTTTTCGTATGTAGTGCACATTTTTAAACATTATTATGTATACATATTATGTAGGAGTTATGAAATAAATAGTTATGTCTATATATTTACAGTTCATATTACATAATAACGTATGTGTTTGTAATTAGCCTTTTATTAATTAATGAAGTTGAATTTTATTCACATGACACATATGTTATATGTAGATATGTAATTTATTTTTTTCCTTCCCCTCAAAAACGGTCACCCCCTCAAACGGTCAATTTGTAATAAAATTTTTAGTGGCCGCTATTGAGAAGTTTTACTGTACTACCCTTCGTAAATATGGATATCATCCATACAAAAGTTTACCTGTTCAGAAGTTGAGGAACAAAAAGTTAGCAGGAAAAATTTCTGCAGAGACATGAATCAAAGGAAAGTAAAAGATAACGATTTTTTTTTAAAGATATTATGGAGCGATAAACCAACTTTTACCACGGCTGGGATGTTTAACAGGCGAAATAGTTATTTATGGGCATAAGAAAACCCCCGCGGTATAATTAAATTCCAAGGCCGAAGAGCAGTATATGTCTGGTGCGGCATTCTCAACACTCAAGTTATAGGTCCTATTTTTTACGAATTTAATTTAAATGATGAAAGGTATTTAGAGTTCCTTGAGAATTATTTGAAAGATTTGCCTATAATGACATAATCTGGCATCAAGATGGAGGGCCACCCCATAATGTCTTGGTTGTCCGCAATTTTCTCGACAATCGATATCCCGTATGGATCGGTAGAAATGGCAGCGTTGGATGGCCACCCAATAGCCCTGATTTAACAATCTTAGATTATTTCTTTTGGGGTTACGTGAAGAACACATTTTATAAAGAACGATGCGCATCGTTGGAGGAGTTAAGAATTAAAATTATTAATTGCATTAATAATTTAGTCGAGGAAAAGCCGCATTTTATTATGAATGCTATTGATAAAATAGAAGATGATTACACAAAGTGCCTAAATAATAATTGCGGGCATATAGAAAATTTGTAAAAACTTTATAATGTTAATGTTAAATCAAATTTTTTATTGTTTCTGGTATTAAAATTGTTGATTATTTCAACGGTTGCTCTGATTTATTTCATATAGTAAATTAGTAATAGGTATTTTGATTTTTTAACAGAGGATATTTCAACAATAGATGAAGTAATTATAGGCAACTTATATATTTTTGAAACGAGAATTTTAAGCACTAATCAATAAACACATAATATTTAGGGTATTCCATTAAAAAAAGTATACCAATGATGCTCAATTGTTTCTTTAAGTAGTAGATTCGGACGGTTTGGATGATACCCTACAATTTTTATCTGAACGATTTTTTTTTATCTGGAATAATAAAGTCGCTAGAAGCTGTCAAAATTTGTGGAAACGCCCTGTATGTGGGAAGTTAAGTGCCTAATAAAAAGTGTTTTTGGGATATATTTCGATTTTGACCTTGTTTGAAATAAATGCAGTTTTATTCAGTAGCGTACTTATTTTTTTTTTAGTTTGAGTACGCTACCTAGTAAAATTGCATTTATTTCCTAAACGAGTAATAATGACACCCTGTATCATCAACATATCCAGTATACAAAGGGGGAAAACCTTCTGCGCCCGAACTAAAACCGTTATAGCAATTTAAGAAAAATATGTCGCATATTTTTAACAAATTTTTGGTTCTATATTCAAAAAATTATCCAAGGCTGTGAAATAATTTCTGCTTGCAAGCGTGAAATTAAAAGTAATAATTGAAAAATTGTATGTTTTTTTTTTATATTCACAACGAGAATATTCAACAAAAATTATTGTACAGCCCGCGTCGTCTTATATATGTAGTTATAACATTTCCTTAACTGATTTGATATTGAATATAGAACTTAACGCTATATATTAATATTTTTCAATAATTATTATCTATGTTACCATAATTTAAAATATTCACATTTATAACAACATTATTTTAACATTTTAAAGGTATCACAAAAAATATTTCTCTTTTGAAGAGATAATTTCCAGTTCTTTCATATTTTTTTTTTTAAAGAACAAATAGAGATATTTTTAAGACATACGATAGGTTAGTGATAATTTTCGTGCACGTTTTTTGTACATTGCAAAAATATAAAAGATACAAGTACATAGTTACTCTTTTTTTAAAGATAAAATTTTTGTAAGAGCCGTTGAGTATATTTCTTTAACGTTTTTAAGCCATCAAATCTACGGGTTTCGGTTCTCTAGGACCATCGTCAGAAAGCAGGTTTGAAAAATCTTAAGATACGTGCACAGTGAGCATATAATAATAATAACATTAATAAGTTTATTTCAGATAGTTACAATATAATAAACATGTTAATATGATATTTTTGAATAAATTTATTCATAAATTCCCCAAAATACTGCGTAAGAGTATTTAAAATTATTAATATTTAAGAATATTTCTATAAAAAGTTGCAAATATTCAATAAACGCTACTTTCTTGATGATAGGTTATTAAATTTCTGAAAAGGATTAAGTATATAACTGATTCACAATAATATTAAATAGCATTAATTAATTATAGCATTTCTAAAAATATTTTTAAAGGGTTTGGTTCCAATATAAATATTTTTTTTTATTATTTGTTGGTAAATAATCGTTTAAATAAAAGCATAAATATTTAAAAGTTTTTTGTCCTACGGACTTATTTATTTTGGTTTTATGGATATTTCATTTTTATAACGTGTATCATGGTTATTGTCTTTAAATTGTATAAGGCTTTTATTTTTAAAAATATGTATTAAAATATTATAAATGTAAATTTGTCTAACGTTCATCTGTCTTGTTTCTGAATATAGTTCTTTTGAAGGATAAAGATAGTTCTTATTAGAAATAATTTTCAAAAATCTTTTTTGTAATACTTCTAATTTTTTAACCAAAGTTCCGTTTATTCCTCTCCAACCTAAAATTTACGTAATTTATAAATGAGTTTTGACTAATGCATAGTATAATATTTCTAGATATTTTATATCCAGAAATTTTTTACTGCTTTTAAAAATTGGTAATGTACTTCTTAATTTTTTAATCAAAAATTCTACTTGAAAATTCCAATTTAATTTACTGTCAAAAACTATTCCGAAATATTTTACATGATTAACTTTTGAAATTTGAATGGCATCGCTTATATTGATTGTATTCATATCCTGTGGTACGTTATTTAGGTTTAAAGTAAAAGGAAGTTAATTTGTTTTATTAAAATTAATTGGTAATAAATTAGTATGAAACCAATTTTTAATATCTTTTTTAATTTTCTTATTCAAATTGTCCCAATTTGTATCATAGGTAAAACCACAAAAGCTTTTTTTTTATCGGATAAACTTTTATTTTTTACGAAAACTAGATTGCTTAGAAATTTAAAGAGGACACACAAAATGCGACAGCGAAGCTGGAGTGTTTTTATCTATTACCGTTTGTTCGAGTTTAAATTGCTAAAAAGTGATCTAGTTTGAGTTGCAAAAATAAAAGTTTATTCGATCTTAAAAAAAAGATGGAGTGATTTTTAGCTAGAGAAATTCACGAATTTTGACATGAATAGATACTAAAAAAATGTTTGACAGCATCAAATTAATTTGTAACAATAAGTCAGGTTGCTCAGCAATGAAAAAGAAAAGCTACTCGATTTTGAGCTGGAGAGGTTTTTACCATTTAATTTTTAGCTGGAGAGGGTTTTAACGCGATAAAAAAGGACGCACCTTCTTTATCGGTGTCAAAGTGATAAAAATGCAAATGTCAAATGGACATTTTATTGTAGGAGTGAATTTATCGATATAAAAAATAGCAGTATCAACTGCAAAACTATGAATTTTCCCATCGCAATTTATATTAAATAAATCATTAATATAAATATTAAAAAATAATGGTCCTAAAATTGTCCCTTGAGGAACACCGTATTTAAATACTTTTGAATAGCTTTCTTCTTTATCTCTTTTAACAAAAGTTGGTCTATCTTTAAGATAGTTTTTAATTAATTCTAATTGCTTTCCTCTAAATCCAATATTTTAAATTCTTTTTAATAGAAAATTATGGCTAACCGTTTCAAAGGCTTTTGCTAAATCCAAAAAAATACAAATACAACGTGTTTTATTATTTAATGCATTATAAATTTGTTCTGAGATAGCAAATAACATCTTGCGTCGATTTATTTTTTTGAAACCCAAATTGTTTTTTAGAAATAAAGTTTATTGTTTTTAAATAATAATAATAATATCAATAGTGTTGGTCTTTGACGTGACAATAAAATTGAAATTAAAAATGGAAAATATTGATGAGGAATTACTTTACTTCTCTCTACCGCCGTAGCTTGTGATATTAAAAAATTAAATTATTTGACAGATTAGATTTTACTCAAGCCAAACTTTTTGGCTTGCCCCAGCTAAAGAGTGTCGTTGGCATATTATGCAATGGCCAGATAATTAATTTAAGGTTTTATGCTAACTGTGCAAGGTAGACTGAACTTGTACTCAGGAAATTTTTAACTTAGTTTTCAAAGATGGCGACTGGGCGCCATTTTGAACAAAATTTTGGGTGAGGCCAAGTGATACCTCGATGGAAAGGTATTGTCCATCTACAAACGATCCCCAAGTTTCATAAAATTTTATCGAACTTTTTATATAATTTTTGATTTATTGAAGATTGACTTGATTGAATTGACTCAAAAATTTATACTTAACTTAATAAAAAAATACTAGGAACGCCTCAGCTACTCTTTTAACCTTAAATACGTAGGATTTTTCAAATCAGCGCCCTGATGATGGTTCCAGAGAACCAAAACCCGTACGTAGCTGGGTTTAAAAAATCAAAGAAATTAAACGGTAATTTATGGAAATTATTTTTCATGCATTCTAAAATTATTGAACACTATACATGATGGCTCAAATTTATAAACTCCTAGATAAATCCAACGCAACATCATAAATTTGCGAAATATTTGATGTTATTTTTTTTCTGAACCTATGATCCGATTTGAATGATTTTTTTTGCATTATAGGTTGATTCCTTGGCAATGTTATAGTTTTTGCTGTTTGTCATAAAAATGTATGCATTTTTCTGAAAATTTGTATCATTCTATGGAGTTGACTAGCAACCTTAACCTTAAGTTGAAATTAGACGTTAGGTCCATTTTCCCTAACATTATCTTGTTTTTGTTTACTTCATTATCATTGTTATAAGGGTTACTCCGTTTTATAGCTCATATAAGTATTCAATAAACGCTACTTTCTTGATGTTAAATATATTAAAATTCTGAAAAAGATTAATTATATAATTTATTCACGATAATATTAGCATTTCAAAAAATATTTTTAGATCTTTTTTTTCCAATATAAATATTTTTATTTCAATTTTATATCTTTTTAATGAAATATTTTTTTAAATATTTGTTGGTAAATAATCATTTAAATAGAAACATAAATATTTAAAAGCTTTTTGTCCTAGGGACTTATTTATTTTAGGTTTAATGGATATTTCATTTTTATAACGTGTATTATGGTTATGGTTTTTACACTGTAACTGTAAGGTTTTATTATTAAATATATATATTAAAACGTTATAAATATAAATTTGTCTAACGTTAATATTTTTTGTTTCTGAATATAATTCTTTTGAAGGATAAAGATGATCCTATTAAATATAATTTTCAAAAATCTTTTTTGTAATACTTCTTATTTTTTCACCAAAGTTCTGTTTATTCCTCCCCAACCTAAGATTCCGTAATTTAGATGAGTTTTAACTAATGCAAACTTCTTCAAATATTATACTGTTCATATTATATGGTACATTATTTAGGTTTAAAGTAAAAGGAATATGATTTGTTTCATAAAAAATAAATTGTTAGTAAATTATTACCAAACCAATTTTTTATAATTTTGAAATCATTTTTAATGTTCTTATTTAAATTGTCCCATATTTAAATCCTTTTGAGTAGCTTTCGTCTTTATCTATTTTAACATAAGTTGATCTATCTTTAACATAGTTTTTAATTATTTCTAATTTTTTTGAAACCCAAATTGTTTTTTAGAAATAAAATGTATTTTTTCTAAATAATTATCAATTCGTATTTTTAAAATTTTTTCAAAAACTTTGTCTAATGAAGATATTAATGTTATATGCCTATAATTACTAATTTTCTTAAATCTCCAATTTTAAAAATGGGTTTTAATACACCAATTTTGAAAGCTTCTGGATATAATAATATGTATACTTATTTTAAAAAAATATTTTATAAGAAAAGTGAGTGGCCTAGAAATAGTAGTTTTAATAGATTTTAATATTTCTGTGGTTATACCATCGACACCAGGAGATTTTTTAATCTTAAGGAACCAATTATATTTTTAACTTCTTGATGATTAGTTACTTTACTTCTAAATCAAATGAATCTATATTGTTTATTTTCCTATTTAAAAATATGCTATTACATTTATTGATTTTATTTGCTAGATTTTCACAGACTTCAGAAAAATAGTCGATAAAGCGATTAGCTATACGTTTCTTGTCCGTAATTGACTCATTTTCAATTTCGTTTATACTTTTATGTTTTTGATTTATATTACATACTTTTTTAATGATTTTCCACATATCTTGATGGACTTTGACATTTATCAGTTTCATGTTTATAAAAATTAGTTTTTGTTTCTTTAATTAGTTTAATTAATTTGTTTTTATAAATTTTATATTTATATAATAAAAATCAATCATTCTTTTTTTTTGTAATTTTTTATAGAGTTCGTTTTTTCTCTTAATAGAATTTAGTAAGCCACTTGTAATCCATTATTTTCTCTATTTTAATTTTTGTTTTAATTTTAGTTGTACATTTCTGTACATTATTTTGAATTTCTTTTATTAAATATGAAGAAGTAGTCCATACTTGCAGTGGAGTGTAGGTAATAAATTAAAACAACACTTCTGTCTTTAAAGGTTGTACTCATTAATTTGAGACAACTATTGGATCCCATTTCACACTCGATATAGGTAAGTCTCTTATGGTACCTGTTATTATCTTTGTATTCTCACACATTCCTTTTAGTTCCCCTGAAGATGACTGTATATATAGTCAAAACATGTAGGGACAAACGTTAAATTTTCAAAAAAATATATATTATTTGTGGAGGAAGACAGAAGTGTTGTTTTAATTTATTTTATTAAATAATTTGAAAAGTCATTTGTTTTAGAATAGGAATAGAAATTGGTCGAATCTGTTTTTGCCTTATTTTGTTTTAATTTGTAGTAATTAACGTAATTTTTATATGTATATTAATAAAGGTTCCTTATTACCATTATTACCAATGAGTCTTTTTTGTAAAATTATTGGGTAATGATCCACTATTTGGTATTTAAAGTTTATTGATTTAAAATGATCTAAATTTTATTTTGTTCTTACAAAGATATGATCAATACAAGAGTTATGTTCTTTTATTTGTCTTGTGCTTTTATTTATAAATGATATAAAATTATATTTACTCGACAAGTTTTACTCTTATCTTTAGATTTTGAAGAAATATCAATATTTATATCACCTACTGGAATACTGTTTCATTTTTGCAAGTTTATTTAATGTTATCAAAAAAATTCGGGCGGGGTTTATAGATACCTACTTATAATATTAATCTTTTCTTTTCCGATGGATAGTTTTAAGTAAATTACTTTTATTTTCCCAAAGAAATAATATCAAAAAGGTAATTATTTTTATTTTTAACCTACACTATTATACCGTCACTTTTATTGAAATCTCCATTATAATAAATTAAATCATAATTGTTTAATTTAAATAAGTCAGTATTATAACCTCTCCAAGTTTCTGTTAACACTATAACATCAAAATTATGGTCAAGTTAACATAAAAATAATTTGGTTTCGTCAAAATATTTTGAAATGAAAAATTATTAAAAAATGGGCTTATCATTGAATTATTAAAGTTATAATAATAATATACTCGATAATAAAGTTTCTAAGAACATGTTGAGCTATAAAACTGTGTATATATTTCTTCTAATAGCAGACATAATAAAGTAAACAAAAAAAGAAAATGTTGGGGAAAGATGGACCAACAGTCTAATTTCAACTGCTATATATTGCGATTGCTAGTATACTCCACAGGGTGATACGAACACCCGGCATAAAACGAAAATTAACTCTAGAAATAAAATACCATTAAATATGTGTCAAATTTATGATTTAGCGTTCACTTGGTACACGAGTTTATCTAATAAAACGCATTTGAGCTGCAAATCCTACTTGAAGTTGTAATTCGTTTGTGATTTATAGAGGAGAAAATTCTCTTACAAAATTTTGTCCTTAAATTTAGATCGTGTAAAGTTAAGCTAGAAAATCTAAAGAAGGTTTTTGCTAATCTAAACGGACCAGTTTTGAAAATGGTAAAGTATCGAAACGAGATTTCACTGATAATACTGAGTGGCATAAGAAGACTTAAGGGAAAGATTGATTTTAAGGGGGAGAGGTGGTTGTTACAAACAGTTTGTGCGGTTCATTGATATTATCATTTTGTCTCAGCTAAAAGTTACAAAAAGCAACGAATTGTGTCAGTTCTTAAAAGTTTGTACGATTACGTCTCACGTTTTAAAACATGTCAATTGCCACCAATATTATACCGCATGTCTCAAAAAACTGGCAGCGCATCCGAAGTTTCCGGTAGGTATGCTGTACTGGGTGACTTCGTATAAACTAGCACCCCCCGTAACTTTTTTATTTTCTATCGTACGGAAAAAATAAAAAAAGTGTCATGCAGGGGAAATTGTTTCCTTTCCAAATCTGCATTGTCGTTTTCGGTAACTTTGCATATATACGGGGGACGACAAAAAGTATTTTTTTTAATGGAATGCCCTGTATATTTTCGGCTAAAATGAAAGATCTTTTTTTTCTGATTTCAAATATACCATACAAGTTGACATTTGGTTACGCCATTTTTGCGTTATTTAAGTTTACATTTGCATTGAATTTACATTATCTTGATATACGCTACCATGATTACTGAGTACAACAACTTTTTGAACAGTGGGCCATGAAAATAATAGTAACAAATGTTTCTGAATTGACATTGTCATTGAAATAATAACTGTCAGTGCAACTTACTCGGTTCCTTCTATCTTTATTTATTTATTTATTAACTTAAATAACGCAAAAACGGCTGAACTAAATGTCAACTTGTATGATATATTTGAAATCAGAAAAAAAAGATCTTTCATTTTAGCCGAAAATATACAGGGCATCCCATTAAAAAAAAATACTTTTTGTCGTCCCCCGTATATTTGCAAAGTTACTGAAAACTACAATGCAAATTTGGAAAGGAAAAAATTTCCCCTGTAGGTCAGTTTTTTTATTTTTCCCGCACGATAAAAAATAAAAAAGTTACGGGGGGTGCTAGTTTATACGAAGTCACCCGGTACAGGGTGTCCAGTTTTCGATGGTATTACGGGGTATCTCCATTATTAGTTAAGATAGAAGGATATGGTTTTCGCAGCAGTGTGCTACCTTTTGTAAAACAAAAGATGCCTCAATCAGAATTTTTCTAGTCCTCCTTGTTTTTGATATACTGGATGCTTTTAAAATTTCACATTTTGGGACACCCCCCATGCTTAGGTTACCCTGTAACTTATCAAAGAGAAAACAAATGTTCTTGTTGTAGTTTTTTATGTAGAATACAATGACGTACTCCGATTTTTTCTACGCTCAATAGTTTCCAAGAAAAAAAAAGAAACTTGCTTTTTTTAAATGGGTCACTCTATATATTTTTTAATAATATAATTTAGTTTATGGCAAGCTTCTCAGAAATATATAACACCTTATTTAATTTTCAATATTAAGCACGAAATTTACGTTTTATTAAAAAATATACATTTCCACCTAGTACGAAACTTACACCCTTGGTGATGCACAGCGTCGTAGGAAGTTCTATAATTGATATTTACAAAATATCAACAGGGAAAAAATAATTTTGAAAGAACCGTTATATGGTCCGATGAGGCTCATTTTACCAGTGCTGGTATATTTAATCGACACAATACGAGGTTTTGGTCTCAGGAAAATAAGCATGTAATATTTCCACTCGAACGGCAAGGCAGGTTCATGTTTTATACTATAGGAAGCAGAATAATTTATAATATATTTGAAGGCAGCCTTAATGCAAATAAATATTTGGGAATTTTGAAAAACGTTGTGCCGGAAATAATAGAAGACGTGCCCTTAGCGGGTCTCAATAACTTGCATCTGCAACAAGATGGAGCACCCGCTCACACTGCGCTAATTATTAGGGCCTACTTAAACGATAAATACCCAGACCACTGGGTTGGAAGTAATGGACCTGTAAGATGGCCACCAAGGTCACCAGACTTGTCGGTTTTGAATTTCTTTTTGTGTGAATAGGTAGGTACCTTGAAAATAAAATTTATTCTATTAAATACCAAACAATTGCAGATTTAAGAATTGCCACTGAAAGAGTATTTAGGGAGTTACAAATGCCGCCTTTTATTATTTTAAGACGAATAAAACTATGTGTGAAACATGTTTAAGGCATAATGGAGAACAATTCGAGTAATATTTAAGAGAAAGTACTATACATTTCAGCTTTTGTATCTAATGTTTCACGTAGTAATTATAAATAATAGTATTTTATGCATTGTTATTATTTTTACTGAAATATAACTGCTAATTAGATCAAGGAGTCCAAAATATATTTCTTCTGCAGTAATTATCATACCAGTAATAGTTTTTTTTTAAATACCCGTCATGGCCTACTAACAAAAATGTATATTTTTTAATAAAACGTAAATTTCGTGCTTAATAATAAAAATAAAAATAAGGTTTTATATATTTCTGAGACGCTTCTTATAAACTAAATTATATTAATAAAAAATATATAAGGTAACCTATTTAAAAAAAAGTAAGTTTGTAGTTTTTCTCGGAAACTATTGAACGTAGAAAAAATCTGAGTACGTCACTGGATTCTACGTAAAAAACTACAAAAAGTTTTCCCTTTGATAAGCTACAGGGTAACCTAAATATGGGGGGGTGCCCCAAAATGTAAAATTTTCAAAAACATCCAGTATATCAAAAACAAGGAGTACTAGAAAAATTCTGATACTCTGTAAAACCATCGAAAACTGGACAGCCTGTACAGTTATTTGGACATCAAGTATAATAGTGATGCAGAATAGTGGGAGCATTAATATTTGAAGTTGCCTTAGTTGTTATTAAAAAGGTTTCGACAACGCAACAATTTATATGATATCCGGCAGTCTTATACCAAACCACACATTGTAGGAATTAATATTTAGAGAAGCTGCAGGATTAGCAGTTATATTTAGGATTAAGCAAATACTTCATAGCAAAGAAAAATATTGCCACGCATTAGAAAAATTATCCCGTGCTAATTTGTTGAGCTCTGGATGGATGCCAACGTTTGAGAACAGTTGGCATCCATAGAGTGCTTGAAATCTTAACGCGGAATAACCTTTCTATTATGTGGCTCTAATAGTCTTTGCTATAGTATACAGATATACAGTTTTCAATGTTCCATTTCGATGCTGCTTGCCTAAAAAATATAACCACTCATACTGCATGATTGACTTAATATATAAAAACTAATATTAGAAATACATTAAATAAATTGAACATTTTAGATAAAGCTGCGTGTTCCCAAATTTCCGCCAAGTTGTTTTAAATAATTTCAATGTTATTGGTTGATTATCTCAAGATATATTTCGTACTTCGAGTCAAGTAAAATGGCGGAAGTTCGGCAACACCGTTGTTAAGACTTATTGTCGTTAAATCCATTTGTGTATCGGAGATAAATCAACGGGCAGATAAAAACGCTTTAGAAAACGCAACCGATTAGTTGCGGAAAGATTTGTTAATACAATACAAAGTATGCACTTATTTGACCATTGCACCAATCGACAACCTACTCAGGCTTGAGCCTGTGCCACTGTACAATGGTCTGCCTGGGTTTCGTGATCATGTCCTGCCAGTGTTTAGTTTCTGAAGCACCAGAACCATTTTTACCTGAAAAAAATAATTAAACACTAAGAAATCATTTAGGAATGCAAGAATTTACATTTCCTAAGGTCCTACTTTTCCCTTTCGCCAGATCCATCCCCAGGTCGGTGAGACTAGGATCTGACGCAAGGAAAAATACCACAAAGTGCTATACAGCGTGTTTAGGGGACTGATGGAACTTGTTAAAATAGAAAAAATATTTTAAATATTCAGTCAAAAAGGCTTAATTTTTTTTTTCGTTTTTCTCCCACATTTTCCTTGATAATTATTTCAAATTTGGTACACCCATTGGTTTTTGCAATCTCTACCATATAATGTCTAAATCGTCAAAGGCAGTATACAGAGTGTTACATTTTTTGCGCCACCAACACTTTCATTCTCCCGAACTTTTTTTTGGGACACCCTGTAGTTGTAGTAGTAGAAACAAGATTTATTTTAGCAATACTGCTACAATATTATAAATTCTAGTTTTTTTAACAATAATTAAAACATTTAAAATCACAATTTTATGCACCAAAAATATTTTGAAATAAATTTTATCAGATATTTTGTTTTCTAAGTAATGATATTTTTAAGGATTTTTTAAATTTACTTAAGGAATTTTGTTTCTTAATTAAAGAATCTAAATTATTATATTCGTGAAGTCCTTTAAAAAATATTGATTTATATGTCAAATTTTTTGTCACTTTCCCTAAACAAAAATTTTGATTGTTTCTGGTTTGATAGTTATGATTTTCAAAGTTTTGCGTTATAAAGTAGTTTAAATGAGATGGTAATAAATTATTTTGAATTTTATAAATAAAAATACAAACTAGGAAAAATATTAAATTTCTTATATTCAACCATTTAAGTTTATTTAACATATAATTTATCCTTGTGTATTTATCAACATTTAATATTATTCTCATAGCCTTATTTTGTAAAATTTGAAGTCTACTAAAAATTCCTTCATTTGCAGTATATAAAATTGTAGAGCAATACAAATAATGAGGTAAAATTATTGTGTTATATATTGTTTTTCTTGAAAATAAACTTAAATGTTTACTTACTCTTTTGAAATAATTAATTTTTTTCCCAATTTTAGATATAGTGTTTTCAAAATGAGCATCAAATTTTAATTTATAATCTATTATTATCCCTAAATATTTAAAAGACTGAACTATTTCTAATTTTTGGTCATCTATAAAAATATTTATATTTTCATAATTTATATTATTTCCTATTGCCATAAATTTCGTTTTAGAAATATTTAATTTTAATTTATTTACTTTTAACCAGTTTGATGCGAATTTTAATTCAGAATTTAGACTATCTATGCAACTTAAAATATTTTTACCTTTTACGTATATTAAAATATCATCAGCAAACATTTGAATATTAGTATTTGACAAAATATTTGGCATATCATTTATATATAAAATAAATAATAAAGGACCTAAAATATTTCCTTATGGTACACCGATATTATTAAATTCCCTTTTTGAAAATGTTTAATTTATTTTAGTTATTTGTTGTCGAAAATTTAAATAATTTTTAAACCATTTATATACAGTACCCCTTAAACCATACTGATATAATTTATTTAATAATTTATTTCTATCAATAGTCTCAAAAGCACGTTTAAAATCCAAAAATACTGCCAGAATGATTTTATTTTTGTCAACACTTCTCTTCCAATTTTCAATAATATATTGTGCTGCCGTTTCTGTTGAATATATTTTTCTAAAACCTGCTTGCATATTTACTAAAATGTTGTTTTCTTCAATAAAATTTAATATTTGTTCATAAACTGTCTTCTCTAAAAGTTTTTCAATATCCCATAATAAATTTATCGGCCTCATTTCAGTACATTTTTTTGTATTTTTTACTTTTGGTACTGGTGTTATACATGAACATTTTAAATCATCAGGTATTTCTCCATATTTCAAACTTGTATTAATTAATTTAAGTAATATATTTCCAATGCTGCCAAATGTCTTTTTCATTATTTTTTTTGTTAAAATTTCACCATAATTATTATTTGATTTTATATTCCAAATTTTTATTTTTAATTCTTTTATAGATAGTTCATGAAAATGTTCTATTACATTATTTGATTTACTGATTTTTTCACAAATATTTTCATTTCCATTTTCTAATTCTGCAACTATCTCTTTAATACTATTTATGTAATACATATTCATTTTTTCTGCGATTTTTAACTGATTCGTTTCTTTTCGATCTTCAAATATAATTTCTCTAATTTCACTTTTTGCTTTTGGTTTGACAAATTTTTTTAAAGTTTTCCACATTTTTTTTGAGTCATGTTTGTTTTCATCTATTTGTTCTTCATAATATTTTGTATAAATACATCATATCATATTCTGACTCCCCGTTCTTTTCTCATTCTCCTTGATCCTCTAAATTTTTATCGTATCTGTCATCGTTCTCTATTTCTATATTTGATTAAGACATATTGTTTCAATTTCAAAGATATACTCTAATGCCAGATTTCGCTTATTTTGGTCAAAGAATAGAATTTATTCGTTTTTTCTGAATTACCCTGTATAAAAAGTACATCGCAACCATACAGTATGCACATTGTATTTTCTGGATACTTTGTTAGAGATAACCTTAAATAGTATGTCTGATTAGTTAGTTTTAACAATATTATGGCCTTTTAAAATAAAAACATAAAAATATTAAATATTCTTGCTGCACACCGTATTTTATTTTTTGAGGAAACGAAATGCACTTTAACTTACCTTCCAAATAGTATATTTATACACAAAAGTACAAAGAGTTTTCTTATTTGGATTTTAATTGTGATCGTCATAAGAAAAAAGTAAAAAAATGAAAATATTTTTTATAAGGATTTCATTCGCTACGCAAAATAAGGAGCAATATAATTTTTATTTATCAAACACATTTTGAGGATTATCCAACTGATAATAAGCTCAAAAATAAAAAACAAAAAATATTAGTAATTAGGACTATTATTTACATCAGCAGTAATTATAACTTGAAGTTTCTTTATGTCCTCCTGGATTTTCTATACATTTTACGGTTCGTTTTTTAAATTCTTTAAATACGTTTTTTGAAAAATATAGGATTAATTTTAGTGATATACTGCCTAATAATATTTTCAAATGTCTTAAATTTCTAAAAGGCCGATATTTTTTATAAACTTGATTTTTTATGCAACCCCAGAAAAGAAGTTCAGAGGAGTACTATCCGGTGATATTGCAGGCCAGGGATCTTCTGAAAACCATTCGATCCACTTATGTGGTCATTGATAAAACTTGTGAACCTATATATTTTTTGACATTAGATTTGGTTCCCTTGCGGAAAATAATTGAGAAATGTGTAATTTGTTTTTTATTATAGTCAGCAGGAAAATACTTAAAAAATGTCCCTGTACGTATGCAAAAGTTCGTGAATCTTCAAATAATCCGACCATGGTTCACAAAAAGACCTGAATTCAGTATTGCAATGTAAATCAAAACTCAAAGTCACAGTCTCAAATCTAATGTTATATTGGTAACGCGTTTCACCCTAATCGGGCATCATCAGACCTTATTACTATGGTACAGTTAAAATATGACAATTAAAATATGATGATGATGTCCGATTAGGGTGAAACGCGTTAACAACATAAAATTAGAATTTGAGACCGTGACTTTGAGTTTTGATTTATACTACAAGGCTGCCTTCGATTTGGATAATGCTGCCGACAGAGTCGTTTAGCTTCAAAGGAATTACCATTGGCATATTGGCAAGACCATAAATAAAATGCTTATCGGCATATTCCTGGTTTGTGAACTCAACCATCGTTAAATAGCTCTAACTAACTTTGGAAACATTAACTAACAAAATTATTTGACACTAAACGTCAAAAAAGCTAACAAACGAAATTATAATATGAGCTGTCCCTTTCAACTGATTTTTTTTTGATATTGTTACTTTGATTATTTACCTCATCCATTATAAAAGCGGGTTGATTTTCACCTGATTATTCAGCGATAATCTCCCGCTCTCCGGTGAAAATCACCCTTGTCAAAAGTGAAAATCTCACCCGTCAGAAATCCAGCGATAATCTCCCGCTCTCCGGTGAAAATCACCCTTGTCAAAAGTGAAAATCTCACCCGTCAGAAATCGTTAGTTTTTTATTTGGTAAATAATCTTCAAAATATATTTCGGGATTGGGAAATAATCAGAAAATCATTCTCAGATTTTTTGCCATTAGGAAATCGCTCTCGGGCAAGCCCTCGAGCGATTTCCACGGCAAAAAATCTTCGGAATGATTTTCGATAATTTCCCTATCCCTTAATATATTACTACAGATAATATTTGGCTTGCATCGACGGCTATTTCCGCCAATAACTAGAAAACGATGACAGATACGATAAAAGTATAGGGAATCAAAAAGAATGAGCAGAGAACGGGGAGTCATAATATCGTATCAGTATTTATACAAGGTATCCAAAAAAATAAGTTCAGGATAGTAAAACTGTTGGTACCGCAAAAAATGTAACACTCTGTGTACTGCTTCTGACAATTTAGACATTTTATTGGAGATATTCCAAAAACTAATAAGTATACTAAATTCAAAATAATTATCTCGGAAAATATGGGAGAAAAACGAAAAAAAACTAAAAAAAAGTGTTGATACCCCGTATACCATCACTCCCTTAAACATCTACATGATATTCATTAACACTCTGCATCTGCACAGCAGATATGAGTGACCAATCAACTGCGGATGTAATTTCAACGGTTGTAAGGTCTGAATTAGTGCTCGGAATTTTTGAAATTTAGGTATTCGAATATTCACTGTATTTATTATTCAAATTATTAAATTATTCAATATTCGAATATGAGTATTCAAATATTCGGTTTCGAATATTCAAATATTCGGTTTCGAATATTCAAATATTCGATTTAGAATATTTAAATATTGAAATATTTGAATACTCGTGATATTCAAGCAATGAATAATTTTATTAGTTGACTTTTAATCCCTTTAGTTTAAATTTTAGCTTTAGCTTTCAAGTATTTAAAAAAATGAAAACTTTTAAGTAAATGCACTATAGATAATATGTATACCGGGTGTTGCATCGTCGAGCGGGACATAGGAAATCCCATGTAATTTTAAATGGGGTCAATTATTGGCTTCCCTTATTATTTTAGAGAAAAATTCTATTTAGGTTTATTAAAGAGCACTAAAACCCACATTCAAAAGAATAACTTTAGATATTTTTGATGAGCCCGTTTACGGGTTATCGCCGATTTCTTTTTAACTATTTTTCCTTTTTATGGCCCCGTATTTGCGGGCACCAGTCAAGATAAAAGATGACTGTCAAATAAAGTTGTCATTTTGAAATGTGTGCTTTATTGTTATAAAAACTCGTACATCGAAAATATTAGCCATGAATTACACTTGTGAAGAAAAAATATTCATGATTAAATGGTATTATCAAGGAAATAGTTATGAAAATGTGTCAGACATGTTTGCTGCTCTGTATCCGAATAGACCGATACCTGCAAAATCTACAGTCGAAAGGACTATCAAGAAATTTGAGACAAAAGGCACTGTAATAAATAACTGCAGGTGTGAAGAAAGGCAGGAACAAAGAAGAGATGCAAGAAATGATAGGGATTTGCAAGTTTTATTGTGCGGGGAAGAAAATGATGGGAAGATCAGCACAAGGAAACTTGAGGATGACATAGGATTAGATCACACCACAGCGTTATGAGCTTTGAAACGACATAAATATTATTCATACAAATATGAAAAGCACCAAGAGCTAAGAGATAAGAAGAGAGACGAAATACGACGACAGGAGTTTTGTTTTGGTATGATGGAAAGAGCAAACATGGATAGGGAATTTTTAAAAAACATTTGTTTCACTGACAAATGCACATTTACCTTAAACAATGAACCCAATGTTCAAAATTATCGATATTGGAGCAAAGAAAACCAACACAGGTTTGTGGAAACAAGGACGCAATATCCACAAAAAGTTAATGTATGGGCTGGGATTTTCGGAGAAAATATTATCGGGCCATTATTTCTTACACGAAATTTAAATGCAGAATATTTTTTGGAACTACTTGAAGATCATATTTTACCTACTTTACATGATGCCGCCAGGGAAAATCAGGAAGTTTGGTACCAAATGGATGGCTGCCCGGCACATAGTACCCTGGCTGTCCGGGAATATTTAAACCGTGCTTTTAATGGAAATGGTATTGGCTTAAATCATACAGTAAATTGGCCAGCCAGGTCTCCTGATTTATCGCCAAATGATTTCTTTCTCTGGGGCCATTTAAAAAACAGGATATACAAAGATAAAAAATACCCAAATCTAGACGAGTTAAAAAATGCTATTTCTGCCGAATGCAATAGAATTTCAGTTTACCAACTAGCGAATGTAAGAAGAGAATTTTATGATCGCCTCGGTTATTGTCTAGCAGTCAATGGAGGAATATTTGAACATCTTCTTAAATCCTAAAGTTCTAACAATTTAATAGTACCTACCTATTAATTAGTAAGATATTGAAACATGTAAAATGTCATAATTAACCTTGTAATTGGATACTTTATTTTAGTTTTATTCAGATTAATTTGTACTCATAAATACACCTAATATTTTCGATGTACGAGTTTTTATAACAATAAAGCACACATTTCAAAATGACAACTTTATTTGACAGTCATCTTTTACCTTGACTGGTGCCCGCAAATACGGGGCCATAAAAAGGAGAAATAGTTAAAAAGAAATCGGCGATAACCCGTAAACAGGCTCATCAAAAATATCTAAAGTTATTCTTTTGAATGTGGGTTTTAGTGCTCTTTAATAAACCTAAATAGAATTTTTCTCTAAAATAATTAGGGAAGCCAATAATTGACCCCATTTAAAATTACATGGGATTTCCTATGTCCCGCTCGACGATGCAACACCCGGTATATGGTATATTATATAATAAAATTTTTAAAAGCTGGGGCACGTAACAATAAATAATTTTAAAGTAAAAATATTTGATAATTGAATACTCGAATATTGAAATATTTAAACATGCAATTAATCAAATATTCAAATATTTAAATACTCGAAAAATGGAATACATGAATAATTTTAAAGAAAAATATTCGATATTTGAGTATTTGAATAGTCGAATTATTCGAGTTTGATTCCTAGTACTAGTCTGAATATCAGTTGTCTGCTGTAAACTCTAGTGCATTTATTTTTTTGGTAATTGTTTAGATTCCTTACCAGCTAGCAATATCCTTCCTATCAATTCGTTCCTTCCAATATTATCAAAGTCCATTACCATAATGTCTAAGGAACATTCTCTGATTTTCTCCCAAGGTACGTTGAACGAGAAGGAGTCATTGAACACCGGGTTGAGGGTGCATTTATAGATGGCAGTTTTGCGTTTCTCAACGCGTTTGTCGCCGAACTGAAGCCACACCTTTACGTAGGGATCTGGAAAAATTGTTTCAATTAGTCAGGCCATGAGGAATAGAGACAGAGTGGGAAGGGGATAGGGTTGAATACATAATGAATGTTAAAAGAACAGAAACTTATCTTTAGAGGTGCAGAGAACTAAAAGTCGCACACAATAGTCAAATTAATTTGCTGCGACGGAAATGGGAATTAAAAAGTTAAACCTCAGCTTAGTGACGGGAACGCCGAAATCTTTATAGGCAACAGTCTCTGGAGGAAATTAGCTAAAATAAATTAAGCAATTTTGAACGGAGAAACTTTGCTTCTTAGTTTATCCCAGTAAAGATTTAATTGTGTTAGAACTTGCTTGATAAGAAAGAAAAGCCGGCGAAATATTTTAAAATTAACGAAGTTTTCTTTAGAAATTTATCGTATGCCCAGGTTAGTTTAGGTAGATTTTCTTATATTAAGGCAAATAAAAGTAGTCCGTGTTTTAGCTAAGCGGAGTTAAAGCATAATTCAATTAAACAACAAGGTCTGCTCCACCATTTAATTTCCAAAAAATTAGGAGGGACATGTTTTGAAGGCATAAACCCCCAGCTCCACTAAATTTCGCCACCTGGTGACATGATATTTACGTTCGTAAAACAGAAGATTTTCAAAAAAATATTGTGAACATAATTAAAAGTATAATACTTAAATTTAATGAAAAATAATATAAAAGTTTGTTTAATTTAAATATCTGTAGTTCATGCTAGTTCACGATGTGTCATTGTGTTATCACGATGCCTTTAGTATTTCTGAAATTGAAGGGAACCATAGACAAGGGAGATTAACTAAATGTAGCAGCACTGGCGGGGGCTTCAAATTTTATAACTTTGGAATTCGAATTTTCGCGCTTCTAACGCTGACGGAAAATTCGCCAAAATTCTGAATTAAAGTTAATATATTTTGGGAAATTGAAAGGCAGTTATAACAACGTTCCTGATATGGCCACAAGCCTTATTATTAGAAAAAGGTGTCCATACTCCTCTAAGTATTTAAGCACGAAAACCAATACACTCAATGCCTCAATTAATTTAATATTTTAAAATTAGGTAACATGTTTCGCCTTGAAGGCATCATCAGACCTTAAAAGATGCCAGTTAATAGCAGTAAGTGAGGAAATCCCACTTCCACTCGTAAACCTACCTGATACACCAAACTGCTGATCTGAGAGATTTCCTCAGTTTCGTTAATGATGTACATCAGAACATTGAATTTATACTTGAAGTTAAAGATGATGGAGGATTCTTAGAATTACTCTTGATAAGAAATAACACTAAAACTATAGAAAACCTTCATTTACTATATAATTCAGCTGGATTCAAATTCTTCCTTTTCTCATAAGTTTGTCACCTTCAATTCTATATTCTACAGACTCTTCAAGCTACCTGTGTCTAGAAATGCGTTCACTAAAGAACTTAATATAATAAAATTGATTGCCAGAAATAATGGATACCCTTTGATCTTTTAAATCTTCATCATTTATATGCCAGCACTATGGTGTATCAGGTAGGGTTACGAGTGGGATTTCCTCACTTATTGCTTTTAACTGGCATCTTTTTAGGTCTGATGACGCCTTAAAGCGGAAACATGTTACCCACTTTTTAAATAATAAATTAATTGAGACTGACACAACAAATAAACAGGTGTAATATAGCACAGTCGCTACCAACGTTAGGATATGAATTAATTGATATTCCTTCCAATTAAATTTAAGTCTCTCTCTTCGTCAGCCTTATCTGGTCCACTCCTGAACTTAGGCCTCTCCGAGTCTTTTCCATTCCTGTCGATTTTGCGCTAGTTGTACCCAGTTTCTACCAGCGACCTCCCTGATATCATCCAGCCAACGTCTCTGCGGTCTTCCTCTATTTCTTTTTGTTTCTCTGGGGCGCAAGTGAATCACTCTGTTTGTCCATCTATTATCTTCCTGTCTTGCAACATGTCCCGCCCACCTCCATTTCATCTCGGCCATGTAACGGATCACGTCTTTTACCTTTGTACGTCTTCTTATTTCTTCGTTTCTGATCCGGTCCCTTATGGAGACTCCAAGCATTGCCCTTTGTGTTGTCTTCAAACGATCTGCACTACCCTTTGTGAAATTTAAGTACTAAAGTTTTAATTATGTTAACAATATAAAAATAGTTTACTTTTGTTAGACGGACGTATACCATACGATGGCGAGGTTTGATCGAGATTGCTGATGATGAGGATTTATGGCCTCGAAACATGTCCCTCCTAATTTTTAAAAAATGAAAGAGTGAAGCTAACCTTGTTTAGTATTAAATTATTTATTACTGCTTGAAAACTTTCGATGCAAGGGCCTAGCGACACTTAAAGCACCGGTTCCCGTCAGATCACCGAAGTTAAACAGTGTCGAGCGCGGTTAGTACTTGGATGGGTGACCGCTTGGGAAACACCGCGTGCTCTTGTCTTAGGGAAGAGTGTAAAATGAATCGACATCAAAACCATCCTATTCACGCCGGACAGGCCGGATGAGATCGGATATCTCGTAGGATGAAGGTGCCGTTTCACACTCCCCAGTCGGTAGACCGCACGATTAAAAACCGTACGGTCGATGACCGGTTCAAGATGGCCTCTGATACGCCGACGACCGTAAAAATAGTAAAGTAAAATAAATAGAAAACTTTCGACCCCCTATGATATCAAATTGTTGTATGAAACGCGAAATCGTCTTCCCACTAGCGCAGCCTAAAAATGAAGACCAGCGCCTTAGTACAATCTTGCTCGTTATTTTGGCACACTCATTTAAGCTGTTCTTGGGATATTGACATGAAAATTGCTAATTAATTATGTCGACGATTTAATAGCCACAATCTAGAGGACCGCTATAAATATTATGCCATAACTTATTTAGTTGTAACATCACCACGACTCTAAACAAAAATGATTATAAAATGATCAGTTCTAAAGGAGATTACGTTTCGTTCTTGTCGCTAAATCAATCCGTTTTCGAGATATTTGCAATTTTGTAAAGCACGCCATCAAAAAATAAAGAGTTCAACAGTCGATAAAGTCGGTAACCCCATCGGTGTCGTTATTTTCAATTAATTATTTCTTGGATTTGATTACTTTACTTAAAAATATTCTGCATTAAGAAAGAGCTAGGTGGTGTACGTAAACCGCTCTGTATACAGGGTGATCCATTTAAATCGCCCGTTCTCAAAGCTTAATAACTTTGGTGCTAATTATCCTATGCTAAAATTCAAATACAGGATTGTAGAATACCTGCCAAAACTTTGTTACATACATATAATATTTATACAAAGCTGATCTTCAAGTCAGAATAAGGCCAACTTGCATTTTTTTAAATGGAACACGTTATTATATATATTGGTGTTTTCTTTTTCGAATTCCCTATAAATTCCCATTCCAAAACTATATTACACTTCTTTAGAAAGGTTAGTATTAAAAACGAACTATCAATGCAGGAAAACATGTGCACACCTATTAGTATCTGTTTGCCGACGACACGGCGATAACTGCGAAAATGTGACTTTTAAACACATTTAAAAAATGCTACATTTAATTAAAATATCTTTGGTGAGATTTTTGAATTCTACTGAAAATGATCCAAACGGAGCAAACTCCGTTGGATGGCGCTGGAAGCCAATGTGTCGGTTTAGCAACCGAAAGCTAAATATTTAAAAGCAACAAATGTCCCTTATGCCTCTGTCAGACCCAATCCTTATACGCGTTTTAAGTTTATTGTTTTATAATATTTAGCTTTCGGTTGCTAAACCGACACATTGGCTTCCAGCGTCACCCAACGTAGTTTGCTCGCGATGGGTCACCTTGCCAGCGCTTGAACCAATATGGATTTTCGCTGTCCTGGTTGGACTGATGCGTGGGGTTGCCACGAGATGTAGCCACGCGCTGCAACTCTCGTGTGTTAAAGTTCCCTATTGTCTTTTAACACTGTTGCTTCTTCAAAAGATTACAAAAGAGTGATATTTTAAAAAATATATAGGGAATAAATTTTAAAGTAAGCACGTTTAACTGAGGGAAAAACCTATATTTACAAACTAATTAAATAGATTAAAAAAAAAATGATCAGTTAAAGTCTAATTGATCATTAAGTAGAGTATTGTGATTTTTAAGTTTGTTTATTTCCAAAAATTCAAGTAGATTTAATTTTAAACTTTTGTTTTCAGTATGTAAAATATCGTATTATAACTTATGGTTTTCTTCTTTCAAATGGTTAGAATATTAAAATAAAAAAAAAAGTTTTTTATTTTAGTACTTATGTGGCCAATGTACGAGATAACTTTATAATTTTTTTGATACAACTCTAGCAATATGTTCGTATCTCGTATTTTGTTTTCTCCTCATTGGACAAAGATTTTCGGTTTTTGTATAAGTGAAAGATACAAAAAGATGACTTAATTTAATCCCACTGATGATAGAGGTTTATGCCTCCGAAACATGTATGGCTTAAAAATTACATTAACATTAAACTAGTGGAGCAGATTGTGTGTTTTACTTTACGTTAACGTTATAATTGTTTTTATTCTCTCTTAGTGTTGGAAGAACTAAATTTATAGCATTTTTATATAATTTTTAAGTGGAATACCCATTATTCACTGCAACTTGTTTAATGATGTTTAATTATTTTTGAAAGTTATTTTTGTTTAAGGGTACTGTTACTAATCGATGTATCATATTAAAGAAAGACGCCAGTTTATGTTGTATTGGATGGCAAGACGTATTGTGTATAGTAGTATCAGTATGAGTAGGTTCATGGTTAATAGAGATATCATGTTTATTATCAGATTGTTTAATAGTTAAGTCTAGAAAGTTAATTGAGTTGTTATGAATTCTAAAAACTGACCTAGTTGTCTTTCTGTACCTATTAAACAAGCTTATACATCATTCACATATCTATACCAATAAAGAAATTTAACGAAGAGTGGATGATTCGAAATAATAGACTCTATATAGTCCATAAAGATATCTGCTAAAAGAGGACTTAAAGGGTTGCCCATAATAAGGCCTTCTTTGCTTGTATATAGTTCGTTATTAAATTCGAAATAGTTTTGTTCTAATCAAACCTCTAGGGTGTTCATAATTTTTTTGTTTTTAATAAGGTTAACTTTATTTTTTAATAATAGTTTTTTGACTAATTTTATAGTGTCGATAACAGGAATATTAGAGAATAAGTTAATGATGTCAAAGGAAACAAACTTGGCGTTACTTGGTAGGATAATGTTTTTGATCTTGTCAACCAAATCGTAAAAATTCTTAATAGAGTATTTTGCAGAAAAGTAGTGTTAGTTTTAATGATATCGATTAAATGTTTGGAGAGTTTGTAAGATGGAGTTAAACAAAATGAAACCACAGGCCCAATTGGGTAACCTGTTTTATGAATTTTTAAGAGTGAGTATAACTTAGGGGGTAAGGGATTCATGAGTGATAATTTGAGTAAATTCTTTTCAAGAAACAAACTCTTACAAGTATTAATAGTGTGTTTTATAATTTTCTGGTATTTGTTTGTAGGGTCTATTTTAAATTAAAATTATTTTTCACCATTTTTAATAAAGAAGTAATAAGTGTGATATATTTTTGGAATGAGAACTTACAGTAAAAATAAATATTCTATGTAACTAACAAAATTTTGGCAAGTATTATACAATACTGTAATTAAATTTCAGCAATTAGCACTAAAGTTGTTAAGCTTTTAAAACAGGCGATTTGAATGCAGCCCCTGTATGTGAGCCCAAAAGGTCTATTTTCGAATATAAATTCGTACACAATTCAAAACCGTTAGTCCGCGTGACATTAAATAAAAATAACGGCCAATAAAAATGGAAGATCGAACTTTGAAATCAAACATTATCCAACGAAATATGGCGGGATACTTACCATGACAGATATCCACGTTATACAAATCCGGACATAAATCAGAAAAGGATGCCTATAAAAACTACGGCTCTACGGTTTTTTTTTGGATCCGGGGCGAAAAATTTTCAAGCAATTTATCATACCGGACGAAAATTAATATGATTTATTTGTCTTTATTGGACGATGTAAGATTTACGACTTATATACACCGTACCAAGTTAATTGATACTCGAAAGGAACGAAATCGCTTTTTTGGGTTTATAGACGGGTGGCAAGTTTTAAAGGGAAACATAATACTTCGGTATAACTTATTTTTGATGCATGACATTTTGTAAAAGTGTAAATTTGAATACATATGCTATAACATTTTATGATAAAGTGCGCAAAGTCAATATATTTTTAAAATATATAACTTGTTGCTTCTCACCTGAAAATTAAGCCATTCCACAATAATATACAGTGTGTATCAACCAAATGGAATAAGCTCGATAATAAATACATGGGGGCGTGTCCAAAAAAACGCTCGGACACGTCGATTGGTATTTCTAGTTGCGCATTATTTTCAATAAAAATTTTTTATACAGGGTGTGTCATGTAACAGTGGCTAATACTAACTTTCTTATTTTAAATGCAACACCCTATATATTATTCAATTTTCGGATTTTCCAGAAAATTTTAGACATATTTCATGTACAATATCCTATACCTATTTTCAACTGTTTCGGAAATATTAAGTGTTTTCAGATTTATTGCAAGAATCAACAACTCACTAAAAAACTAATAAGTAATACTGTTTATTTCTTGATAATGTAAAAACAAAGAAAATCATTGATGTAGGAGATGTTGAAAATTGATGTTAAAATGTTTTTACTGATATGAAATTAAAAAAATGGATAAATTGTTTTGTTCACTCTTGTTTAAAACGCCTGACCTTAGCAAATTGTTGTCTGTCTGCATGACAGTAGTTATCGGTGTTATAGTCGTTTGAATTTCGTTAACTGCATATCAGAAAAATGGTTTATTTAACAAAAATGCACAAAATAACAATTCTACAGATGATTGGTTATGGAGATAAAACACGGACACAAATGGAAGTTGCTAGCTTGTTTCATGAAAAATTTCCAAATTTGATGCCTATAACTCAAGGGACAATTAGTAAAATAGAAAAGCACTTTCGCCAGCTTGGCGCAGATAAAAAAGTAGCTGCCAATGAGTAGGTATATATGGCCGGTTCACCATCATAGGGTGCTCCAACTAACCTGAACAGCCCAGTTCAACAGACCCTGTTATCCAAAACAGAGTCCGTTCAACAGAGTCCGTTGAATAGGGTCTGTTGAACAGGGCTGTTAAGGTCAACAGGGTCCGTTGAACAGGGTCTGTTAAACAGGGCTGTTCAGGTCAACAGGGTCCGTTGAACACAACAGGATCACAACGTCAACACAACACAGCGAAACCTGTTTGAAGAATCAGCGTAGGTCAAAAATTGCTCCGAAAATTAACATTGGAGCACCCTATGATGGTGAACCGGCCATATATACCTACTCCAATGCAATAAGTGATGATACCAAATTAGATATTATGCTTGAGTTTCAGGAAAACCCACATACTTCTAGTCGAAAAACAGCCCCAATGTTCGATGTTTGCCATTCATCGATTATTCGAACATTACAAGAAACTAAAATGTATCCCTATAAAATGATACCTACTCATGAGCTCATGGAAGACGATTTTGATAGGAGAACGTATTTTTGTGAACAAATGATGGCAATGATAGATAAGTATGTGATCCAATTAGTTAGAACATGTTTTGTTTTCTGATGAGTGCACCTTTACACTTCACGGTCATGATAATCGTCATAATTGCCGCTATTGGTTCAGAGAAAATCCTCACTGGATGAGAGAAGAATATACGCAATATCCTGAAAAGGTTAATGTTTGGGCAGGAATTGTTGGAGATCATATCATAGGTCCCTTTTTCATTAATGACAATTTAAATGGCGATAATTATTTAACACTGCTCCAAAATAATGTCTTGCCAACTTTGACAAACTTATATCCTGATCCAGCAAACCCACAACTTCCAGCGAATATGATATGGTTTCAGCAAGATGGAGCACCGCCCCATTCCAAATCAATGTCCGGCAGTACCTCAACCGAGTATTTCCAAATCGGTGGATAGGGAGGCGTGGATCGATGGAATGGCCAGGACGATCCCCTGATCTGACGCCATTAATTAATTAATTGAATAATTTACAGGGTGTTGCATTTAAAATAAGAAAGTTAGGATTGGCCACTGTTACACTGTATAAAAAGGTTTTATTGAAAAAAATGCGCAACTAGAAATACCGATCGACGTGTCCGAGTGTTATTTCGGACACGCCCCCATGTATTTATTATCGAATTTATTCCATTCGGCTGATACACATTGTATTTTTTCACCAAAAACTGCAAAATTTTATTGACTTGATTTTGTAGATTAATAGTAAGTGTGTCTTTATTAATAACAATAGTACAGCCTAGGTCATTGGTCTCGACCAAAACTAAGTCGGCATATTTGACTTTATTTATGTAAAAATGCATGCTTAATTCCATGGTTTGGGTCCCAAAAAATTATACCAAAATATTGGGTTGGTGAACGCAAGTGGCACCTCGCCGCCTGTCCATTAGGGGATGGAAACATTTTTATAGGGGGTCTTGCTTCATAAAAGTACGTCAGTAAATATTAAAACAACTGCACTTACCAGACTTTCCGTTGATGTCCTTGGCCTTGAGGTTGCGCGCCTTGAGCAATGTAAGAGTGAGAATGCTATTGCTGGGATGATAGCAAAGGGAAGTCAGCAGCTCCCCGCACTTGTCCTTTGCCGGAGGTTTGAGGGCTTTCCAAAATGAAGGTTTCTCGCTAAGGTCAACCTAGACAAATATAAACGTATTTGTTAAGTATCTTTGTCCATCAGTTCAAAGTTTCACTGAACCTAGTATAAACACCTTGACGTAGAACTCCTGCTCAAGACATTGCGTTTGTTGGGTATCTTAAGAACCTTATTAAAGGATAACATCAAAAATATAAATACCTTTTCTAATCTCGCTAGAAAGGTCGTTATCCCCTAACCTCCTACTTTTTCGTAAGCACTTAACTGATAAACTCCTTTTAGCAATAAACGTAAATTTTAGAGATTACAGCCTCTTCTAATACCAAAGAACCCTTTTTCCACGTTGGCGTGCCCTAAAACGCGATGTTTAGGGCTTCATCATTTTTTCCAAGCAGTTTAACACCGGAAATCGGAATCTTTTACGTTTTTTCTATAGTCGATTTTGGTACGCCGCGATACAGGATACTAAATTATATAAAATAGACTCGCTTTTAGCTTGGCAAAGTAGACCAACGAACAACAACAGTGAAACATATTTAAAAGTTTACCCAAATTTGCTATTTTTATAAGGTTCCCCTAAAATATCCTTTTTTTTCTATACTTATGCAAGGCGTATTGGGCAAAACTCAAGGGTGTTATTCCTCACTAAACTTTAAGACAAAAAGTTTATATAAGCATAGGTTCGCAGGGTCTAGTACATTCGCCGCGAGGACCATTTCGCCGCGGCCCTTTCGCCGCCAAATAAATGATAGGTATTAAATTATTTAAATAATGGGTGTAATTACAAAACCAAAAGACAATTATGTTGGTATTCCAGGGCGGAGAGAGAATATCAGAAGTCCTCCATTATTTCCCGTAAGAATGTGGAATGTACACAACAGAGTTATACAAGGAATTAACCGAACTAGCAACAACGCAGAAGCTGCAAACAGAAGATTGCAAAATGAATTGGGAAT
This sequence comes from Polydrusus tereticollis, assembly GCA_963920685.1. Taxonomy (NCBI): domain Eukaryota; kingdom Metazoa; phylum Arthropoda; class Insecta; order Coleoptera; family Curculionidae; genus Polydrusus; species Polydrusus tereticollis. The sequence continues at coordinate 77,151,270 of OY987334.1, forward strand.
GGACCATACATCAATATGGAAGTTTATTGAAGCATTAAAAATAATACAAAGAGGCAGAGATATGTACTTAGAACAAATAGTCGCAGGACATGAACCGCAAAAAAAATTAAAAAAGTATATTCAAGCAGATGAAAGAATTTTAAGATTGGTGAAGGAGTTTCACGCAAGAGATAAGCTAGACTTCTTGAGGGGAATTGCACAAAATTTCGAAAAAAAAATCAATAAAATGTTATTATGTTTTTATGTTAAATGTTTCTAAATAATAAATAAAGAAAAAAAATATATGTAAATTTGTTTAAATTTCATAACTATCATTTTATTATTTGGCGGCGAAGTGGCCGCGGCGAAATGGTCGCGGTGAAATGGCCGCGGCGAAATGGTCCTCGCGGCGAAACGACCGCGGCGAAATGTCCCTTCCCCTAGGTCCGCAACCGCAACCCTTGAGTTTATCCACATTTGTCCCACCTTGTCCAAGATAGTGGAAAAACTTGTTAAAACTAGAATGGTTTCCTTTATGAATAAATACTACCTTATGAACATACCACAGTTTGAATTTCACGCTGCGAAGAGTACGAGCGATGCCATCTTCGGGTTCCTCGAACCTCGAAGTATATTTCCCTAAACTCTGGTGAGTCTGCTGCAGCCATGTTCTGTGACTTATCAAAAACCTTTGACTGCGTGAATCACAGAATACGAGAAACTCTACCGTTTTCGCTGATGATACGACCATTATTTGGCATGATGCAGATGCTAGTAGGCTTTTTTTAAACATAAAAATTGATCTGTGCAAAATAGAAGAATGGTGTGATGTAAATTTTTTGTTATTTAAAAAATTTTAAATGTAAGGTAGATACTATTTATTTGGAGGATAGGGTGGTTTCAAACTGTTAGAAATTCTGGTCGTGTTAATCAAAAAATCTCATAGTCAATTCAGAGTCGTTCTAACCTAATAGTGAATTAAAATTAACAGGCAATAGCTTTGTTACTCAAGTAATTGTAGGTGCAAGTTACATTGATTACATTTATAAGTATATAATATTTATTTATTTTATTTTAAAATACTAATTGTTTAGATTTATTATTTCTTTATATTTGCTACTAAATAATATGTAGATTAGCGCCAAAAGTAGGTACACCTATGTACAATGTACACACCTAAAAAACCTAAGTAAAACATACTAAAATAATTGCTTATTTTAAAATTGAAAACCATGTTTTTCAAATAAATAATAAATTTATGGAGTTAAATGTATTCATGTGTGTTTAAATGTGTATATGTATTAAAATGTATTTATATAAATATGTATATTTCGACAATTTCTATACCTATTTAAGGAGTGTCGCACCACTCGGTTGGTGCGTAGGTAACTGTTTTTTATCAACTTTCAAGAGCTAACTTGTACACCTAAAAAAAAATTATCCTTAAAATTCGTAAATTAAAAATATTTCATGTGCTATAACGGAATATCTGTAACATTATCTTTATTCAAAAATATATTACAGTTTTAAGATGTAATTAAAAATATTAAATACGACTGGATATTAACCGAAATTATTTTTTACCACAATGCAAATATCATTTCAATTGGTTCATTTTAAATAAAATTTATAGTTTAATTAACATTAACCCAACATAACGAAATTGGCTATTCGCGTTTATATAAACAAGACTTTAGTTTATATATAACTTATTGATTTTCAATATATTTTAATAAAGTTTGGATGTTTCGATGCCCGATGGAATCACAAATAAAAATACCTGTAATTTTACGATTATTAATTGTTAGAAATATTTTTTGGTTTATTATAATAAGTATTAATTTTTGCTATAGTACCATATTGCGTTATAATTAGTGTACCTTTTAAAGTTGTATTTCGGTTTTATCATTTTTGGAGAAATGAAAGAGTACTATAGTTATTTAAGATGCATAAAATAAAAGATCTGAAAAATGTTTTCAGACGCTTAAATAATTCATAGTACTTCTTCACTTTTCTAAAACCAAATTGTGAAATGGTCCATCTTTGGGAAGTCTAATTTATATAGTAGAAACGACTGTCTGTTTTAATCAATTCAACTGTCCTCAACAATTAATTACTTACTATTATTTTGGTTATGTTAAACTTATGTTTAAAAGTACTTATTTTAAATGAGTACGAAAATCAAAATAAATAACGCATAAAAGTTAAATCTATTAAAGACGAGCTGTTGATCTGGTTAAAAAACAGTAATTAACTGTTATACAAAGTAAAAGTTACTGCAGAAATGAGTATCGCAGTTAGTTAACACGTTTTTTTGTGAAGTCACTTACATATAAAAAGTGATAAGTTAAATCTGGAGCTTGGTAGAAAAAGGGCCAATGTCCATTGTGACATTGGCTGTTTATGCAACATTTTAAAATTATTCTAAGGGCCAATGTCCAGATATTGGCCCTTTTTCTATTGAACTAAGATAAATAAGATCACATAGTATAATGATTGAGGACATTGGCCTTTTTCGTGATTAACGTAATATGTAATCTGAGTAGTTAAGCAGAATTATTAGAAAGGCATGCAATTTTTGGACATTGGCCCTTTTTTTACCAAGCTGCAGAAAAAACTTAGTCCTTATTTTTACTGTACAATAATGTCAAATTAATAGTAAAATAATAACATATATTACACATACCCCTCTCTTTATAGCACACGACAATCATTTCTCTTTAACTTACCCATTCATCGGTCGAACCATTTTCTTTGGTCTAACCAAATTAAAAAAATCTTTAATTTATGGTAGTAAAAGAATCACCTAATGATGTGTATCGTATAATATTTTATTTTATCCTGTTATTATAATCCTTTTTAAGAATTATTTAAAATGAAAAAAAACTATTGCACCTTAATTGCAATTGAGTCATTGATTTTCATAGTTAAATATGATCGTTGCTTGCTTGTCACTGTCAAATAGATACAATCATAATATTGGTATTTGTATTAATTTAAAAGTTAGGATGATATTTAAAATCTATAGGATGAAAATGTTTAATGTATAAAAAACTTACCTAAGTACTTTTAATAAATGAATTTACAGAATTCTTTGTTTTATTTCAATATATTGACACAAAGACTAAAGACTTCTCAAGGAGGGATATACAACTTTAATATTGTATCAAACATTAAAGAAAGATCTGACAGACATTCACAATATAGTATACAAGATCTTATGATATTGTCTAACGATCACAGTCAGAGTGACCGGAATCAACAGTTGATAAACATACCTGGGGGCCAGTCAGTTTCAGTAGATTTACTGGACAGAATGAAATAAAGGTAAAGCCTGTCCAGAGATATAAGAAAGTTACACTTTGCCTCTAAATGGGATTATCCTAAGGTGGCCATAAACAAACAATGAATGAATGAATGAATAAATGCAGGTAAATTATGGTCCGTACTTTAAAATGTCTTAAAGTAAAATGCAAATCCGGAAGACTTAATTTCATTATTAAAGTAATAGTTTCGTGATTTTAAACCGATTTTTACCTGATTCAAAATGAGAGGGTTAATCTCATAAAACAAATTATGTTCAAAAATACTGTATTATAGCCACTCTAGTTAGTTTTAAGCTTAGTAATTATTCTTACTTCGTGTGTAATACAGTGTTTGTTTAATCGTGTGTGAGTCATGCAAAATATGTGCGAGCCCAATGTATCTCAGGAGATCTATCTACAAAAAAATAGGATTTACAGAGATCAGCAAAGGCCGATTATTTACTTGGATGAAACCTTGTTTGACGCATATGATACCCCGGAAAAGGGTTGGGTTGACTCAAGCGGCAAGTGTAAAACAAGCGCGCCATTAAAAAGAAGTAAGCGAATTACGATTTTGCATGCTGTATCTAAAGACAGATGTATTCCAAAGATTCTTCTCTGGGTTACCATAAGGACACCACTGCTGATTTACTTGAAGATTGGTCTAAAACAAGCTAATTCCAAATATACCTCCGAATAGCGTAATTGTAATGAACAATGCAAGCTACCATAGTAGGCTGTTGACCAAGACTCCCTCCTTAAATGACGCAAAAGCAACAATCCAAAACTACATGTACGATAATGCCATTTATTTTCAGGAAGATTACACCAAAAGGAAATTAATTGAGGTTTTACAAAGTTTAAAACTAGAAAAGGAATACTTCTGTAATAATTATGCAAAAAATCTAGGGCATACAGTTTTAAGGCTTCCACCATACCATTGTATATTTAATCCCATCGAACATGTTTGGCACCAACTAAAATCTGCCATTCGTCGTAACAATATTTGCCTTACTATTAGCTCCAGTGTACTTGAGCTTATAGAAACTGAAGTTTTTAATATCCCTTTACAAAGTTGGGCAAATTCTGTTACACATGTTGAAAAAGTGGAAAAATCCCATATCCATATAAGCAATATAGTGCAAATAATAATTATTAGAACAGATGATATTAGCGATAGTGATATTGATATATTAAGTGAATAATTATTATAAGTACCGAATAATTTGTATATTTTTGTAATCATAAATATAATTTTTAATAATAAAATAACTTTTAATTTCGCATTTAAACATTAATAAAATATTATTTAATGTCTTACTTATTTTTATTACAAACCATGATTAAATACTAAGCAAAATACGGACCTGTTCGGCTATATTTCAATTTTAAAGTTGGCCTGGGTCTTTCCTACTAGGGATCAGTTAGTCACTATCTTATATCTCTGAACAGACTTTATAGAATAAAATCTTACTTCTTAATTGTAACTCCTAACCACGTGTAGAACTATATCTCATTTAATGTGTTGCATTTGATTTGTATTTTAAGCTGACTTATAATGATTTGTGTGTCTTGATTGTTCTATGTGGATTAGATTTTTCCTGCATGTAAGTAATATAATATTATCTAATTTCTTTCTCTCCTTTGTATACTTCAAAATAAGTTTTTCTTATATTCAGTTGTATAATTTTGTTTCTCTTTTATTGTCACTTTACAATATACTGTATGGATGTTATTGTTTGCTGCAGGTCGACCCTGATGATGGTCTTTTGACCGAAACGCGTTGGCGATAATTTTGCTTTAAATAAAGAAGGTTGAAGGACGATACGTTATTTGATTCCTTAGTTTGCATTTAAGTGTTTTGATGTTCTTGTACTCTAATACTTCGTTTGCTGCTATTACCTTTATCAACGAGATTCATGTTCTTAAGACAATAAATTTTGCGAATTCGAATTCTTATTAACAACCTGTATGTATAATACATATTTGTAAGCAACCTATAAGCCTAAGCGAAACTATTTAAAAAAAATGTGCAATGCCATAAACAATTTTCTCGCTATCTGCACGTGTAGGTGATACCCATATTTTCAAACCTTATTCGCTTTATTTGATGATGAAGCTTATCTCTAACTCGAGCAGCAATTTAAACTCCCAAAGCACTCCGCGCATATCTCTATATTATGCAGCCCAACTACTCTGAAGGTTATAAAACAGGCAATAAACGTGTTATCAATTGCTGCACATACGAAAGTCGATAAATTTTTATCTACATAAAAAAAAGAACTAAATACCCTTACAAAAAAAATGCCGCCTAGATCCAACTCCTCCAGGTATGTGTATGTGTTCATTATTGACTCACCTGGCACAGCGGCAAGAACATTTCTCCAATTGAGTCGTCCCTGGAAAACCTATCATAATCGAATACATGTAGATGCAAAACCCTAGACTGTAGTTTCTGGATGGGAAATCCTTCGAAGTAAAAGGTCTCGTTCCATCTGGGATTGAGAGTCCTTCGTTTAATTTTTGTCTCTAAACGGTGCTTTTTGTCTGGCAGGAGGGTAACCCTCACGTAGGGATCACTAGTGCCCGAGAGATCTTTGGCTGGTAAGTCTTTACCCTGAAAAAAATAGGTTTACATGTTAAGAAACGACGTATCTACTTACTAACTAGAGACTGGGAAAATCAGTATTTAAAAATGAAAATAACGTTCAGCTAGAACGTTCCTCAAACTGTGTTCCGCGGAACTCTTCACGGATTCCGTGCTCTTTCTTTTATAACTTTCAAAAAAGGAAAAAGTAAAATAATAAAAATTGACGTCCCAAAAATAAACAAGTGGTAAAGTGCCTTGCTCTATAGATTTCATCACTTCCCGTTGAAAAATTGTATAAACTGACTTTATAATAATTAATACACACCAGGAGATTTATTAATTATCACTTATAATCTCCCTAGTATTTGAATTATTACCGGAAATAATTTTTAAGTACACGAGATTTTGAAAATCATCCCGCGTCGCGAAGCGACGTGGAATAATTTTCATAAAAAATCGTGTGCGAAAAAGTATTTCCGGTGATTAATTCAAGAACGAGGGAGATTCGGTAAGAAAATTTTACATCAACATAAATATTAAAAAAGTTTTAAAAATTTAATATCAAGCCAAACACCCTCTAAACTAATTAAATATCAAAGTCGGTCACGGATGACAGTTTACTATGACATATAGCTTAATTCACTAATGTCCAGTTAGTTGCAAGTTATTTTGCGTTAAAATTCAAAATGATACGGTTCGGAGAAGAAAAGGTAGAAAATATTAGAGAAGAAGTAGAAAATTTAATTCCAAGCAATACAAAGCGATCCAAGGAAAGCGTGTAGAAATAGTTTTTAGAATTACTACAAATGTGAGTTTTTCCTATGTTTCTTTTTCTTGGTATTAATAATATTTGTTTTGAGGTGGAAAATGTAGCTAGTGTCTTATTTCTGCCTATTAAATTATTACAAAAATATTTTTTCAAACAATAAAATAATATAAATACTACGCATATTTTTTAAGTAGTGTTAAAAGTAATGATATAAAAAAATAATCTTCTTCAAACTTTAGTATTATCAGATATACAGGGTGGTCCAACAAAAATTTAACACCTCGATTTTCCTGCTTTAAAATGAAAATGTGTAAAATTGCTCGGACCCGTCGATTTCTGATTCGAGGAGGAATAACTTTTCCGCTTTTTTCGTCTCCGTAACTTCAACCCCCTAACGGGGGTGAGCACAACCCCCTGATTTTGAATAGGGATGAGGGATGTTGCGATACCTCATTTTGAAGATCTTATCGAGTACTATCTGACCCTAAAATTTCGATTCAAAATTTTGATCTTTAACGAAATGACAGCTAAAATAGTGGAACATGTTCAATATCTGTTTCTCGGATGAGTGTTCATTTTACCTTAATGGCATTGTAAACAGGCATAACTGTCGGTATTGGTCAGATGAAAATCCAAGATTATTTCGTGAAGTGCATACTCAGCATCCCCAAAATTTAAATGTTTGGGCGGGTATTTATGGAAATCACATAATCGGCCCTTTTTTTATACCCGGTAATCTCACTGGCCAAATTTATTTAGAACTATTAGAGAACGCTATCTATCCAGCCCTCGTTCAATTATTGGAGAATGAAGAAGTCCATGTAACGATAATTTTTCAACAAGATGGCGCACCACCTTATTTCGCTCAACCTGTGCGTCAGTTCTTAGATGAAAATTTTTCTCAGGCCTGGATTGGAAGAAGGGGACATATTGAGTGGCCACCCAGATCACCTGATCTGGCTCCACTGGACTTTTTTCTATGGGGTCACCTGAAATCTAAGATTTATGCTACCCAGCCAGAGTCACTGGATGATTTGCGAATTCGGATCATTAATGAATGCAGTCAAATTACACCAGAAATGTTGAGTAATGTACGTGAACGTTTTGAGCAAAATTTATTTTACTGCATGGAAGTGAATGGTGGCCATTTTCAGCATTTAATAAACTAATCACAAAAGTAAGTAGTCTTCCACTATTTTAGCTGTCATTTCGTTAAAGATGAAAATTTTGAAGCGAAATTTTAGGGTCAGATAGTACCCGATAAGATCTTCAAAATGAGGTATCGCAACACCCCTCATCCCTATTCAAAATCAGGGGGTTGTGCTCACCCCATTTAGGGGGTTGAAGTTACGGAGACGAAAGAAGCGGAAAAGTTATTCCCCCTCGAATCAGAAATCGACGGGTCCGAGCGATTTTCCACATTTTCATTTTAAAGCGGGAAAATCGAGGTGTTAAGTTTTCGTTGGACCACCCTGTATATGTAAACAATCTGACATGGAAATGAATAAATAAATAAATAAATAAACTCGTATTACTAAAGTTGAGGGAGATCACTTTTAAAGCTTTTCTTATATCCCATGACAAAAATGAAACGGTATTTGGTATACCAATATTAGAGTTAAAGTAAACGGTTCTTCTTCATGTTTAGCAATATGAAATATATTAAATCAGTTTAGAAATAATTTAAGCACCTAATTTTATCTAAACCCTTATTACTAAAGTAGCAGGAAGTCAACTTTTTTAAAAACTTTTTGCTACGATTTGGAGTTAAAATAAACTATTTTCTTTTTGACTTTAGCAGCATGAAATATACTAAAATAGATTAAAAATAGTTTGAATTGATAATTTTTGTTTAACTCATATATTACTAAAATAGAAGGAATTCTATTTTTTGTGACTTTTGGTATACGCGATGATGGAAATTTTGGTAATTTTTCCTTTTTAATATTTTACATTATATGCTATGTATTCGTTGAAACAAATAAAAGAATACTAAAATCAATATCTAGAGTAGTTATATCTAAAAATTCTACGGCGATCACGCCTAGGGTACCCAAGAGGGAGAAAATTTCCGGAAATCTTTTTAGTTGCTACGGTGACGATACAAAAAACAAGCTTTTCACTGGTCGAAATTTGCCGCTGTGAAATTTTTTGGTCGCCTGTCCCTACTGCATTTATACCCGAAATCTGTTCTTCTCTGTTTATAATGTAAAAAAAGTTTCAAGAGAAATAGTTTTTGGTTTAAAAAACTACTTTTTCTGGGAGTACATTTAAGAAGTACAATTTCTAATATCAGCTTTACTTTTTTAAATAGAATACCCTATATTGCTTCTTCAATCAATTTTCTATCAAAAATCTATACTATGTTCTATGCCTAATGTTGTCCGTTTTCGATATAATGGTAAAATTAAATTAAATTAGTATTAAAACTTTTAAAGCGGAAGGCTTTAGAAATTAGGTAAACAATAATTACCTATTACTATAGTAGCAAATTAGTGACATTGTAAAATAAGTTTTATTGAAAGGGTAGATAGTCGGAAGAGGGCAATAGAAAAGGGCTAACAAATGCTTGCCAACGTTTCGCTCTAATGGTTTAAAGCTTCTTCAGGCCTACAGTAATGACGTATAAAATCAAAAACTACTTTTAGCGGTAGACTGGTTAAAAAATTGTCAAGCGATGTTTGACATAAAATATTAAAGTAAAGTGGACACTGAAAATTGTACCTTTCAGGCACTTAAATCTACTCCCAGTGAAAGTAGTTTTTTAAACCAAGAAAAAAATTTTTTTATATCATGAGCAGGGAAGAAGATATTTCGTGTATAAATAGAGATGGGATGGGATGGGGATGGGGTATATATCGTATATTATGTTAGGAGATAATTTCGTTTAAATTTCATATTATTTTCATTGCAACGCGAAAATTATACCGGATAAGGAAAAGTGGCATTATGAATAAAAAAAATAAAAATATTTATATACTTTAGGGATTTAAAGTACCCTTTAAATCCCTATTTTCAGGGAAAAAAGTGGTACTTTAAATCCCTAGGGATTTAAAGTAAATTTCTTTGCAATAAAAGCTAAATTTCGAAATTTATTTTCAATAATTTTATTAGAAAATATAACATGACATGGATGCAACAAAAGTGTAACGTGTTTAGAACAATATTAAACTATAAAAAATTACTTAATTTCTATTAACATTAACAGTTATGTTTACCCCACTGCAATTAGCCAAGTGAAAAAAAGGTAAATTATCATTATTGCAGCTGTTATTTTTATTAATTAAAGTGTTTTTGAAAATTGTAGCCGTTGTCGTCGTCGGTGGCACCGACGATGTCGTTGGTGTTTCATTTTGTACAATAGGAATCGAAATATCTGAAGACGTTTCGGTGGAAGTACCAGTAAAAAGTTGATCTGCCATACTTTTTTTCTGGTATAAGGAATTTTCCACATATCCCTCAGCGACGGTGCTACTCTTCCAGCCGCCATGTCTTTTAAGCTGATCTATCGTTACTCCAGAGTCGGCTAGTAGCGATGCTGATGTCCTTCTAAAACAATGACCAGTGTACAATTTTGCATCTGGAAGCTTTAAATATTCGGCAATCTTGGTTGACAGTTGTCCAATCGTATTCTTGCCCATTGGCTGAGACGTGCATTTTCCATTTCTGTACCCAACGAAAAATCTTGTATGGCCTTGTATTGATGGAGGTCTTAAGGCAATATACTTCTTCACCAATCGTACTACATCTGTGGAGTTTTCCTTTGACCGTTTTATAACAAAAGATCGTTCTTTTTCTGTCTTGGTATCTCGTAAATTGACCAAAAAGAACGTTTCATAGTCTAGGACATCGGTATTGTCAAGCTGGCAGAGCTCCTTGCCTCGACAGGCTCCTGACACGCCCATGACTAGAACTACCTGGAACAAAGTATAAATAAAATAAATAGGTACCTACTTTATTTTCCAAAAAGCGTCTAAATAACATAGATATAGGTATAGACTGGGACAAAATATCGGTTGAAAAAAAATGTGTATCTTACCTTTTGCCCCAAAAATTCATGGTAGGGTGCTTTTTCCAGGAACTCTTTAATGTTGTCAACATCGAGTGTCTTCGACTTTTTTGGTTTGTAGCCCTCATTTTGTCGTTTCAAAAAAGCGGTTAGTTTGCAGAATTTGCTAATGTCGACGCCCATGTCTGTTGCAATTGTGGCTTTTATCATCGAATATACACTCCACAGTGACGATGCTTTAAGCTTTTTTGACTTTTCTAAGAGATATGCTAATAGTACCTTTTCTTCTGTAAATTCTTCTACGTTCCGTTCTTTGCACCATTTGATATACTCAGATAACTGTTTTTTATATTGTTCTCCAGATTTTCTTGGTAATAATTGGCCTACAGCCTCTTGAGCTGCCTTTTCGATTTGTTCCATCGCGATAAACGTTTTTCAGTGGATGTAGCGTGTTTGACTAATATTTATCGAGTGCCTTTGTTTTACTTAGTTACTTGTCATAACTTGTCATTTGGTCGTTGATATGGTAACATCAGCCGCTTCGATGATTTTTTAGAAATAAAGTACCTACCGTTTAGTGGCATTTAATTTTTTTTTTTTTTAACGTTTTACCTATCCTAAAGTACATATAATAGTATATACACCTCAGGACCAAAGTGTTTTTAAATCCCTTGACAAATTATAGCCCTCCCGTTGGTCGGGCTATAAACTTTTTGTCTCGGGATTTAAAATACCACTTTAGTCCCTAGGTGTATAATGTACTATTATTTACCCCTAAAATTTCAAATGTTTGCAACCAGTATTTTAGAGATTTATTTTAAGAAATTTCTGGATATTTTTTAAAGAAAACAAATGATTTAAAATTATTGTAATTTTTTTCTAATGGCCGCAAATATCCCATTTACAGAAGATACTCGGTTGCATTCAAACCATATTTTCAGTTAAAACCGGAACAAAGGGCACTAAATAGGACTCCACTTATCAAAAAGAGCGAGAAACGCTGAGCTAGACTATAAAGTATATGGACCATTCCTTTGCTGTCAATTTTTTATTTGACAGCAACACAGAAATTAATGTGAAACCTCTCTAATTTAAAACGCTTTTTCTTTAAACGTGTATTTGCTCCTTTATATTCGAAAAAGCAGTTGCCATTCAAGAGAAAGTTTTAATGACGATGTGTAGTGTATGAGAATACTGTGGCGTGTTGAAAACGCCTTTATTTTCGTGTTTTAATATTTAGGGTGTGCTTTAACGTTTGAAAGACGTGAAAAGTGTTTTGTCCGAATATTTTGTTCTATGGGAATTTTTAGGCGCTTGGAAGTGAATAGTGTATTAATTAAAATTGCAGATAGAAAAATAAAGAGGACTAGTATTCTTATTTTCCATTTATAACATTAGATAATATTAGTAAAATCAAAATGTCATTCGCAATAAAAGGTTCTCATGTACGTGTTGTTATACAGGGTTGTCAAAAAATGTTTGCATAAAATTCTTATTCTCTCTAGTTATTTTTAAGGAAAAGGCTGAAACGCGAAAATTGATTTCAATTGTTGTTCAGGTTAATTCAAGTTAACCCCAACTGTTTTCCTGACTCATTAAGAACAGCTTTAGTCGAGCCAATATACAAAAACAAAGGGGACAAGGAGAATATCGGTAGCTACCGGCTCATCTCTCTGCTTTCAGTGGTGTCAAAGGTGTTTGAGAAATGCATTGCGGGTCAGATACTTCAATATTTTGAAAATAATAACCTTTTCACTGAGGCACAGCATAGTTTCAGAGAGCATCATAGCACTATCTATCTATATAGCATAATAAGTTCTGTAACATCAATACTTAAGACTTTTGAGAGCATGGAGTATGCCAGCACCATTTTCTGTGACTTCAGCAAGGCATTCGATTATGTCCTGCAGGCTCTTCTTTGCTATTTTTAATATACAGTATATCCGGAGAAAAAAAAAATCTTAAAAAGTCGAATTTTTTACAAGAGTAAAGTACCCTTATTCTAAAGTTTTTAGCAAAATGGTATTTAAGAGAATTGTTTCAAATTAACACATCTTCGTACGTTTCTTTCATGTGGACTGCATGATCAACTGGGACTGAAGGCAACTTGTTTCCATTAACACAGCTTTAAGACTTACTTTTGAGAAATCAATAAAAATTCTCCAGTCCTTTGGATCATAGTCGAGATTTAAAGTTGCCATTAATCTCTCAATGTCCCTACAGGCTACCAAATGGTTTTCCATGTTAAAAAATGGTGTTAGCTTTTTCTGACGGCTTCGGTACACACAAACTTTAACTTCATCTTGAAGTAAGTTCCATTGACGCAATGGAGAGGCCAATAGTTCGGATTTTTTCTTAGGCAAATCCAAGTCCCTTATAAGGTGACGTAATTCACATTGACTTATTTTGTGAGGCCTTTACTGGGAAGTTCAGCTCTAACTTTGTTAATCTTTATTCAAATTGATTTAAGTTTTGATCATAGATGTCTCGATGCATTGCCTCTCGACTGATTATAAGATATTTTGTCAAAATATAATAGGAAATTTTTAACGATTTTTTAAAAATTTCAAAAAATTTACTCGAATTTAGATAGCTCTAACTTTGTTAATACCTATTAAAATTGATTCAAATTTTGATCATAGATGTCTCGATGCATTGCCTCTCGACTAATTATAAGATAATTTGTCAGAATATAATAGGGAATTTTTTACGACTTTCTAAATTACCACTTGCGTGTTTTAGGAAAATTTCAAAATAATTTACTCGAATTTAGATAGCTGTAACTTTGTTAATACTTATTAAAATTAATTCAAATTTTGACCATAGATGTCTCGATGCATTGCCTCTCGACTGGTTATAAGATAATTTGTCAGAATATAATAGGGCATTTTTTACGACTTTCTAAATTACCACTTGCGTGTTTTAAGAAAATTTCAAAAAAATTTACTCGAATTTAGATAGCTGTAACTTTGTTAATCTTTATTAAAATTGATTCAAATTTTGATCATAGATGTCTCGATGCATTGCCTCTCGACTGGTTATAAGATAATTTGTCAGAATATAATAGGGAATTTTTTACGACTTTTTAAATTACCACTTGCGTGTTTTAAGAGAATTTCAAAAAAATTTACTTAAATTTAGATATCTCTAACTTTGCTAATACTTATTAAGATTGATTCAAATTTTGATCATAGATGTCTCGATGCATTGCCTCTCGACTGATTAGAAGATAATTTGCTAAAATATAATAGGGAATTTTTTACGACTTTTTAAATTACCACTTGCGTGTTTTAAGAAAATTTCAAAAAAATTTACTCGAATTTAGATAGCTGTAGTTTTGTTAACCTTTATAAAAATTGATTCAAATCTTGAACATAGATGTCTCGATGCATTGCCTCTCGACTGGTTATAAGATAATTTGTCAGAATATAATAGGGAATTTTTTACGACTTTTTAAATTACCACTTGCGTGTTTTAAAAAAATTTCAAAAAAATTTACTCGAATTTAGATAGCTGTAACTTTGTTAATCTTTACTAAAATTGATTCAAATTTTGACCAAAGATGTCTCGATGCATTGCCTCTCGACTGATTAGGAGATAATTTGTCAGAATATAATAGGGAATTTTTTACCACTTTTTAAATTACCACTTGCGTGTTTTAAGAAAATTTCAAAAAAATTTACTCAAATTTAGATAGCTGTAATTTTGTTAATCTTTATTAAAATTGATTCAAATTTTGAACATAGATGTCTCGATGCATTGCCTCTCGACTGGTTATAAGATAATTTGTCAGAATATAATAGGGAATTTTGTACCACTTTTTAAATTACCACTTGCGTGTTTTAAGAAAATTTCAAAAAAATTTACTCGAATTTAGATAGCTGTAATTTTGTTAATCTTTATTAAAATTGATTCAAATTTTGAACATAGATGTCTCGATGCATTGCCTCTCGACTGGTTATAAGATAATTTGCCAAAATATAATAGGGAATTTTTTACGACTTTTTAAATTACCACTTGCGTGTTTTAAGAAAATTTCAAAAAAATTTACTCGAATTTGATAGATGTAAATTTGTTAATCTTTACTAAAATTGATTCAAATTTTGACCATAGATGTCTCGATGCATTGCCTCTCGACTGATTAGGAGATAATTTGTCAGAATATAATAGGGAATTTTTTACCACTTTTTAAATTACCACTTGCGTGTTTTAAGAAAATTTCAAAAAAATTTACTCGAATTTAGATAGCTGTAATTTTCTTAATCTTTATTAAAATTGATTCAAATTTTGAACATAGATGTCTCGATGCATTGCCTCTCGACTGGTTATAAGATAATTTGCCAAAATATAATAGGGAATTTTTTACGACTTTTTAAATTACCACTTGCGTGTTTTAAGAAAATTTCAAAAAAATTTACTCGAATTTAGATAGCTGTAAATTTGTTAATCTTTACTAAAATTGATTCAAATTTTGACCATAGATGTCTCGATGCATTGCCTCTCGACTGATTAGGAGATAATTTGTCAGAATATAATAGGGAATTTTTTACCACTTTTTAAATTACCACTTGCGTGTTTTAAGAAAATTTCAGAAAAATTTACTCGAATTTAGATAGCTGTAACTTTGTTAATCTTTATTAAAATTGATTCAAATTTTGACCATAGATGTCTCGATGCATTGCCTCTCGACTAGTTTTAAGATAATTTGTCAGAATATAATAGGGAATTTTTTACGAGTTTTTAAATTACCACTTGCGTGTTTTAAGAAAATTTCAAAAAAATTTACTCGAATTTAGATAGCTGTAACTTTGATAATCTTTATTAAAATTGATTCAAATTTTGATCACAGATGTCTCGATGCATTGCCTCTCGACTGATTAGAAGATAATTTGCCAAAATATAATAGGGAATTTTTTACGACTTTTTAAATTACCACTTGCGTGTTTCAAGAAAATTTCAAAAAAATTTACTCGAATTTAGATAGCTCTAACTTTGCTAATACTTATTAAGATTGATTCAAATTTTGATCATAGATGTCTCGATGCATTGCCTCTCGACTGATTAGAAGATAATTTGCCAAAATATAATAGGGAATTTTTTACGACTTTTTAAATTACCACTTGCGTGTTTTAAGAAAATTTCAAAAAAATTTACTCGAATTTAGATAGCTCTAACTTTGCTAATACTTATTAAGATTGATTCAAATTTTGATCATAGATGTCTCGATGCATTGCCTCTCGACTGATTAGGAGATAATTTGTCAGAATATAATAGGGAATTTTTTACCACTTTTTAAATTACCACTTGCGTGTTTTAAGAAAATTTCAAAAAAATTTACTCGAATTTAGATAGCTGTAATTTTGTTAATCTTTATTAAAATTGATTCAAATTTTGATCATAGATGTCTCGATGCATTGCCTCTCGACTGGTTTTAAGATAATTTGTCAGAATATAATAGGGAATTTTTTACGACTTTTTAAATTACCACTTGCGTGTTTTAAGAAAATTTCAAAAAAATTTACTCGAATTTAGATAGCTGTAAATTTGTTAATCTTTACTAAAATTGATTCAAATTTTGACCATAGATGTCTCGATGCATTGCCTCTCGACTGATTAGGAGATAATTTGTCAGAATATAATAGGGAATTTTTTACCACTTTTTAAATTACCACTTGCGTGTTTTAAGAAAATTTCAAAAAAATTTACTCGAATTTAGATAGCTGTAACTTTGTTAATCTTTATTAAAATTGATTCAAATTTTGACCATAGATGTCTCGATGCATTGCCTCTAGACTAGTTTTAAGATAATTTGTCAGAATATAATAGGGAATTTTTTACGACTTTTTAAATTACCACTTGCGTGTTTTAAGAAAATTTCAAAAAAATTTACTCGAATTTAGATAGCTCTAGTTTTGTTAATACTTATTAAAATTGATTCAAATTTTAATCATAGATGTCTCGATGCATTGCCTCTCGACTGATTAGAAGATAATTTGCCAAATATAATAGGGAATTTTTTACGACTTTTTAAATTACCACTTGCGTGTTTCAAGAAAATTTCAAAAAAATTTACTCGAATTTAGATAGCTCTAACTTTGCTAATACTTATTAAGATTGATTCAAATTTTGATCATAGATGTCTCGATGCATTGCCTCTCGACTGATTAGAAGATAATTTGCTAAAATATAATAGGGAATTTTTTACGACTTTTTAAATTACCACTTGCGTGTTTTAAGAAAATTTCAAAAAAATTTACTCGAATTTAGATAGCTGTAGTTTTGTTAACCTTTATAAAAATTGATTCAAATCTTGAACATAGATGTCTCGATGCATTGCCTCTCGACTGGTTATAAGATAATTTGCCAAAATATAATAGGGAATTTTTTACGACTTTTTAAATTACCACTTGCGTGTTTTAAGAAAATTTCAAAAAAATTTACTCGAATTTAGATAGCTGTAACTTTGTTAATCTTTATTAAAATTGATTCAAATTTTGACCATAGATGTCTCGATGCATTGCCTCTAGACTAGTTTTAAGATAATTTGTCAGAATATAATAGGGAATTTTTTACGACTTTTTAAATTACCACTTGCGTGTTTTAAGAAAATTTCAAAAAAATTTACTCGAATTTAGATAGCTGTAGTTTTGTTAACCTTTATAAAAATTGATTCAAATCTTGAACATAGATGTCTCGATGCATTGCCTCTCGACTGGTTATAAGATAATTTGCCAAAATATAATAGGGAATTTTTTACGACTTTTTAAATTACCACTTGCGTGTTTTAAGAAAATTTCAAAAAAATTTACTCGAATTTAGATAGCTCTAACTTTGCTAATACTTATTAAGATTGATTCAAATTTTGATCATAGATGTCTCGATGCATTGCCTCTCGACTGATTAGAAGATAATTTGCTAAAATATAATAGGGAATTTTTTACGACTTTTTAAATTACCACTTGCGTGTTTTAAAAAAATTTCAAAAAAATTTACTCGAATTTAGATAGCTGTAACTTTGTTAATACTTATTAAGATTGATTCAAATTTTGATCATAGATGTCTCGATGCATTGCCTCTCGACTGATTAGAAGATAATTTGCTAAAATATAATAGGGAATTTTTTACGACTTTTTAAATTACCACTTGCGTGTTTTAAGAAAATTTCAAAAAAATTTACTCGAATTTAGATAGCTCTAACTTTGCTAATACTTATTAAGATTGATTCAAATTTTAATCATAGATGTCTCGATGCATTGCCTCTCGACTGATTAGAAGATAATTTGCCAAATATAATAGGGAATTTTTTACGACTTTTTAAATTACCACTTGCGTGTTTCAAGAAAATTTCAAAAAAATTTACTCGAATTTAGATAGCTCTAACTTTGCTAATACTTATTAAGATTGATTCAAATTTTGATCATAGATGTCTCGATGCATTGCCTCTCGACTGATTAGAAGATAATTTGCTAAAATATAATAGGGAATTTTTTACGACTTTTTAAATTACCACTTGCGTGTTTTAAGAAAATTTCAAAAAAATTTACTCGAATTTAGATAGCTCTAACTTTGCTAATACTTATTAAGATTGATTCAAATTTTAATCATAGATGTCTCGATGCATTGCCTCTCGACTGATTAGAAGATAATTTGCCAAATATAATAGGGAATTTTTTACGACTTTTTAAATTACCACTTGCGTGTTTCAAGAAAATTTCAAAAAAATTTACTCGAATTTAGATAGCTCTAACTTTGCTAATACTTATTAAGATTGATTCAAATTTTGATCATAGATGTCTCGATGCATTGCCTCTCGACTGATTAGAAGATAATTTGCTAAAATATAATAGGGAATTTTTTACGACTTTTTAAATTACCACTTGCGTGTTTTAAAAAAATTTCAAAAAAATTTACTCGAATTTAGATAGCTGTAACTTTGTTAATCTTTACTAAAATTGATTCAAATTTTGACCATAGATGTCTCGATGCATTGCCTCTCGACTGATTAGGAGATAATTTGTCAGAATATAATAGGGAATCTTTTACCACTTTTTAAATTACCACTTGCGTGTTTTAAGAAAATTTCAAAAAAATTTACTCGAATTTAGATAGCTGTAATTTTGTTAATCTTTATTAAAATTGATTCAAATTTTGAACATAGATGTCTCGATGCATTGCCTCTCGACTGGTTATAAGATAATTTGTCAGAATATAATAGGGAATTTTGTACCACTTTTTAAATTACCACTTGCGTGTTTTAAGAAAATTTCAAAAAAATTTACTCGAATTTAGATAGCTGTAATTTTGTTAATCTTTATTAAAATTGATTCAAATTTTGAACATAGATGTCTCGATGCATTGCCTCTCGACTGGTTATAAGATAATTTGCCAAAATATAATAGGGAATTTTTTACGACTTTTTAAATTACCACTTGCGTGTTTTAAGAAAATTTCAAAAAAATTTACTCGAATTTGATAGCTGTAAATTTGTTAATCTTTACTAAAATTGATTCAAATTTTGACCATAGATGTCTCGATGCATTGCCTCTCGACTGATTAGGAGATAATTTGTCAGAATATAATAGGGAATTTTTTACCACTTTTTAAATTACCACTTGCGTGTTTTAAGAAAATTTCAAAAAAATTTACTCGAATTTAGATAGCTGTAATTTTGTTAATCTTTATTAAAATTGATTCAAATTTTGAACATAGATGTCTCGATGCATTGCCTCTCGACTGGTTATAAGATAATTTGCCAAAATATAATAGGGAATTTTTTACGACTTTTTAAATTACCACTTGCGTGTTTTAAGAAAATTTCAAAAAAATTTACTCGAATTTAGATAGCTGTAAATTTGTTAATCTTTACTAAAATTGATTCAAATTTTGACCATATATGTCTCGATGCATTGCCTCTCGACTGATTAGGAGATAATTTGTCAGAATATAATAGGGAATTTTTTACGACTTTTTAAATTACCACTTGCGTGTTTTAAGAAAATTTCAAAAAAATTTACTCGAATTTAGATAGTTGTAGTTTTGTTAATCTTAATTAAAATTGATTCAAATTTTGATCATAGATGTCTCGATGCATTGCCTCTCGACTGGTTTTAAGATAATTTGTCAGAATATAATAGGGAATTTTTTACGACTTTTTAAATTACCACTTGCGTGTTTTAAGAAAATTTCAAAAAAATTTACTCCAATTTAGATAGATGTAACTTTGTTAATCTTTATTGAAATTGATTTAAATTTTGATCATAGATGTCTCGATGCATTGCCTCTCGACTGGTTATAAGATAATTTGTCAGAATATAATAGGGAATTTTTTACGACTTTTTAAATTACCACTTGCGTGTTTTAAGAAAATTTCAAAAAAATTTACTCGAATTTAGATAGCTGTAATTTTGTTAATCTTTATTAAAATTGATTCAAATTTTGAACATAGATGTCTCGATGCATTGCCTCTCGACTGGTTATAAGATAATTTGCCAAAATATAATAGGGAATTTTTTACGACTTTTTAAATTACCACTTGCGTGTTTTAAGAAAATTTCAAAAAAATTTACTCGAATTTAGATAGCTGTAAATTTGTTAATCTTTACTAAAATTGATTCAAATTTTGACCATAGATGTCTCGATGCATTGCCTCTCGACTGATTAGGAGATAATTTGTCAGAATATAATAGGGAATTTTTTACCACTTTTTAAATTACCACTTGCGTGTTTTAAGAAAATTTCAGAAAAATTTACTCGAATTTAGATAGCTGTAACTTTGTTAATCTTTATTAAAATTGATTCAAATTTTGACCATAGATGTCTCGATGCATTGCCTCTCGACTAGTTTTAAGATAATTTGTCAGAATATAATAGGGAATTTTTTACGACTTTTTAAATTACCACTTGCGTGTTTTAAGAAAATTTCAAAAAAATTTACTCGAATTTAGATAGCTGTAACTTTGTTAATCTTTATTAAAATTGATTCAAATTTTGATCACAGATGTCTCGATGCATTGCCTCTCGACTGATTAGAAGATAATTTGCCAAAATATAATAGGGAATTTTTTACGACTTTTTAAATTACCACTTGCGTGTTTCAAGAAAATTTCAAAAAAATTTACTCGAAGTTAGATAGCTCTAACTTTGCTAATACTTATTAAGATTGATTCAAATTTTGATCATAGATGTCTCGATGCATTGCCTCTCGACTGATTAGAAGATAATTTGCCAAAATATAATAGGGAATTTTTTACGACTTTTTAAATTACCACTTGCGTGTTTTAAGAAAATTTCAAAAAAATTTACTCGAATTTAGATAGCTCTAACTTTGCTAATACTTATTAAGATTGATTCAAATTTTGATCATAGATGTCTCGATGCATTGCCTCTCGACTGATTAGGAGATAATTTGTCAGAATATAATAGGGAATTTTTTACCACTTTTTAAATTACCACTTGCGTGTTTTAAGAAAATTTCAAAAAAATTTACTCGAATTTAGATAGCTGTAATTTTGTTAATCTTTATTAAAATTGATTCAAATTTTGATCATAGATGTCTCGATGCATTGCCTCTCGACTGGTTTTAAGATAATTTGTCAGAATATAATAGGGAATTTTTTACGACTTTTTAAATTACCACTTGCGTGTTTTAAGAAAATTTCAAAAAAATTTACTCCAATTTAGATAGCTGTAACTTTGTTAATCTTTATTGAAATTGATTTAAATTTTGATCATAGATGTCTCGATGCATTGCCTCTCGACTGGTTATAAGATAATTTGTCAGAATATAATAGGGAATTTTTTACGACTTTTTAAATTACCACTTGCGTGTTTTAAGAAAATTTCAAAAAAATTTACTCGAATTTAGATAGCTGTAATTTTGTTAATCTTTATTAAAATTGATTCAAATTTTGAACATAGATGTCTCGATGCATTGCCTCTCGACTGGTTATAAGATAATTTGCCAAAATATAATAGGGAATTTTTTACGACTTTTTAAATTACCACTTGCGTGTTTTAAGAAAATTTCAAAAAAATTTACTCGAATTTAGATAGCTGTAAATTTGTTAATCTTTACTAAAATTGATTCAAATTTTGACCATAGATGTCTCGATGCATTGCCTCTCGACTGATTAGGAGATAATTTGTCAGAATATAATAGGGAATTTTTTACCACTTTTTAAATTACCACTTGCGTGTTTTAAGAAAATTTCAGAAAAATTTACTCGAATTTAGATAGCTGTAACTTTGTTAATCTTTATTAAAATTGATTCAAATTTTGACCATAGATGTCTCGATGCATTGCCTCTCGACTAGTTTTAAGATAATTTGTCAGAATATAATAGGGAATTTTTTACGACTTTTTAAATTACCACTTGCGTGTTTTAAGAAAATTTCAAAAAAATTTACTCGAATTTAGATAGCTGTAACTTTGTTAATCTTTATTAAAATTGATTCAAATTTTGATCACAGATGTCTCGATGCATTGCCTCTCGACTGATTAGAAGATAATTTGCCAAAATATAATAGGGAATTTTTTACGACTTTTTAAATTACCACTTGCGTGTTTCAAGAAAATTTCAAAAAAATTTACTCGAAGTTAGATAGCTCTAACTTTGCTAATACTTATTAAGATTGATTCAAATTTTGATCATAGATGTCTCGATGCATTGCCTCTCGACTGATTAGAAGATAATTTGCCAAAATATAATAGGGAATTTTTTACGACTTTTTAAATTACCACTTGCGTGTTTTAAGAAAATTTCAAAAAAATTTACTCGAATTTAGATAGCTCTAACTTTGCTAATACTTATTAAGATTGATTCAAATTTTGATCATAGATGTCTCGATGCATTGCCTCTCGACTGATTAGGAGATAATTTGTCAGAATATAATAGGGAATTTTTTACCACTTTTTAAATTACCACTTGCGTGTTTTAAGAAAATTTCAAAAAAATTTACTCGAATTTAGATAGCTGTAATTTTGTTAATCTTTATTAAAATTGATTCAAATTTTGATCATAGATGTCTCGATGCATTGCCTCTCGACTGGTTTTAAGATAATTTGTCAGAATATAATAGGGAATTTTTTACGACTTTTTAAATTACCACTTGCGTGTTTTAAGAAAATTTCAAAAAAATTTACTCGAATTTAGATAGCTGTAAATTTGTTAATCTTTACTAAAATTGATTCAAATTTTGACCATAGATGTCTCGATGCATTGCCTCTCGACTGATTAGGAGATAATTTGTCAGAATATAATAGGGAATTTTTTACCACTATTTAAATTACCACTTGCGTGTTTTAAGAAAATTTCAAAAAAATTTACTCGAATTTAGATAGCTGTAACTTTGTTAATCTTTATTAAAATTGATTCAAATTTTGACCATAGATGTCTCGATGCATTGCCTCTAGACTAGTTTTAAGATAATTTGTCAGAATATAATAGGGAATTTTTTACGACTTTTTAAATTACCACTTGCGTGTTTTAAGAAAATTTCAAAAAAATTTACTCGAATTTAGATAGCTCTAGTTTTGTTAATACTTATTAAAATTGATTCAAATTTTGATCATAGATGTCTCGATGCATTGCCTCTCGACTGATTAGAAGATAATTTGCCAAAATATAATAGGGAATTTTTTACGACTTTTTAAATTACCACTTGCGTGTTTCAAGAAAATTTCAAAAAAATTTACTCGAATTTAGATAGCTCTAACTTTGCTAATACTTATTAAGATTGATTCAAATTTTGATCATAGATATCTCGATGCATTGCCTCTCGACTGATTAGAAGATAATTTGCCAAAATATAATAGGGAATTTTTTACGACTTTTTAAATTACCACTTGCGTGTTTTAAGAAAATTTCAAAAAAATTTACTCGAATTTAGATAGCTCTAACTTTGCTAATACTTATTAAGATTGATTCAAATTTTGATCGTAGATGTCTCGATGCATTGCCTCTCGACTGATTAGGAGATAATTTGTCAGAATATAATAGGGAATCTTTTACCACTTTTTAAATTACCACTTGCGTGTTTTAAGAAAATTTCAAAAAAATTTACTCGAATTTAGATAGCTGTAATTTTGTTAATCTTTATTAAAATTGATTCAAATTTTGATCATAGATGTCTCGATGCATTGCCTCTCGACTGGTTTTAAGATAATTTGTCAGAATATAATAGGGAATTTTTTACGACTTTTTAAATTACCACTTGCGTGTTTTAAGAAAATTTCAAAAAAATTTACTCGAATTTAGATAGCTGTAACTTTGTTAATCTTTACTAAAATTGATTCAAATTTTGACCATAGATGTCTCGATGCATTGCCTCTCGACTGATTAGAAGATAATCTGCCAAAATATAATAGGGAATTTTTTACGACATTTTAAATTACCACTTGCGTGTTTTAAGAAAATTTCAAAAAAATTTAATCGAATTTAGATAGCTGTAACTTTGTTAATACTTATTAAAATTGATTCAAATTTTGACCATAGATGTCTTGATGCATTGCCTCTCGACTGATTAGAAGATAATTTGCCAAAATATAATAGGGAATTTTGTACGACTTTTTAAATTACCACTTGCGTGTTTTAAGAAAATTTCAAAAAAATTTACTCGAATTTAGATAGCTGTAACTTTGTTAATCTTTATTAAAATTGATTCAAATTTCGATCATAGATGTCACGATGCATTGCCTCTCGACTGATTAGGAGATAATTTGTCAGAATATAATAGGGAATTTTTTACCACTTTTTAAATTACCACTTGCGTGTTTTAAGAAAATTTCAAAAAAATTTACTCGAATTTAGATAGCTGTAATTTTGTTAATCTTTATTAAAATTTATTCAAATTTTGATCATAGATGTCTTGATGCATTGCCTCTCGACTGATTAGAAGATAATTTGTCAGAATATAATAGGGAATTTTTTACGACATTTTAAATTACCACTTGTGTGTTTTAGGAAAATTTCAAAAAAATTTACTCGAATTTAGATAGCTCTAGTTTTGTTAATCTTTATTAAAATTGATTCAAATTTTGAACATAGATGTCTCGATGCATTGCCTCTCGACTGGTTACAAGATAATTTGTCAGAATATAATAGGGAATTTTTTACGACATTTTAAATTACCACTTGTGTGTTTTAGGAAAATTTCAAAAAAATTTACTCGAATTTAGATAGCTCTAGTTTTGTTAATACTTATTAAAATTGATTCAAATTTTAATCATAGATGTCTCGATGCATTGCCTCTCGACTGATTAGAAGATAATTTGCCAAAATATAATAGGGAATTTTTTACGACTTTTTAAATTACCACTTGCGTGTTTCAAGAAAATTTCAAAAAAATTTACTCGAATTTAGATAGCTCTAACTTTGCTAATACTTATTAAGATTGATTCAAATTTTGATCATAGATGTCTCGATGCATTGCCTCTCGACTGATTAGAAGATAATTTGCTAAAATATAATAGGGAATTTTTTACGACTTTTTAAATTACCACTTGCGTGTTTTAAGAAAATTTCAAAAAAATTTACTCGAATTTAGATAGCTGTAGTTTTGTTAACCTTTATAAAAATTGATTCAAATCTTGAACATAGATGTCTCGATGCATTGCCTCTCGACTGGTTATAAGATAATTTGTCAGAATATAATAGGGAATTTTTTACGACTTTTTAAATTACCACTTGCGTGTTTTAAAAAAATTTCAAAAAAATTTACTCGAATTTAGATAGCTGTAACTTTGTTAATCTTTACTAAAATTGATTCAAATTTTGACCATAGATGTCTCGATGCATTGCCTCTCGACTGATTAGGAGATAATTTGTCAGAATATAATAGGGAATCTTTTACCACTTTTTAAATTACCACTTGCGTGTTTTAAGAAAATTTCAAAAAAATTTACTCGAATTTAGATAGCTGTAAATTTGTTAATCTTTACTAAAATTGATTCAAATTTTGACCATAGATGTCTCGATGCATTGCCTCTCGACTGATTAGGAGATAATTTGTCAGAATATAATAGGGAATTTTTTACCACTATTTAAATTACCACTTGCGTGTTTTAAGAAAATTTCAAAAAAATTTACTCGAATTTAGATAGCTGTAACTTTGTTAATCTTTATTAAAATTGATTCAAATTTTGACCATAGATGTCTCGATGCATTGCCTCTAGACTAGTTTTAAGATAATTTGTCAGAATATAATAGGGAATTTTTTACGACTTTTTAAATTACCACTTGCGTGTTTTAAGAAAATTTCAAAAAAATTTACTCGAATTTAGATAGCTCTAGTTTTGTTAATACTTATTAAAATTGATTCAAATTTTGATCATAGATGTCTCGATGCATTGCCTCTCGACTGATTAGAAGATAATTTGCCAAAATATAATAGGGAATTTTTTACGACTTTTTAAATTACCACTTGCGTGTTTCAAGAAAATTTCAAAAAAATTTACTCGAATTTAGATAGCTCTAACTTTGCTAATACTTATTAAGATTGATTCAAATTTTGATCATAGATATCTCGATGCATTGCCTCTCGACTGATTAGAAGATAATTTGCCAAAATATAATAGGGAATTTTTTACGACTTTTTAAATTACCACTTGCGTGTTTTAAGAAAATTTCAAAAAAATTTACTCGAATTTAGATAGCTCTAACTTTGCTAATACTTATTAAGATTGATTCAAATTTTGATCGTAGATGTCTCGATGCATTGCCTCTCGACTGATTAGGAGATAATTTGTCAGAATATAATAGGGAATCTTTTACCACTTTTTAAATTACCACTTGCGTGTTTTAAGAAAATTTCAAAAAAATTTACTCGAATTTAGATAGCTCTAACTTTGCTAATACTTATTAAAATTGATTCAAATTTTGATCATAGATGTCTCGATGCATTGCCTCTCGACTGATTAGAAGATAATTTGCCAAAATATAATAGGGAATTTTTTACGACATTTTAAATTACCACTTGCGTGTTTTAAGAAAATTTCAAAAAAATTTACTCGAATTTAGATAGCTGTAACTTTGTTAATACTTATTAAAATTGATTCAAATTTTGAACATAGATGTCTCGATGCATTGCCTCTCGACTGGTTATAAGATAATTTGCCAAAATATAATAGGGAATTTTTTACGACTTTTTAAATTACCACTTGCGTGTTTTAAGAAAATTTCAAAAAAATTTACTCGAATTTAGATAGCTGTAAATTTGTTAATCTTTACTAAAATTGATTCAAATTTTGACCATATATGTCTCGATGCATTGCCTCTCGACTGATTAGGAGATAATTTGTCAGAATATAATAGGGAATTTTTTACGACTTTTTAAATTACCACTTGCGTGTTTTAAGAAAATTTCAAAAAAATTTACTCGAATTTAGATAGTTGTAGTTTTGTTAATCTTAATTAAAATTGATTCAAATTTTGATCATAGATGTCTCGATGCATTGCCTCTCGACTGGTTTTAAGATAATTTGTCAGAATATAATAGGGAATTTTTTACGACTTTTTAAATTACCACTTGCGTGTTTTAAGAAAATTTCAAAAAAATTTACTCCAATTTAGATAGCTGTAACTTTGTTAATCTTTATTGAAATTGATTTAAATTTTGATCATAGATGTCTCGATGCATTGCCTCTCGACTGGTTTTAAGATAATTTGTCAGAATATAATAGGGAATTTTTTACGACTTTTTAAATTACCACTTGCGTGTTTTAAGAAAATTTCAAAAAAATTTACTCGAATTTAGATAGCTGTAATTTTGTTAATCTTTATTAAAATTGATTCAAATTTTGAACATAGATGTCTCGATGCATTGCCTCTCGACTGGTTATAAGATAATTTGCCAAAATATAATAGGGAATTTTTTACGACTTTTTAAATTACCACTTGCGTGTTTTAAGAAAATTTCAAAAAAATTTACTCGAATTTAGATAGCTGTAAATTTGTTAATCTTTACTAAAATTGATTCAAATTTTGACCATAGATGTCTCGATGCATTGCCTCTCGACTGATTAGGAGATAATTTGTCAGAATATAATAGGGAATTTTTTACCACTTTTTAAATTACCACTTGCGTGTTTTAAGAAAATTTCAGAAAAATTTACTCGAATTTAGATAGCTGTAACTTTGTTAATCTTTATTAAAATTGATTCAAATTTTGACCATAGATGTCTCGATGCATTGCCTCTCGACTAGTTTTAAGATAATTTGTCAGAATATAATAGGGAATTTTTTACGACTTTTTAAATTACCACTTGCGTGTTTTAAGAAAATTTCAAAAAAATTTACTCGAATTTAGATAGCTGTAACTTTGTTAATCTTTATTAAAATTGATTCAAATTTTGATCACAGATGTCTCGATGCATTGCCTCTCGACTGATTAGAAGATAATTTGCCAAAATATAATAGGGAATTTTTTACGACTTTTTAAATTACCACTTGCGTGTTTCAAGAAAATTTCAAAAAAATTTACTCGAAGTTAGATAGCTCTAACTTTGCTAATACTTATTAAGATTGATTCAAATTTTGATCATAGATGTCTCGATGCATTGCCTCTCGACTGATTAGAAGATAATTTGCCAAAATATAATAGGGAATTTTTTACGACTTTTTAAATTACCACTTGCGTGTTTTAAGAAAATTTCAAAAAAATTTACTCGAATTTAGATAGCTCTAACTTTGCTAATACTTATTAAGATTGATTCAAATTTTGATCATAGATGTCTCGATGCATTGCCTCTCGACTGATTAGGAGATAATTTGTCAGAATATAATAGGGAATTTTTTACCACTTTTTAAATTACCACTTGCGTGTTTTAAGAAAATTTCAAAAAAATTTACTCGAATTTAGATAGCTGTAATTTTGTTAATCTTTATTAAAATTGATTCAAATTTTGATCATAGATGTCTCGATGCATTGCCTCTCGACTGGTTTTAAGATAATTTGTCAGAATATAATAGGGAATTTTTTA
This sequence comes from Polydrusus tereticollis, assembly GCA_963920685.1. Taxonomy (NCBI): domain Eukaryota; kingdom Metazoa; phylum Arthropoda; class Insecta; order Coleoptera; family Curculionidae; genus Polydrusus; species Polydrusus tereticollis. The sequence continues at coordinate 77,179,899 of OY987334.1, forward strand.
CGACTTTTTAAATTACCACTTGCGTGTTTTAAGAAAATTTCAAAAAAATTTACTCGAATTTAGATAGCTGTAAATTTGTTAATCTTTACTAAAATTGATTCAAATTTTGACCATAGATGTCTCGATGCATTGCCTCTCGACTGATTAGGAGATAATTTGTCAGAATATAATAGGGAATTTTTTACCACTATTTAAATTACCACTTGCGTGTTTTAAGAAAATTTCAAAAAAATTTACTCGAATTTAGATAGCTGTAACTTTGTTAATCTTTATTAAAATTGATTCAAATTTTGACCATAGATGTCTCGATGCATTGCCTCTAGACTAGTTTTAAGATAATTTGTCAGAATATAATAGGGAATTTTTTACGACTTTTTAAATTACCACTTGCGTGTTTTAAGAAAATTTCAAAAAAATTTACTCGAATTTAGATAGCTCTAGTTTTGTTAATACTTATTAAAATTGATTCAAATTTTGATCATAGATGTCTCGATGCATTGCCTCTCGACTGATTAGAAGATAATTTGCCAAAATATAATAGGGAATTTTTTACGACTTTTTAAATTACCACTTGCGTGTTTCAAGAAAATTTCAAAAAAATTTACTCGAATTTAGATAGCTCTAACTTTGCTAATACTTATTAAGATTGATTCAAATTTTGATCATAGATGTCTCGATGCATTGCCTCTCGACTGATTAGAAGATAATTTGCCAAAATATAATAGGGAATTTTTTACGACTTTTTAAATTACCACTTGCGTGTTTTAAGAAAATTTCAAAAAAATTTACTCGAATTTAGATAGCTCTAACTTTGCTAATACTTATTAAGATTGATTCAAATTTTGATCGTAGATGTCTCGATGCATTGCCTCTCGACTGATTAGGAGATAATTTGTCAGAATATAATAGGGAATTTTTTACCACTTTTTAAATTACCACTTGCGTGTTTTAAGAAAATTTCAAAAAAATTTACTCGAATTTAGATAGCTGTAATTTTGTTAATCTTTATTAAAATTGATTCAAATTTTGATCATAGATGTCTCGATGCATTGCCTCTCGACTGGTTTTAAGATAATTTGTCAGAATATAATAGGGAATTTTTTACGACTTTTTAAATTACCACTTGCGTGTTTTAAGAAAATTTCAAAAAAATTTACTCGAATTTAGATAGCTGTAACTTTGTTAATCTTTACTAAAATTGATTCAAATTTTGACCATAGATGTCTCGATGCATTGCCTCTCGACTGATTAGAAGATAATCTGCCAAAATATAATAGGGAATTTTTTACGACATTTTAAATTACCACTTGCGTGTTTTAAGAAAATTTCAAAAAAATTTAATCGAATTTAGATAGCTGTAACTTTGTTAATACTTATTAAAATTGATTCAAATTTTGACCATAGATGTCTTGATGCATTGCCTCTCGACTGATTAGAAGATAATTTGCCAAAATATAATAGGGAATTTTGTACGACTTTTTAAATTACCACTTGCGTGTTTTAAGAAAATTTCAAAAAAATTTACTCGAATTTAGATAGCTGTAACTTTGTTAATCTTTATTAAAATTGATTCAAATTTCGATCATAGATGTCACGATGCATTGCCTCTCGACTGATTAGGAGATAATTTGTCAGAATATAATAGGGAATTTTTTACCACTTTTTAAATTACCACTTGCGTGTTTTAAGAAAATTTCAAAAAAATTTACTCGAATTTAGATAGCTGTAATTTTGTTAATCTTTATTAAAATTTATTCAAATTTTGATCATAGATGTCTTGATGCATTGCCTCTCGACTGATTAGAAGATAATTTGTCAGAATATAATAGGGAATTTTTTACGACATTTTAAATTACCACTTGTGTGTTTTAGGAAAATTTCAAAAAAATTTACTCGAATTTAGATAGCTCTAGTTTTGTTAATCTTTATTAAAATTGATTCAAATTTTGAACATAGATGTCTCGATGCATTGCCTCTCGACTGGTTACAAGATAATTTGTCAGAATATAATAGGGAATTTTTTACGACATTTTAAATTACCACTTGTGTGTTTTAGGAAAATTTCAAAAAAATTTACTCGAATTTAGATAGCTGTAGTTTTGTTAATCTTTATTAAAATTGATTCAAATTTTGATCATAGATGTCTCGATGCATTGCCTCTCGACTGGTTATAAGATAATTTGTCAGAATATAATAGGGAATTTTTTACGACTTTTTAAATTGCCACTTGCGTGTTTTAAGAGAATTTCAAAAAAATTTACTTAAATTTAGATATCTCTAACTTTGTTAATACTTATTAAAATTAATTTAAATTTTGATCATAGATGTCTCGATGCATTGCCTCTCGACTGATTAGAAGATAATTTGCCAAAATATAATAGGGGATTTTGTACGACATTTTAAATTACCACTTGCGTGTTTTAAGAAAATTTCAAAAAAATTTACTCGAATTTAGATAGCTGTAATTTTGTTAATCTTTATTAAAATTGATTCAAATTTTGACCATAGATGTCTCGATGCATTGCCTCTCGACTGATTAGGAGATAATTTGTCAGAATATAATAGGGAATTTTTTACCACTTTTTAAATTACCACTTGCGTGTTTTAAGAAAATTTCAAAAAAATTTACTCGAATTTAGATAGCTGTAATTTTGTACATCTTTATTAAAATTGATTCAAATTTTGAACATAGATGTCTCGATGCATTGCCTCTCGACTGGTTATAAGATAATTTGCCAAAATATAATAGGGAATTTTTTACGACTTTTTAAATTACCACTTGCGTGTTTTAAGAAAATTTCAAAAGAATTTACTCGAATTTAGATAGCTGTAACTTTGTTAATCTTTATTAAAATTGATTCAAATTTTGATCATAGATGTCTTGATGCATTGCCTCTCGACTGATTAGAAGATAATTTGTCAGAATATAATAGGGAATTTTTTACGACATTTTAAATTACCACTTGTGTGTTTTAAGAAAATTTCAAAAAAATTTACTCGAATTTAGATAGCTGTAACTTTGTTAATCTTTATTAAAATTGATTCAAATTTCGATCATAGATGTCACGATGCATTGCCTCTCGACTGATTGGGAGATAATTTGTCAGAATATAATAGGGAATTTTTTACCACTTTTTAAAGTACCACTTGCGTGTTTTAAGAAAATTTCAAAAAAATTTACTCGAATTTAGATAGCTGTAATTTTGTTAATCTTTATTAAAATTTATTCAAATTTTGATCATAGATGTCTTGATGCATTGCCTCTCGACTGATTAGAAGATAATTTGTCAGAATATAATAGGGAATTTTTTACGACATTTTAAATTACCACTTGTGTGTTTTAGGAAAATTTCAAAAAAATTTACTCGAATTTAGATAGCTCTAGTTTTGTTAATCTTTATTAAAATTGATTCAAATTTTGAACATAGATGTCTCGATGCATTGCCTCTCGACTGGTTACAAGATAATTTGTCAGAATATAATAGGGAATTTTTTACGACTTTTTAAATTACCACTTGCGTGTTTTAAGAAAATTTCAAAAAAATTTACTCGAATTTAGATAGCTGTAACTTTGTTAATCTTTATTAAAATTGATTCAAATTTTGATCATAGATGTCACGATGCATTGCCTCTCGACTGATTAGAAGATAATTTGCCAAAATATAATAGGGGATTTTGTACGACTTTTTAAATTACCACTTGCGTGTTTTAAGAAAATTTCAAAAAAATTTACTCGAATTTAGATAGCTGTAATTTTGTTAATCTTTATTAAAATTGATTCAAATTTTGACCATAGATGTCTCGATGCATTGCCTCTCGACTGATTAGGAGATAATTTGTCAGAATATAATAGGGAATTTTTTACCACTTTTTAAATTACCACTTGCGTGTTTTAAGAAAATTTCAAAAAAATTTACTCGAATTTAGATAGCTGTAATTTTGTACATCTTTATTAAAATTGATTCAAATTTTGAACATAGATGTCTCGATGCATTGCCTCTCGACTGGTTATAAGATAATTTGACAAAATATAATAGGGAATTTTTTACGACTTTTTAAATTACCACTTGCGTGTTTTAAGAAAATTTCAAAAGAATTTACTCGAATTTAGATAGCTGTAACTTTGTTAATCTTTATTAAAATTGATTCAAATTTTGATCATAGATGTCTTGATGCATTGCCTCTCGACTGATTAGAAGATAATTTGTCAGAATATAATAGGGAATTTTTTACGACATTTTAAATTACCACTTGTGTGTTTTAGGAAAATTTCAAAAAAATTTACTCGAATTTAGATAGCTCTAGTTTTGTTAATCTTTATTAAAATTAATTCAAATTTTGATCATAGATGTCTTGATGCATTGCCTCTCGACTGGTTACAAGATAATTTGTCAGAATATAATAGGGAATTTTTTACGACTTTTTAAATTACCACTTGCGTGTTTTAAGAAAATTTCAAAAAAATTTACTCGAATTTAGATAGCTGTAACTTTGTTAATCTTTATTAAAATTGATTCAAATTTCGATCATAGATGTCACGATGCATTGCCTCTCGACTGATTAGAAGATAATTTGTCAGAATATAATAGGGAATTTTTTACGACATTTTAAATTACCACTTGTGTGTTTTAGGAAAATTTCAAAAAAATTTACTCGAATTTAGATAGCTCTAGTTTTGTTAATCTTTATTAAAATTGATTCAAATTTTGAACATAGATGTCTCGATGCATTGCCTCTCGACTGGTTACAAGATAATTTGTCAGAATATAATAGGGAATTTTTTACGACTTTTTAAATTACCACTTGCGTGTTTTAAGAAAATTTCAAAAAAATTTACTCGAATTTAGATAGCTGTAACTTTGTTAATCTTTATTAAAATTGATTCAAATTTTGATCATAGATGTCACGATGCATTGCCTCTCGACTGATTAGAAGATAATTTGCCAAAATATAATAGGGGATTTTGTACGACTTTTTAAATTACCACTTGCGTGTTTTAAGAAAATTTCAAAAAAATTTACTCGAATTTAGATAGCTGTAATTTTGTTAATCTTTATTAAAATTGATTCAAATTTTGACCATAGATGTCTCGATGCATTGCCTCTCGACTGATTAGGAGATAATTTGTCAGAATATAATAGGGAATTTTTTACCACTTTTTAAATTACCACTTGCGTGTTTTAAGAAAATTTCAAAAAAATTTACTCGAATTTAGATAGCTGTAATTTTGTACATCTTTATTAAAATTGATTCAAATTTTGAACATAGATGTCTCGATGCATTGCCTCTCGACTGGTTATAAGATAATTTGCCAAAATATAATAGGGAATTTTTTACGACTTTTTAAATTACCACTTGCGTGTTTTAAGAAAATTTCAAAAGAATTTACTCGAATTTAGATAGCTGTAACTTTGTTAATCTTTATTAAAATTGATTCAAATTTTGATCATAGATGTCTTGATGCATTGCCTCTCGACTGATTAGAAGATAATTTGTCAGAATATAATAGGGAATTTTTTACGACATTTTAAATTACCACTTGTGTGTTTTAGGAAAATTTCAAAAAAATTTACTCGAATTTAGATAGCTCTAGTTTTGTTAATCTTTATTAAAATTAATTCAAATTTTGATCATAGATGTCTTGATGCATTGCCTCTCGACTGGTTACAAGATAATTTGTCAGAATATAATAGGGAATTTTTTACGACTTTTTAAATTACCACTTGCGTGTTTTAAGAAAATTTCAAAAAAATTTACTCGAATTTAGATAGCTGTAACTTTGTTAATCTTTATTAAAATTGATTCAAATTTCGATCATAGATGTCACGATGCATTGCCTCTCGACTGATTAGGAGATAATTTGTCAGAATATAATAGGGAATTTTTTACCACTTTTTAAAGTACCACTTGCGTGTTTTAAGAAAATTTCAAAAAAATTTACTCGAATTTAGATAGCTGTAATTTTGTTAATCTTTATTAAAATTTATTCAAATTTTGATCATAGATGTCTTGATGCATTGCCTCTCGACTGATTAGAAGATAATTTGTCAGAATATAATAGGGAATTTTTTACGACATTTTAAATTACCACTTGTGTGTTTTAGGAAAATTCCAAAAAAATTTACTCGAATTTAGATAGCTCTAGTTTTGTTAATCTTTATTAAAATTGATTCAAATTTTGAACATAGATGTCTCGATGCATTGCCTCTCGACTGGTTACAAGATAATTTGTCAGAATATAATAGGGAATTTTTTACGACTTTTTAAATTACCACTTGCGTGTTTTAAGAAAATTTCAAAAAAATTTACTCGAATTTAGATAGCTGTAACTTTGTTAATCTTTATTAAAATTGATTCAAATTTTGATCATAGATGTCTCGATGCATTGCCTCTCGACTGATTAGAAGATAATTTGCCAAAATATAATAGGGAATTTTGTACGACTTTTTAAATTACCACTTGCGTGTTTTAAGAAAATTTCAAAAAAATTTACTCGAATTTAGATAGCTGTAATTTTGTTAATCTTTATTAAAATTGATTCAAATTTTGATCATAGATGTCACGATGCATTGCCTCTCGACTGATTAGAAGATAATTTGCCAAAATATAATAGGGAATTTTTTACGACTTTTTAAATTACCACTTGCGTGTTTTAAGAAAATTTCAAAAAAATTTACTCGAATTTAGATAGCTCTAACTTTGCTAATACTTATTAAAATTGATTCAAATTTTGATCATAGATGTCTCGATGCATTGCCTCTCGACTGATTAGAAGATAATTTGCCAAAATATAATAGGGAATTTTGTACGACTTTTTAAATTACCACTTGCGTGTTTTAAGAAAATTTCAAAAAAATTTACTCGAATTTAGATAGCTGTAATTTTGTTAATCTTTATTAAAATTGATTCAAATTTTGATCATAGATGTCTCGATGCATTGCCTCTCGACTGATTAGAAGATAATTTGCCAAAATATAATAGGGAATTTTGTACGACTTTTTAAATTACCACTTGCGTGTTTTAAGAAAATTTCAAAAAAATTTACTCGAATTTAGATAGCTGTAATTTTGTTAATCTTTATTAAAATTAATTCAAATTTTGACCATAGATGTGTCGATGCATTGCCTCTCGACTGGTTAGAAGATAATTTGCCAAAATATAATAGGGAATTTTTTACGACATTTTAAATTACCACTTGCGTGTTTTAAGAAAATTTCAAAAAAATTTACTCGAATTTAGATAGCTGTAACTTTGTTAATACTTATTAAAATTGATTCAAATTTTAAACATAGATGTCTCGATGCATTGCCTCTCGACTGGTTATAAGATAATTTGCCAAAATATAATAGGGAATTTTTTACGACTTTTTAAATTACCACTTGCGTGTTTTAAGAAAATTTCAAAAGAATTTACTCGAATTTAGATAGCTGTAACTTTGTTAATCTTTATTAAAATTGATTCAAATTTTGATCATAGATGTCTTGATGCATTGCCTCTCGACTGATTAGAAGATAATTTGCCAAAATATAATAGGGAATTTTTTACGACATTTTAAATTACCACTTGCGTGTTTTAAGAAAATTTCAAAAAAATTTACTCGAATTTAGATAGCTGTAACTTTGTTAATACTTATTAAAATTGATTCAAATTTTAAACATAGATGTCTCGATGCATTGCCTCTCGACTGGTTATAAGATAATTTGCCAAAATATAATAGGGAATTTTTTACGACTTTTTAAATTACCACTTGCGTGTTTTAAGAAAATTTCAAAAGAATTTACTCGAATTTAGATAGCTGTAACTTTGTTAATCTTTATTAAAATTGATTCAAATTTTGATCATAGATGTCACGATGCATTGCCTCTCGACTGATTAGAAGATAATTTGCCAAAATATAATAGGGAATTTTTTACGACTTTTTAAATTACCACTTGCGTGTTTTAAGAAAATTTCAAAAAAATTTACTCGAATTTAGATAGCTCTAACTTTGCTAATACTTATTAAAATTGATTCAAATTTTGATCATAGATGTCTCGATGCATTGCCTCTCGACTGATTAGAAGATAATTTGCCAAAATATAATAGGGAATTTTGTACGACTTTTTAAATTACCACTTGCGTGTTTTAAGAAAATTTCAAAAAAATTTACTCGAATTTAGATAGCTGTAATTTTGTTAATCTTTATTAAAATTGATTCAAATTTTGATCATAGATGTCTCGATGCATTGCCTCTCGACTGATTAGAAGATAATTTGCCAAAATATAATAGGGAATTTTGTACGACTTTTTAAATTACCACTTGCGTGTTTTAAGAAAATTTCAAAAAAATTTACTCGAATTTAGATAGCTGTAATTTTGTTAATCTTTATTAAAATTAATTCAAATTTTGACCATAGATGTGTCGATGCATTGCCTCTCGACTGGTTAGAAGATAATTTGCCAAAATATAATAGGGAATTTTTTACGACATTTTAAATTACCACTTGCGTGTTTTAAGAAAATTTCAAAAAAATTTACTCGAATTTAGATAGCTGTAACTTTGTTAATACTTATTAAAATTGATTCAAATTTTGAACATAGATGTCTCGATGCATTGCCTCTCGACTGGTTATAAGATAATTTGCCAAAATATAATAGGGAATTTTTTACGACTTTTTAAATTACCACTTGCGTGTTTTAAGAAAATTTCAAAAGAATTTACTCGAATTTAGATAGCTGTAACTTTGTTAATCTTTATTAAAATTGATTCAAATTTTGATCATAGATGTCTTGATGCATTGCCTCTCGACTGATTAGAAGATAATTTGTCAGAATATAATAGGGAATTTTTTACGACATTTTAAATTACCACTTGTGTGTTTTAGGAAAATTTCAAAAAAATTTACTCGAATTTAGATAGCTCTAGTTTTGTTAATCTTTATTAAAATTGATTCAAATTTTGAACATAGATGTCTCGATGCATTGCCTCTCGACTGGTTACAAGATAATTTGTCAGAATATAATAGGGAATTTTTTACGACTTTTTAAATTACCACTTGCGTGTTTTAAGAAAATTTCAAAAAAATTTACTCGAATTTAGATAGCTGTAACTTTGTTAATCTTTATTAAAATTGATTCAAATTTTGATCATAGATGTCACGATGCATTGCCTCTCGACTGATTAGAAGATAATTTGCCAAAATATAATAGGGAATTTTTTACGACTTTTTAAATTACCACTTGCGTGTTTTAAGAAAATTTCAAAAAAATTTACTCGAATTTAGATAGCTCTAACTTTGCTAATACTTATTAAAATTGATTCAAATTTTGATCATAGATGTCTCGATGCATTGCCTCTCGACTGATTAGAAGATAGTTTGCCAAAATATAATAGGGAATTTTTTACGACATTTTAAATTACCACTTGTGTGTTTTAGGAAAATTTCAAAAAAATTTACTCGAATTTAGATAGCTGTAGTTTTGTTAATCTTTATTAAAATTGATTCAAATTTTGATCATAGATGTGTCGATGCATTGCCTCTCGACTGATTAGAAGATAATTTGCCAAAATATAATAGGGAATTTTTTACGACATTTTAAATTACCACTTGCGTGTTTTAAGAAAATTTCAAAAAAATTTACTCGAATTTAGATAGCTGTAACTTTGTTAATACTTATTAAAATTGATTCAAATTTTGAACATAGATGTCTCGATGCATTGCCTCTCGACTGGTTATAAGATAATTTGCCAAAATATAATAGGGAATTTTTTACGACTTTTTAAATTACCACTTGCGTGTTTTAAGAAAATTTCAAAAGAATTTACTCGAATTTAGATAGCTGTAACTTTGTTAATCTTTATTAAAATTAATTCAAATTTTGATCATAGATGTCTCGATGCATTGCCTCTCGACTGATTAGAAGATAATTTGTCAGAATATAATAGGGAATTTTTTACGACATTTTAAATTACCACTTGTGTGTTTTAGGAAAATTTCAAAAAAATTTACTCGAATTTAGATAGCTCTAGTTTTGTTAATCTTTATTAAAATTGATTTAAATTTTGATCATAGATGTCTTGATGCATTGCCTCTCGACTGGTTACAAGATAATTTGTCAGAATATAATAGGGAATTTTTTACGACTTTTTAAATTACCGTTTGCGTGTTTTAAGAAAATTTCAAAAAAATTTACTCGATTTTAGATAGCTGTAACTTTGTTAATCTTTATTAAAATTGATTCAAATTTCGATCATAGATGTCACGATGCATTGCCTCTCGACTGATTAGGAGATAATTTGTCAGAATATAATAGGGAATTTTTTACCACTTTTTAAATTACCACTTGCGTGTTTTAAGAAAATTTCAAAAAAATTTACTCGAATTTAGATAGCTGTAATTTTGTTAATCTTTATTAAAATTTATTCAAATTTTGATCATAGATGTCTTGATGCATTGCCTCTCGACTGATTAGAAGATAATTTGTCAGAATATAATAGGGAATTTTTTACGACATTTTAAATTACCACTTGCGTGTTTTAAGAAAATTTCAAAAAAATTTACTCGAATTTAGATAGCTGTAACTTTGTTAATACTTATTAAAATTGATTCAAATTTTGAACATAGATGTCTCGATGCATTGCCTCTCGACTGGTTATAAGATAATTTGCCAAAATATAATAGGGAATTTTTTACGACTTTTTAAATTACCACTTGCGTGTTTTAAGAAAATTTTAAAAGAATTTACTCGAATTTAGATAGCTGTAACTTTGTTAATCTTTATTAAAATTGATTCAAATTTTGATCATAGATGTCTTGATGCATTGCCTCTCGACTGATTAGAAGATAATTTGTCAGAATATAATAGGGAATTTTTTACGACATTTTAAATTACCACTTGTGTGTTTTAGGAAAATTTCAAAAAAATTTACTCGAATTTAGATAGCTGTAGTTTTGTTAATCTTTATTAAAATTGATTCAAATTTTGATCATAGATGTCTCGATGCATTGCCTCTCGACTGGTTACAAGATAATTTGTCAGAATATAATAGGGAAATTTTTACGACATTTTAAATTACCACTTGCGTGTTTTAAGAGAATTTCAAAAAAATTATCTCGAATTTAGATAGCTGTAACTTTGTTAATACTTATTAAAATTGATTCAAATTTTGATCATAGATGTCTTGATGCATTGCCTCTCGACTGATTAGAAGATAATTTGCCAAAATATAATAGGGAATTTTGTACGACTTTTTAAATTACCACTTGCGTGTTTTAAGAAAATTTCAAAAAAATTTACTCGAATTTAGATAGCTGTAATTTTGTTAATATTTATTAAAATTGATTCAAATTTTGACCATAGATGTCTCGATGCATTGCCTCTCGACTGATTAGGAGATAATTTGTCAGAATATAATAGGGAATTTTTTACCACTTTTTAAATTACCACTTGCGTGTTTTAAGAAAATTTCAAAAAAATTTACACGAATTTAGATAGCTGTAATTTTGTTAATCTTTATTAAAATTGATTGAAATTTTGAACATAGATGTCTCGATGCATTGCCTCTCGACTGGTTATAAGATAATTTGCCAAAATATAATAGGGAATTTTTTACGACTTTTTAAATTACCACTTGCGTGTTTTAAGAAAATTTCAAAAGAATTTACTCGAATTTAGATAGCTGTAACTGTTAATCTTTATTAAAATTGATTTAAATTTTGATCATAGATGTCTCAATGCATTGCCCCTCGACTGATTAGAAGATAATTTGTTAAAATATAATAGGGAATTTTTTACGACTTTTTAAATTACCACTTGCGTATTTTAAGAAAATTTCAAAAAAATTTACTCGAATTTAGATAGCTGTAACTTTGTTAATACTTATTAAAATTGATTCAAATTTTGAACATAGATGTCTCGATGCATTGCCTCTCGACTGGTTATAAGATAATTTGCCAAAATATAATAGGGAATTTTTTACGACTTTTTAAATTACCACTTGCGTGTTTTAAGAAAATTTCAAAAGAATTTACTCGAATTTAGATAGCTGTAACTTTGTTAATACTTATTAAAATTGATTCAAATTTTGATCATAGATGTCTTGATGCATTGCCTCTCGACTGATTAGAAGATAATTTGCCAAAATATAATAGGGAATTTTGTACGACTTTTTAAATTACCACTTGCGTGTTTTAAGAAAATTTCAAAAAAATTTACTCGAATTTAGATAGCTGTAATTTTGTTAATCTTTATTAAAATTGATTCAAATTTTGACCATAGATGTCTCGATGCATTGCCTCTCGACTGATTAGGAGATAATTTGTCAGAATATAATAGGGAATTTTTTACCACTTTTTAAATTACCACTTGCGTGTTTTAAGAAAATTTCAAAAAAATTTACTCGAATTTAGATAGCTGTAATTTTGTTAATCTTTATTAAAATTGATTCAAATTTTGAACATAGACGTCTCGATGCATTGCCTCTCGACTGGTTATAAGATAATTTGCCAAAATATAATAGGGAATTTTTTACGACTTTTTAAATTACCACTTGCGTGTTTTAAGAAAATTTCAAAAGAATTTACTCGAATTTAGATAGCTGTAACTTTGTTAATCTTTATTAAAATTGATTCAAATTTTGACCATAGATGTCTTGATGCATTGCCTCTCGACTGATTAAAAGATAATTTGTCAGAATATAATAGGGAATTTTTTACGACATTTTAAATTACCACTTGTGTGTTTTAGGAAAATTTCAAAAAAATTTACTCGAATTTAGATAGCTCTAGTTTTGTTAATCTTTATTAAAATTGATTTAAATTTTGATCATAGATGTCTTGATGCATTGCCTCTCGACTGGTTACAAGATAATTTGTCAGAATATAATAGGGAATTTTTTACGACTTTTTAAATTACCGTTTGCGTGTTTTAAGAAAATTTCAAAAAAATTTACTCGAATTTAGATAGCTGTAACTTTGTTAATCTTTATTAAAATTGATTCAAATTTCGATCATAGATGTCACGATGCATTGCCTCTCGACTGATTAGGAGATAATTTGTCAGAATATAATAGGGAATTTTTTACCACTTTTTAAATTACCACTTGCGTGTTTTAAGAAAATTTCAAAAAAATTTACTCGAATTTAGATAGCTGTAATTTTGTTAATCTTTATTAAAATTCATTCAAATTTTGATCATAGATGTCTTGATGCATTGCCTCTCGACTGATTAGAAGATAATTTGTCAGAATATAATAGGGAATTTTTTACGACATTTTAAATTACCACTTGTGTGTTTTAGGAAAATTTCAAAAAAATTTACTCGAATTTAGATAGCTCTAGTTTTGTTAATCTTTATTAAAATTGATTCAAATTTTGAACATAGATGTCTCGATGCATTGCCTCTCGACTGGTTACAAGATAATTTGTCAGAATATAATAGGGAATTTTTTACGACTTTATAAATTACCACTTGCGTGTTTTAAGAAAATTTTAAAAAGATTTACTCGAATTTAGATAGCTGTAACTTTGTTAATCTTTATTAAAATTGATTCAAATTTTGATCATAGATGTCACGATGCATTGCCTCTCGACTGATTAGAAGATAATTTGCCAAAATATAATAGGGAATTTTTTACGACTTTTTCAATTACCACTTGCGTGTTTTAAGAAAATTTCAAAAAAATTTACTCGAATTTAGATAGCTCTAACTTTGCTAATACTTATTAAAATTGATTCAAATTTTGATCATAGATGTCTCGATGCATTGCCTCTCGACTGATTAGAAGATAATTTGCCAAAATATAATAGGGAATTTTTTACGACATTTTAAATTACCACTTGCGTGTTTTAAGAAAATTTCAAAAAAATTTACTCGAATTTAGATAGCTGTAACTTTGTTAATACTTATTAAAATTGATTCAAATTTTGAACATAGATGTCTCGATGCATTGCCTCTCGACTGATTAGAAGATAATTTGTCAGAATATAATAGGGAATTTTTTACGACATTTTAAATTACCACTTGTGTGTTTTAGGAAAATTTCAAAAAAATTTACTCGAATTTAGATAGCTGTAGTTTTGTTAATCTTTATTAAAATTGATTCAAATTTTGATCATAGATGTCTCGATGCATTGCCTCTCGACTGGTTATAAGATAATTTGTCAGAATATAATAGGGAATTTTTTACGACTTTTTAAATTACCACTTGCGTGTTTTAAGAGAATTTCAAAAAAATTTTCTCGAATTTAGATAGCTGTAACTTTGTTAATACTTATTAAAATTGATTCAAATTTTGAACATAGATGTCTCGATGCATTGCCTCTCGACTGGTTATAAGATAATTTGCCAAAATATAATAGGGAATTTTTTACGACTTTTTAAATTACCACTTGCGTGTTTTAAGAAAATTTTAAAAGAATTTACTCGAATTTAGATAGCTGTAACTTTGTTAATCTTTATTAAAATTGATTCAAATTTTGATCATAGATGTCTTGATGCATTGCCTCTCGACTGATTAGAAGATAATTTGTCAGAATATAATAGGGAATTTTTTACGACATTTTAAATTACCACTTGTGTGTTTTAGGAAAATTTCAAAAAAATTTACTCGAATTTAGATAGCTGTAGTTTTGTTAATCTTTATTAAAATTGATTCAAATTTTGATCATAGATGTCTCGATGCATTGCCTCTCGACTGGTTACAAGATAATTTGTCAGAATATAATAGGGAAATTTTTACGACATTTTAAATTACCACTTGCGTGTTTTAAGAGAATTTCAAAAAAATTATCTCGAATTTAGATAGCTGTAACTTTGTTAATCTTTATTAAAATTAATTTAAATTTTGATCATAGATGTTTCGATGCATTGCCTCTCGACTGGTTACAAGATAATTTGTCAGAATATAATAGGAAAATTTTTACGACATTTTAAATTACCACTTGCGTGTTTTAAGAGAATTTCAAAAAAATTATCTCGAATTTAGATAGCTGTAACTTTGTTAATACTTATTAAAATTGATTCAAATTTTGATCATAGATGTCTTGATGCATTGCCTCTCGACTGATTAGAAGATAATTTGCCAAAATATAATAGGGAATTTTGTACGACTTTTTAAATTACCACTTGCGTGTTTTAAGAAAATTTCAAAAAAATTTACTCGAATTTAGATAGCTGTAATTTTGTTAATATTTATTAAAATTGATTCAAATTTTGACCATAGATGTCTCGATGCATTGCCTCTCGACTGATTAGGAGATAATTTGTCAGAATATAATAGGGAATTTTTTACCACTTTTTAAATTACCACTTGCGTGTTTTAAGAAAATTTCAAAAAAATTTACACGAATTTAGATAGCTGTAATTTTGTTAATCTTTATTAAAATTGATTGAAATTTTGAACATAGATGTCTCGATGCATTGCCTCTCGACTGGTTATAAGATAATTTGCCAAAATATAATAGGGAATTTTTTACGACTTTTTAAATTACCACTTGCGTGTTTTAAGAAAATTTCAAAAGAATTTACTCGAATTTAGATAGCTGTAACTGTTAATCTTTATTAAAATTGATTTAAATTTTGATCATAGATGTCTCAATGCATTGCCCCTCGACTGATTAGAAGATAATTTGTTAAAATATAATAGGGAATTTTTTACGACTTTTTAAATTACCACTTGCGTGTTTTAAGAAAATTTCAAAAGAATTTACTCGAATTTAGATAGCTGTAACTTTGTTAATACTTATTAAAATTGATTCAAATTTTGATCATAGATGTCTTGATGCATTGCCTCTCGACTGATTAGAAGATAATTTGCCAAAATATAATAGGGAATTTTGTACGACTTTTTAAATTACCACTTGCGTGTTTTAAGAAAATTTCAAAAAAATTTACTCGAATTTAGATAGCTGTAATTTTGTTAATCTTTATTAAAATTGATTCAAATTTTGACCATAGATGTCTCGATGCATTGCCTCTCGACTGATTAGGAGATAATTTGTCAGAATATAATAGGGAATTTTTTACCACTTTTTAAATTACCACTTGCGTGTTTTAAGAAAATTTCAAAAAAATTTACTCGAATTTAGATAGCTGTAATTTTGTTAATCTTTATTAAAATTGATTCAAATTTTGAACATAGACGTCTCGATGCATTGCCTCTCGACTGGTTATAAGATAATTTGCCAAAATATAATAGGGAATTTTTTACGACTTTTTAAATTACCACTTGCGTGTTTTAAGAAAATTTCAAAAGAATTTACTCGAATTTAGATAGCTGTAACTTTGTTAATCTTTATTAAAATTGATTCAAATTTTGACCATAGATGTCTTGATGCATTGCCTCTCGACTGATTAAAAGATAATTTGTCAGAATATAATAGGGAATTTTTTACGACATTTTAAATTACCACTTGTGTGTTTTAGGAAAATTTCAAAAAAATTTACTCGAATTTAGATAGCTCTAGTTTTGTTAATCTTTATTAAAATTGATTTAAATTTTGATCATAGATGTCTTGATGCATTGCCTCTCGACTGGTTACAAGATAATTTGTCAGAATATAATAGGGAATTTTTTACGACTTTTTAAATTACCGTTTGCGTGTTTTAAGAAAATTTCAAAAAAATTTACTCGAATTTAGATAGCTGTAACTTTGTTAATCTTTATTAAAATTGATTCAAATTTCGATCATAGATGTCACGATGCATTGCCTCTCGACTGATTAGGAGATAATTTGTCAGAATATAATAGGGAATTTTTTACCACTTTTTAAATTACCACTTGCGTGTTTTAAGAAAATTTCAAAAAAATTTACTCGAATTTAGATAGCTGTAATTTTGTTAATCTTTATTAAAATTCATTCAAATTTTGATCATAGATGTCTTGATGCATTGCCTCTCGACTGATTAGAAGATAATTTGTCAGAATATAATAGGGAATTTTTTACGACATTTTAAATTACCACTTGTGTGTTTTAGGAAAATTTCAAAAAAATTTACTCGAATTTAGATAGCTCTAGTTTTGTTAATCTTTATTAAAATTGATTCAAATTTTGAACATAGATGTCTCGATGCATTGCCTCTCGACTGGTTACAAGATAATTTGTCAGAATATAATAGGGAATTTTTTACGACTTTATAAATTACCACTTGCGTGTTTTAAGAAAATTTCAAAAAGATTTACTCGAATTTAGATAGCTGTAACTTTGTTAATCTTTATTAAAATTGATTCAAATTTTGATCATAGATGTCACGATGCATTGCCTCTCGACTGATTAGAAGATAATTTGCCAAAATATAATAGGGAATTTTTTACGACTTTTTAAATTACCACTTGCGTGTTTTAAGAAAATTTCAAAAAAATTTACTCGAATTTAGATAGCTCTAACTTTGCTAATACTTATTAAAATTGATTCAAATTTTGATCATAGATGTCTCGATGCATTGCCTCTCGACTGATTAGAAGATAATTTGCCAAAATATAATAGGGAATTTTTTACGACATTTTAAATTACCACTTGCGTGTTTTAAGAAAATTTCAAAAAAATTTACTCGAATTTAGATAGCTGTAACTTTGTTAATACTTATTAAAATTGATTCAAATTTTGAACATAGATGTCTCGATGCATTGCCTCTCGACTGGTTATAAGATAATTTGCCAAAATATAATAGGGAATTTTTTACGACTTTTTAAATTACCACTTGCGTGTTTTAAGAAAATTTCAAAAGAATTTACTCGAATTTAGATAGCTGTAACTTTGTTAATCTTTATTAAAATTGATTCAAATTTTGATCATAGATGTCTTGATGCATTGCCTCTCGACTGATTAGAAGATAATTTGTCAGAATATAATAGGGAATTTTTTACGACATTTTAAATTACCACTTGTGTGTTTTAGGAAAATTTCAAAAAAATTTACTCGAATTTAGATAGCTGTAGTTTTGTTAATCTTTATTAAAATTGATTCAAATTTTGATCATAGATGTCTCGATGCATTGCCTCTCGACTGGTTATAAGATAATTTGTCAGAATATAATAGGGAATTTTTTACGACTTTTTAAATTACCACTTGCGTGTTTTAAGAGAATTTCAAAAAAATTTTCTCGAATTTAGATAGCTGTAACTTTGTTAATACTTATTAAAATTGATTCAAATTTTGATCATAGATGTCTTGATGCATTGCCTCTCGACTGATTGGAAGATAATTTGCCAAAATATAATAGGGAATTTTGTACGACTTTTTAAATTACCACTTGCGTGTTTTAAGAAAATTTCAAAAAAATTTACTTAAATTTAGATATCTCTAACTTTGTTAATACTTATTAAAATTAATTTAAATTTTGATCATAGATGTTTCGATGCATTGCCTCTCGACTGGTTACAAGATAATTTGTCAGAATATAATAGGGAAATTTTTACGACATTTTAAATTACCACTTGCGTGTTTTAAGAGAATTTCAAAAAAATTATCTCGAATTTAGATAGCTGTAACTTTGTTAATACTTATTAAAATTGATTCAAATTTTGATCATAGATGTCTTGATGCATTGCCTCTCGACTGATTAGAAGATAATTTGCCAAAATATAATAGGGAATTTTGTACGACTTTTTAAATTACCACTTGCGTGTTTAAAGAAAATTTCAAAAAAATTTACTCGAATTTAGATAGCTGTAATTTTGTTAATCTTTATTAAAATTGATTCAAATTTTGACCATAGATGTCTCGATGCATTGCCTCTCGACTGATTAGGAGATAATTTGTCAGAATATAATAGGGAATTTTTTACCACTTTTTAAATTACCACTTGCGTGTTTTAAGAAAATTTCAAAAAAATTTACTCGAATTTAGATAGCTGTAATTTTGTTAATCTTTATTAAAATTGATTGAAATTTTGAACATAGATGTCTCGATGCATTGCCTCTCGACTGGTTATAAGATAATTTGCCAAAATATAATAGGGAATTTTTTACGACTTTTTAAATTACCACTTGCGTGTTTTAAGAAAATTTCAAAAGAATTTACTCGAATTTAGATAGCTGTAACTGTTAATCTTTATTAAAATTGATTTAAATTTTGATCATAGATGTCTCAATGCATTGCCCCTCGACTGATTAGAAGATAATTTGTTAAAATATAATAGGGAATTTTTTACGACTTTTTAAATTACCACTTGCGTATTTTAAGAAAATTTCAAAAAAATTTACTCGAATTTAGATAGCTGTAACTTTGTTAATCTTTATTAAAATTGATTCAAATTTTGATCATAGATGTCTTGATGCATTGCCTCTCGACTGATTAGAAGATAATTTGTCAGAATATAATAGGGAATTTTTTACGACATTTTAAATTACCACTTGCGTGTTTTAGGAAAATTTCAAAAAAATTTACTCGAATTTAGATAGCTGTAGTTTTGTTAATCTTTATTAAAATTGATTCAAATTTTGATCATAGATGTCTCGATGCATTGCCTCTCGACTGGTTATAAGATAATTTGTCAGAATATAATAGGGAATTTTTTACGACTTTTTAAATTACCACTTGCGTGTTTTAAGAGAATTTCAAAAAAATTTACTTAAATTTAGATATCTCTAACTTTGTTAATACTTATTAAAATTAATTCAAATTTTGATCATAGATGTCTCGATGCATTGCCTCTCGACTGATTAGAAGATAACTTGTCAAAATATAACAGGGAATTTTGTACGACTTTTTAATTTACTTTTGATCATAAATGTCTCGATGCATTGCCTCTTGACTGATTATAAGGTAATTTATCACAATATAAATATAAAAAAAAATCAAAAATCAAAAATTTGCGTCATTTTTTGACAATAGCGTTATAGAAATTATTTGCTGCTGTTACTTAAACTATGTAAATTTCGTAATTTTGCCATCACATTTAACCGAATAAGTTGGATTGACTTATTAAAATTAATTCAAACATGGCACAAGGATTTATTATATCAGCCTTTTAAAAAAAAAAAACAATTTTTTTCTAAAATATACAGGGGAGCCAATATTTAGACACCTCAAAATTTACACGGAATTGCCTACTGTTCAACTAACCCGGTATAAAAAATATGAATTTAATGTAGGACACTTTGAATCATGCATTAAATTTTAGAGATTTTGTTATAGTGACTTTACCTAAATTGCATTTAATAAAACATTAAACATGTTATAATAGAAAAGCTTTTGCTCGTAAAAATGTTTTGTGTAAAAACTCATCTTGTTAAGTTGCAGGATTTGAGAATTACAAAGAAAAAGTTTTTAAATATATTTGGTGGGGAAGCTAAATAAACACAAAATACTAATCAGAATTGTCGCCTCAACTGCTGTTAATTTAACTTAGTCTCCGCAATTTAAGAGGGTTTTATTTAAATTGTATTTTATGTGCACGCTAGAATGGCGTATGTATATAAAAATGAACAAAATTAAAGCTTTATTTGCACTAAACTCATTTCTAAAAGGTGTTTTAATGGGCTATATGAGAACATATTCGCCTCTATAAAAATCTGGACACGACCCAATTATCTCAAGAACTTTGCGGATGGTCTA
Source organism: Polydrusus tereticollis (assembly GCA_963920685.1). Lineage (NCBI taxonomy): Eukaryota > Metazoa > Arthropoda > Insecta > Coleoptera > Curculionidae > Polydrusus > Polydrusus tereticollis. Next base: position 77,200,436 of record OY987334.1, read on the forward strand.
AATGCAATTAGGTGTTTGTATAAATACAAAAACAACAAACTGTTATAATTTCGATCTATGTTCAACTAGCAAACAACGTAGCGCTGCCAGACTTCCAATTTCCTTTTACACAGCAGCTAAATGAATTTGCTGAATTATCCAATACAAGGCAAAACTGAAATAATAAAAATAGTAGCAGTATGATTTGTCCCTGATTTTTATGTAGAAGTATTAAGGTTTTAGGTCTGCGGGCAACGTTGGTATTGATAAATATCCACACTGCTTTCTAAAGCAATTTTGCACTGAAAAAGGGTCAGGCGAAATCGATATCTAATTTTAGAAATTTGTAGGTTTTCTATGACCCCGCTTACATTTAGTGCTAATGCCGGAAATATGAAAATGCAATATTTTGTCTGCCTAAAATTTAAATACAGTGAGAACATTGTCACTTCACGGTACATTTTTCTAAAAATCTATTCCATCTTTAACCGTTATTTATACAGGGTGTTCCTTAATAATACGCGAATATTTAAGGGTTTGAATCTACATGATAAATTAGTGATAGTTTGCTTTATAAATTATGATCCAAAAATGTTTCGTTACGAAAATACGGAATGTTAAAATCATTCTTTAGTTGCAAATATATCTGATCATTGTTTGGTTTATTGCACTTTGGAAGTAAAAAAAAGTTACGTAGAACCAAAAATAATTAAATACAGAAATTTCAACAACTTTAACCTAAATTTATTTCTTAACGATCTTCACTCCCTTCAATGGAATGATATACTTTATGAGCAAAATATAGATAATAAAATAACCCTCCTCAATAATCTTGTTTTTTCACTTTTTGATAAGCAAAGCATGCTCCTTTTCGAGAATCCAAAATTACCAAGCCTAAGGCACCTTGGCTTACACCTAATATAAAACTGTTTATGAAACAAAGAGATCGCGCCTTACAAGTATTTAAGAGAACTAGAGCTGTTCATGATTGGGAAAATTATAAAAGAATAAGAAATTTTACTGTTTCTGAAGTGAGAAGGGAGAAGAGGAGGTACCTAAGTTCTATTTGCTTAGAAAATAATCCTAGGAAAACTTGGAATTCTTTAAAATCCTTTAATATAAGTTCAACTAATGACTGCAGCATCCCTGATCACTTAGCTGATCCAAATAACCTTAGTAATTCTTTTGGTCAACTTTTACAAAATATTTCAGATTGTACACCTAAAGTTAACTTTTATAATAATAGTTTTAATAACCAATTAAGTCTTTCTTTTAGAATGTTTGAGGTTGAGGAAATTCATAAGCTAATCTATTCGGACTAACGCTGCCGGTGTTGATGGGCTAACTTCTAAAATGGTAAAATACTGTAGTCCGTTTATAGATCCGTATATTACACATATCATTAATTGTTGTATAGAGACAAATTATTTCCCCGATCAGTGGAAAACCTCCATAGGTAAACCATTACCCAAAACTGGAGATCCTGTAACTTTTAATGACATAAGAATTATAAGTATCCTGCCAATTCTTTCTAAGGTTTTTAAGAAGGTTTTATATGGCCAGCTATTTGATTATTGTATTACTAATAGTATTATTCCAGATAGTCAATGTGGTTTCAGAAAGAACTTTAGTACATCTGTTGCGTTGGTCGGAGTCGTTAATGATATAATGATGTCCATTGACAAAAGACAAAATAGTATTCTTGTTCTTCTGGATTTTTCAAAAGCTTTTGACATTCTTCAACACGATTTGCTATTTTGAAAATTAAAATATTATGGGGTTTCGGAACCTGCGCTGAATATTATTAAATCATATTTCTCAAACCGCTTCCAAAAAATTCTTTGTAACAATAAATATTCAGACCAAGTTAAAATATTATCAGGCGTACCGCAGGGGTCTATTCTCGGGCCACTTTTTTTTATTATCTATACATCGGATATTCTACAATCACTGAACCATTGCAAAGTTAAGGTTTATGCCGATGATACGCAGATCTACTATCACTTTGATATCAAGGACTATTTAACTGCATCAAGTCTGCTTAAGGAACACCTCAATATTCTTAAACAACTTTCTTCAGATCACAATTTAATGTTAAATCCATCAAAATCTACTGCTTTTTGGTAATAACAATAATTTAGATTTTTTGGCTGATAATATTATTATAAACATTGACGGAGTTAAGCTACCTATTGTCAAGTTTGCAAAGAACCTTGGCATTATCTTGGACACCGAATTACGGTTCAAGGAGCATGTCAAGAAACTTATTCAAAAATCATATTTATATTTAAAAGTTTTGTACACTAGTCGTCATATCTTAAGTTTTAAATTGCGTAAGATGCTTTGTGAATCTCTTGTTCTCTCAAATTTCAATTATTGTGATTTTATTTACGGACCGTGTTTGAATGCTTTAGACAAAGGAAGAATTCTAAAAGTTCAAAATACATGCTCTCGTCTTGTGTTTGGCCTTCGAAAATTTGATTATATTTCACATACATTTAAAGAACTAAATTGGCTAACAATGATCAATCGTAGGACTTTACACAAATTTTCTTCACAAAATTCTAAACAACCCAGCCCTACCTTCATCCATAAAAAATAATTTTGTCTTTCGAAACACGGTTCATCCATGTAATATTAGATTTTCTAACAAGATTACTATGCTCCATCATCAGACAGCCATGTTTCAGAGAACATTTACTTTTAATGCTATTAAATTATATAACTCCTTACCTAACGAAATAGTTATGCTCGATTCAAAGAAATTTAAAGATACGTACAAAAACGTTTTATTAAATTCACAAAATTCTTAAATTATTATATCATCTTGATTGTTCTGTGTAATTTAGTATAATGCTAATCATATATTTTTTTTTATTGCCCTCAAACCAAGCATTATCTAATTTATCATTATATTCATTATTTTATATGATAATTATTTTTGCTATTTTTGATTTATAAACCTTATGGACTTGTTTTACTTTTGTGAATATATTATAGATATTTTTTTAATTAAAATGAGCGGAAGGGGTTCAGTAGAGTAGCCTTATTGACTACACTGCGCCCTACTTCGGTCTAATTTGTTTCGTAATGTTTAAACTCTATATTTGTATTTAATTAAATAAAGAAATCTATTATTATATTATTATTATTAAAGTTTTAGGAAAAAAAAATGGAAAATAATTAATATTTTCGAAACTATCATTAGTTTTTGGTGTAGATCTATACCATTAAGTATTCGTATATAATTAAGGAACTAAAATACTAAAATCCGGAAGCTTAAGAGTTGTCTTCAAATGCCTACTTGCGGCAAAAGTTTTTATTAAAAAATAAGGGAAAATTATTACCAGGAACTTTTTCTACAAACAAATATAATAATCCACCTTTAAACAGTGCGTAATACCTTGAATATCAGACGTAAGAGTTTTTCTCGCAAATCACCCCAAACCGCAAGAATTTACGGATACAAAGTTGGAAATTGATCCCCATTTTTTAAAGGTATTTTGCGAGTTGTTGAAAATTTTAATGGAAAATGCTCAAAGTTGAATTTAATTTATTTAAAATCAGCCATACACTTACCTGTATAATTTTTAGAATAAGCGTGGTATTTTGAAAGTCGTACTCCAGTGAAAAATGAATTTGACCAACGTTCTCTGACGGTTCCGAATTGTCAATGTACATATCCACCAGTGATATTGAGCGATTCTGCAGGAAGGCCATCTGAAAAGACGAGAATATCACATTAAATAAACCCTTAAAATAAAGGGCATCAAAAGTATCGTATACAGGTTGCGCCTCAATTCTACAGTGAGAAGATAGGTATTCGGGTAAAATATATATTAAAAAAAAATATCCCCACAAATAAAAACCGAGGGGATTTAAATCTGGGGACCCTGGTGGCCACGGTTGACTTTCTTCCTCAACTCCCCTACCGATCCATCGATTTGGATAAATTTGATTTAGATGAGTCCTGGCCACTATGCTGAAATGAGCGGGAGCTCCGTCATGCATAAACCATATACGTCTTCGAGTTTCTAAGGGTACATCATCCAATAAGGGAGGAAGTTCATTTTCCAAAAAGTGTCGGTACGTATCGCCATTAAGCCGAAGTGGAAGAAAAAAAGGTCCTTTCAAGTAATCGCCAACTATTCCTCCCCACACGTTTAATGAAAATTGGTACTGAGAATTTCGTTCACTAACTGCGTGGGGATTTTCCAAAGACCAGATATGGTTATTCCGAAAGTTTGTAATCGCACTCTGAGAAAAATTTGCCTCGTCTGTAAAAAGTACATAATTAAAAATATGGGGATTTTAAGCAAATTTTTCAAAAAACCACTGACACAAATTAATGCGCTGAGGAAAGAGCTTGCACCCTTTGAATGTGGTACGGATACAACTGCTGATCGTGCAGAATTCTCCAAACTGTGGCTTGGGTGGAATTGAGAGCATCAGCAATTGTTCGGGTGCTTGTATTTGGATTTTCCACTACAGCGTTTAAAACAGCTTATTCTAATTCTGGGGTTCGGGCTGTTCGTGGTCTTCCAGGAATGTCACGTGGCCTTGTAAAACTTCCTGTTTCAGCTAAACGGCGGTGAAGATTTGTAAATGTTGCAGCAGCAGGCAGTACTCGGTTAGGATATCGCTCCTGATAAATTCGTCTCGCTTGTCGTGCATTTCTACCGGCAAGGCCATATACAAAATGCATGTCGGCTAAATGCGCATTATTTCTTAAATAATCCAAAGTAGGTACCTTATAAACAATACTAATAATATACAACCGAAAAAAACCAAACTGAAGAAATAAACCACGTTAGCAACTAAACGTCAAATATGTTTTAATTTATCGACAAAAAAATGCATTTCCAAAGCCGCCTTGTAAAAATACAAAATATTAAAAAAGCATTTCCAAAGCCGCCTTGTTAAAATACAAAATATTAAAAAATAACATACTAATAAATAAATATGTATGCCACTGAGAACGTATTATACTTAGAAAATAGGCATCTTCAGATGCCTTCCTTAAGCGTATACTTATTTGTTTATTATTAAGTATGTATTTATTCGTTAAAATACTTTAATAAATATTTGAGGGTATTTGAGAATTATTTGTGTAAAATCAAATAAAATAATCATTTACCCTTAAACCGTTCCTCGTATTAAAAAAACACACGTGATCTTTTTTGTTGTAAATGAAGGGGGGTTCATAAAAAGAAAGTTAAAATAAAATAAGTCAGTGGTGTAGCATAGTTTTCACAAAAAATATGATAGCAACATTATGTACCGACGCCACTGGTTAAATTTACGAACATGTTGAACTTTGAAAATAAATCTCCTTAGATGCTTATTTAACTCACTAAATTTGATAAAAAAAAAATAACTCGTTAAGGAGTTATATAAAAATTATTACTATTTCTTCTAACATTTCAACACCCTGTCTCCGTAACGAAGTCGCCAAGGACCACTGTTTATAAGAAGTTTTAATCTTAAAATATTGTCGGCTATTAACTCCCGAAGTTTGTCAAAGTACTTTTGAATCACCCTGTATATGAATTTACCATCATAAAAACCACATCGACGGGACCAATCATTTTTCAAAAAAACACAGCGCTGAATTATAAATGAACGACATTAAGATACAATATGTTTGTAATAAATACACATAAATATTGAATTCAGGAATAATTTTATTTTTATTCCAGGAAAACCTGTATTATTAGATTTAATATATACAGTATGTGTATAAAGTCTGGAAATAACCTCACAATTTATTGGCCGATTTAAACCAAATTTGGTACAGTTGTCTAAGAGGATCTCCGCGCCGAATGATGATATTGGCGTTGTTGCCAGCTATTTAGTTTGTCTACTAATCAAACGAATTTTAAGTTTTTATACATACCAACCCTGTATTCTACGTTAGATTCTACGTTACATTTGTTACACTTTTGATACAACATACTTTGTTCCTAATATCAGTGGTTTTCGAAATAACGACGTGTTTTGAAAATGATCAACAAATTGTGTTTTATTAATTATTGATTAAAACACCAGTTCACCGGTTATCTTGGAAACAGCTGAAAATCGGGATAGCAAGTCCTACATAAAAAATATTTAGAATTTTTCGTAGAATTTGAAAACCTAATAAAAAATTAGGCATTTCATTTAAAAAATTGTCAAAGACGTGACAACTGTTCTATGAGACACCATGTGTAATATTTTTTTATGTCAAAAAATGCACAATTAAAAATAATAATTTACGGGTCCGAGCATTTTTCTTTTAGAAAATAGTATGGTAAACTTCCAGAATGTCCTAGATTTACGAAAAAGAAATGGTAAACGCGCGCCACTGATGGTGGCAAATTTGTTGTGTCCGCTAAAATTTTAATTGCGCGAAATTATATATCCTAAAAACAAATGGGTTGTCTGCTCCAGGCTGTCAGTTTTACAGGACAAGGCAAACTGTATTAAAAGTTGTGTCATTAATCACTTTTGTAATTAAAAGTTTTAAAAGTTAGGTTAGAATTTGGTATTGACAAAATATTAACATAATCTCCGTTCATTTATATGTATCATTAATCTTTTTAATAATTAATTGGATGAGCCCTGTTGTCTAAAAGCGGAAAAGCAATTGATTCCATTCGGTAGGAATAATGAAAAGTTAATTGGATATAGGTCTTTAAGAAGTGATGTTAATTTTTTTAAACTGCCGATGAAGAGGGGTTAAAATTAACATTTTTTTATCCTATGCATGACAGACTTTTATAGAATATTATTTTTTTGAAAGTTCTAAGGTATTTTGCTGATACAGGGTGGCGCGCCGAAAACTTTCCACCCAGGTTTATTTTCTTGTTAATAGATAAAATGAAATTCGCTCGAACACGGGAACCTTAGTTCTCAGGGGGACATATTTTTTTGCTATTTTCACCCCTGCTGCTTAAACCCCTACGACGGGGTGGCTTTCACCCTTAAGATTTTAAATGGAATTGAATTTGGCTGAGTACCTTTCGAGAAATTAAATGGTAAACAGATTTGTGCTTAAATGTAAACAAATAAATGGTAAAAATACGTAAAAAAGGATACTCTCTTAACCAAAGGGATTTGAAATTTCACTTGTTCAGTCGAAAAACTCAGTCTGTTTTTGGCATCGATTAAATTCATAGTAAGAATAAAATTTCATTTTGCTTTACATTTAGAAAAGCTGTTCAGAATAAAAAAAAAAGTCGTCTATCCAAAAAACAAAATTTTCTTTTGAAAACTTTAAATTAACCCCGTATAATGATTCTTTTTTATGTTTAGGTATAATACCTTTTAAATTCAACCACAATAAAATCACTTATGGACAGTTTTCATCAAATTAAAGCAAATTTGTAAAATTTGTGTAGATTTATATTTTTTCAAATACACAAAAACTTCATGTTTGTTGCAAGGATACTACAAGCAAATTTCGATTTCCGCAAATATTCCCGAAAATAAGATAAACACTTTTCTAACATTATTGTACCGGGTGATCTGTTATATTTTGACCACCCACCTAACTTACCCATTTGAAGAGACATCAAAAAAACGTTAAGCACTTAAGTTGTAGGATCTGTCATGAATTTTTAGGAAATGATATAAGACGAAACAAATGAACATCAAAAATGGCAAATATTTTACAATTTAATATTTTCTTAAATGAAACACGATGTATATTATACGCTCTTCTGGTAGAAAATTTTATTCTGGTTTCAAATGTCTATTTTAAAAGATTGTGTTAATAATTACAATTTTAATAAATAACATAAGTAAGCCTAGAGAAAATAATAATGACCTATTAAATATGCTGCAATTGTTTATATTTTACGCATCTGTCAAATCAGTTATATTCCTTCACAAAAATGGGGCATTCGGAAGAAAAAAAGTTTAAAATCTTCGAGATTTACTTAAAAAATAATAAAAATAAATACAAGAAGAAGAGTATATTAATTTATATGGTGAGAATCTAAATAGAATACCAAGTCTAAATACTTTTAGAAATATATACAATTTGGTGCACACCACCAAATCATTAAAAAGAAAAGAATAACGGTGATTATAAATGAGGAGGAAGAATTGGAAATTCTTCTCTATTTTTAAGGTAACATAAAATCGTTAGTTGTTGCTAGTTGATTGTGTAACTCAGATTTCAATGTTTCTAGAAAATCCACTGAATTCTATACGCGAAGCCATGGCGGATTTAGACAAATCATATTGGAAACAAAATTTAAAATAATATAACATACATCCATATAAATTCCATAGACACCAAAAATTAAGTGAAAGCGACAAAGAAAGAAGGCTTAATTTCTGTAGGGATATTTTAGCCAGACTAGAACAAGATGTGGAGTTATTTCCAAACATTTTATGGACTGATGAATCCACTTTTTGCACCTGGGGATCACCCAATAGAAAAAATTTGCGTTTTTAGGCTGATGTTAATCCACACAAAATCCTGGAAACAAAAAGATCTGGAAGGCGTTCCTTATATGGTGCGGTATATTAAGTGACAAGATTATTGGTACAACATTCCTTGAGAACAATCTGACAGGAGCAAGATATATGGAACCTTTAAATGCTGTAGAAAATCGTGTGGATGAGTTATGGCGCACCCATAACGTTGCCCAGGTAACTGAACGGTTAAATGCCAATTTTGAAGTTTGGATTGGGAGATACGGTGTTATATCCTGGCCGCCTAACAGTTCCGATTTAACACCACTTGACACGTTTCTTTGGGGAACTTTAAAAAATAAAATATATTTTAAAAACAGCGATAATATATTAGAAATTTAAGCATGAGTGATCAACGAAATAAATAATATTAATACTAACCATCCCGATTGGATAACTGCGGCAATTAATAAATTAAAAACAGGATATCAAAAATGTATTGATGCAAACGGGTGTTATTTCGAGCATTTATTATAAATGGATTGTTATATTGTTGCTTTTATTAGATAATACATTGTTATACACGAAAAAATTTTAAATATAGGTTTATCATCCACTAGTAGTATCTGCAAGAATTTGTTTTTCTAATGGGGACATAGGTAAAGTTTGTCGGTTAGTTTTTGTCTGTTGATATTCATATTAAATTTCATTAATTCTTTTTCTATATTTTTGTAGCATCTACATACCATTTTTAACAAGAATTTGTTGTATGCCTGTAGACAACTTATATCTAGTAGACAAACAAAGACGTAATAACAATTGCCGCACATTCAATAGGTCATTATTATTATTTTGTCCACACCTACCAATGTTATTTATTAAAATTGTAATTATTAACACAACCCTTTAAGATAGACCATATAAACCATATATATTTGAAATCAGAATAAAATTTCCCATCAAAAGAGCGTATAATATATAGGGTGTTCCATTTAAGAAAACATGATATTGTAAAATATTTGCCATTTTTGATGTTCATTTGTTTCTTATATTATTTCCTAAAAATTCATGAAAGGCCTTACAACTTTAGTTCTTAAAGTTTTTTGATATTTCTTTAAATAAATGAGATAGCTGGGTGGTCAAAATATAACAGATCACCCGGTACCTAGTAAAAAACTGAAGACCATATAAGTCGATTCCGTGCGAAATAATAAAAAAATACAAATAAGTCAAATAAGTTACTCTTTACCGACCCATCTGTTAAACGATCGCAGGCATTCATCATCGGAGTTCTTAGTAAATATTAATGCTAAATTTTGCATGGTTATAGGGTACCATAAGGAGAGCTTAAATCTGAATTTGCACCATTCTCATCCCCTTAGGTTCGGCGCCATCTTGAATTTAAGGGTTGTATTGGTTTTTCGCTCATAACTCCTGTGAATTTACTTTATATCATTTTGTAGAAAAGAACACTAGCTTCAAAATGACATATCATACAATATTATAAACTTATTTTTTCCTTGCAAAAAAATCGATTGTTTATTAACCAAAATCGTAAAAATATCAGTTATAGTGGAATTTTCAATTTCCGGTCGATCGAATTCAAAAATTTTCTATACAAAAAATGTAGAGCATTGATTCATCCTCATTTTTTAATTAACGTATTTTCCCGTTCGACAAATATTTTCTCTTCTAAAACGCGCCTCAGTGCAAAATGTTCAATGAACCTCTATCATTCCTTGAAAAATGCCCCTGAGATTGAGTATTGTATTCATAGATTTTTCTTTCTGGCCCATTTCTTTGACGCCAATTCACGCAATCCGAATAAGATTTTAAGAGATTAGGAGCTGAGGAATGTGTCTATAACGTGTTTAAGAGGACTCTATATATTTTTGGGAAAGAATTCACAGTTTTTCCGAGGACTCACTGCTACTCGGTATGCTTGGGCTAAAGAAATGGATATTATTAACGAAAACGAAGAAAGTGAAAAGTGTTTTTTATGCAGTACAGAACTGAATCTCTATGAAGCTATATTTTCATCGACGACAAAAATGAAACGGAAGAAAGAGAAGTTCTAGGCGAATTCGAAGATTTCACAGGTCCTTCAAACAAGAAAACTCGACTTACGTAGCTAGTCAACTGAGAACTATACTGAGAGAAAATCGAAAAATGTACTAAAAACGAGACGAAACTCAACTGTAAATAAAAAAAATTTCAGATTTTTAATTATTTCTTTTTTAAATTCTAAAGACTTTGTAATAAAATGATTTTCTAGATATATATGAGTGTGAATATTTTTCCCATGAAGCCCACAACTGTTATATTGACCGCAAAAGTAAAAAAAATTGCTTTGAAGTATAAAAACGTTCTACTTTATTTATAAAATGATATCTTATTTGAGAGGCTTATAACAAAAAATTGATATCGAAGTTTGGATGCTAATATTTACTTATATAAAATTAACAGTAAAGTGCGGAATTAAAATTAAAAATTGCTCCATCATCATTCATTCTTCTCCTCAACAATCGGCGTTTGCAGCTTTGTTCAGTAATTAAACTATATAATATAATCTGATACAATAAAACATTTATACTGTGTAAATAATAATTTCGTTTGTTATAAAATCAATTATAAAATGTTTAATAAGTTCATGCACAAAACGAAAGGCTACAAAAAAGTGTTGGCAACGTTGAGGAAACTAGAATGATCTGCAGGTAATTAAGAGCGACTACAGAATGATAGAGGTTCATTGAACATTTTGCACTGAGGCGCGTTGTAGAACAAAAAATATTTGTCTGACGGGAAAATATGTTAATTAAAAAATAAGGATAAATCAACGCCCTACATTTCTTGTAAAGAAAATTTTCGGATTCGATCGACCGGAAATTAGAAATTCCACTATAACTGATATTTTTACAATTTTTGTTAATAAACAATCGATTTTTGGCAAGGAAGAAATAAGTTTATGATATTGTGTGATATGTCATTTTCAAGCTGGTGCTTTTTCCTACAACCCTTAAATTCAAGATGGCGCCGAACCAAAGGGTGTGAGAATGGTGCAAATTTAGATTTAAGCTCTCCTTATGATACCCTATAACCCTGCAAAATTTCAGCTTGCTCGGTATTAGTTCCCAGTCAAAGTGCAATTCAAACAAACAAAAAAGAAAATTTCCCCAAACCGAAGGATAAAAATTCAATGTATGTATAAATAAGCATAAACCAACTACCTACTAAGGTCGAGGGTAATTTACATATTAAACGAAGCTGCGACTGAGTACGTAAATACTATAATATTTGATAAAATCATATTAATTTAAACAAATGGGAAGCGATGGATATTAATTTTAGTTCGGTAAGCTGGGGCCGTTAATCTTGGAGAAAATGCTCATGGCAATTTCCATTTCTCTACTCGAATATAATTGCCGTTGTCCATTTTGGGGAAATTTAATCGACCAAGGTTACCGTCCATTTGTTCCGGTATTTGGCTGTAATAACCTGGAATCAATCTAGCGAGAGCGGGGCATTATTTCGAGAAAGAGACCGATTAAACGTTTATAGAAAATAAATTGTAAGTATTAGCGTGATGGATTGGTAATAAAAGATGTGGTTCTCAACAGAAATACATACTTTTAGCTTGTTCATTTCGACTATATAGCAACCAAGTTCACTTTAAGCTAACACTGAGATAACAAACGATAAACTGACAGCATATTTGCATGTGCAAATTTCTTTTTTTACAACAATTTTATTAAGTTTCTGAGCTTCATCAAGATTTTTTTGAACACGTACTAATAAATGTACTAACCCTTACCATAACCCCAACAGAGACACAGTGTTATTTTAACCAAAAAATAAATTCAAACTTCAACCCAAAATTAATTTTAATGTATCTGTTTTTTGCTATAGCTTTATCATGGTCTGCATTAGAACAAATGTACTAAACCAAGTACAATTTTATCAAGGTATCGGCCCTGGTAGGTTTCAGCTGAAATTTTGTTTGTGCAACAATTTACCACCTAGCGATAATGCTTTCGTACTACGCGAAGGAGGAAATTGAAACGGGAATGATGTGTTTTCTGGAAGAAAAACTATATTGCCACGAACGGGATATTGGAAACTAGGAATAGTTATTTAGAATCAAGGTTGGTCCAAATGAAAAGTAAAGCTGCAATTGCAAAAGATTGTATAGCAAAGTTTACATTGTACAATTGATATTTTGACTGCCATAAAACCCTAATTATTCCATGGCCATAAAATGCCCCGAATTTGCAACTTTTCAGGCAGGGCTGTAGTATAAATAACCTGTATCCCCTAATTGCTATAACATTTTAAGTTAAAGGATGGAATGATTTTTCAAAAAAGGCTCCTTCAAATAGAGGCAAAAGAATAACAATGATACACCCAGGTTCACAAAATGGATTTGCTCCGAATGAGTTTTGAAATTGCCTTTATAAATTTTGTCTCTTAATTGTCTCACCCCTTTAATAAATAGACCTTTTAAGCTGAAACCCCCAATTTACCATTCAAACTTTGGTTAAAGAGAAAAAGATCAACTATTTTATTATCTCACAACCCCAACCACACCTTAATCGAAAGATTGTACAGTGATCGATTTTTTTAAGAATAATTTACGATATCAGAAGCCCAAAAATGATAATTTTCCGTTTTTGCAAAATGTCGATTCACCGGTAAATAAAATGCTTAGTATAATTTCTGAATCAATTTCTATACTTTCTACTATCCAATTACAAAAGTCGGTTCTTCTTTCCCTGTCACCCGGTTTTAATTAATAAAATAAATAAATTAATAAAATTGGGGTTCTCAGTTTAATAGGTATATTTATTCTAGGGGTGAGAGAAATATCTAGTTTGTTTTTATTATAGTCAGCAGGAGTGAGACATTTAAAAAAAAATGTCCATGTACAGATTAATCCCCTTCAAATCGGCTATGAAACAGCCTGAAAGTGAGAGTGAATATGAGCCATCAGCATCTGCTGAATCTGATTCTAGATCTTTTATCAAGAAACTATCAACGAGAAAATTTCGTTCAGGGTAATGGATTTAACTCCAAACAATGAAATGAGAAGATTTATTGATTTTAGGAATATTGAACTGCATCGGCTTTATGAATCTAGCCTCCCAGTGATGGTGAGCAAAAAAAAAAGGAAAATCTGTTTCAGGTCATGCCACCAGTCTACCAAGACTATTTCCCATTGAATGTTGATGCTCAAAATAACAACGCCCCAGAAACAATGAGAGTCATGGTGGTTTAAGTCGAAAATTTCTAAAAAATAGGGGCAAATATTATGTTAAAAAATATCACAAAATTGTTTAGTTTAGTTTTTCCAAAGAATAATCCCCCAAAGTAATTCGCTATTTGTTTTTCGACAAAACTTTGGACTTTAATAGTGAACATTTTTATTTAGCATTGGCGTGCGGTGTTGGTGGGATAAAAAAGGTTTTTTTTTTGGAAAAGGATATTAGGCCTTATTTTAGATAACTGTTTCTCTCAGATTTAGAATCAGCATCCCCAAAAACCTCTTAATTCATATTTTCAAAATCTCAAGAGCTGATTTTAGCAGAAAAAAAAGTCTTGTGTTAATAAATTGTTTATTTGTAATTGTGCTAACAAAATTTTCAGATTCTTGTGTTTTCAACATAAATACCTTCTAAACCAATACACTTTTTAACAATTCTTCTTAAACGTACATTCACTTTTCTTAAAGTTTGGTGAGTAATTTCCTGACACACTTGCCTAATTCTAATGCAAAGTTCCTCTTTATTACGCGGCCGAGTAGCATACATTTTATTTCTTAAGTGCCCCCACAGAAAAAAGGCACAAGGGTAATATTCGGCGATCTGGGGGGCCATGGTTCTGAAAGAGAATTTCTACCTATCCACTTCATAGGGAAACTTGCATTTAAAAAGTTCCTAACTTTCCTAACTATCATAGAATAATGTGCGGGGGCACCATCTAACTGAAAGATTAAGTTTTGTCTCTGTGCTAAAAGTAATTCCATGAGAAAATCATGAAAATCATTTAGTAAAAAATGAAAAAATTTTGTCCGGTCAAGCTATCCAGGAAAAAGGGCCAACAATTCGTTCGTTAAATATGCCACACAACAAGTTCAATTTTTCACTGTACTGGTTTTTACAATTAGCTACCCAATTCGGATTTTCGGCTGCCTAAAACCTATAATTTTGACTAGATACCACACCGTTTGTCGTAAACGTTGCCTCGTCAGTAAACATAATGTTCTTTAGAAAAAGTCTGTCGTTAAGATAGTTACCTTGCAACCATAAGCAAAATTCAAACCGCCGTTCTAAATCACCATTTAACAGAATATGTAGAAATTTTGGTTCAAATGCCCTAATCCTATTGCGTTTCAAACACCTCCATACTTTGTTTTTCGTTAAATTCAGTATCGTCGCAACTACCCTTATACTACTATTTGGGTTGTTTCGAAATTCTGCTAAAATACGTTCGTCGTCTGCATAATGTCTTTGATTTAAATTGTACCTTCTTGGTCTTGTCTTGAAAACCGCTCCAGTCCTTACGAACAATCTGTTGATTTTGGCAACGGTATCGTGAGTAATTGGTGCTCGATCCTGATGCCTTTCATTGAATATTCCAGAAACCTGACGCGTAGATCTTTCACTATTACCAAATAAGCGAATAATTTCTACTTTTTCTCCAATTGTAAGAACAACTCTTCGGTTTTGTGCCATCCTGTTACCAGTTAAGTAACACTGCTTCACTTATTGACAATTCGTACGAATTACTTAATGTCAAACAAAAACTTTTTGTTTCAAAGCACTCTGCATAATTTGTTTAAAAACAAAACGAGTCAGCATGCCAACGGTAACAGAGCGCGCGTATCTTAGAAAATATTTGAAAAACCCTAAATCGTAATTGGGGTGATTGAGATTTTAAAAATATGAATTAAGGGGTTTTTGGGGATACTGATTCTAAATCTGATAGAAACAGTTATCTAAAATAAGCCCTAATATCCTTTTCCAAAAAAAAAACCTTTTTTACCCCACCAACACCAATGGTAAATAAAAATTTTCACTATGCCAAATACTTCATTTTTCCAACATACAACTACCACCAAAATTTCAAGAAAATCTCATTATTAATAACTGAGATATTAGGGTGTATTCATGAAAAGCGGGACATACTGCAGATGGCAATATTTCAGAGCCGACCCTGCACCAAATTATTGCGGTTTAAAGATAAGGTAGTAGGTCAACGATATAATGTAAACTTTACTATACTGGATATTTTTCCCAATAAATTCAATTTCTAAAAACACAGTAAAAACAAAAAAAAAAATTGGCATTCATCTTGAGGCTTTTTATCCCCGCGAAAATATTAAAATTCTTGTAGCGCCCTTTTCTCGTTATAATATTTCTCCCATAATACACGTCTTCGAGTACAGATTTTTGCCGGCCGAAACGTCTGGCTGGTGACGCATTAATTTGCATAACAAAAAACCTTATTACTTAAATTACTTTGGTAAATTGATTGAAGTTAGCGTAATATAATATACAGGGCAAGTAGAATGAGTAGCTGCAATACTAGGTGTTTATGATGAAGCAAATGTCAGGCCCGCTCCTCAAATTAGTTTTTTTCTTGCATAAACGAGTATATTTGACCCAATGATGTTGCTGCGTATGTAACAAAAGTTTTCGGAAATATTTTGATGCTTGGTATATACAAACCATTATCTTTTACAATTAACCTGTGTTTTAAATTTGGTATTGTCAAAGCTTATACATAGAAAAGTTGAAATTGATGATGAAAAAACTACGGATCCATATCTCTTCTCTCTAACATTGATAAAGTATTTGAAAAAGTAATTTATAACCGCTTTTTGGAGGGACACTCAATAATTGCTAATAATCCGAATAGCTTTAGGAGGGGAAAATCTACCATAAGACCCATTTATCAGTCAATATCGGACATACTGGACTTTCTAAATAATAGGAGACTAACCATGGCCAATGTACCCAGACCTATCTAAAGCTTTTGATAGTGTAAATCACAAAACACTGTGCTCTAAGATTGAGAATTTTGGTATCAGAGGGAATGCTCTTCAGTTAATTAGATCATATCTAAGCAATCGTACAGAGCAAGTGATTGAAAGTGACACTTATGGTAGACCGATAACCTCAAATAAAATAAAAGTTAAAAAAGGACCAATTTTTAAGCAGGGTGACCCTCAACTGATTGAGAATTACAGGCCTTTCTTGACAGTTTAAGATGTTATACCCAGTATTAACTACTCAACAACTTTTAACTCTCTATCACGTCCAGGTGGGTATCATATGGCGTTTGTGTCTGGGGTGGGCCATCGATGGCCAAAGATACTCTTCTATGTCAGAAGAAAATTTGACGACCTATTATAGCTATTAATATAACGAGATTATTATGCGATTTATAATAGTCGAGGACATTGCTAGGTGACGAGGCGACAGCCGAGTCACCCGCAATGTCCGAGACGGTGTTAAATCGCTAATAATCGAGTTATATTCAAAGCTTTATCGTATCATTGACAACGGCGATGCGAAAATAAAAACAAGGTGTTTTGTCATTTCATTTTGGCATTTCAAAAAGTCATCATTAAAATCATGCAAGATTTTGATATTCCTGACGATATATTAGCTGCAGCCAACATAATAAGGTTGAACTTGCTTCCGGACAAATCTAAAATCCATTATGAAAAAGAATATCGGCAGTTTTGTGAGTGGCGAAACAAAGTACATGTTCAAGGTGCAGAAGATACGGTATTGCTCGGGATCGCAAAATGCAATTTACTCGTCTGGTTGCCATTTAAAAAGATTGAAAATGACGTCGTATCTGTCACTATTTGACATCTGTCGTATTTGATTATAGCGTAAAAAGCTTGGTTACGGGAAATTATGTTACTGTGAAAAAATTGGGGTTTACAGCTTAAAGGGTCTATTTATTAAAGGAGTGAGACACTTATAAGACAAAATCGATTAAAGCAATTTAGGAAATATCAGCAACAATATGTTTTTGAAATCATATCACGAAATGCAATTCACTCGTGTTGTTATGAAGGTTGCCATTTAAAAAAATTCGATATGGCGTCGTATCTGTCAAATTTATAAGTCTATATATTTTATGACATTAAATTTGGCTTCCTTGCGGAGAATCATTGAGAAATATGTAGTTTGTTTCCTATTATATATCTAGTGACTTACTTTTAGGTTCAGCCGAATATATTCTTGTTTTCAGATAAGCAGCTACTTTGGTTGGATCTTTGATTATTCTACCGCGGAAGGCGGAAGTAATATTTGTATCATTTATTGCCCCAATAAGCAGGGATCCCTTATCAGCGTATGTAAAACTTAATTTCGATTTATTTAGTTTAGCCACCTGCCACATGCTTGAAACAAAATTCATATAATGCGCAACCTTCCATAAGTCTCCTATGATTAGCCAGATTCATTAACAATTCATATGCGTTACGTGAACTACGAAAAGTACTCTTTAAAATTTACATCCACTCCTGCCAAGTAAACTTTGACCACCATAATTCGCATTTTATACAGGGTTACATTGTTAAAACTTGACATAATTAATAATTATGTGAAGAGATATACCTATAGTTTCTAAGGCAAAGTTTTAGGAATGACTCCAACTAAGAAAAATATGTAGAAAAAATAAACGCGTTGTTGCCAGATTGAGCGCTCTCTCAAAAAAACTTATTTTCTTAAATGGCAACACAAAATTTCTTTGACAAATTTTGATACATCTCGAGATTCTAGACAAAACAAAGAAAATGCAAGTTTTTGATTAGGGTGGCGGTTTACGAACTATTATTCTTTAAGATTTAATTTTGGTCCTCATAACGAGTGATTATTAATTATTTTGCTCAAGGGCGGCTGTGACCCAGTATACATAGTGTAGCAGTAGCGCGTAGATTAAATCATAGGGCGAATTTGCAAGAAAGCAGCGTTGTCACGTTGAAAACCTAAAATAATGTTTTTTGACGGTATGTAATATAAAATCCTGAGCTATCTTACTTTAAAAGCCTACTTTATATGGCCGCCTCCTACTTCTAGACACCTTCTGATGTTTCTTCTTACCCTCAGAGACACATTAACCAATACGTTTGGAGAATTATTAATTTCGGCAATTTTTTCTGAAATCCTTCGTTTAAGATCATTTATATCCTCAATTGGTGTTCGATAAATGGAGTTTTTTATAAATGCCACAAGAAGAAATCGCAGGGTGTTAAATCGCAGGAACGAGGTGGCCATATTTGTTGCGTATTTCGGCTTATAACTTTGTTTTCAAAAAATTCACTTAAAAAATTTAAATTTTCTCTGGTTACATGAGGTGTAGCGCCATCTTGTTGGAAGTAACCTTCCCGCAATTCATCATCGTGAAGCTCATTAATAAATGTTGTCAGAATTTCGATCCGATATCTCTCAGCTGTAATTGTGCCATCAAAGTAAATTGGGCCTACTATTCTTCTAGAACTAATTGCTGCCCACACACCAACTTTTTGAGGATGAAGAGGTCTTTCTACAAAAACATGCGGATTTTGCGTATTCCACATTCGCATATTTTGTGAATGATAAATAAGAATAAGCCTCATCGGTAAAAAATGTTTTTTCAAAAGCACCACTATTTTCTTCTTGAAAATTGTTTAAAAACCATTCACAAAAATTAAGTCTTTGGGGAACGTCATTGGGAAGGAGTTCATGAATAGCCGTAACACGATAAGGGTATAGATGCAGATCCTTTTTCAAAAGTGTTTGACATGTACTGTAGCATAAATCCGTTTGCTGAATTTGTTGAGATAAATGCCTAATAGAAGTTAAAGGATTATTTTCCATAATTTGTCGCGCTTCTTCAATAACCTCATTCGATCGTTTCGTTGGTCTTCTAGCCCCTTTTTTATGTTGGACAGAACCAGTCTGACGAAATTTATCAATTAGGTATTGTGACCCAGTACGAAAATTATGAAAGGTCACCGCAACATCAGGAAACTCGGTTCGAAATTCATCAAAGCAGTCATGCATAGAGTAATTCCACACACCGCCTATTTTGTTTCCATTTCTAAAAAAACTTTCAACAATAAAAATTTTTTGTGCTTCACTAAACATTTTTACTGTAGAACTTTCAATCCGGCAACAAAGCTTCACCAAAACTTGATACGCAGAAAAATAAAAAAAAAATAAAAAATTAAATCATATCCTGCAAATAGCACTTTATAATAGTCAAAAGACGACTCCCCGGAGAAATATTAGTTAAAGCAATAGTAACCTACCTTCAAATAACTGCAAAAATTACAAAATTTCTCCAATTTTTAAACTTTACAAATACACAAATTCAAATAAGACGTAAATGTCATAAAACAATCATGTCATCTTATCTACGCAGTACGGCCATGATGCTTTTAAAATGCATAGCCTCCCTTGAGCAAAATAATTAAAAATCACTCGTTACAAGTAATGTAAAAAACTGTTCATTGGCAAAAGTAGTCTATGAATTGTAATGTTTTTCCCTGCTATTATAAGATGACAATAAGTTTTGTGCAATCTTCTATTAAAATAGGTCGTATTACAGCTCAAGAGAAAATTTAATTAATGTTATTGCTGTTGGTGGATTAAGTTTACGACAAACATGCAATTTTTAAGACAAAATTTGGTCAAGTTGAAAGCTGCTGGAACTTTGCATTAAACAATAATAGCTCGTAAACCGTTGTCAAAAGAATTCTGATGTGTTGCATGTATTATAATAGGGGTGGCTCAGGTGCATATTTTAAAATTATTTCACACTGTACAGGGCGACCCAAAAAGTTTTTATGAAATAAACTTAATGTTTAATTTTAAATATAATCCCTGGTATTATATCATTTTAAATTATCAGTCATTGTCCCGATCATTTAAATAATTAAATATGGATGTATGGGGGCCAAATGTTAGTAGCTTTTACAGAAAGGTAACTTGTTCGCGAAAAACGTCTTTCTGACATTCCTGGAAGACCTAAAAACAAGTGAATAAAATACATGCTTATCAAAGATTGCTTGTAGTTTATAAGCGGACTAGTTTTCTTTCCGACTTTTTTACTTTAGTACAACGTGTTGAAGGAAATAAAAATAACTTTTCATAATTTTTAGAACGAATATTTTTACAGTAGGGTCGCGTTAACGTGAATACAAAAATTTTTACTCTGTACTGTTCATATTAATGAGATTGTTCACACCAACGAGACTATGTTGCCCATTTGTATAGTATACTTTCTATTTTAGGCTTTTACTTTTTCCCAAATGCGTTTCTGAATTTAATGTGGCATTAAACTTTGGCTGACGAACCTTAGAATTCAACTATTTTTTTTTATACAATCTATAATATAATGGATTTATCTACTCCATATTTCTTGAATAGCATTCTTATACCTACAATCTTTTGATGTTCTTCTGTAATTTTCGACTTTAATAAAGTGCTAAACACTTTTTTTATATTGGCCATTTTCAAACGCACAATTCACAAAACACAAATAATCACAACTACGGCAAATAAGCTACGAATGGTAAATCTTGGTTAATGCTAGTAATAAGAAGTTACTTTTTAACACTGTTTACATTATCGAATGTGTCGCCCAGGGGCGGATGGGCCCACCGGCCAACCGGGCAAATGCCCGGTGGGCCGGTCGATCTCTAAATGTTAAGACTGACATTTTTTTTCTCAAAAAGAAGTCAAAGATAGATCTGAAAAATATAAATGGAGAAATGCATATATTCAGTTTATAGTCGTTACCATGTTGTTTAGTGCAGTGAACGCCTCATCACTATTTTCTTTGCTTAATTCAGTCGCCACCTTCTTTCGTGAATCGTATAAGAGGATTGATGTTTGGCCATCTATTTCTTGTGACAAAATAAGGAGAAAATTAGGAGTAATTGAACAAACTAGATGGAGGTCTAAAGAAAAAGAGTTGGAGAAGATTTTTGGAGATAGCCCATTATACTTAGATGTTCTTGAATCATTGTCAAGTATTTCACAAAACCTTGTCCTAAATCCTGATATCTGATCTACTGCAGAAAACCTAAAACAGCAATTCTTTAAATACGAAAATATCTTTCTTTCCCAGGTATTTTTAAAACTGTTTTCTATCACTGGCCCACTTTCAAGATATCTACAGACTAGAGGTTTGGATTTATTGAAAGCAAATGCCATGACTAAAACGTCAACGGCCGAGTTAAAAAGAATTCAACGAGATTTTGAGGCTTTTGAAAAGTCAACACCAATTTTTCTAACTTAAGCTAATAGTGAAATGAAGAAAAGAGATATTAGTTTTGACATCGAAGATGAGTTTCCAGTTACGAAAATACGAAAAGTCAAGAAAATCTTCGACGAAAATTGCAGTGATGAAGCTGTGAGTAATTCGAAAGACAAATTTAAAATAGAAACGTTCAATGTTATAATAGATACCGCCATTATGTCAATGGAAAGCCGATATAACAGAAATATAAACTTATGTGCTGATATGTCTATTTTCAATCCTATAAATTTTAATGAAATCAAAACCAATGGTATTTCTGAAAGTAGCTTGCAGAGCATTTTAAAGAAGATGCCCAAGTGTCAAATATTAAGGAAGAATTGTGCCATTTTATATTGAATTAGGATATTTATAAGATGACTTTAAATGAATTCTTCCAAAAAGATACTTTGGCAGATTATGAAGAGATAACTGACGAAGATGACCCAGATGTTATAGATTCACAAACAACCTATAAATGTCAAGAAAAAAGTCCTAGTAGTCTCTGTAGAAGCTGTGTACATTGTTGCTATCTAGCAATAATGAAATACAATATGTATCAGAATGCCTATCCATGCTTATCTGTAGTCTACTAATATATTTTAACTTTGCCTGTCACCCAAATGTCATGCGAGAGAAGTTTCTCTATTTTAAAATACATCAAGAACTGACTACGCAATTCTTTAAGCGATGAACATTTGGAATTATTTATGATAATGAATATTGAAAAAGAAATCTTATGGACAATCAACAATGAGGAGGTCATTAATGAGCTAGCAGGATCATCTAGTTTCTTAGGTAGATTGTTAATCTTATAATTTAAAATATCCTTTATTTTTAATTGTCTATTTTGATAAAATGTTGACTGCTATTACACAAATACAATTTTATCTCAGTTGTTAAATTTAGATTTAGATTTTGTTGTAAAACAATTATAATAGGAGTTAATTCTATTAGAAATATTTTTAGTTTTGTTTACTATTTTATTAGGTTAGTAATAAACATCGCAAAATAAAGTATGATATTATTTTTTGTTGTGATTTGTGGGCCGGTTTTAGCAAGTGATTGCCCGGGCCGGTCTTAGGTAGCCCATCCGCCCCTGGTGTCGCCTGTTCACACTACAGAGTAGTAATGCTGTTATTTTGCTGTTCACGTCATTAGGAAGTTCACATAAGCGCAAGTTCACATTAACGCGAGTCTACTGTATTATTATTATCATTATATTTTTATTTTCAACGAAGCACCTTTAAATAAGCTCTTATTTGATATACCACTTAGCATGCCTAATAACAGCCGTTCTCTGGAATATCAATTCAAACTCTTTCTTTATTACATCATTTATGATATTAAGCAATAATTGCATGGTCTCGAGAAAAAAATAATCCAGAATTTTTTTCCGTTATATTTAATCAGTTTTAATATTTTAATAACTTTACATCCATAATTAAAACGTTTATTTTGAGCAAACAACGCCCTATAAAAGCGCTTACTCTCAGAATGTAGGCAAGGTCTGCATACAATTTTCTAAATAAAATTTGAATCAAGGGATATCGTATATTTTAAAAAATAGACCTCTTACAGAAAAATAATTGACAAGAAATCAAAATGTTCTTTTTTAATTGAAAGGCACTGATTATTGCCGCTTGACACAGTGTTCGACTTTTAAAATCAATATAATATGTATTTTCAAACTACCTTATTAAAACTTTTATTTACAATTTTTCTATTATTAGTACTAAAAAAGAATAAGAACTATACCTATGTAAATCTTGTAAAGAATAACAAATGTAGGGAAACCCTGCCGCTACCCCAGAAATAAGAATTATTGCTTTTTAAAAAAGTATTTTATAGATGAAAAACAACGAAGTCAGTTTTTGGAAAATGATGTAAAAAATTTTGCAGTATTTTTTTAAGTGTCAATGCAATTATTGCATAATATGATAAATGATGTAATTACCCAAGTTTGAATTGATGTTCCAGAAAATCGGACAATATTAATGCTCGGTGGAATATCAAATGAAAACTTATTTAGTTTCAAATATCCTTTCAAAATATTAAAAATAATATTCATTTAAAAAATTGTGAAAAGTTATGATTTGTATCGTCTTCAACACCCTGTATAAAATAAAAGATTTGGAAACAAAACTAGTTTGGTCATAAACTACAACTTTTAATGCAATCTTTGATAAACATATATTTTATTCATTTGTTTTTAGATTTTGCACGAGTTTCATGAAAGATGAACGATTTTCACAAACAAGTTAACTTTCTGTAAAACTACTAACATTTCACCCCCATGGTCAGGACAATAGCAGCTATAATATGAAATCATAAGTTACAGGCTATTCAATTTAAAAAAAAACATAAATTTATATTATAAAAACGTTTTGGGCCATCCTGTAGATTAAACATTTTGGATAAATAGGCTCTTTAAATGTCTCATAGTTCTCCACCAGATTCTCGTTTCACCACACCGTATATATTTTCCCCGCATTTATAAACACCCTGTACAATTCGAAATATTTTTGAAATGTACAAAATATCCAATCATACCTTATCACAAGAACTTAGTATCCACAAATCATTTCTTTAAGGCATAAAACTACTCCGCGTATATTTGTTGCCGATGGCTGCAAATTAGTTGACCCCAACACATTAAGAAAATCATTTTTACTTACATATTACCTTGTGCTACCACTGATGACGAAGATGTATCCCTTCTTCGAATAGGAGGCGTATAGAAACACTTTTTCAATTTATTTTTTCTTTTTAGCATCCTGCACAGGTATTTTAAATCACCGCACACACTTCTGATGTAGTCCATTTGTCCGAAATGCACAGAAACGACTTAATAACCCGAAATTTAGTATATTTCCCCGAAATAATAATAATACTATACATCTACGTTCTGTTCAAATAGCGAAAACAAACTAAACCCTATTTTACTTATAAAACTACATTTTGTAAACAAATTCTAGTGGTGAGTCAGTCTCCCTTTTTTTATTATATCCGAGTCGAACGTGATTTAACTGCCACCGCATGGAATATATGAAAAAAACAGTTTGGGTAATTTAATGTTTTTGAAAAGATTTCGAAATAGCAAAGAAATACCCCTATATACAAGGTGCTTCAGAAGTGCAGTACGTTGTCCCGTTTTTGATATACAGGGTGTTAAAGTTTAGAAAATTGCAATCGTGCGTTTTATCAGAAGGTGGCCGTTTTCAACATTTGCTTTGATTAACTGTTGCATTTTTTTTTGTACCATTATTTAAAAAAATAATTTTATTTTTAATTTTAAGGTTATAATTAATAAGGTATTTTTTTTACATGCAAAAAAGCAGTTTTTATTTTTTTCTCGAAAACGAAGCAAGATACGAAAACAATTCGAGGAACAAAGAAGTTGTATTATTAGTTTGTAAATCCGAAAAAAATAACAAAATTAGAAAAAATCAGAGGCGTACATTTTTTTGTCAATAATATTCGTTAAGGTGCTCCCCAGGACGTTCTTGGACTTAATAAATTTAATCTAGTTAGGGCTAATTAAGCCCCTTATCATTATGAAAAACGGTACGAAATTTCAATTGAATCGGGAAAAGGATATTTAAAAAAATTATACAAACCAATACCGATGACCAAATAGAATTAAAATATATCCAGGGTGTCCCAGATTCAGATAGAACACATAAAAATAATTTGATAAGTTCCTATAAATTTTTTTCCTACGGCTACCCCTATAAGTACGGATATACGGGCTCATAAAGGACGCCCCGGAAATTATTTGTTTTTAAATAACTTTTGAAGTACTAGGTGGAATTTAATAATTTTTTAATATGGTGGATACCAGGTAAGTTTTCTTGAAATGGGCCTTTTAGTCATATTTTGCTTATTTAGTTTGCCAGGGACGGACTAACTCTAATACATTGCTTTTTTTTTGCACCCTCTACGATAAAGGCACAACAATAATATTTTTGGATCTTACACTAAAAAAAGGTATTCTTGATCGACATCGATAAAATGAACTGAAACAAAATATTTTTGAATGTCGGTTTAACATGAGCTCCTACTTTTATCAAAGAAAATTATTGCGCAGCTATAATTTTCTTTGCTCTTATGTATTCCCTAGCTCTAAGAATTATTAATCTTTTTCAACAGCCTCACAGCCATGGATTTTATTTCCACAATTGTGGCTGGCTTTGTTAAACTTTCCTAAAATTATTTACGACACTTCATTCGATATATTCATAGTACAAGTAAATAATAAAACATGGTAGTTTCTACTCGTCTCTCTCAAACGACGATCGACTTTTTCAAAGGTTTTCCTATCAGGAATTCTTCTATTTAGAAATCATTCTTCATAAAGCCTTCTGGCTTCTAAGGCATTACATAAGGCAAGCCCGTACATTAAATGCATGTGGGCATATTCAGCAAACGTAAATTCCATTACCAATTAACTAACGAAGAAGAAAAAGAACAAAAACGATCGAAAATTTCAAAGCACTCTATTTTCAACTGACACTGGAATAAATTAATATCTTTATTTAAATTGATATATTGTCAAAAAAACAATAGCAACAAAAAAGGAATTTTATGAAGATAACAACCAATGCAAAAAATCATATTCAACAAATTTTGCTTTTTCGTAAACAGTTCATTTTATCGATGTCGATCAAGAGTACCTTTTCTTTAGTTTAAGGTTTAAGCTGTCCAAAAATATTACTTTATGTGCCTTTATCATCGTACAGGGTGTAAAAAAATAGCATTACTGTATTAAAGTTTCTCCGTTTCTGGCAAACTAAATAAGCCGAATATGATTAAAATAGCTCGTTATAAGGACACTTACCTATTAACCATCATATTAAAAAATTATTAAATTACACCCAGTACCTTTTTTTTCTGAAAACCATTTATTGAATAATATATAGGGTGTTGTATTTGAAAAAAATGTACTTGTAGGAATTTCTTAAAAAACAAAATATCTCTAGTTTTAAAGGACCCTCTGTATACCATAACTGAGATATGGTCATAGTGTAAACAAACCACTGGATATTGCTTAATTTCCAACCGAATTTCAGTGACTTAATAGTTCAAAAATACCAGCATTTGTTACAGGCCATGTTTTCCTAAAATAATGAGTAATAAGAAAAGTTTGAGAGAGAAAGGGACTCTAAAATTTAGTTTATATACCGGGTATTCACTTTAAAATATCAAAGTTGCTTTCACTTTTCAGTGGAAGCGGCGGAAGCTAAAGCTTCTATAAAAGGTATACCAAAATTGGAAGAGTTAAATAAAATGTTAATAAATGTTTACGGTTTAGAACTTGTAGATAGATATGGAAAAGATATCCATGAAGTTATCGACCCTTTACACTTTTGCAAAGTTAGATATAACGTGCACATAAAAATGTATTATTATTATTATTATTATTATTAACTGGACAAGAAGGGATCGATGGCATCAAAAGTCATTACTGCTTTATAAGTGACATTTTCCACTTAGTTTCAAGTCAAATTAGTTAGGAAACATTTTTAGTTTTTATCCCTTTTAATTTTCTTAAGCAACACATACAAAATTATTGTAATTCTGTTCCCTCAAGAGCTTATAATAATCGATAAATTTGGTAATCTGGTACCCGAGAACATTTTCGAAAATATTTTAGCTTGGTTGACCATATATGTTTCTGTTCTTATGTTAGAGATAAGTTTTTGAGTTCTGTGCTGAAGTCGCTGAATTCTGTATGCAGAACAGACAGACAATACGTTTTATGAAAAACCTAGTTTGGTTGCTCATCATTGATATAATAGTTATTTATGTACGAAGGGCATTATAGTCTAGACACGCCTGTGGTGTATATGTCGTAGGCTAATTACAAATTCAGGCGTTTTATAAAACGCCTAGTCGTTTTATAAATGACTAGGTATATTGTAAAATGAAGAATAAATACTGAATTTTTACAATCCGACTGAACTTTTTAGGCGCTTCATAAAACGCCGAATTGCTCTCAGGCTCATTGTAAAATAAAGGTGTGGGCGATTATTTTTACAATGCGCCTGGAATAAAACTAGACATATTTAGGCGTATTATAATAAGACTGCTATCGAGTCAGGCGAGTTGTTAGTTTAACTTCTTTATGCTGTGGTTTGACAGTTTGTAAACAATCGACGAGTTAACAGTATTTTTCCATTGCTTTTACTTCAGAAACTTTCGTTTCAAGATGTTAGAAGACTCAGAAAGTGATGTGTTTGTTGATAAGGAGTTATATAAAATGACTTCTTTAAGAGAAGCTTTAACAAAGTTTTCTAAGTTCGGAGGGCAGGGATTCAAAATTTTCCTGCAAAGCAAGCAAAACGCAGTGCCATACAAATAAGTGTTTTTGTTTTAAGGCTCACTTGAAATGCAATAGTAAATGTCATTCAAGCGGACCGTGTTCAAATAAGTAAAATAATATTACTTTTAAATTATGTTAGATTACATTATGTAAATATATGTACCTAAATTTACGTAGCGAATGTCGGAACATGTGTTGTAAGAGTTACCCATTAATTTCATTTATGGTGTTATGACAAAAATAAAGTGTCCAACTTAATATTTATTTGTTTGAAATATTATACGATCAAGCAACAATATAAATCGGTGTTTTATAAAATGCCTAAGTCCTTTCCAGTCTTTTACAAAACGACTAGTTATAGTCAGTCATATCCTAAAACAAACGAGATTGAAAAACCGTTTACAATGAGCCTGAGAGCAATTCGGCGTTTTATGAAACGCCTAAAAAGTTCAGTCGGATTGTAAAAATTCAGTATTTATTCTTCATTTTACAATATACCTAGTCATTTATAAAACGACTAGGCGTTTTATAAAACGCCTGAATTTGTAATTAGCCTACGACATATACAATACTTTATTTTTCATTAATTTTAAAATATAAATAGTTAAACTGCTGCATTTTTTGTAAAACTATTATCGCCAATTTTTAGTATTTAGTGAGCTTTGATCGGTTGTCATAGAATAAGTTTGACGGTTGCTAAGGGTTGTTTATTTTAAGCGTCTTTTACGTTTTATAAACAAAAATATGGAAATTCCGCAAAATATTTTAGAAAATGCTGAAAAATCTGAAAAAAACTTATTACTGGCAAAGTCCAGAGCCCTGTACGGACAAGGAGTATGAAAATTTTCTACAATGGAAAGTAAAAACCAAATGACGGTGATTACTGAAACAGTAATGATGGCTTACTTTCAGGAACAAAATATTCCAAGTGAAGTCTGAACTTATAGTAAAGGAAAACATTAATAATTCATAGCATTTTTAAAAGTTAAATCGAAGGGACATCTTTCTTAAAAGTCAAAAGTTTTGAAAGGTGAACAAATTTTAACTTTTTATCAAAAAGTGGTACTCGTAATGGGAGTTTTTGGCGGCCTAAGACGGAATGGGATGGTAAAAATGACCATTGATGATATTGAGGATAAGGGCCTGTTATGCTTGTCAAGGTACTAGAAACTAAAACTGCTACGCCAAAAAGTTTTACTATAATCGAAGGAGACCAAACAGACGCCTTAATATTGGTTAGACAGTACCTTGCATTAAGGCCAAAAAAAATTAAGGAACGCAGATTTTTGCTTACATACCGAAATGGTAAATGCATAGCTATGTCTGTGGGTAAAAATACACTAGGACGTGTTCCTTCAATCATAGCAAAATTTCTTAATTTAGAAAACTCCAAGGAATATACAGGACATTGCCTACGTCGGACCTCATCCACACTTCTTATCGAGGGTGATGCTTCCCTTGCAATCCTTAAGCTACACGGAAAGTGGAAGAGTACTAGCCTAGCGAAGTGTATAGAGGAAAGCATTACGTCGAAAAACCGATAAGCAAAAATGATAGCTAGCTCTGTTACCGAAAAAGAAAATATGTTAATTCACGTTGAAATGGAGCAGGAATCCGCACGCACATCGAGAAACTCAGCAATCGAGTCGCAAAATTGTCTTTATCAGGAAAATTCAAAAATTGTACATTTGACATAAAGAAAAACAGAATAATATTATGTAAAAAAAAATGTTAAAAATAAATTCAAATTTTGTTCAATATTTTCAATAATAATAATTCTCGGGCATTAAGAAAATCACCGGGCATTATGAACTTTATCGCCCGCTAATATTTCCTATGATATTATGATGATCTTTATAGCAACCGTTTCTAAGGTATTATAAGCAAATAATTGATAGATGGAAAATAAATACAGTTAAATATCATTGTTCAATTAAATATACGCACAACATACATTGGAGCACAAACACTGACACATTTTCCAGTTAGAGCACATTGAACACCGACATTTCGCCTTGTTGCGACATAACAAATTGAATTACCAAACACACATTAATACACATTATTACATAATGGATCAACTGCAAACAATTATTACATACAGGTAGCAATACATTAAGGACATTAATTTATTTATGCAACAATCTGCAATATTTACGACAAACAGTTGCAATTTATAGGTTGCCTGTATATATACGCAATACATTGTTAAAGGCATTCCATATTTACCAATTTACCAATAATTAAACTACTAGGAACTAGAGGAAGGGGGGGGGGGTTATTTTTACAACTCTTACACATGAAAAAAGCCAGTTTGACGATTTAGTGTTGTGGTGACCACCAAGTTTGAGGCGATGCTTTTAAAACTGTTTTAGAATTTTCAGAAATTGTTTTTTACGCTATTCTTTCTGTTTTTTTATACAGCCGACTTTTGGGCAGGACTGGCGCCCTTTTGATCAGATACTGTGTGGTAAACAATTTCTATTTTTTTGTAACAATTCTTTCCTAATCCTAAAGAATATTAAGGCGATGCGGCAACTCCGTTGAATTCCATCAGGCTTAATGGATATGGTCAACTAAATAGCGAATTAAAGACAAAATTAGCACAAACTGAAAATAATGGGGAAATCACCTTGCCTAGCGTCCAAACAATTAACAAAAATTAATGCTAGCGCCTGCGAAACGCAGTCACGCATTTCCGTTGGGAACTGGGACAACCGCAAAATGACTTTCGGGTAACGGCTGTGTTAGGTCGCCCCTGTTGTGCTGATTAAACAGAACCGGACATATCAGCTGTCTTAAATTTACTTGAGGCAAACACGAAGATGCTTGAAATTTGGTAATTTTTTGCTGGTCCCTTTTTTTCACTTCCTTATAGTCGGTTGGCATGGCATGCATATAATTAGAGCGTAATAAATTAATAAATTAATAAAGATAATAATAGTGTATACTCTATCCAATAACATAATAGTAAAAATCGAATAAAATCAGAGAACTACGATCAATGAAAAGCGACAGCAAGGCGTTTGGCGCGAACCACGTTCATGCGCGCATGTCTCAAAATAAGTTGTGTATCACTCAAAACCATTCTAAGTTTTGTTTAGTCCGCGAGGTCACGTTAAGCCAAGGTAAGTGTGATATTTCTTGGTATTTGTTCTGTGCCTAAAATGTCTGGATATTTTTGTTCATCCAAAACCGGTTTTGTTTACTTTTCCAAAGGAGTACGAACGATAAATATAATGACACAGTAAAACCTCTGTTTGCGACCGCCTCTATAAAATGACCACCTGTGTTAAACGACCGGTTATGAATTCCCCATATTTAAAAATGGAAATTCCATTATTTTATACTCCGCGTTACCGATTTATCTGTTAAACAACCGCGGGCACTCGTCATCGGAACTTCTAGTAAATATTAATACTAAAAACAACCTTCATTAGGGGCAGTAAAACCAGACACGACAATGCTAAAGAAATATAGGTACAGTGACGGAAATAAAATTTCGTACACTGAGGTTAACATTTTATGCAATTTTTGAATATTTTGGTAAACTGGGCTTTTACAATTATCTCACCTCTATACCTTGCGTTTCTTATTTCAGTAATGATAGAAAAAAGGCTATATATAAATCGAAGAAAGTATTCCTAGATAGTTGAGCAAGTTGGGAAACCAAGAAGAACTATATCCAAGCCTCAGAACTAAATGCGAAAATACAAGATCATTGGATTGAAAGGCTGGAAGTGGCAGAAGAAAAATTTCAAACGAGAATCAAGATAATAATATATAATACATGACTTCAAAATTAAATATAAAACAGATTATTCAAATATTAAAAAAAAACAAACATTGGTTTAATATTTTAAAGCGGCACCATTTTTTCCACTAATAAGTTTAAACGTCTGGGCATTGATGCCACCAGCATTTGGGCGTGATGAAAATTGTAAGTATTCCAGGTTTCCTCAATTTAATTCCACAAATCATCACTGTTTTGAGGATGGAAATCAATGTTCTTGTTAATTTCTTTCACGATATATCCCCAAACGTTTTCGATTGGATTGATATCAGGGCTTCTTGAGGGCCAAGGTAACAATGAAATGTTATTTTCCCGTATCCAGTCCGAAACTCTCCTTGCTGTATGGACGGGGCAGTTGTCATGCTGGTATATAAAATTTTCTTGTTGAAATATATTGTTTGCCGATGGCAGCATAACATTTTAAAGGATGTGTATATAAGCTTGAGTATTAAATCTTTTTCGAATTCGGTAGCATATTCCTAGCCCTCTGGAAGTCATATACCCCCATAGATTAACTGAAAATCTTCCACATGTTTTAACATGATGGGTATATCTTTCTTCGTACCGTGTATTTGGCGGCCTATACACTCTAATATGCCCGTTATAATAAGACTGAAAA
This sequence comes from Polydrusus tereticollis, assembly GCA_963920685.1. Lineage (NCBI taxonomy): Eukaryota > Metazoa > Arthropoda > Insecta > Coleoptera > Curculionidae > Polydrusus > Polydrusus tereticollis. The sequence goes on from OY987334.1 coordinate 77,232,854, forward strand.
GTCTTCTCGTCGGTAAATACAACGTTTTCCCAAAAATTCATACCTTGCGGTAAATATTCCAACGCAAACCCCATTCTTTGCTCTTTATTCATATCGGTCAAAAACGGTTTTTTAGCAGCTACCTCATTTCTCAATTCCGAATTTGTCCTTATACGATTTCTCGCCGTTCTTACTGTCCCAGGAAAATTAGTTTGGCTGTGTGCTTCTACAGCCGTCTGAAATGGATTGTTTCGCAAAAAATCTATTAGATCATTATCTTGATTTTCGTTTGAAACTTTTCTTCTGCCACTTCCAGCCCTTCTTTCCAATGATCCTGTATTTTCCCATTTAGTTCTGAGGCTTTGTATAAAGCTTCTTGGTTTCCCAAATTGCTTAGCTATTCTTCGTGGAGAAACATCGTCGATGAATGAGTAGAATAGAAGAGTGATATTGTTTCTGGATAATGCAACGTCTCATCCCAAAATTACACTGAATAATGTCAAACTTATTTTTCTTCCACCCAATACTACCTCACATTGCCATGTATAGACAGTGGTTGTCCTCTTCAAGAAATCGAAAATAACATTACCATAACCAGCGCCTTGATATAGGTTTCGGTGCCCTGGGCCAGTTTGTCCCCACCGACAATAAAAAAGTGCTTTATGAAAGCCGGATTTATGTGTAATACAGTAATATTGACGACTTCGCACAACTGTTTCCTAACATTAAGGACACATTTGTGAACTTGAAACAATTTGCCTCTATTGATAACGATTTGCCAATAGAAAGTGCAGATTTAAGTATCATCGAGTGTATTGAAGAGATCCAAGAAACGGATGAAACTACTCCCAACTCTGAGACAGAGGAAGAGGAACATGAACTCTTGCTCCAGCGTTGAAAATATTAAGCCAATCTGAAGAGCAAGCCTATCTGAAACCTGCGCCAGTTTGTTGCAATGTTAGCAATTTTGACAAGTCTACCAATATTTATCAATTGCTATTAAAATGTGAATTTTATAAAAATTAAATAAAAAATATAAAGCAATCATTAATTTCTGATTATTTTAAAAAATACGAATTTTAAAGCAAACATAGAGAACATTGTATAATACATATGTTAGTATGAACGTGCTGTATATACATATTGTTAAATTGGCTTCATTTCACTTAATTTCAGTTCCGATAAATTTAAACAAAAATATTTAAAATTATTTACATATACCGGGTGTTGCATCGTCGAGCGGGACATAGGAAATCCCATGTAATTTTAAATGGGGTCAATTATTGGCTTCCCTAATTATTTTAGAGAAAAATTCTATTTAGGTTTATTAAAGAGCACTAAAACCCACATTCAAAAGAATAACTTTAGATATTTTTGATGAGTCCGTTAACGGGTTATCGCCGATTTATTTTTAACTATTTCTCCTTTTTATGGCCCCGTATTTGCGGGCACCAGTCAAGGTAAAAGATGACTGTCAAATAAAGTTGTCATTTTGAAATGTGTGCTTTATTGTTATAAAAACTCGTACATCGAAAATATTAAAGGTGTATTTATGAGTACAAATTAATCTGAATAAAACTAAAATAAAGTATCCAATTATCCAATTACAAGGTTAATTATGACATTTTACATGTTTCAATATTTTACTAATTAATAGGTAGGTACTATTAAATTGTTAGAACTTTAGGATTTAAGAAGATGTTCAAATATTCCTCCATTCTTCTTACATTCGCTAGTTGGTAAACTGAAATTCTATTGCATTCGGCAGAAATAGCATTTTTTAACTCGTCTAGATTTGGGTATTTTTTATCTTTGTATATCCTATTTTTTAAATGGCCCCAGAGAAAGAAATCATTTGGCGATAAATCAGGAGACCTGGCTGGCCAATTTACTGTATGATTTAAGCCAATAACATTTCCATTAAAAGCACGGTTTAAATATTCCCGGACAGCCAGGGTACTATGTGCCGGGCAGCCATCCATTTGGTACCAAACTTCCTGATTTTCCCTGGCGGCATCATGTAAAGTAGGTAAAATATGATCTTCAAGTAGTTCCAAAAAATATTCTGCATTTAAATTTCGTGTAAGAAATAATGGCCCGATAATATTTTCTTCGAAAATCCCAGCCCATACATTAACTTTTTGTGGATATTGCGTCCTTGTTTCCACAAACCTGTGTTGGTTTTCTTTGCTCCAATATCGATAATTTTGAACATTGGGTTCATTGTTTAAGGTAAATGTGCATTTGTCAGTGAAACAAATGTTTTTTAAAAATTCCCTATCCATGTTTGCTCTTTCCATCATACCAAAACAAAACTCCTGTCGTCGTATTTCGTCCCTATCTCTTAGCTCTTGGTGCTTTTCATATTTGTATGAATAATATTTATGTCGTTTCAAAGCTCGTAACGCTGTGGTGTGATCTAATCCTATGTCATCCTCAAGTTTCCTTGTGCTGATCTTCCCATCATTTTCTTCCACGCACAATAAAACTTGCAAGTCCCTATCATTTCTTGCATCTCTTCTTTGTTCCTGCCTTTCTTCACATCTGCAGTTATTTATTACAGTGCCTTTTGTCTCAAATTTCTTGATAGTCCTTTCGACTGTAGATTTTGCAGGTATCGGTCTATTCGGATACAGAGCAGCAAACATGTCTGACACATTTTGATAACTATTTCCTTGATAATACCATTTAATCATCAATATTTTTTCTTCAGAAGTGTAATTCATGGCTAATATTTTCGATGTACGAGTTTTTATAACAATAAAGCACACATTTCAAAATGACAACTTTATTTGACAGTCATCTTTTACCTTGACTGGTGCCCGCAAATACGGGGCCATAAAAAGGAGAAATAGTTAAAAAGAAATCGGCGATAACCCGTAAACGGGCTCATCAAAAATATCTAAAGTTATTCTTTTGAATGTGGGTTTTAGTGCTCTTTAATAAACCTAAATAGAATTTTTCTCTAAAATAATTAGGGAAGCCAATAATTGACCCCATTTAAAATTACATGGGATTTCCTATGTCCCGCTCGACGATGCAACACCCGGTACAGTGTGTATCAGCCAAATGGAATAAATTCGATAATAAATACATGGGGGCGTGTCCGAAAAAACTCTCGGACACGTCGATTGGTATTTCTAGTTGCGCATTTTTTTCAATAAAAACTTTTTATACAGGGTGTGTCATGTAACAGTGGCCAATATTAACTTTCTTATTTTAAATACAACATCCTGTATAATATTCAATTTTTGGATTCTTCAGAAAAATTTAGACATGTATTTTGTGTACAATATCCTATACCTATCTCCAACTGTTTCAGAAATATTAACTCAAACTCAAACCAAATTTATTTATCAATTTAACAATCAATTAATACATGAAATAATGTTAGTTTTAAGAGATAAAATGGACTATACAGCGATTAAATAAAACCGGTATCACATGGCACAGATATACTGTGCCTGTGTAGTATAGCCCCAATTTAATTAGATTACTAGCGCTAATATCTGTATAAATTGTTAGTACCTAAAGATGTAGATTAATATTTTGATTTTGGTTCAGCGAGGCAACGACCGACCCAGGCGCAAGAGAGAGGGAGAGAGAAAGGAGAAGAAGAAAAAGAGGAATTGACATACAAGGCTTAAACACGATACAAAAATCTTAAAAAATGCAAGCAGGTTCCCGTAATATCAACGATCAACACACTTAAAGACCAAACAAAACAACGCTAAACTTCAACTCGTTGCGTATCCAAAAGATATCGTTTGACGAAATTATTAAATTTGGTAATTGAGAATTCCCTGACATGGTCAGGTAGTTTATTCCACATTTGAACTGCTATAACACCGAATGACTTTTGAAAATTAGATGTACGATGCTGCGGCAGTCTAAAGTTATTTATATTTCTCGTATGATGCGGATGTGTATAAGATTGAAAGTTTGCACTTAAATACTGAGGTTCTCCATTTTTTAATACTCTATACACAAAAGAGTACATATGATATCTTCTGCGATTCTTCAAGTTCAATATAGAGTTATTATTTAGATAAGGAGTTATATGATTTCTAAAGGGAATATTAAATGAATATCCCATGCAGGAATTTTGTATTTTTTGAACGGAGTAAGCAAGCCGAGCCGTCAGTGAATTACCATACACTACATCTCCAAGTGCTTTCAGATTTATTGCAAAGATTAACAACACACTAAAATACTAATAAGGTATACTGTTTATTTCTTGATAATGTAAAAAACAAAAAAAAACATTAATGTAGGAGATGTTGAAAATTGATGTTAAAATGTTTTTACTGATATGAAATAAAAAAAAGGTATAAATAGTTTTGTTTACTTTTGTTTAAAACGCCTAACCTTAGCAAATTGTTGTCTGTCTGCATGACATATCAGAAAAATGGTTTATTTAACAGAAATGCACAAAATAACAATTCTACAGATAATTGGTTATGGAGATAAAACAGGGACACAAATGGAAGTTGCTCGCTTATTTCATGAAAAATTTCCAAATTTGCCGCCTATAACTCGAGAGACAATTAGTAAAATAGAATAGCAGTTTCACCAGCTTGGACATGTGAAGTAGATAAAAAAAGTACCAAATTAGATATTATGCTTGAGTTTCAGGAAAACCCACATACTTCTAGTCGAAAAACAGCCCCAATGTTCGATGTTTGCCATTCATCGATTATTCAAACATTACAAGAAAATAAAATGTATCCCTATAAAATGATACCTACTCATGAGCTCATGGAAAGCGATTTTGATAGAAAAACGTATTTTTGTGGACAAATGATGGCAATGTTAGATAACGATCCTCACTGGATGAGAGAAAAACATACGTAATATCCTGAAAAGGTTAATGTTTGGGCAGGAATTGTTAGAGATCATGTCATAGGTCCCTTTTTCATTATTGGCAATTTAAATGGCGATAATTATTTAGCACTGCTCCAAAATAATGTCTTGCCAACTTTGACAAACTTATATCCTGATCCAGCAAGCCCACAACTTCCAGCGAATATGATATGGTTTCAGCAAGATGGGGCACCGCCCCATTACCAAATCAATGTCCGGCAGTACCTCAACCGAGTATTTCCAAATCGGTGGATAGGGAGGCGTGGATCGATGAAATGGCCAGCACGATCCTCTGACCTGACGCCATTAGACTTCTTCTTATGGGGTTATGTCAAAAAGATTGTATACAAAACTACACCCCTCGACTTAGCTAACTTAAGAAGACGAATAACGCTTGCAATTAGATCGGGCACGACTGAGATGTTCAGTAACGTTAGAAGAAATTTCTATTTAAGATTAGGATGTTGTCAAGACGTTCGCGGCGAGCACATTCAACATCTCCTTCATTAATGTTTTTTTTTGTTTCTTACATTATCAAGAAATAAACAGTATTACTTATTAATTTTTTAGTGTGTTGTTAATTTTTGCAATAAATCTATTTCCGAAACAGCTGAAGATAGGTATAGGATATTGTACATGAAATATGTCTAAAATTTTTTGGAGAATCCAAAAATTAAATAATATATAGGGTGTTGCATTTAAAATAAGAAAGTTAGTATTGGCCACTGTTACATGACAGACCCTGTATAATAAGTTTCTATTGAAAAAAATGGGCAACTAGAAATACCAATCGAGTTATTCGAGCGTTTTTTCGGACACGCCCTCATGTATTTATTATCGACTTTATTCCATTTGGCTGATACACACTGTATGTAGATACTTATTAATAAACAAACACTGTTAAATGCAGACCAGTTATTTTAATTTTTCTGTATTAACCGACAACATTCGATTCCCCGAGGGTGGTCGCTATTGAGAGATTTTACTGTAATTAATTAGTTATAATAGATATAATAATTTACCAAGCTAGTTCGCTCAGTGTAGAAAATAAGCAGGTTTTCTCTGTGTATTAAGTTGTGTATTCCTAGAATGCGTTTTGTGAAAATGAGCCAGTCAATATCAAAGGGATCATGTCGCTTCTCGTTGGTCGTAGTTCTCTGACAAAACATCAATCTGCGATTTTCTGAAATACATGACGTGGTCTCCAGTACGGACCTGCATATACAGTATCCCCTTATTGTTTACTATTGTATCCAAACCGCAGACAACTAAGGCCCAGTCTGATTTCAACCCTTGTGTTTAACACTTCCCGGTAAATTTATATTTGTTAATTTAGTTCGTGAGGGGTGCAACCCTGGGGATGTGACGTAGCGCGTAACAGTCTAATGTGCCTTATACGGGTGGGGTTTTTAATTAAAACTTATTATAAGGGCGAAAAGTAGTAGGTATAAATGGACCTATTACGCGGTGTAATATTCAAAACTCACCATATTTATAAGGTTGCTTGCGAATTGCGCCACGTCGCCACATATTGTATTTGATTCACGAAAAGAACTAGTTGTTTGTATTTTTCTGCTTTAAGCTGTAATAATACCGCATGTTGACGCGAGACTGCCTTAGGGAAATTATATGAGTAACCAGACAGAATATAGCTTTGGAGGAATATTTTATTTACTTTCTAACAATTTTTATTTAAACAAGGGTGTCCGTCGTAGCCTAAGGTTCTATATTGTCGCCCACCCTTTTCTTACTATTTATCTCTTGGAAAAACTAAAAATCCTGTACAGGGTGTCTCTTAATAATATGGTAATATTTAAGAAGGTTATCCTCAGGTCCATTTTGAGAAAAAAATGCCTTTTGATGCATAGACGATTCGTACTACGTTTCACAAAAATATATAGGGTCATGAAAAAGTTACCATAAAAAAAATATTTTTTTCTTAAGACTTTAGCACCCTGTAGTTTAACAGTTAAGGCTTTTAGGACATATGTTTAAATGAAGCTTTTTCTCAAAATGAACGCAAGAATAACCTTCTTAAATAGAACGCTTGTTTCATCTTTTACTTTGGATGCTCGGACATCGGCTGCCAATGCACATCTCTATAGGCAGCAGGAGGTCTCACATCTCGACAAAGACTTGGAAGAAAGTCTGTCTTGGGGTGACAGTAACAACAACAACCTGGGAAGCCTTGAACATCGAAGGCATGTTGGTGACTTGAGTCTATTATAAAAATATTTTCATGGCAAGTTGTCAACCAAGAGCGGTGTATAGTAGAAATACACGACGAGCCACTGCAGCCCACACGTACGTAGTTCAGCTGAGTGTCCCTCGAACGACACTGTTTAAAAATGTTTTTATCTGGAGAACGTCATCACTTTGGAACGACCTAACTGAAACCGTGTTCCTCGACGAGTGTAATCTCCATCGTGGTGGAGAAGGTGATGGAAAAGGTAGCCCAAGAGGAACAAGAAATCCAGAGTTAAAAGAACAAGTTCTGGGTGACATTGTTGATAATCTATCTAAAAGCACGCGGCTTAACTAGGCACAACAAAATAGGTTGTTCATGAAACTCTTAAAAAGAACAACTGCTCCATCCCTTTCATATCCAAGATTGCAAGATTAAATTATGCAACACTTTAAAGAAAATCCCCATTTTGCCGCAACTGTTTTATTTACCGGCGAAGTTGGCTGTACTAGAAACGACCCAATAAATTGTCATAATCTAAGTCTGTCATAAGGAAAATCCCCATGCAATAACACATCAACAAAGGTTTATGATTCATGTGCGGGTGGGGATCGTTGGGAATCATTAGGTTGGTCCCTTCGTTTTAGAAAAAAAGGTAAATGGTGCATTATAGTTGGATAATGTATGGATTAATCGAGGTATTGACATATTTAAATATTACTAGTCAAACTTATTACACCCTGTATGCTGTGAATTTTTACACATTTTTAATTTAAAAACATAATTTGTTTTAAAACCTTATCTAATTTCCCTACTTAACCAAAAAGGTGCTTGGAAACCTAATTAAATTAATTAGTAACCCACGCCCTAAACTAATAACAGGGAATTTTCTTAATTTTCCGAATATTTTGCATTCAAAATTTCCGTATAATCAACTTTCGTTCTTTTATTACCTTAAATTATTAATTAATATACGGCCGCTACCGCCTCCGGGTAATTTCGTAAATAATTTTTGTTAGTTTTTGAAATTATCGCAGGGCAGATTTAATTACATTTTCCTAATTATCTTTTTGTACGTTCGTACATAATTTGTCGGTATTGTTACACAAAAAAAATCTTGTCCCAATCGTAAAAGTTGTTGAGTTCTGCTAAGAGTATGTTTAATCTAATATTTTCGTAATCTTTACCACACAGTATCGGTCATTATACAGGGCGAGTGGAGGGGAATGCACCAAATTCTAGGAGTGAATTCTACACGTACCTACATATAAGGGCCAACAATATATTTTTATTTGTTTTCAAGTTATACAATGTTTTAAAACTCTACGTTTATATTGTTGTTGATTTTACCAAAAAAAGTTATTCTTTATAAAAAGTTCTACTTGATGCGCAAATAATATTGACATATCAAAGCTTAAGATATCATGTACAGGGCGGCAAAAAAATATAGAAACACAAAATTACGTCAGGAGGGGAGTACCCTCAATTTTTATTTTAGAGCCAATTGTTATAGGAAAACTTTACTAAGGACTACAAAACGTGGTGAGATACAATTTTTCGTTGAAAAATTTTAATTTATAGGGTACCATCAAAAACACGTTGAAAACCAATTACGTAAAAAAATAATGCGAGATTATTTCATGTTCTAAAATCAACCTATCTACCTATCAGGAATATTAAAAACATTTAATTTCCTTAGAGCAAAAATAAATTGTGAATGTGAATAATAAACAATATTTTAGCAATTACATGATAAAAGTGATCTAAAAACAGATAGTTCAAAGTGAAAAATTATGTCTCCACATGCCCCCCTTCTTATTCCATGCAAACTATAGTACGCCTTGTAATTTCTCTTACTGTCGCCCGTATCATATTGGGAGTGATTTCTTGGACACAGTTCGTTATTACTGCTTCAAGATGGTCAACATCCTGAAAAGGTCTATGCCCTACACCATTTCTTTTAATCGGCCCCATAGCAAGAAGTCCAGGGGTGTGATGTCAGGCGACCTGGCTGGCCAAGGAATATGATTAATTGAACGTCCGCCTATCCAACGGTGCGGAAATACTTCATTCAAATACCCAGTCACTGTGTTAGTACTATGGCATAGGACTCCATCATGTTGATACCAAATTGTACGTCTTATATTTAGTGGCAGCTCGTCAAGAAATTGAGACAACTGGTTCCTTAAGAAGTCCAGGTAAATGGCAGCATTTATATTTTGTCGGAAAAAGTATGGTCCAACGATCCGATCATTAAAAATGCCACGCCAAACATTGGTTTTAAATGAATATTGACTACGGCATTCGATTATAAAATTTGGATTGTTGTCACTCCACCACCGACAATTTTGGGAGTATACCACGCCGTTGGAAGTAAACATGGCTTCATTCATTCATTTGTTGTGTTGTTTCTTAAATACATTTTTGACGGAACCAATAGCTTAAAATTTATTCATTTCGTTTGCTATAGTGGCGCTACATACCATTTTGTCAGGGTGTCTAGTATTAAATATGAGTGCGGCTTCCCTAATAGGTTTATAGTGATCTCCGACGATAAGTACAATTTCTATTTTCTCCTGCAGCGTTAACTTTACAACCATGACGAAACTAACGAAAAACTCTTTTTAATAATTCGAAAAATAGTAAATGATTCTTGACTAACATGTCAATATTCGTTACTATAGTATTGCACATAGTTATTGCAAAATTGTTGCAGGTAACTGTTAAAGAAATAAAATAAAAAAATATTTTCCAAAGGCACCCTGTAAATTAAAATATTTCAACGAAAAATTGTATCTGACCACGTTTTGCAGTCTTGCTCTAAAATAAAAATTGAGGGTACTTCCCTCTTAACGTAATCATGTGTTTCTATATTTTTTGCTGCCCTGTATCTTAAGTTTTGATATGTAAATATTATTTGCGCATCAAGCAGAACTATTTATAAAGAATAACTTTTTTTCGTAAAATCAACATTAAAGAAAACTCCCATATGTCTAGAACTTTTCTGGGCACGCTGTATAATGGAAATTTAAAACCATCTTTACCAGTTGCCCATTCAGTGACAATGAAAGAAACATACAGGGATTGATCATAATTTATTGACGCGACTTTTAAAGTGTGTTAGTCAGCAATTTCGGATCGATTTTCCAGACACCATGTATATTCTAGATTTGGTGCGTTCCTCCCGACAAACGCTGTATGGTTACTAATCTACACTGGTGAACGAAATTCTTAAACTAAAGAACTGTTCACTGTTAATTAATTTTTATATAGAATATTAAAAAGTGAGAGTTATACATTTACATATTGTGACTATAGATTTGGCAAGGGTCTAGCGACACTTAAAGCACCGGTTCCCGTCAGATCACCGAAGTTAAGCGGTGTCGAGCGCGGTTAGTAGTTGGATGGGTGACCGCTTGGAAAACACCGCGTGCTCTTGTCTTAGGGAAGAGTGTAAAATGAATCGACATCAAAACCATCCTATTCACGCCGGACAGGCCGGATGAGATCGGATATCTCGTAGGATGAAGGTGCCGTTTTACACTCCCCAGTCGGTAGACCGCACGATTAAAAACCGTACGGTCGATGACCGGTTCAAGATGGCTTCTGATACGCCGACGACCGTAAAAAATAGTAAAATAAAAAAAAGACTATTGATATTTAAAAATTTCGTCCACAGTTTGACACTTAACAATCTAGCAAATAAGACAATAATCATGCTTACATCCTGCCCAGGTTGGCTTACCGACGGATGATCCCCCTTCACATTTTGCAAGGCTTTGTTTGCGGGGGCAGTAGGGGTCCGTGCCTCGGAAGGCACCAAAGCCCCCGCACTGCTGCCTGCCGGGGATTTTGCTTGGGGGCTGCCTGTGGTCCTGCAACAAAAGAAAAAGTAGATATTCATCTTTATTTAGTACCATATGTTACCAACAATCGCCATTGCTGTAAAGAGGGTTGCTGACCCAGTCATTTTATGATAAATTGTTTTTGGGTGGAAGCTCATTATCGTATCAAAAAACAAATTTATTCTTAACTTATAGTCTTAAGTTTAACTCAGTTAATCTCAGAATTTTATTATTTCAATAAAGTTATTTTTAGTCTCACGATGTATCAAAATTTGTCAAAAAAATGCGATCTTGCCATTTAAGGAAATATTTTTTTTTAATTAGCGCCCAATCTGCAAACAACTCGTTTACTTTTTCCACATATTTTTCTTAGTTAAACTAATTCCTAAAACGTTGCTTTACGAACTATAGGTCTCTATCTTTAAATAAAGAATTTAGCCTATGTCATGTATTAAAAAAATAACCCTGGATAATTAGGTTTTAAGGGTTAATGAAATAAATTTAATCTATAAAGAATTATATGAAAATGTCATCAGTTATTATTTTGTGAAACGCCCACACCACTGGAATTCATTCCCCTGACGTGAATTGATCCCAAATTAAAATCAATAGATCAATGGATTTGTGACCTGTCCAGCATGAGGATCTATAAAGGCTAAAATGAACAAATACTAGCTCAAAGATCGGGAAACTTAATAACTTAGTTATTCGATACAGGATTAGGCCCATGGACCAAAAAATTATGAAGTAGAACTTATCAATATAAATCCTTAACTTAAGTCTTAACAAAAGATATCACGTTGCGGTGTTCAGTTCCTTATAGTAACTTTTCCTCCTCTACAAGCTGATCGGGTTAGTTTTTTAATCCGAGGTCTCGGATTCGAGCGACCATCATCAACTTTTTTATTTTAAATACGGACCTGGATTTTTTATTCCACTATTTAATAGGCTTTATAAGCCTAAAATAAAATGTCATGAAAAAGTCATATCATCACATTTGATTTTTTTGAGAAAATCCTTATTCATTGAGGAATTACGGAAAAACGCCATCTAGTGGCCACCATTAGAATCAATATGGTATAGTTAGTAGATCTACGTGTAGAGGAAAATAAGGGCTTTTTTTCAAGACCAAGTTGAATAAAATGGGTTTATCCAAAGCAGACATATCAGCGTTTGAAAAAAAAAAGTTTAACCTTCTCCCACCACTTTATTATTGAAAATAGAAAAAAACGATTCCTAACATAGAGTTGCATAATTTTATGAAGAATACAATGCTTATATTTTTAACATATTTTTATTAGGAAAAATGAAGAGAAAATCGGCATTTATATTTTGAAAGTTCTCTATTGCGGTCATTTTTCGAACTTGAAAATAATTTCCAGCAATTTCTCTTGGCCGCTTTTATCGATATATGTTTTTTCCCAAAGTCCTAGTGTTATTACTTTCTGAGATATAGCCGATTACCTCCTTAGGTGGAACACCCGGTACATAATTTTAAACTTAAAAAATTTAATATATATTTGAAGACAAAACTTGAATTTAATGTCGATAATTGTACTAATTCTGCACAAATTTAAAAATTCAGGCCTATTTAAAACTATACATGCCGAAAAATCTTGTACGCCCATGGAGAAGACGGTTTTGATTGATTTATTATTTCGCATCATTTAAAGATAGACTATAATGACATTTTAACGGTAGGGAACTTATTCACAAAGTATTTGAGCATGGCTATATTATAATCTTTAGAATCCCCTGTTATAAAATTTAATAGTAAAAGTTTCACTTTATGTGCTGCAAACTCGTCTGAAGTGGAATCATAAAATCGTTTCATCTCACGTCTAAGAGAACTGAAGAACTACCGTCAAATTCCCATAATATTATTGCCAAACTATTTAAATAAATATGCTAACTTTCCAGTTTATCTTAAATGGATTCTCGAAATGAATCTTTGAAGTTATAAACAAAAATCGAGCCGTGGAATTGGAACTATTCCGTATATTTCTGCAAGTTTAGCGTCAACTAAAGTTCAATTTAAACTTCGTAAGAGCTTCACTATTAACATAACCTTAAAGTTTAATGGATCACTATTAAAATAAGAGCTTTTACTGATAGCAAAGTAAGATAAAATTTTATAACTTGTTTGGCTAATGGAATAAATCTTGATTGTATGATTCGCACGCGCCTCCTAGAAAATGTCGGAAAAATGTTTATTTTTTAGTTTCATACAGTTATTTGGCTCTTCACATGACCTACTGACTTGATCCAAAATCTGACCAGACATCTCTGCAATAAAATGACTCAATTGTCAAAGGCAGTATACATAGTGTTACATTTTTTGTGGTATCAACCCTTTCACTCACCTACACTTGTTTTTGGGTTACCCTGTATAAATACTGATATGATATTTGGACTCCCCGTTCTTTTCTTATTCTCTGCCCTTGTCATCGTTTTCTAGTTATTGGCGGAAAGAGCCGTCGATGCAAAAAGTATTATTCAAGTAACAAAATTAAAAAAATATTAGATGACCGGGACATTTCATATACAGGGTGTTTCCTAACCTCTCTGAAAAAATAAAGAAGGTGAATTCCCACCTTATTTTAAGACGAAAATGTAGTATACAAATTTTTCGCGTGTCGCTTCGTTTTCGAAATACAGGGTGGTAAAAAAAAGTTTGTATTTTTTTTTCATTTTATTAATTAATTCCAAACGATATTCTAATGATATTTGTTAAACATAACGGATTAGAGCACTTTAATTTGGGTTAATTTTAAATTTACAATTAGTTCATTGGCGGGGATTTAGGTAAAAGAGTACCTTAATTTTTTAGTTATTTTTCGTATTTTCATCATTATGTTGCGTCAAATGATACGAGTAGGCTTTGCTTCGTTCCATGGCAACCACATTTGTTTTCTCCGTAACATTTGTCTCCTGTTTAACATCTTTCAAATAATATCCTTTTAAATTGTTTTTGAATTTATTTGTACTACATTACATACTTTTCATAATGGCTGAGTTTACCAATCAAGAAATGGCTCAAATTCATTTTATGCACGGTTTGGCAAATGGAAATGCGTTAGAGGCGAGGCGTTTATATGCAGAACGTTTTCCTAATAGGGAAAGGGGAAAAAAAAGTCAAAAAGTCTTTCTCCACTAATTTAATAGTGAGCTATTAAAGGCTCAATTTTAAAATTAAATTGTCTCTACATGTTTCAAAGGTAGTAACCTTCATCTTCAGGAGACCAAAGTAGTGCTGCAGTTATTATTAGCAGTAGAGAGAAAACTGTTGGTGGAAAATGACGTTGATGGAGCTTTTTTTATTTAAAAATATTTTGACAAGATATTAATAATTGAATGTAATCAGCATGCTAAAATTGGAATTGAAAGTGGAATGTTATATTTAAATCAAAGTTTATGAAAAGACACTGTCAATCTGTGGTCGAATTTAAAAAGGGAAGATATTCGTTATTTGAAAATCATACGTCAGGATATATAAAAAGGATCTTTTGGACATTCTAGATCTTGTTAGAGAAAGATTTTTGTTTGTGATTTGTTTTATGAGAAATACTGTAATAAGAAAGAAATTTGTAATTAGTAATGAAATAAAATTATTAATAATGTCTGTACTTACATAATGTTGAAATTTAAAAGTACAGACTTTCTTATTACAGAATTTCTCATAAAACAAATCACAAACAAAAATCTTTCTCTAACAAGATCTAGAATGTCCAAAAGATCCTTTTTATATATCCTGACGTATGATTTTCAAATAACGAATATCTTCCCTTTTTAAATTCGACCACAGATTGACAGTGTCTTTTCATAAACTTTGATTTAAATATAACATTCCACTTTCAATTCCAATTTTAGCATGCTGATTACATTCAATTATTAATATCGTGTCAAAATATATTTAAATAAAAAAAGCTCCATCAACGTCATTTTCCACCAACAGTTTTCTCTCTACTGCTAATAATAACTGCAGCACTACTTTGGTCTCCTGAAGATGAAGGTTACTACCTTTGAAACATGTAGAGACAATTTAATTTTAAAATTGAGCCTTTAATAGCTCACTATTAAATTAGTGGAGAAAGACTTTTTGACTTTTTTTCCCCTTTCCCTATATTTCAACTCCACTTCGAGAATGGACTATTTCTTTAAGTTTTCCTAATAGACGAGTACCGTGTTCGGAAACATTTACAAGATTGCACCTCAGGTTAGAGGAAACAGATAGCTTTGCAAAAAGCAAAATAGGCGGCCGACCACTTACAGCTAGAACCGCACAACTTGAGGAAGGGTCTTAAACATGGTGGAAAATTTTCCAAGCACTAGTACGAGGAAAATCGGGAACGAGTTGAATGTGAGTTACAAAACAGTATGGAGTATCTTAAAGGACTATTTACTTTATCCTTATCACGTACAAAGAGTGCAAGCTTTGTTGCCTAGGGACTTTCCAGCTCGAGTTAATTTTTGTAACTGGTTTCAAGAAAATTCTTTAAGGGTCCCACATTTTTCGGCAAAAATACTATTTACAGATGAAGCGAATTTTTCCAGACAAGGCATCATAAATTTTCACAACAATCATATTTGGGCGGAAGATAATCCTCATGCTATCATCGAAGGACATCACCAGTATACATTTTCTTTTAATATTTGGGCAGGGATTATTGGAGATAGCTTAGTTGGACCGTATTTTTTTCCAAATCGACTTACTGGTGATGTCTTTTACAACTTCCTTAGAGATGAATTGCCACAATTGATGGAAGCAACGCCATTAAGAACAAGAACTTTAATGTGGTTCATGCATAACGGCGCTCCCCCTCACTTTGTAGTACGTGTTAGAAACTATTTAAATCAACAATATCCTGCTCGTTGGATAGGTGGAGGAGGACCTCACCCATGGCCACCCCGTTCGCCGGATTTGAATCCATTGGATTTTTGTTTCTGGGATCACCTTAAGCAACTCGTTTATACTACTCCTATTGAAACTGAAGATCTTCGACTGCGTATTATTGATGGTTTTAATACGATTCGTGCCAGTCCGGAAACTTTTCAACACGTAAGAGACAATTTAGCACGTCGTATACTTGGGTGTTTACTGGCTCATGGAGGACATTTTCAGCAATTTATTTGACTTTTGTTCATGTAAGTTCATTATTAAAAGTTTTTAAATCAAATATTAAAATTATTATTATTGCTTTATTAATTTTTTTTAACGAAAAAGAAGCGACATGCGAAAAACTTTTATACCACATTCTCGTCTTAAAATAAGGTGAAGATTCACCTCCTTCATTTTTTCAGAGAGGTTAGGAAACACACTGTATTATTTTATTTTCCGTTTAACTCTTTTTACGTTTAGTGTCAAATAATTTTGTTAGTTAATGTTTCCAATGTTGATTAGAGCTATTTAATGGTAGTTGAGTTTACAAACCAAGAAGAATATGCTGATATGCATTATATGTATGGCCTTGCCAATGGTAGTTCCTTTGAAGAAATACGACTCTATCGTCCCAAAAAAATGTTCAGGAGAGTGAAAGTGTTGATAGCCCAGAAAATTTAACAATCTGTATGACTCAATTTAGACATTTTACTGTAGAGATTCCAAAAACTAATAAGAGTACCAAATTTGAAATAATTATATCGGAAAATACGGGAAAAAAACGAAAAAAACTAAAAAAAAATTAAAGTTTTGACATCCTGTATATCAAAAATGAAGCCTGTTTGACTGCATGTTTGTGAGTATTTTTTTCCTATTCTGATCAACACTATAACTCCCTTAAATATCTAGGTGACATTCATTACATTACATTACACATACATATTATATACAATGTTTTAGAGTGTTAGGAGTAAAATAACAATTTCTTTTAATCTAGCGAATTTGGGACACCCTATGTAAGATAATCAGACATAGAGGTGTAGTTAGTTGTTACCGCTTATTAGAAAGTCACACAGGTTTCCAATTTCTTATTATCGTAATGGCAACCGAAGGGACAAAAGAAAGTTAAGCAAAATTAAAAACGAGACGGCGATGATTTTCAGTCGAAAAAGGATATTGATGCGCCTTAAATCCGCAGATAAATCCGTCAAAGCTTTAATGCTCTTAAACCGTTCCGGAGACGGAAAAATGGGTCAAAAATTCGCTTAAGCTTAACCCTTGTCGGCCTTTTCAAATTTATATTAAACGAATAAATCCACCTTGTGCGACTAAAATTATTTTCAACAATTTCTCCTGAATGGTTTCTTTTAAAAGCGAGGTTTAATTATAAAATTCGCGAACAAAAAAAATTGTACGTCATATCTGTAATCTTAAACGTCTTTCTTATGGCGTTGTCCTTTATACTGTCCTGCACCCTCCAGTTTTACTTTCACAGGTGAAAAAACAATTTTTTATAGCCTGCTGATTTAAAATATTGTTTATCTTCCTGTAAAATTTTTAGCCATTCCCGTAACCTATGCCTGTCCCAGCTCTCTTTTTTAATGGCAACCTAGGTTACATAGAGGCTCTATGAATCTATGAAGTTTGCTTATTTCGTACCTCTGTAAAAAAAGACCAAGTAACATTTTTTAGGAACAGTTGAATTTATGTGCTATTCGGAATTATTTTATCAAATGCTACAAAAATGCCCTTCTAACGGTAAGTCTTGGCTGTTAAATAAAAAAATTATTTCTATCGACATGGCCTCAAAACCCTACAGCCGAAAATCGTACCATTTGTTACGCTCGAAACCACTGCAAGCAAACGATAAAGCAAATCAAGAAAGCACACAACCAGAGGATCACAGACAAACTTCATGAATATCTTAACGGCTCAAGATCATTTTGGTGGGTAGCTAAGGCCGTCAGTCAGAACTTTACCAAGTCAACCATTTCACCTCTAACACGTTCTGATGGAACCACTGCGATAAAAGCACAGGAAAAAGCAAACTTACTGGCGGAACTATTATCTTCACATTCAACAGTTAATTTTCAGGGAAAATCTCCACCGAACATTTCCCCTGTAGAATCAAAAATGCCCAAGATTGTTTTTCGGCACCGCCATGTTAATGTTAAGGAGCCTTGGCACCAAGCCACCAGTCATCGTAATTAAGACATGCGCTGACGAATTGACACCGGCTTTTTAACTTATCTTACAAAAAAGGAGTATTTTCTTCTTCGTGGAATACTGCACGAGTCCAGCCCATACCCAAATAAACCTATTCGGGTTGGTTTTACCGTAACGAAATGAGCAACCCTGTCCTTCTTTTGATGCCATGGGATCCAGTTTTTAAAGGCCTTTTCACAGGGCCCTATGCGACTTAAGTTGTCATTTAAAAAAAAAAAGTTGGGGTTGCTAGAACTTAAGGGGTTGAAGGGAAGGGACTGAAAATATTACCGAAATTTAAACAACAATTAAGCCAATTTCCGTGTTCCAGCGTTTTTTCTGATAGTAAAAATTTGACCTTTGAAAAACCCTGTAGATTTTCAAAGCTAGAGCGGTAGGCATCCATGTCTTGCCAATATCTTTAAAATCATTTGTTGCTAAAATAAATCAATACGGTGCTGCGTCGCGGGAATTAAATGTCGCGTTAAACCACTAAAAACACATAAACCGCTTTGTTTTATGATATTCTATTAAATACTAAATTAAATTTAACCGTCAGTTAAAGGAGTTTTGGTGAAATGTTTACATGAAAGTATTCTATTGATCCTGACAGAGAAGGCGGCAAAAATTTCTTAATAACGCGTACTTTAAACAAAAATTAAAAATATTTAGATGACAACAAACAATACTTACTCTAACTGAGCTCTGCAGATCCAATTGAATCCGGACATCGTCAACAAAGCATGAAAAGAAGAAAAAAAATGAATTAGTAACGCTAATACAAATGCAAAATCAAATTATATGTATAATATTTGTAATTTTAGGTTGCATTTGTGATCTGGGTTATATGCCTGTTTGAGGAGACGTATGTCAACCGCAATACAGTGAATAATCGTCAACATATTTTCGTGTACCTTGTGTCAATACCACAGCTTATAAACTATAGTTTATAAGCTGTGTCAATACTCTGTCTGGGGTGGCAGTAACAAAGTAGAATTTAATGTTAAAAAACCAAACCAGTAGTTTTTTCAAAAAAGTTTACTTTTAAGAAACAGATCAAATATTCCCAGTCCTCACGGTAACAATTTACATGTATCATTGGTGTGCTGTTTTAGAGGGTAGAAGGGTGTCGATTTTTCGACAAAAAGTATATTAGTGCTTATTTTAAATAGGGTAAAAGTGGGAGAGACGCCACAGATTCCTTATCTCGCGATGTATAAGAGATAGCCCAATACTTTATACTGGAAATAACTCCTTATCGACGCTGTCGTCGTAACGAGTCAGTGACTCGGCTGCCCTTGAGTGCATTATGTATTGCTAAGAAATATTTTTTTATGCCATAAGTACAGCGGAGATAAGTTGTAATAATAATAATAATAATAATGTTTTGTTTTTAACATGATAAAAAAATATTTTTGTATCATTGTTCATACTGAGTGATATTTGAACTGTATGTCATCTATCCTCCAAAATGAGGAGAGACGCCACGGCTTATATAATATGTTTTTTTTTGAAGAAGTAGTCCATATCTCGAAGTGGAGTGAATATTTATAAATAAATGAAACGCAAAGTCTGCTTCACTAATTTATTGTCACCATTGGTTAGATGTTAAGAAACAAAAAGGGACATGTTTCGAGAGCAGTAGCTCTCATCTTCAGCTTTTCAATTGCTCAGTAGGTGACATAATTTGTGTAAAAGGAAATCTGTAATAATAGAAATAAATATTGTAGTTGACTCAGGTCAGGTGGTTTCTTTTTGACCTGAGTCAACTACAATATTTATTTCTATTATTACAGATTTCCTTTTACACAAATTATGTCACCTACTGAGCAATTGAAAGGCTGAAGATGAGAGCTACTGCTCTCGAAACATGTCCCTTTTTGTTTCTTAACATCTAACCAATGGTGACAATAAATTAGTGGAGCAGACCTTGCGTTTCATTTATTTATATTTATATAATATGTGTTTTACTATTAAATTTGAACAAGGTATTTACTATTTCAAGACAAAACATAACAATTTTTATTTTTTATTTTATATCAGTAAAATCATTTTAACATCAATTTTCAACATCTCCTACATTAATGTTTTTTTTTGTTTTTTACATTATCAAGAAATAAACAGTATTAGTACCAATCGACGTGTCCGAGCGTTTTTTTTTGACAAGCCCCCCATGTATTTATTATCGAATTTATTCCATTTGGCTGATACACACTGTATATTTTCATGTTTATGATATAGCCTGCCCGCACAACGACGACATTCCTGAGGTCGTGTTCCCCAACGTGAATTTTTGCTTATCCATAAAAAAATACACTCTCAATTTTATGCTTTTAGCAATTTTTGTCGTGATGTTAAAACTCTATGTCCGTCATTGGTCTGAACAAAGAACTACAAAATCGTTTTAATTGTGAATCGTATCATCCGATTGTCGACAGAAAACGTTGTTTAATTGCAATTAAACCAAAATGAGGGTATTTTTACGATCAACTGCAAAAGGGTACAACAAAACGGCAATCCGTTTTCGGAAGGGAAGGATTTTAAAAAAAGCTTTATTTGTTGAGGCAAATTGCACCCAATCTCTTTGGGTTAACTTCGAATGGGAGAAATAATAATTAAGGCAGTACAGCAAAAAAGTCAATTGATTGTATTTGTTTGCCTAACAATTCGGATTTAATTTGTAATCAAGTGCGTTGCTTTCTAAATACACTACAATACATGCAATTTTGTAAAATTGGGCTAATTTGAAATAAACTTTTTAAGAGTGTAGGGGACACCTTATGCAAGGTCAATTGAATTAGCGACAAATTCGCTTTATAAAACCTCCCTTACACGAAAAGAAAGTCAAAATGCCGCCTTTCTCGCTGCTTAAACAATAAAAACAAAAAAAAAAGTAATTGAACAAAAGATAATTTTGGAACCGCTGTCTACACGGACCCGGCTTCATGTGGCCTTTACCGGAAACATTATCATTTATAATTACCATCGTATCCATTAAGACCAAACAGTATCTCTTTAATGTTTTAACGACATCTAGCAACCAATGGTAACGGTGTTGTTAAGAAGTCGTTTATTCCGTTTTAAGCATGAGGCAACGCTCAGGTTGCGAGCGAAATAAACTGTGGAAAGAGCTTGTCTTTACAACGTAAGAAAAAAATTATTTGCGTGTAGTTACCCCGCATGTCATAACAATGTGAGCAAATAATATAGTCACGCAGTAATGATAATTAATTGGAATGTAGTTGTGCGTGAGGACGATCCATCACAAATGAATATAAAATAATAAGGTACAATGCAGAACGTTTTTCGTTTTGTTTATTAGGTTTTTCATCGAAACAAAGTAGACATGCGATCAAGTGATGGGGTAATAATAACACTTTTGCATTAACATGTTTATATACGATTGCTCATTTCTTTGGTCAGTCTTTGTACGTGCATACTTAGAAAATTCTACTTTACAACGGTAAGTTCTGGCAAATGGTAGTAGTTTTCTTACAATATTTCGATATTCAGATGTAAGCTGGGCCCAAAACTCTAACAAAGTAGGCGAGTTAAAAGTAGTTTTTAGGTTCCCATCAGCTGCTATATCAATGTTTAGTTTTAGGGTTAGGTATTGATGTAAATTTTCGGTTGTGACTAAGAATGGATTGCGTAGCCAGCTAAGATCCTCTTCTCGTGTTGGAAAATATTCTTTGAATAAAGCCCGTACATTCTAAAGGTGGTTGGTTATATCTAACGTAGTTTCTGCTGAAAGTGAAGTCTTTGACTCGGTTACAAAATCATGGAGGGTATAAAAGCACTCAGTTGTACCTCTGATTATACAGAATTCCCAAAACTGTATTTTTTTAACCTGGACTTTAATTTTGTCATAAAGATAGTCGCTTTCATTTTACAAAGAAGTTAGTAGAGGTTAGACTGTTATAGCATGTCTCACAAAAATTGTTCTTGTGTTTTTTCTTTCAGATTTTAAAGTTAAAATTGTGCATATCTAAAATATTAATTGGTTAAATTACCATGTTTGCTTCATTTCTTCTTCCAGAGGTACTGGGAACAGAGGGATTGTGATTTATAATTTTCCCAATAACTATAATATCTCACAAGGAAATTATCTCAAAAACCACCAAAAGCACTAAAAAATGCCTCGAAAAAAAACTCATTGACTCAAGTCGCTAACCTGCCTTAAATGTTCAAGGCTTTCCAGGTTGTTTGTCAGATCATGGTCACCGATCCAGCGAATGGCTCTTCTTTGAATGGAATCTAGCAATCTCAGGGTTAGATTAGGAGCAGAGCCCCAAAAATGCGAGTTTAGATATATTTAGGGTATAGATTATTACAGTTTTTTTAGCACCCTCTCGCTGATATTCTTATTATAATATAATATTCATTTTCTTCTGAAATACCTAAACTGGCAGTGACAAACGATTTCGTTCCATGTAAGGTGCGTGTGAACCGAACTTTTCCACTGTTGATAGTTTATTTTTGCATATTACTCGGGACTGTTTATACAGACTGGGGCGTTTTCATTTTTATTCTTTTAATCTGCCTTCGTTTTTATTACCGCATAAAAAGTTATTTTCTTTTGAAGATGGTTATCTTACTTCTCTGATTCTTTGCGTTTAGGGTGGTACAGTTTGAACTTGTCTGGATTTAGAGATTCTTTGTTGGTTGTTTGGATAGGATGGCAAGACAAAAGAACGAAATATGAAAGTGTAAATAAATGTATCAGAGAAGGAAGGAGGCAAACACTTAGTAGCTTATTAATTAGAAATTATCTGTAACAACTCTCATCATACAGTGTGTATTAGCCAAATGGAATAAATTCGATAATAAATACATGGGGGGTGTCCGAAAAAACGCTCGGACACATCGATTGGTATTATTAGTTGCGCATTTTTTCCAATGAAAACTTTTTATACAGGGTGTGTCATGTAACAGTGGCCAATACTAACTTTCTTATTTTAAATGCAATACTCTGTATATTATTCAATTTTTGGATTCTTCAGAAAATTTTAGACATATTTCATGTACAATATCCTATACCTATCTTCAACTTCGGAAATATTAAGTGTTTTTAGATTTATTGCAAAAATCAACAACACACTAAAAAACTAATAAGTAATACTGTTTATTTTTTGATATTGTAAAAAACAAAAAAAAAACATTAATGTATAAGATGTTGAAAACTGATGTTAAAATGTTTTTTCCGATATAAAATAAAAAAAAAGGTATAAATAGTTTTGTTTACTTTTGTTTAAAACGCCTGGCCTTAGCAAATTGTTGTCATTTTTTCATTAATGGCAATTTAAATGGCGATTATTATTTAGCACTGCTCCAAAATAATGTCTTGCCAACTTTGACAAACTTATTTCCTGATCCAGCAAACTCACAACTTCCAGCGAATATGATATGGTTTTAGCAAGATGGAGCACCGCCCCATTACCAAATCAATGTCCGGCAGTACCTCAACTGAGTATTTCCAAATCGGTGGATAGGGAGGCGTGGGTCAATAGAGTGGCCACTCAGATCGCCTGATCCTAATCCACTGGATTTTTTTTATGCGGGCTACGTCAAAAGTTTAGTTTATAAATCTAAACCCATCTCGGTAGATACACTGAAGGAGTCTATTCGACGAGTAATAAGAGAAATATCCTCACAAGTAGTACTAAATGTACAACAGGAATTTCTAGATCGATTGATCCACTGCAGAACAGTTGGTGGAGGACATTTTCAACATCTTATTAAATAGTTTCTTTTCATTCTTTGTTGTTTGTTTATTTTGTTTTAAAATTGTTAAAAAATTTACAATTGTTAATATTTCGTAAACGGCTGAAGATAAGTATAGGGCATGATAAATGAAACATGTCTAGAATTGATTGTAGAATATAAAAATTTAAAATATACAATATGTTTCAATAAAAAAATTAAAGTTGACACATGTAGCACTTTTATGGTCTACCCTGTACAACACCTTTTTTAAAAAAAAATTCATTTCAAAAAAATAAATTTGAAAGAGGGCGGTTTTCCATATAAAAGGCTGATCCGTTTCTTTATCATAAGCCTAAATACGAATTTGAAAGTCCGTCGATCAGCTGAGAAACGTTTAAAACCTTTTTGTGTTTTCCTGAAAATTCCCTAATAGAGGATTAAACTAGTTTTGAAATTAGGCGCATCAAGTATAAAAAAAACATCTGTGAGGGGTATTCCTAAGAAAAATAATATCACGCATATAGGTCAAAGTTCATTTTTTGTACTTTCCAAGAAAGAGACTACGATTTAAGGTATGATTTTTCTATGCGGGTCCAAGGAAAAATGTTTGGGGATGAATCTACTTTTACGACAAAAGGTATTGTTTCATCTTAAAATTGCAGGTGATGATCAGATGAAAACCCAAACTTTATTATTGATAACAAAAATCAGTACTATCAAAAAATAACCGTGAGGTCTGGCATACTAAACGGGAAATCAATAAGGCCGTATCTTTTCGAGAAAATTTAACTGGCGTCATTTATTTAAATTATTTGGAAAATGAATAGGAGATATTTTGGACAACATGGCATTCGAAGAACGATATAATTTATGGTCTCAACATGATGGATGCCCTGTCCATTCCACTAGAGATGTATCTCAATTGCTAAAGAGGACATTTGGTAACAAATCGGTAACCTCCTCGCTCCCCAGATGTTACACCGCTAGATTTTTTCCTATCTAAGCCAAAAGTATACAAAGTTCGGCCCTCTAATAATATTTTACAGCTTTAAAATTCAATAGGATTTCACTGCAGAAATATTCCTGTAAGGGCGTTGCGACCTACTGTCACCGAATTTTATCAGCAGACAATTAAATGCAAGTTATGTCAGTACTTTAAGCATTTGACAGTTGAAAAGTTTTTAACTTAACGGCATGAAACTGTACACAAATCCCTATAATTTATTTTTTTAGTCACACTTCTAGCTCAATAAATATGTCCTTTACAGGAGAGACAAACTTAAATGAAAACAATGTACGTCATACACAATGAAATTATGATATTCTCGAACATTTATTTTCTGATTTCATGCACAAAGTAGCAATACAAGCAGTTACTTTGTGTACAGTCAGACCTATTTATAATGTTGCCTGGTAGTTTTATCAGCGTAAACTATTTTAATTGCTTACATTTACACCATAAAAGTAAATCAAAAATGCAAAACACAATAAAAAATACTTGCTGCGGAAGAATTTTCTACTGACCTAAGACAAGGATCAGGTCATTAAAATAAGAAAGAAATGCACTTAATGAAAACAATGGTGTACGTACAGAGCCAATCAATAAAAATTACCTTCATAATATATATTTATAGGCTGATGCGAATGCCCAATACCCAATAGAGTATAGGGTCATAAACATTTGTTTATGGCTTTAGTAATATCCGGTCTCGTGTCCTGTTCTTCCGCATAACTTTTATTTTATCGTAAATGCATTTTTAGTGCACTGTGAATTCCTGATTTATTTTTATGGCCCAGGTATTCCCGGCTAAAACGGAAAATGTGATCTGGAATCCGAACGTTTATATTCCAAATGAAAATTCATTTAATAATGCATAGAATATGTTTCTAGTTCCGTATGTTACCTGTGGAGATTACAGTTAACAGGTGGAAATGATATCTGTGAATATGAAAAGTTCCACGCGGTGAACTGGGATACAGCGTCACAACCGGAATTTCGACGTGAAAAGCCCGCGTCAAGTTGATGCGAATAACATAACATGCAGTAACAAACTCATCGCAATTGAACCTCACAAATGAAAAATATTTTTTTGGACCCCTTTATGTGTTTTATTGTAATGTTATACATACTTAAATATTACATCTTGGAGATAAATAGTTGCCAGAAGGACTTTTGTTATTAATGCATATCACAATTGAAGCCTTTGGCGTCAACTCACTTTTTTTGAAATTTTATTTATTTTATTGTGATTTTGATTGCAAAAAGGTTATAACTCAAATCCTCATTTTTTATATGATTTTTAGAAAAGTCACATTTTATCTTAACCTGCTTAATTTAATAGGTTGATAGGTGAGTCAAGGAAACGCAAAAGAAGCAAGAAGAAGATTTATTGCACATATTTATACAAATATACTCTTTGCAAAATAAAAACCGATGCACATCATACCCTTCGAAATATCCGAGTGAGGGAATAACACAATTTTTTTTTCATAAAAACAAGATAAATATACAAAAATTTCGTTTCGTACATTCCATAAATAATAATAATAATAATAATAATAATAATAATAGTATATATTACGTACTTTTTCATACAAAAAAAAATATAAAGAATTTCTATAAAAATATTATACCAATAGCACGCAAATATACTCAAGATAGGTTTAAAGTTTTGATAGACTTGTGCCAAATTATCCTTCATATATTGAGCGTTCAATATTTACTCAAAATTATATTGTTAGTAGAAATTTAAACAAAAACAGAAAAAAATAAAATAAAATAATAATGCTATTCATATCCAATATATCCAATATACAATATACAGACAATGCAAAGATAATACATCAACATCCAACACATATACCTACTAGGTACCAAAACGTATGCCCATTTAGAAAAAATTAAAAAAAAAAAATAAGACTGCAAATGCGACAACAGACGACGTAAACCATGAATTCCTACCTATTTATTCGTTAATTATAATAGTTTTTAATATCTATTATACTATGTATATAATTCCTACTTTCACTAAGTATCCATTTGCGGGCTTTCTTTTTAAATAAAAAACTAGAATTCAATATTCTTAGTTCCGCTGGAATAACATTATATATTTTAGGTGCCAGGAAATAGTAACTTCTTTGTGTTATAGTTTTTGTTGTTTTGGGTACTCTCAGTGTATCAGTCCTTTGTCGCGTGTTATAGATATGGTTTACAGGAAGGGAAGAATTCTTACTGGCATGCTGTCGTACTAAAGAAGACAGACAGAAATGTTGCCTAATATCAAGCATTCCAGAATCTTTATAGAGTGTTTCTGTCGGGTACGTTAACTCTTTAGCAAAAATAATCTTCAAAATCCATTTTTGAGTTTTTTCAAGTAGCCCCAAATAATTATTAGTTACTCCTCCCCATGCAAGTATACCATACGTTAGGTGAGGCTCTATCAGAGCAAAATAGAGTATCTTAAGGTGTAATACTGAGAAAATGTTTTTAAAGTATTTAAACTTGCTTAAAAGAGATCTAATCTTTTTAGTAACAAACTTTATATGATGATCCCATTTTAAGTGGGCATCAATAATAATACCAAGATACTTGCCCTGCAGTGCCTGTTCAATTCGAGATGTGGGACAGGGACAGTGGTCAGAAAGTGTTAAAAAGTTATAGTCAGGGAGGTTTGTACTGTATGATGTAAAAGGTATGTAGTAAGTCTTAGATACGTTCACCGTTAAGAGTCTGTAGTTAAAATAATGAATTAATTTGGACATTTCTGTTTCGATTTTTTGTTTGAGGTCGTTCCAGTTATTATCCTCAAAAAAGATAACTGTATCATCTGCAAAACTCATCACATCCCCCTCCACATCTAGTGAAAATAAGCCGTTGATGTAAATATTGAACAGCAGCGGACCCAGGACTGTTCCTTGAGGAACACCGTATTTAACAGTTTTTTCATCGCTAAAGTCTTGCTGAATTTGTACCCTTTGTGGTCTGTCTCTGAGATAATCCCGCATAAGATCATGTGCCGGTCCGCGAAATCCGACACCGTCAAGTACACTCATTAGCTGAGTATGATCAACAGTGTCAAAAGCCTTGGCAAGATTAACGAAAACCGCAATGGCAGGCTTCCTTGCATCCAGAGCCCGGTATATTTTTGTAGTCAAACATAACATTGCATCTGTTGTAGACCTACCCTCCCTGAATCCGAACTGGTTATCCGATAGTAAGTTGTATTTATTATATAAATTGTGTAATGCGTTCCTTAATAATCTTTTCAAACACTTTAGCCAGTCCGGTAATTAATGAGATCGGTCTATAACTTGTAACGTTCAATTTATCGCCGGATTTAAAAATCGGTTTTACTACAGTTATTTTAAGAATATTAGGGAATATACCGCCCAAAAATGATTTATTTATTATATGAGACAAAGGGTCAGCTATGTAGACAGCTATGTCTTTAAGCAAATCATTGGATATACCATCGTAGCCAGGGGATTTAAAACTCTTTAGGGTACTGATCATTTTTATAACCTCATTTTTATCGGTCGGTTTTAGATATAAAGAATTTACCACGCTCGAAGTTGGTTTTTTCAAAAGGGTACTTTGATCACATGTTTTTATTATACTCGCCATGGTTTCGCCCACATTTGTAAAAAAGTCTCCAAAAGTATTTGCTATGTCTTTACCGTTTGTAGTAAGTTGTCCTTGAGATGTTTTAATTTCTTTAATATCACATTTTTTGTTGGAAGTATACAGTTCATTGACACATGCCCATATTTCTTTTGAGTTGTTTTTATTTAGCGTAATTTTTGATTTAAAATATTTAATTTTAGTTGACTTAATTAGGCTAGTTAATTTATTTCTGTATACTTTATATTTGTTTACGTTTTCATCGGAAGGATTTTTTATTTTAATTTTAAAGAGCGCATTTTTTGTTGCAATGGACTTTAAAAGGCCGTTAGTAATCCAAGGCGATTTTTTAGTTTGTCTGTAAGTAATTTTTGTTTTTGTCGTACAGTCGGTTATATATGAGGTTATCTTGTTCGAGAATTGTTCCATGCATACGTTTGTGTTGCTTTCTGTATATATGCTATTCCAGCTTTCGTTCGATAATAGTTCTTTTAATTTATTTTTATTTATATAACTTTTAAAAATATTTGCAGCTTTATTTGCATTGTTCTTTTTATGTTCAGGATAGATAATTTGGAGTATTTGTGAATAATGATCCGTTATATCAGTTTTAAGAATTATGGGTTTATAGGAAACATTGGGTGCTTTGTTACATTTTATAAAAGCATGGTCAATACAAGTCACTGACTGGCCATGTATCCTTGTACCTGCATTAATAGCGGAAATAAAACCCTCCTCACTAAGAATATTTAAGTAATCACTACATAAATCATTTTCGCTTAATATATTTATATTAATATCTCCCATGAAGAGTTGTATATCATATTTGTTTTGGCATTCGCGCAAGTAAATCGATAAATCTATGTTAAAACTATCTATGCTTGTACTTGGAGGTCTGTATACTCCCGTTACCATAGTGTCAATGATAGAACTATGTCCACTGCATATTAAAGGTAAACAAGGCATATAAATGCCCATATTTTGGCTGAATTTAAGTTCATATATTCCTCCCTTTATTTATAAATAAAATGTATTCAAACCCATTTCAGCTGCAGTAAAGATCCCTTGCTTGAAGTTGTGACGTATTTTACCAAACCAGCACAAAGAAAATTCATATAAATCGCATAACATTCTGCTCTGACAGTAAAATACTGACTTTGCATCTTTAAAATATGTCAAAGTTAGTTTAACAATCATGGCTTTTCCCCTGGGAATTCTTAGATTTTTGTTTATCTAGGTTAAACTGAACCATCGCACCAGCCACATAAACTAATTTTCGATCATATTCTCACAGGCTTGCACAGGAATTTATACATTGAAATTCCGGTTAACAGCTTTTCCGCCAGCGGCATACGAAGCTCCTTATTTGCACATAATTAACGCGAGCTGCATAGTATTCATAAATATCTATCCAGTTTAACCTCCATATTTATTTCGCAACACGTCATAAAATACTAAACGGTACACTTTCCACGCAAGATTTCCTTTGCATTTCCGACAAATAATTTTCTAGCATGTAATGAACTATATTTGACCAAATATTGAATCGATATTATTGAGTCTAAAATCAAGTAAAATTTTTTCACTTTAAAAACTCATAAAAAAACTTTGGTAAGCTTCTGAGATATGCTTTTTAAAGCAACCTAGAAGAAATACATTGAGCTATATCTGACTTTATTGATTGTGTATACTAAGAATGTTGGGACTATCCAAAGTCAACTAAAAATTGAAGTTTTTTAAAAGGTTGCATTTGCAGGCCTCCTTAAAACTTCAAAAGCGCGTAAATAATAATTTATAACTTAATAATAAACATATTTTTCCTTCAGCTTATGATAAATTATTTTCTAATCTACTAAGCAAGAATACATTGAATTGTATGTGACCTAAAATTAAATCGATTTTACTAAGTGTTGAGAAAGTTGGGGCTATCTACAGTAGGGTGGTCCTTATATTTCAAACCTTTTATCTTAAATCTCTCACTCCCTAAAATTGTTTTAACTGACCCAAGGGCCGTGAATGTAGCCATTTATGTAAGAAATATTACTTTTCCACAAAAGTATTAAAACTTTATGCGATATTGAATTTACTACACACTTAAAGTATTCTTCTTTGATACGAACCCACTTATACCAAATATTTTGTTTATTAAAGCTTGTAAAAATTAATATAATTTGAATTTTATTGGCCGATAGTTGGCAACACAACTGTAAACGGTGCCAGCTCGTTCGTTGGCTTGGTTTGACGTTTAATGAAAAACTAACCTTAATTGTTCGTGGTGTCGTGTTGTTGTGCGTCTAGTTTTTAATAAATTTAATTAATTTAAACATTAAGAGAAACAAAAGTGCACTTACATATCTTTGTGAATTACGTTGTTTACTATTTGTGAAAAATGCCGAAGCATTTAAATAGTGGGTGCAAACAGTTAATAGCTTCTCTAAGAAGCTATTTTCAGAAAGAACTTAACAACAATGGCCCATTGTTACCCTTGACAGCAGTACACAGAAGTAGATTTAAAGAGTATGTTAAGGTCTAGGTATTTTATTTCTTCTTTACTAATTTTTAGCGCGTAGTAGCTGCCCTAAATTTCAATATCTTCACTGTAAGCGCAATTTTAACAACAGTTAAGGAAAATAAATTATTAGAATCACCTTAAAATAAACGTTCTAATTCAAAGAGAGTTGTAAATGTGTGAAGATTGGATATAAGTTCTATGCGTGACACTATTTATGGAATGTACGAAACAAGTAAGTTGTATTATTTAAAAATTATAATATTTTACATCGGTTATTCATAAGCTGTAACATCATGTAACTATGACAACTTTAAGTTACAAATTAAAAGACAGAGAACTGTTTGATGGTTGTCTTAACTTTCTTTTCAAGAAAATAAAAAGATGAACTGAGGCGAGGGCTTATGAAACTTTCCCACGTAGCTTTCAAACGACCGGTATTTTTGAAAGAATATACTAAAGAAAAAGAAGCATTCTTATACCAATTCGTTTTCTTGGATGAAACATGGATTTTTCAGAATGGTACCATTGGTCGATCTTGGCAAGATGAAAATAAAAAAAAAAGTGTTAAATCTACTAAAGTTGACGGTAAAAGGTATTATGCAGTAAATAAATATATAAACTATGGGAAATTTTTGTATATTTATCTCGTTTTTATGAAAAAAAAAACTGTGTAGTTTCCTAACTCGGATATTTTGTTTACAAACTGGCAACACTGTCGATAACTGACGTCACTCGAAGGGTATGACGTGCATCGGTTCTTGTTTTGCAAAGAGTATATATAAAATAGTTTAATAACCAAGTTCCCAAGTATTATTTTATAGCTTAAGATGTGTCAAACTAAGTGCTTGTTTAGTATTTCTGAAACTCTAATTTTTTTATCAAAAATCACGAATACAATTTAGGGAATCTCAGCACTGCATTACTAGACTGAAAGCTTTGGTTATTAAAATAGAAGAAGAAAATTTTTAATTTCCCAGAGATAGAAAGGATGAATTGGTGTTTTAGCAGGAAACTGCCAAAAAAGAAGAAAGGGCATGAAAACGTTAAACTGCAGAAGAGGAGTGACGAAAAAGATTAGAAGACGAAACAAAATTAAGTGAAACAATATATATTATATGAAGAAAAAAATTTATCTGAAAATGAACGTGAAGAAGAAGTGGAAACAATAATTTTAACAAACTAAAATATGATTTTCAATAATCTTGAAGTAAATATTAAATTTTCATTTCCTTGATTTATGTCGTCATTATTTTTAACAAAAATAATGGCATTATCTTTAACCAAATGTATTCAAACACATTTAAATTTTCACGAATATTTACGCGTTTCCGACCCGAACTTAATAGCCACAAAAGGTACTTAACAAAATACGTATCTTCATTTTAGGCCTTTTGTGTACCCCCGAATTTATAATTAAATATTAAAAATTCGTTTTGTGTATTTGCGCGAGTCACAAAATGAATGTCTTTCGTTTGGCATTTACTTTAACCAAAATCACTTTAATAAAAATAAAAAAAAATTGATATTATTTTAATATTTAATACACTATCTGTGCGTACGACATTTTGCAATGGAAATTGATTGAGTTATCGGATGCATTATGAATTAAAATTATATTTTAAAAAAGTCAGACGACACAAAAAGACATAACATCAAGTAATAAAAGTAATTTGAAATTTTACTGTCAGACAGGAGTTTTTATGAGTTATAAAGAACAAAGGACTGAAGGAAAAATAACAATTATTTACGACATAAAAGTAAAGCTGTACATTATGTAACATGCCTGTCTTACGTAATTGCCTCGGAGCCGAATCTCTTAGCCATTTGGGCTTGCGATTCTTCGCGAATTTCTATTTCAGGCATTTTGCTTATAACAATTAGAGGTCTTTCTCTTTGAGAAAAGTTGACTGCAGGGAAGCTTATTATTTTTTTTATTTAAACGAGAAATGAAGCAAGACAGAAAAAAAGGTCGTTAAGACTGTTTAAATAAGGTAAAATAAATTTGGAAAGATTTTTATATACAGCGTGTCCAGAAAAGTTCTAGACATATGGGAATTTTCTTTATTGTTGATTTTACGAAAGAAAGCTATTCTTTATAAAAAGTTCTGTTTGATGCGCAAATAATATTGACATACCAAAACTTAAGATATCATGTACAGGGCGGCAAAAAAATATAGAAACACAGAATTACGTTAGAAGGGAAATACCCTCAATTTTTATTTTAGATCAAATTGTTATAAGAAAATTTTACTAAGGACTACAAAACGTGGTCAGATACAATTTTTCGCTGAAATATTTTAATTTACAGGGTACCATCAAAAAGCCTTTGGAAATTATTTTTTTATTTTATTTCTTTAACAGTTACCTGCAACAATTTTGCAACAACTATGTGCAATACTATAGTAACGAATATTGACATGTTAGTAAAAAATCATTTACTATTTTTCGACTTATTAACAAGAGTTTTTCGTTAGTTTCGTCATGGTTGTAAAGTTAACGCTGCAGAAGAAAATAGAAATTGTACTTATCGTCGGAGATCACTATAAACATATTAGGGAAGCCGCACTCATATTTAATACTAGACACCCTAACAAATTGGTATGTAGCGCCACTATAGCAAACGTAATGAATAAATTTAAAGCTACTGGTTCCGTCCAAAACGTATTTAAGAAACAACACAACAAATGGTCCACAACAGAAGAAAAGCAACTGAATGTAATGCAAGCGGTTATCAAAGACCCCAAAATTTCTTTAAGAAAATTGTCAAAAACTATTCCAGTTGACGTCAAAAAGTCTACTGCTAGTAATATTTTAAAAATAAATGAATTTCATCCACATGAACCGAAATACATTCACACGCTTCTTCCTAGAGATTTTGAATCCCGTTTCCTATTTTGCGCGTGGTTCCAAGGCGAGTGTGAAGTTGATCCTTCTTGTGCAAGAAAATATTATTTACAGATGAAGCCATGTTTACTTCCAACGGCGTGGTATGCTCCCAAAATTGTCAGTAGTGGAGTGACAACAACCCAAATTTTATAATCGAATGCCGTAGTCAATATTCATTTAAAACCAATGTTTGGCGTGGCATTTTTAATGATCGGATCGTTGGACCATACTTTTTTCGACAAAATATGAATGCTGCTATTTACCTGGACTTCTTAAGGAACCAGTTGTCTCAATTTCTTGACGAACTGCCACTAAATATAAGACGTACAGTTTGGTATCAACATGATGTAGCCCCATGCCATAGTACTAACACAGTAACTGGGTATTTGAATGGAGTATTTCTGCACCGCTGGATAGGCAGACGTTCAAATATTCCTTGGCCAGTCAGGTCGCCTGACATCACACCCCTGGACTTGTTTTTATGGGGCCAATTAAAAGAAGTGATGTATGGGCATAGACCTTTTCAGGATATTGACCATCTTAAAGCAGTAATAACAAACTGTCTCCAAGAAATCACTCCCAATATGATACGGGCGACAGTAAGAGAAATTACAAGGCGTACTATAGTTTGCATGTAATAAGAAGGGGGGCATGTGGAGACATAATTTTTCACTTTAAACTATCTGTTTTTAGATCACTTTTATCATGTAATTGCTAAAATATTGTTTATTATTCACATTCACAATTTATTTTTGCTTTAAGGAAATTAAATGTTTTTAGTATTCATGACAGGTAGATAGGTTGATTTTAGAACATGAAATAATCTCGCATTATTTTTTACGTGATTGGTTTCTAACAAGAGGTAATGAATGCTCAACGTGTTTTTGATGGTACCCTGTAAATTAAAATATTTCAACGAAAAATTGTATCTAACAACGTTTTGTAGTCCTTAGTAAAGTATTCTTATAACAATTTGCTCTAAAATAAAAATTGAGGGTACTTCCCTCTTAACGTAATTCTGTGTTTCTGTATTTTTTTGCCACCCTGTACATGATATCTTAAGTTTTGACATGTCAATATTATTTGTGCATCAAGCAGAACTTTTTATAAAAAATAACTTTTTCTCGGAAAATCAACAATAAAGGAAATTTCCATGTCTAGAACTTTTCTGGACACCCTGTATAGTATATGAAAATTTACGATAGTCGAAATAAATTCGTAAAGCTTTATCACATAACTTTAATGTACAAGGTGTCCCGAAAACACAAAGCGTAATTAAAGCTGTAATTTTTAAATGAATATTATTTCATTTTCAGTCTCTACGATCAAAATTAAAGAGGGTTTCATGACTCACTTAAACCTTACGGTTAATTATCTCTTTTTAAATCCTTTAGCAATATTTGTTAAACTTTTCTAGGCTTAACCAGGATCAATATCCGTCCAAGAGAATTAACTATGGCCCAAAGGTCAAATGGTATTTCTTAAAACAAGTAAATTATCGTTATTACTGTCTCGATTTACTGGATTGATTCTCCAAGGAAATCGTGTTAGTAGGTCAATACATTTTTTAGAGTGAATTATACCCGAACCAATTTTTAAAACTACAACGTTATCAATTCTATGGGTAAACATTTTAAAAATCATTAATAAAGGAATCAACAAGTCTAGTAGAAAATCTTCAAGATCGACGACTGTCAAAAAAAATTTATATAATAGGGCAAAAAAGGTCCTTGACACATTTTCCTGTCGTTCATATTTCAGAAAGAAATGAGCCAAATAACAAAAGAAATAGGCGAAGTTGAATGATGTAATAACATGAGGTAAACAAAAAACACGGATTTGGTCGTAACATTTTGTTTTCTTTGTTTTTAATCAGAGGTTTTAATTTTTTTTTCTCTCTTCTATGTTCAATTCATTCAAAAAGCCTTTATTAAGGCGGGGCTCAGCCACAGGCTGCTTAGGCCCAACCTGAAATATCTATGTACAATACAATATTATTGAATATAACTAAATAATATAAATTAATTTGATTACTATTAGTTTATCATACGTAAAACCATAACAGCTTTTTTTTTATCGGATAAACTTTTATTTTTTGTGAAAACTAGATTGCTTAGAAATTTAACGAGAACATCGATGTCAAAGGGATTTTTTGTACATCTAACTTGTCTATAGTTTATTTTAGTGGGGAACCCACAATACAAAATGTTAGTAGAAGAAAAGTTATTTTATTATAAACATTTTAGGTCAACTCAAAAGATTAATGGTATAATTTTCTAAAGAATTCACCCCTAATATATTGGTTTTTTAATAATCGCCGTATATTTTTGCTGAAAGGTATTGATCGCGTAACAGAGTGACATGTAATCTTAATGGATTTTTAATTAATTATAGAGCAAAAATTAAAGCTCATATCCGGGTTTTCAAAATCTAATTATTGCTTAACTTTTTATCCAAAAAATACAAAAACGCACAATTTTTTGTGTCTTATCCAGATCTGTTTAGAGTTTTGAGGTTACAACAAAATAATTATAGTTAAAAGGGTATTTATTTTAACGTAGAACAGAATATTATTCAAACGTAATAAAAGCTTCAATTAGAAATAACGAAGTTTGAGTGACTTCCGGTCCAGCCGGATATGACACCAAGTGTCACAGCTGCTCTACATTTGTTGGATAGTCGCTAGGCATTATTAAATCCACCAAAAACTGATAATCGCCATTAGACTGTTCGAATTATGTATACCTAATACACTATTTTACTTCAAGGGTAATGCAAAACCGATAATACAAAAGAAAATTCTTTTATAAATTGCACCATCAATCTTCCCGGGTCACTGTTAAGCCATTCTCAACCGCAATGGCGGGATATTTCTATTGAAGTGACCTGGATTTTTCATAAATATTTAAAAAGGACTTTTCCATTGTTGAGAATAAAATTGCGCATAATTTTAAATAAATATATTATGTGAGTATTACGCGTTCAACCAAACACAAGGTTTAAGCTTATTACATAAATATTTTCGGCAGCACCTAAAATAAGCAATCTTTTTATCCATAAAATCTATTTAATTTTCAAAAAAAGTTTTGCAGATAAAGCCTTTAGATTTAGAGGCTTGCACACCTTAGGTACCCTATAACAAATTTAAACTTGCTCCTTGTTTTACAGAGGCGTATTAATACCTATCTCAACGATGAAAATTGGTTTTTGCAAAGATAATGCACATGCAACAATACGAACAAAGCACCAACAAACGCTCATAATTAACATGTGGGCGGGGACTATTGGGAATCATCTCATTGGACCGTCCTTTATTAAAGGCAGATTAAATGGTGCCATGTAATTGCAATCCTTAAACGGTTTATTAAAAAATGCCCTTCGAAATTAGAAGTCAGATGTGGTATAAGCACGCACCGTCCTATTTTAGCAATTTCATTCGTCAGCACTTATCAAATACTTTGGTAATCGATGGATAGCTCGAGGTGGGCCTATTTTATGGCCACTGAGGTCGCCTGACATGACTTCATTGGATTTGTTTTTATAGGGAAATTTAAAGAGGCTTGTATATTCGACGCCAGTTCACACCAGGGAAGATCTGGTACAAAGAATAACACAACATTTCAACGAAATTCGGGACAATCCTGGAATGTTGTTGCAAGTACAACGAGAAAACATTCGTCTACTAAGGAAATGTATGGAAGTGCAGGGCTCCCATTTTAAAAATCTGCTAAAGTAAACATGAAGAAGCCAATCTTCATTAATATTTTTTTAATTATCTTAAAAACTGAATGTTTTCCTTTTATCAAACTTTTAAAAATGGACTGCTTATCAGAGGCAATGTTGTAATGTAAATAAAAATCTAATTGCTTCACCAGGGCGTGCGTTCAGGGAATTGTATCCATTTTTATTAAATACAATTAAATGAAAGCCACTTATATTTTTAATTTTTTCTAATTTTGACATATAAAGTGACACTTTTTAAAACTGATTGACATTATGAAATGTCTTACTTTTTGTAACTAGTTGCATAAAGTAAAATTTTATGCAATTGGTGACGAAAAATGTATTTCAAAATTAGTGACAAAAAGAATTATTCTATTTATTAAACTGTTATAATACAAGTTAAAAACATAAATTATAAATTAATTAATTATTATAAATATTGATAACACAATTATTGCAATTATTCAAATTAATTCCCGACGACATATTTTTTTCATTGCTCGAACTTGCTGTTATTTGGGAAGCGACGCACATTGCATTAGATGTTTCACCAAATATTTCTTGCGCTATAAGTTTTTTATTATTCATGGAATTTTCAACATATCCCTCCGCAACAGAGCTAGATTTCCATCCTCCGTGCCTCTTTAATTTTAAAAGATCAGCGCCACTGTCTGCTAGGAAAGTGGCAGAGCTTCTTCTGAAGCAGTAGCCAGTATATAGAACAGGATTTGAAAGACCAAGAAATTGTGTAATAACTTTTGGCAGACTGCTAAATGTGTTAATTCCCACAGCATTTCTGGTACATTTTCCATTCGCATATTTTACAAAAAATCTGTTGTGTTTAAGAATCTGGGGACGCAACTTAATATATTTTCTTAATATTTCAACAAGATTCGTATTTTCAATGTCTCCAGTGGTAATTGCACACTGCCGTATAACTTTTGTTTTTGAAGGTGGGATATCAACACGAAAATGGCTTCCTTCGTCTATAACATTTTCAACTGGAAGAAATGTTAATTCTGCTTTTCTGCATGCTCCTGCCATTCCAATTATCATTGCAACCTTAGCCATTAAGTATTCTTTGTCATCAGCTTCCAATAAAAATTTGGCAAAATATTTTTTAATAAAAACTTTTGACTTTTTAGCACTGTACCCGTCCGCTTGCCTTTTAATATATGCTACCAAATTTGTATATTTTTTAATATCAATATTCCTTTTCAGATTTAGTTCAGACCTTAACATTGAGTAAAGTGTTCATAATGTGGAAACTTTTAGATCTTTCTTACCCTCAAAATATGCAAGTAAAACTTTCTCATTAACATGTTTAATTTTCTTCTCATCACACCACGTAACAAATTTTTCGTATGCCAAATCATAAACTGCCTTTGACTTTTTGGGA
The DNA here is from genome assembly GCA_963920685.1 of Polydrusus tereticollis. Lineage (NCBI taxonomy): Eukaryota > Metazoa > Arthropoda > Insecta > Coleoptera > Curculionidae > Polydrusus > Polydrusus tereticollis. The sequence goes on from OY987334.1 coordinate 77,271,657, forward strand.
ATTACTGATAATAGAGCATTACCTGCTGCCTCTTCAATATCGCTTGGTAGCTCTTCAGAACTTGAATGACTCATTTTTTAAAAATAAAACTAAAAATATATCAATCTCGATAAAAACCTTCCGTCTAGACTTTTTTACAAAATGTCAAACTGACAACTAACATGAAGTAACAGCAACAATAGCTATTTATGCCATCAGTTATATGTCAAAATTAGAAAAACTAAATTTATGTTTTCCAAATTTTTATCAATTATATTAAATTTTATTTTTTTATTACTTTCTTCAAAATTAGAAAAAATCTTGTATGCAATACGTTACGAAATGAAATTTTGTGTAACTTGTGAGTTTTTGCGAAACTCACTTCGTTCGTTCCGCAAAAATCTCACGCGTTACACAAAATTAGGCATTTCGTAACTGATGGCATAAATAGCTATTGTGAGTAATTCTTGTAACCCCCATCACTACATGGCATAAGATTTAGCATTTTTTCAGTTGAAGCTGAGATTTGGAGAAAATATTATTATAATAAAAATAACGTAAAATTTGTTGACAGATTACAAAATTTTGTTTTTAGAATTAATATAATTTTCTCACCAATGAAAAAATTATAAGAGGTGTCAGATTTTAAATGCGTATTACATAAAAAAACAACTCCTGTTTTTGGACATAATATGCTAATAACGATTGTTTCATAAAAATACCTGAAGAGGAGCTGCTTGAAATATTTTAGATTATTTAGGAAACCCCCAGAATAACTCCAATTTAAAAAGAAAACATTTGATAAAGAAAAAAAAACAACTTCCTTTAAGGTCGTCATGCTTCTAGATTAATTTAAATCGTTTGAGATGAATTCAATTTATGTCGGAAAATCCTTTAAACTTGGTTTTTACCACATCTGTCACATTTCTTTGAATACGTTAGAATAAAAAAAAAGTTGTTATTTTCTTGTGTGTCTCCATAATTGAGTTTCAAAAGCCAATGGAAATTTTAAATTAAATTTGTGAAAGAACGATTTAGAGAAAGTATAGTCAATGAAGGTATTATAGAAGTAATTTTTGTTTAAAAATGTTACCAGAAAAAACAATTAAAAAATTTTATCGTTATTTCCTTACTATGGAAATAAAGTTGGTAATACATTTTGCTAGACCCAGTACAATTTACAAACAATTTGGTTATTCAATAAAAAGTAACACAAAGTCTACAAAAAATGTAGTGTATCCAGAAGAATAATCCTTCCCATTTCTTAAGAAATATGTGTCTTGAGTTTGTGAATACGGATTAGGTTTTTAGATAAATTAGATAATTTGTGTCGGTTACGGAGGTTATAAGGGTAGAATATCCTCTATAAATAAGCACTATATTTTTTTTTTCGAATTTATTTTAGTCCGTGAGACTTTTAAAGAAACATCCAGGACGTATGCATATATTTTATGGGAATATTCATAGATCAATTTCAAGTCTAAAAGTTCATAAAAACATATGTCCGCAACCACCGAATCGTTCGGCGTATTTTTGAAGCCAGAAAAGTGTGTTTAAAACACGAGAAACGGCAGTGGGAGGGACTTACAAGACCTCAGACTGACTAACAAACAAGGACCGAACACTAAAACATGGCCACTCTCCGCTGTAGGAGGTGACGGAGCGAGATGGTTGTGCTACATTGCAATCAAATTGTCCGCTGTAGGCGAACATAAAATGTCTGTGATATTCTAAATTTACTGGGTTTTTTGAAAGTTTTCCCAGAATGCTCTGCTGTTGGAATACAGTTTACCGCTTCACAATTTTCTTGGAATTTTAATATTAAACTCCTTGGAGTAACATAACCCTTGCAATACACCGGTAAGGCACCGCCGGAACGCGTGTGACACAGTGAATTATTTTAAATAGTAATAATAACCTTAGGCCACAACATCGGCCGACAGGCTCAAGGCCTGGTTTTTGGGCGCATTTCGGGCCGTATGCTTACGGTCCGTATGCGCCCAACTCTGTACTTAGTTTAGTTAGTTTTAGTATTATGTATTAGGATAAGCTAGATTAAGTTAGTTATTAAAGTACTATTATAGAGAGCAATAGGACAATAAAGAATTTTAAAATGGAATGGTTTATTTCTAATATACGAGGTATTTATGCCTTGTCAGTACCTGATAAAATTTATGCTCGCATAAGGGACATGGTAACAACAAGGCAAAGTTAGCAAGCAATTCAAATAAAACAAAAGATTTTTATATCGAAAAGTTTCTGATTATTTCCGAGGATTTTCGGTTCGTGTCCCAGTTTTGAACTTCAGGAAATTTGAAAATTTATTAAGTTATTATCGCAGCAAGTTTTCAGGTGATGAAAAGCTTCGCTCGGAGAAAACATGTTTTTCTTTAAATTTTAAAATAAATTTTCCATTTGGTTCGTTGCAATTACATATATCATTTTTTTTGCGTAAAGAAATAAGTAAATAAGAAATTTTCTGAAGCTTGAAGGCAACAGCAAAGGAAATTTGTTTTAGCGAGGTCGCTTTTTAACATAAAACCAAAATCATGCTTGAAATTCAGAACCTGAACTAACTGGAACATAAACTTTCTGCGAAATCATACCTTAATAAAAAAGGGAAATGATTACCTGGTCCAAAGGTGTTAAATGTTTATTGTGATGAAAATAAAACGGGATAATAAAATCGTTCTGAAAACCTTGCTATTTTTATACAACTATACGTCCACTAAAACCGGCATTGTTATTAATTATTTCAATGATCACGATCATTAATCATGCCATAATGTTTCCGTAAACAGAAACTCAACTTTTTCGGGGATGTAATTACATTGCAGAATATAACGGATATAAAAACTTTGTCAACGTATAATCAACGCCGTTTTTCTAACGAAAAGTAAGACAAATGGTAAATGAGTTTGGATACTTTCAAGGAAGTTTCCAACTTGAAACGATGAAATAATATTGTAGATTCTCTTCCTCTTTCCGTTTATTCATAAGAAGCCTTAAAATAGTCAATTGCAAATTTTAAATATTACGACACTACCAGTAACTATATACAGTGTGGGCATTTAACGGCCGGTATTATAGGCATAGTTTAAGCTTTTTAGTTTAAACTTCTAGGTTAAACGAAGATAATCTTCTAGTTAAACGGAGATCATCAAAGGACCGTTTTATAGTTTCCGGCCCGTGCCTAACTTTACTCTAGGTATTTGTTTTTTAGGTTATGTTATGTGCTTTGTTTTTAGGCCGATTTATTCTTAGTTCTTTTATGAGTGTTTGCGATTACGTAACTTCGAGCTAGGTTGCAGTAGGACTGCGACAAAGCTTAAAACAAAATGGGAAAACATAAAGAAATTAACAAAAAAGAAATTTGCCCAAGAAAAGTGGGAGCTGTATAAATTCTCGATGGCGACGATGTGCCTGTACAATATTAATTGCATCCAAATTGTCTTCATCGTCAGAAATAATCTGATCTACCAAATCAATTACTTTTCCATAGCTAAAACGGCCAGGAGTTTCACCACCTAAAGACAAATATTATTACAGTATCAAAAATGTTTCTCAAGTGTATAAATAGAGTACAACTTCCAAAATTCAACCTCAGAAAAAAAACTTTCTTTTATTACTTGCCTTGAAATATGAATTAAGTAGGTACCAAAAACACCAAAAAACAAAATAAATCCACAAACTACAAAATTATAGGTTAAGTCCCCTAAAAGAAGTAAAAATAAATTGACGTTTGGCGGGTTAAACCGTCCTAACTGACGAATGATCCGACTGTTAGCTTAAACTAAAATAGTAAAGTTTAAACTCGGCAAAAAAACCTGAAAAAGAAGAAGAAACGTAGTTTACTTAAACTTTTAGTTTAAACTCAACCTATAATACCGGCCGTAAGTGTGCAACATATTATGGGAAATTTTTTTATTACCGATTTCTCAGAAAATTTTGTTTTTGATAAATTCACTTCTACAATAAAATGTCCATTTGACATTTGCATTGTTATCACTTTGACATCGATAAAAAAGATGCATCCTTTTTTATCGCGATAAAACTCTCTCCAACTAAAAATCTAATGGTAAAAACCTCTCCAGCTCAAAATCGAGTAGCTTTTCAACAGTAATATACCGATAGAGGAGGCGTCTTATCGGTAATACCGATGTTTTTAACAAGAAATCGATTTTCTGACAAATTTTTACGAAATGTAATTTTTACTTAAAATCTGATATGATCCCGAGAGCTTTAGCTCGAGGGTCTTATCTTTGATTATAAGTAAAAATTACATTGAGTGAAAATTTTCTTGGAAAATCGAGTTTCGAGTGAAAAACGAAGGTATGAAGATAAGAAACCGCCTCTAGAGGTGTATTTTATTGGATAATTTACTGAACATAAAAATGAAGGCCGTCTGATAAGGGTAAATATACAAGTTAGAGGTGTTACTAATTTTTTATTTAAGTAAAAAAGCTACAAGCGTCTTTTCGAAAGCGTCTTTTTGAGCTAGCGGTAGTCTTATCGGGTAAGACGACCGTTACCAAGGTGGTTGCTATGAAAATGAACGTTTTGATTGGTTCAATAAAAGTGAGGTGAATTATCTTTTCCATTGCTCGGCAACCTGACATATTGTTACAAATTAATTTGATGCTGTCAAACATTTTTTAGTAAAGTATTTTTTTTAGTATCTATTCACGCCAAAATTGGTGAATTTCTCTGGCTCAAAATCACTCGATCTTTTTTTTTAAGATCGGATAAACTTTTATTTTTTAAACTCAAACTAGATCACTTTTTAGCAATTTAAACTCGAGCAAACGGCAATAGATAAAAACGCTCCAGCTTCGCTGTCGCGTTTTTATCATTTCGTGTGTTCTCGTTAAATTTCTAAGCAATCTAGTTTTCGTAAAAAATAAAAGTTTATCCGATAAAAAAAAGCTCTTGTGGTTTTACGTATGATAAAAGTTGGTGCATATTCGATAAAAAATTTTGGTGCACTTGGAATATTTGCAAGTCAAACGGCGTTTAGGGTAGATCAAGAAATATAAAAACTTGTACAAGAATAAAGTACCCCTATTTCAGACAATTCAGCAAAATACTATTAAGAAAAGTTGTTTAGAATTAAAGAATATGTAATCTCCTAAAATAAAAAAAATATTTTCTTTTAAAAACATTAATAATTTCCCAAAAATTTTTTTTTTATATTCACCCTAAAGACTTTAATAAATTAATCAAAATTCAAGCATATTTGTAAAATTAACTTGAATTCTTAATTTATTAAGGAATCACAAACTTCATGGTTGTTGCAACGACATTAAACACAACAAGATAAAACATTAGTAATGATAATCTGCAAACTAAAAAAACTCTTATTTAAAGTGCAAACTTTTTATTTTAAATGCTTATTAAAAAACTGTACAAATTAATCGACAAACATAAAATCCCACTAAAAGAATCGCAGGTATCTATGGAAAGAAATAAATAAGGGTTAAAAGTAAACATAATGACAGTCTGGTGGCATTATTCGTTCTTAAATAATTATTGTTGTTATTTGATTTCAAATGCCTCGTCCAATACAGTTAACGTTAGCCTAGAAGGCAGAATTAGTGTTAATATGTGGAGAAAACTATAAAACAGTGCGTGAAGTAGGAGATATATTCAATGAACGACATCCAAATAAACAAGTTTACTCTTCAACCGTAAGCAGAAGTTTAAATATTTTAAACAGACAGGGTCTTTAGACTATAAATATAAAAATGAACGTACTCAAACTGTATGCACTGAAGAAAATAAATCAGAAGTACTTCAAGCAGTTGTTGAAAACCCTAGAAGATCAACCCAAGAAATTTATGCTTATACGAGTAAAAAAAAAGCGCTGTTAAGAATATTCTTAAAAAAACAAAAATATCATGCCTTGCGGTATGATTTCTGCATGTGGATTTAAGGATAAATAGAAGATTTCCATAGACACATACTTTTTGGGGATGAATCCACGTTCGCAACAAATGGCGTTGTTTCTTCCCAAAATTGTAGGTGGTGGTCGGACGAAAATCCAAATTTAGTCATTGACAATAAAAACCAATATTACTAAAAAACAAACGTTTGGTGCGGTATTATTAACGACAAGTTAATAGGGCCGTTTTTCTTTCACCAAAACCTAACTGGTGATACCTATTTACATTTTTTTGGAAAACGAACTGACGGATTTTTTGGATAATATGAGTATACAAGAACGACATAAATTATGGTTGATGTCATTCTGCTAGAATTGTTTCTGAATGGTTAAATCGGGAATTTGGTGACAAATGGTTAGGACGAAATACCGATCCACGGTGGCCACCTCGTTCGCCAGATCTCACCCCATTAGATTTTTTTATAGGGATATTTAAAGCAATAACTTAACAAGGATCGACCGTTTAATAATGTTGGGGAGCTTGAAAATTCGATACGGTTTCATTGCAGAAATATTCCAGCAAGTGTATTGCGATCCAATCTTAGTGAATTTTATGATCGGACAATTAAATGCATTAAACGAGAAGGTGGGCATACAGAGACGCGTCGATAATTTTTTTACACATACATAATTTTATTTTTTTCTGCATTTCAAATATTTTCTGTTTTATTTTTTTTTCATTTCTTTATTGTTAAGTTATAATAAAAAAAAAGCCGATTAAAATTGGCAAAACAATTGACACCATATTTAAATACGTTTAAAAACATTGTATTTCTTGAGTTTGCACTAAACGCATACATAATCCATACAATGTTTTGTTAATAATGCCACCAAACTGTCATAATGTTTTAATAGGATTTCACGCTTGTCGATTGATTTGTACAGTTTTTTAATAAACATTTAAAGTAAAAATTTTGCCCTTTAAATGAGAGTTTTTTAATTTGCATATTATCATTACTAATGTTTCATCTTGTTGAAAAGAATTTTTAGGATATTTTAAAGTTGTGTTTAATGTCGTTGCAACAACCATAAAGTTTGTGATTTCTTAATAAATTAAAAATTCAAGTTAATTTTTAACATATGCTTGAATCTGAACAAAGATATGTGAAAATGATTAATTTATAAAGGTCTTTAGAGTGAATACAAAAAAAAAATTTCTGGGAAATTATCAATGTTAAATTTATCATATCATATCAATTAAAAATATTTTTTTTATTTTAGGAGGTCACGTTTTCGAATCTATGCATAACTTTATCTAAAGAACTTTTACAAGTTTTATATTTTTTGACCTACCCTGTACGCCGTTTGACTTGCAACCATTCCAAGTGCACCTAATATGATTTATCGAACATGCACCAACTTTTATCAAGAATAAAATTTTCTGACAAATCAGTAATAAAAAAAATTCCCATATGTTGCACACTTAAATGACCACACTGTATATAAATTTTTACCACTTTAAATAGTATGATATTACGGTTACTTTTGCTGAAGTTTTAAAATATGTCTTTTTGTCGCTTAAACATTTTTTGAAATCAAGATTAGGAAAATCAAATATCACAAAAATATTCACCAATATACTATATGATATTCATACGATAAAATCGGGGCACTGTTTAGCATTCAGCTCGCCTAAACATATAAAATTGACGCTTCGACTTACGTTAGGCAAATGACGTGAGAAGGGTTACGAAAGTTCGAAAAATTATAATTTCGCTACACGGATATTTAATTAGAAAACTGTATAATAAAGGAGAATTTTAATGCAGCGGTTGATAAAATTGCGTGCGGGCGACATTTTTAACTGCGTCGTTTTTGTAACTCGTGTAGGGGATTTCTCAGGGGGCGATTTTAGGGGGAAGACAGTAAATTTTCCTAATAAGCCTATGCTTACTTTTGTCAGAATAATTCGATACGCTCGCTACGCACAAGCTGTCAGTACTGATGATAAATCTGTTTTTGCTGAGCCCGGAAAAATAATATGTTCTTGTACACATAGAGACAAAAATCCGGAAGAAAAATTTAATATGGAAGAATTTATGTTTAAAATGGTAAAAATGAACGACGAACCTTTGAAGCCCACTTGTACGTGGATTAGTTCAGTGCTCTCGAAAGATACTGCTCAAAAATTGCTTTATCTGAGATCGTGTTGGCAGCAACAAGTATAATTTCCAAAGATTCAGGGTAATTTAGTTTAGTTAGTTGGAGATAGAATTAAAACAAATTGAAGGTAATTACTTGATATTCGAAAAAATTATAAGTACTATCAAAATTTTGTCTATGATGTGAATTCACAAATAATTTATTATAACCAGAATCATCGATCAGCGTATGACTTAGCTAGGTAGGAAGTATATATTCCAAATAATGCAAAGAGTACTGAACTTTTAAAAGAATTAGGCAAGCACAAACACCAGGTATCACAACAATTATCATTAAGATTGAATGTAGTTAAAGATGTTTAACGTATAGAAAATAAGGAATTAAGACAATTAATTTTATACTTTACCAACCGGAGGCCGATGTAATAAATCCATGTGCCAATGAATAGATATTAATAAGCCAATATTCAATTAAAAGTGATTGCAAAATTACGAAATTTTCATATTTCAGGTAATACAGCAAACACCAGTAAATTATTAATTGGCATTGACAGAACGAAAAGTAGTCAGTGACAACATTTCTATTGAAGGCGCTTTAATTATAGCTAAGTATGTGCTACTTCATTAAGGAAAAAGTAACTATGATTAAGTGGCGTTATACAGAAAACAGTTTAAAAGCAGTGCCTAACAGTTGTGTAAATAATAAACTAGATCTTTTATTTAATGGTCCGTATGAGTGTAAATAATAAGAACTAAGAAGTGCATAAAAATTTAGTTAAACCCTTTTATAGCTAGTAATATAGAGAAACAAAATCTAGAACATTTTATTTTACCTCAAAAGGAGGAGTGATGGACGATTAGGCATTGTGTTTAGTGCATTATCCTATTTATTATCTTAAGGTGAATCTCCATCCATTATTATTATGGGATATGAAACTATAGGTTCAAGTAGGTAAAAGGTAAGTTATGGTATCACGTAGGAAGTAAATATGTTATTGTTATATTTCCTATTAGATTATTAATATATCAACTAGGTTATTGTGCAAACTATAATGGTAGATGTTATACAGTGTGTATCAGCCAAATCGAATAAATTCGATAATAAATACATGGAGGCGTGTCCGAAAAAACGCTCGGACACGTTGATTGATAGTTCTAGTTGCGTATTTTTTTCAATAAAAACTTTTTATACAGGGTGTGTCATGTAACAGTGACTAATACTAACTTTCTTATTTTAAATACAACACCCTATATATTATTGAATTTTTGGATTCCTCAGAAAATTTTAGACATATTTCATGTACAATATCCTATACCTATCTTCAAGTGTTGGAGAAATATTAAGTGTGTTCAGATTTATTGCAAAAATCAACAACACACTAAAAAACTAATAAGTAATACCGTTTATTTCTTGATAATGTAAAAAACAAAAAAAAACATTAATGTAGGAGATGTTGAAAATGCTCGCCGCGAACGTCTTGGTAACATCCTAATCTTAAATAGAAATTTTCATCTAACGTTACTGAACATCTCACGCGTGACCGATCTAATCGCAAGCGTTATTCGTCTTCTTAAGTTAGCTAAGTCGAGGGGTTTAGTTTTGTATACAATATTTTTGACATAAGAAGAAGTCTAATGGCGTCAGATCAGGGGATCGTGCTGGCCATTTCATCAATCCACGCCTCCCTATCCACCGAATTGGAAATACTCGGTTGAGGTACTGCCGGACATTGATTTGGTAATGGGGCGGTGCTCCATCTTGCTGAAACCATATCATATTCGCTGGAAGTTGTGGGTTAGCTGGATCAGGATATAAGTTTGTCAAAGTTGGGAAGACATTATTTTGGAGCAGTGCTAAATAATTATCGCCATTTAAATTGCCGTTAATGAAAAAGAAGCCTATGATATGATCTCCAACAATTCCTGCCCAAACATTAACCTTTTCAGGATATTGCGTATGTTCTTTTCTCATCTAGTGAGGATTTTCCCTAGACCAATAGCGGCACTCATCAGGAAACAAAACATGTTCTAATTGGATCACATTGTTATCTGATATTGCCATCATTTGTTCAAAAACATACGTTCTCTTATCAAAATCGTCTTCCATGAGCTCATAAGTAGGTATCATTTTATAGGGATACATTTTATTTTGATGAATGGCAAACATCGACCATTGGGGCTGTTTTTGAACTAAAGGTTGTGAGTTTTTCTGAAACTCAAGCATAATATCTAATTTGGTATCATCACTTATTGCATAGGCAGCTACCTTTTTTATCTGCTTTACATGTCCAAGCTGGCGAAACTGCTTTTCTATTTTACTAATTGTCCCTTGAGTTATAGGCGGCAAATTTGGAAATTTTTCATGAAATAAGCGAGCAACTTCCATTTGTGTCCGTGTTTTATCTCCATTTGATTTTTTTTATTGTAATTTATATTTTATTCCTAATAGAAGACATCTTTATTTATTTATTTATTTATTTATTTATAACCAATCATCTGTAGAATTGTTATTTTGTGCATTTCTGTAAAATAAACCATTTTTCTGATATGCAGTTAACGAAATTCAAACGACTATAACACTGACAACTACTGTCATGCAGACAGACAACAATTTGCTAAGGTCAGGCGTTTTAAACAAAAGTAAACAAAACTATTTATACCTTTTTTTTTAATTTTATATCAGTAAAAACATTTTAACATCAATTTTCAACATCTCCTATATTAATGTTTTTTTTTTGTTTTTTACATTATCAAGAAATAAACAGTATTACTTATTAGTTTTTTAGTGTGTTGTTGATTTTTGCAATGAATTTGAAAACACTTAATATTTCCGAAACAGTTGAAGATAGGTATAGGATATTGTACATGAAATATGTCTAAAATTTTCTGAAGAATCCAAAAATCGAATAGTATACAGGGTGTTGCATTTAAAATAAGAAAGTTAGTATTGGCCACTGTTACATGACACACCCTATATAAAAAGTTTTTATTGAAAAAAATGCGCAACTAGAAATACCAATCGACGTGTCCGAGCGTTTTTTCGGACACGCCCCTATGTATTTATTATCGAATTTATTCCGTTTGGCTGATACACACTGTATGTGATGTTTACATACATTTCGGCTTATGAAAATACTAAAGATGAATAATGAGAGAGAATATACAAGACTGATTTCATAGAACAAGTTGCGTTTTTATTAAGAGCCAACAAAACCCCACACACAAATGTGAATCGCCCCCTTAGCACACGCGATGCTCGTAGAGCGTTATTACAGTATCATTCGTACATTATCTTTCCTACAGCCTGATCATAAACAAACACAAAACATAAGAAATAATATTTGCGAAACGTAAACTAAAGACTATTAAAATTAGGTGCAGCATCTAACAGTGGTATTTAGTAACATTACCTGGAGGAATAGTACTCGAAGAATGCTACCAGTATTTCCACAGATCTCTCGAAAGTTGACCACATTATGCACCATGGCTTTAGTCCCAATTCTTATTCACTATGTGTATTTTAGTTTTAGGTTTATAAAATTATTGTACGCGTCACTCTTTCTTATAAGACTCTGTGTTGTTCATGTATTTTGTACTGAATCGTGCAGTATGCTGTTTTATTTTAATGCTAAATTAGATTTATTTTTACCATTTAGTGGCTGACATCTGTACGCATTGCAGGAATATCACAAATAGTTGTGTATGTGACTTTTATCATAAATTACAGCCATTTACAGGTGCTTTAATTATTAAAATTACAAAGGACTCAAATGTCGGTTATTATTTTCAATGTTATAACTTTTTCGGTCCTGAACAGACATTTAAATAATGAAAAAATTTGTCAAGGGATGTGGCATCTGTGCCGAGGGCCGATGAAAATGCTTTTTTATTACACCGAAGCACAAAAATCATAAATGGAGATGATCCTCTGTTATTAGAAAATATTATAATATGCGAGCCTTCTTATCCAATAAAAAACGCATTTTCTTTGGGTCCCTTTATTGGATCAGATACAGAGCGTCCCAATATTAATTCTTGAAGCTAAATCTGTGCTTATTTTTATCATACGTATATAGTAAAGTTTATATTATACCGTTGATCTTTTACATCTTTTAGGGCAGAGTCGGAGCCTAAATTATCTGCATTCCTAATTGCTATACCATTTTAAGTAGGTATAAATAGCTAATAATATACAGGGTGTTTCCTAACCTCTCTGAAAAAATGATGGAGGTGAATCCTTACCTTATTTTAAGACGAGAATGTGGTATAAAAATTTTTCGCATGTCGCTTCTTTTTCGAAATGCAGGGTGTTAAAAAAGAATTAGTAAAGCATCAATTAATAATATTAATAATTTATTGAAAAACTTTTGATAATGAACTCACATAAACAAAAGTCAAGTAAATTGCTAAAAATGTCCTCCATGAGCCAGTAAACACCCATGTACACGACGCGACGTGCTAAATTGTCTCTTACGCGTTGGAAAATTTCGGGACTGGCGCGAATCATATTAAAACCATCAATAATACGCAGTCGAAGGTCTTCTTCAGTTTCAATAGGAGTAGTATAAACGAGTTGTTTAAGATGACCCCAGAAATAAAAATCCAATGTACTCAGATCCGGCGAACGGGGTGGCCATGGGTGAGGTCCTCCTCTACCTATCCAACGAGCAGGATATTGTTAATCTAAATAGTTTCTAACGCGTACTGCAAAGTGAGGGGGAGCGCCGTCATGCATGAACCACATTAAAGTTCTCGTTCTTAATGGCACTGCTTCCATCAATTCTGGCAATTCATCTCTAAGGAAGTTCTTATAGACATCACCAGTGAGTCGATTTGGAAAAAAATACGGTCCAACTAAGCTATCTCCAATAATCCCTGCCCAAATATTAAAAGAAAATGAATACTGGTGATGTCCTTCGATGATAGCATGAGGATTATCTTCCGCCCAAATATGATTGTTGTGAAAATTTATGATATGCCTTGTCTGGAAAAAGTCGCTTTATCTGTAAATAGTATTTTTGCCGAAAAATGTGGGACCCTTAAAGAATTTTCTTGAACCCAGTTACAAAAATTAACTCGAGCTGGAAAGTCTCTAGGCAACAAAGCTTGCACTCTTTGTACGTACATATAATGGCATTAAAAATAAATGTGGATTAATACGTCTCTGCGAAAGCGAAAGCCGAGTTTATGAGGGGTTTTATTGCAGTCATTAAGCCAAACGAAATATTGGGAAGTACTTTACACACATTGTACTGTATTTAAATCTTAAACTTAATTTTAATCTTGTATTAGTCTAGTCTAAATCGTAACATTGTAAATTTTATTCGTAGTAAGTTGTAAAAATATTTTTCATTTACTTAATATACGACTGTAACAACTTAATTTTTATTGAAAGAATAAATCAGTATTTCATTATTTTATACTGTACTTATTATATCCTAAAATAAAATTATTATAATAATTGAGCTTTACTTTCATTCGGTTCAAAGTGTTTCTTTAATTCAAAATAAAAATAAATTAATAGAGCCGAACCTGCACCCATTTATTGCGATGTTGGGACCTACAAAACAAAGTTTAATCAGCAGTAAATGTCAACGGTATAATGTAAACTTTACTATACAAAGTTACACACAACAATCGATATACTATACCTGGCTGCGTAATACTCGACGAATGCCACGAGTATTTCTATTGATCTTGAAAATGCTGCCCACATTGTTCATCATGGCTTGGGTCAAGTTTTCCTAAACTGTATCACTATGTTTTATTGCAATTACTAAAAAAGTCTTTTGTCGCATTGATGATGTTACTGCTTATTGTCTAACTTAGTTAACTTGTAAATTATATTCAATGATTGTCTAAAAATACTGATTGCTAACAATTACTTAACGTTATTAATTGACTAAATTTTTAGTTTGCTTATGTCGCTATTCTAGTTCTGTTTTGTTAACACAACATAACAATGCATTTTTCCAAAAAGAAAGCTTGTTTTATCTACACACGTATTGCAGGAATATTACTATTAACTCAGAACTTGTTGTACATGCGCGTGTCTATAAAATGAATCAGACACAGCAGTCTGATTATATATTAAAAACTTACCAGGAGCTCTACCATCCACCCATTGCAAATACTATACTATACAGGGTGTTCCCTAACGATATGCGAATATCTAAGGGTGTGAATTTACATGAAAAATTAATGATAGTTTGCTTTAGAAACTATGGTTTAAATATGTTCCGATACGAAAATACGGAGTGTTAATTCCCATATTCCCAAACACCGGACATCCTTATATGAGAAGTCTCTATTATACATGGGGATCAAGGCATCAAAGCATATAAGAAACTTCCAGCGAGCACAAGAAGCATCAAAGATTTCGTCAAGTACAAACAACATTTAAAAAGCATACTTAGTGAAAACGTATTGTACAGTCACTCTGACTACTTTGAAATTATGTCATCAATAACTACCTATGATCACTGACATCGGCTGCCACACAAAAGTGCAGACCAATTAGTATTCTTAATGATAGTGGTTGTTTGCATAAATGAATCTTGTGTCATGAACGATTAGTGTGATTGTCGATTTTAATTGAATCATAGATATCTCCGGGGTGAAGATTACTCATATTAAACAGGAAAGAAAAATCCAAAATTCTTCACAAATATTTAATATTTCGCTCTACGCGTTTCGGTTTCTTAAACCATTTTCAAGAGCTATCTAAAAAGTTTATTTATATAATAATCTGAATTATAATTCAAAATAATTTGGTGTTACTTACATAATATAAACAAAAACTTTACATCAGGGACACAAACAAGCTCACAATGGTGAGCACAGGTTTACTAACTATATAAAATTGGTCAACGGGATAAACCCAAAAAACATTTAAAAATAAAACACTTAAAAAATAAAACAAAATACACCGAACCAGAGCGACATCTAGATTGCACAAAGAGAGGTTCCATTATTTAAACAAACATTCACTACTTAAACTCGTTTACAATTCTCGCCGCTTCCCTATAGTGGGCGTTGACAGGATCGTTCAAACACTTAATTTGATTATTTATCTCTAATTTCGCTATTTCTATGTTTTCTAAAAAATTCAGCTTTAGGCCTTTATTCGCATTATGTAGCATTTTAAAGTTGTCTTTAGTATTAAAACTATGTAAATTCTCTCTTAAATGTAGGCCAAAAGCTGATCTCCTGTCATTAGGCGATTTCTGAGAGTTTAAATGCTCTTTTATTCTAACATTAAAACTACGTCCTGTCTGACCAGCATATTTAGCCGTGCAAGAGTTACAGGAAAACAAATACACCCCACTCTTGTCAAGCACGTTAATTGAATCCTTTACTCTCGAGAATAAGCTACGTAAATTGTTTACCGATTTGTAAGCTATTTTAAAATTGTTGCTTAAAGACTTCAATACATTACCCACTCTCAGAGAAACAGTGCCCAAAAAAGTAAGCCTTATATACCTAGGAGGTTGAAAAGATGTTATGGTCTCATCCAAGGGGTCAGTCAACACCTTCTTAAGCATGCCATTACATTTTTTTCTTGTATCCGTTGTTATAAGCAATTTGAAAGATGATGTTCTTTTCCCTCTCAAATTCCAAAGGTAAGAGTGGGATGGTGAACAAACGATGGATCAAAGAGTTAAAAGCTGCCATTTTATGAGCTAAACAATGATTTGAGTCAGCAGGTATAACATTGTCTGTATGTGTGTTTTTCCGATAAATAGCATACTCAAAAAAGTTATTCACCCTCTTTATTGTCAAATCTAAAAAATTCAGACAACAATCAGATTCTATTTCTTTTGTAAATTTGATGTGGTTGTTTAAAGAATTTAAAAACTTGAAAAAAATTTCCAACTCATTCCCTGTTCCTGTCCAGACAATAAAAGTATCATTAACATATCTGCGCCATAATAAAATTTTATCTAGAAGGTAAAAATTTGAATTAAACAATTTATTTTCAAAAAAAATTTTGTGCAATCTAGATGTCGCTCTGGTTCGGTGTATTTTGTTTTATTTTTTAAGTGTTTTATTTTTAAATGTTTTTTGGGTTTATCCCGTTGATTAATTTTATATAGTTAGTAAACCTGTGCTCACCATTGTGAGCTTGTTTGTGTCCCTGATATAAAGCTTTTGTTTATATTATGTAAGTAACACCAAATTATTTTGAATTATAATTCAGATT
This sequence comes from Polydrusus tereticollis, assembly GCA_963920685.1. Classification (NCBI taxonomy): domain Eukaryota; kingdom Metazoa; phylum Arthropoda; class Insecta; order Coleoptera; family Curculionidae; genus Polydrusus; species Polydrusus tereticollis. The sequence continues at coordinate 77,287,882 of OY987334.1, forward strand.
ATTATATAAATAAACTTTTTAGATAGCTCTTGAAAATGGTTTAAGAAACCGAAACGCGTAAAGCGAAATATTAAATATTTGTGAAGAATTTTGGATTTTTCTTTCCTGTTTAATATTGTCGATTTTGTTTCGTTTTTCTTCGTCCGACTGAAAGATTTATTTAAGTTGCTGGCGCGTAACTACAGGGGGGCCTAGAGGGGCCGGGCCCCCCCCAGACGTCGCTAGGACCCACCCAGAAAAAGGCTGACTTTGTAAGCTCGCTACTCGCCTCGCAAATATAGCATCAATTTATAATTATAATCTATATAAATTATAATAAATAATCTTGCCAAATATCACTCGACCATCATTTTTTTATTGGTTAAATTTTCCATTTTTCACTCAAATTTTTTTGGCAATACTCGTTAAACTTTGGGCTTGTTTATTCAAAAATTAAATTCCTCGAACTTCGCTCTCGGGATCTAATCAGAATAAACATGTCCAAATTCAACTCGAAAAATTTCCAAAAAAAGTTTTCGTGACAGCTGAAAAATCTAACCGATAAAAAAACGAGGTCTTGTAATATTACTGTTGATTATTGACCAAATTTGTTAAAATTTGGGCGTGGTCCAAAAAAAAACCACCACCCTAGGCCACCCCCAGGTCAGAGGGCTAGTTACGCCACTGATGGTGCAATGTTTAATATTGTTATACATATGGAGAAAGAATGGAATAAATAAATAAAAGAAGAATTGAACTAGACAATTTAGTTTGGAGAAATGTAGAATGCAAGCACGTTAAAACCTAACACCAACCCTTCCAGGGATGAACTTAAATGTAGAATGCAAGCACGTTAAAACCTAACACCAACCCTTCCAGGGATGAACTTAAATGTAGAATGCAAGCACGTTAAAACCTAACACCAACCTTTCCAGGGATGAACTTAAATGTAGAATGCAAGCACGTTAAAACCTAACACCAGGGATGAACTTAAATAAAGTAACACAAAACAAACTGGGATTTTTGAAGATTTGCTTTAAGCAACAGCAAATTACCGGTTAATTAATCTTATTTAGGAGAAATAAATATATTAAGAAATGGGGCAAGCAAACTCTCCGCGACCCAGATAATCTCCACAATAATTTACCTGAACCCAGCTTAACTTAAGGTCTGAAAATATTAAAGTAGGACACTGGAAGAAGAATGGTCGTTAGGAATATAAATGTGTTTTGACTTCATGAAAATTATGACTGTGCTTTTCTACTGAATTTAAGGCCGGATATAACTTAAAAAGTGTATATAGGAGGAGTATTTTAAGTGTTGCAATGCAAAATCCAAACTGGTTGCTTAGTTACGAATTGTTGAATAAACAAAGTTAGAACACATAAAACAATGTATTTTTAAGAAAGAGAGTCTTTTCTGACGAAGCAACATTTACCAATTGTGGTCAGGTAATTGGTTAAATTAATCTGTAAGATGATGCTCCGCCATACTTTGCGCGACAAGCTCTACTACTACTAAATGAAATATTTGGAAACAATTCAAAATAATATAAGTGAACCATTAACATATATATTTAATTTAGTTTTTGAAACAGGAAAATATCCAAATTTAATGAAAGAAGCTGTAATAAAACCACTTTCTAAAAAAGGATATATAATTAAAATGGAACATGATCGACCAATCTCAATGACTTCTAATTTTAATAAACTTTTAGAAAAAATAATAAAGAAGAATAAAGAAGAACTTTTCTAATAAATCTCAACTAATATCAAATAAACAATTTGGGTTTCAAGAACATAAATCAAGAAGCGAAGCCATTAAAATGTTAACTTTAAGAACGTATGATTCAGTAGATAAATCTGAACTATCGCTAGTAATATTCCTAGACTGGGCAAAAGCATTTGATACACTATTAACAAAATTAGAGGGTATAGGATTCAGGGGCCATAGCCTGTTGATGAAAGGTTACCTTACATATAGAAAAGAGTATGTAAAAATATCAAATTGTGTCAGTATCTCGACCAATACTATTTACCATATACATAGTGTTTCCTAACCTCTCTGAAAAAACTAAGGAGGTGAATCCTCATCTTATTTTAAGACGAAAATGTGATATAAAAGTTTTTCGCATGCCGCTTCTTTTTCGAAATACAGGGTGTTAAAAAAAAATTAGTAAATCAATAATAAACATTTTAATAATTGTTAAAAAAGTCAAATAAATTGCTGAAAATGTCCTCCATGAGCCAGTAAACACCCGTGTACACGACGTGCTAAATTGTCTCTTACGTGTTGGAAAATCTCGGGACTGGCGCGAATCGTATTAAAACCATCAATAATACGTCGTCGAAGGTCGTCTTCTGTTTCAATAGGAGTAGTATAAACGAGTTGTTTAAGGTGACCCTAGAAATAAAAATCCAATGGATTCAGATCCGGCGAACGGAGTGGGCATGAGTGATGTCCGCCTCTACCTAGCCAACGAGTAGGATATATATATACCCTGCATATGATTACATATTTGGATTCAACTGCGAAAACTCTGAATTTTTTGTATTTCAAACCTTCACCTATCTGCAAGCGTTTCCGAGATAATGACAGCTCAAAAATGGAAAACTTCCTAATTACAATTATTCCTACCTAATACCCACCAGATGAATCAAGGTGTTTTTAGGACAGCGACCTAAGAGGTGTCAATTTTGAGTTTCTGTTTAATTTTCTGTTGTCTGATTTCTAATTTGTTTACACTATGGTTCATCTGAATGAGAGACAATGAGTTGAAATTTTAATAATGAGCGGTTACGGAAATATGAAGAGATCGCAAGATCAGGTTGGTCAACTTTTCTCAATACATGAAAATCCAACACAATCATCCAGGCCAATGGCAATGGATTTTAATGTGTCTCATCAGTCAGTGAAAAATTTGTTTAAGCAGTTTTGTTGCATCCCTACAAGATGAAGTTGGTGCGCGAGTTAAACCAGGATGATTTTGAGAGAAGAGCTGAATTTTGTGTGAGCTGATAATGAAAAAATGTAATAACGATAATAACTTCGCAACAAATATCATTTTTTTGGATAAAGGTACTTTCCATTTAAATGGCATTGTTAATAGACACAATAATTATCGTTATTGGTCTGCTGAGAATGGTCACTGGTTCCAGGAAGGTCATACTCGGAGGCCCAAAAAAGTTAATACTTGGGCGGGCATAGTTGGTAGACATATTGTGGGACCTTTTCTTGTAGATGGTAATTTAAATGGCGAAAAGTATCTGAACCTCCTCAGGAATCACATAATTCCTTCTTGCAGAATGGTTTTACCGGGTGTAAATAATGGCATAAACGAACAGGTATGGTTCCAGCAAGATGGAGCACCTGCGCATTATGCGGCAAATATTAGACAATACATAAGCGAACAATTTCCAGGACGTTGGATAGGCAGAAGAGGTGCTATTGACTGGCCAATAAATTAGAATCTTTAAGAGTCAGAATTAGTGCTTAAATTCGGGCCATTCCAGAGGACCTTAGAACACCTGATCCACTGAAAAAGTTTCACTTGTTTATTATTCCAATGTTAAGTTGTTCAATTTTCTAGGCTACTTATTTTGTTATTATAAAGTTTGTTACAATTTTAAACAAATAAAAATTTTAAATACAAAAAATCTTCCTAGTAGAATCTAAGGTGTTCCATTTAAAAAAAGTAAGTTGGTCTCTATGGCAACCAAACCAGAAATGACAGAAAAATTCGTGCAGGTAGAAATATGGAGAATAACTTACTGAACAGCTTTCATAAAGGTCGTTTTCGTATACGAGGTAATTCAAAAGTTGCAGGCATTATGCGCGACTTTTTTGCCACTCTGTATTATCCATATTGTCAAAACTCACTAATTCATCAACAAAAATACCGGGGCGAAAACCTAAAATCAACCACAGTTATAGTGCTAGAAATAAACAAATAGGACTATTCAAAACTAGCTTTAAAAATAAATCGATGCGACAAGGACTTTTTTATATACTGCTTCGAAACTCTAGAATATCTTATCCACAGAAATTAACGAAGAAATTTAAATAAAAATATATAAAAAATTAATAAGAATTAATTAATAGAAAGAATAATTAAAGGAAAGATCTGCATCACAAATCTGATTTGGCCTGTTTGTCTTTGATAAATAAAATTATGGTGACTACTCAATAATACAATTATATTTTCTGTTTTCTTACTGTTTTCCTATAGTATGTATTTAGGTTTATATTCTCTTCATGGCTAATTTTAGAGTTGTAATCATGTGATATAGCGAAACGGTTAGTTTAGGTAAAATCTGGAGGTGGAGTAAATGCTAAGAATGTTTTAAAATTTATCCCCAAACACTGTAAAATCCTCCCCTGTATGAGACCAATTATTACAATCCACCATAAAACATAGATATTTTGTTGAATGTACAGAATGAAGAGCTTTAGAGAATAACATGTTGCCCAGAGTAATTTACCTCCTACTTATACGATTTAGTTTCTATTATACATTTTATATTTCTGAGGAAATGTGCTTGAAGTAGGTCAACAAAGTGATTACTAACAATCGATAAGGTAAATATTAAATGAGGCTACTTATAAATATTAAATTATTCGGTAATATAAATTCTCCAGACTGGTCATTTGCCTGTAACAAAATAAAATTCTAATATTGTTGGAAATCCAGTGAACTATACGACGGTCGAAGTTATAGCAATAAATGTATTTCTAATAATAAAAAAACACCTAAAACGCAGATAAATTCAGAGTGATTTACCAATATCAACAAAAGTGTGTGCTTACTGACGCTAACAAATAAAAGACCATTTTGAAGAGGAAAGAAAAATCCACAATTATTCACTAATATTTAGTATTTTGCTCTACGCGTTTCGGTTTCTTAAACCATTTTCAAGAGCTGTCTTAAAAGTTAATTTATATAATAATCTCAATTCAAAATCAAAATTATTAGGTATTACCATAGACATCGTAACTATTAGACCGAACAATAATGTCATCAATGTATTTCAGTGTAAAGTAAATCAACATTCAAGCTGCTCCCCTCCACTTGGTTTGCCAGACTTACGCCACACGAAACGTAGTTTTTCTGGGCTTACTCTGTTAAAGTATTAACTTCTATGATTAACTAAATTAACATGATGTGGGAAATATATAACATTGCCCAAAACCTTGTAAAAAATCTGTAGTATGGCAACGCAGCAATAACGGATCCGCCGAGATTTCATCATTTTCGTGGCCATCCGCATCGACTCGACAATACTCGGCATAGCGGTTGTTGTTTTCCTGGAGTTTTGTCGCATGCTTATGTAAAGGCAGCGTAATCCCCACTCCCGGCCCCACCTAGCTCCTCACAGCGTCTCGCCACCAAACGATTTTGGCATCACAATTTTATAGCATTTATGAATGGCGTGTCGGTTCTATAGTTACGATGCCTATGGGTATTACTTACATAATATAATCACAAACTTTACATTAAGGACACAAACAAGTTCACTTGTTCACAGTTGAGAGGGAAAAGAACATCATCTTAAAAAATGCTTATAACAACGGATACAAGATATTATTAAACAATAATTTAATAAGAAAAAAAATTATAGGCATGCTTAGGAAGGTGTTGACTGACCCCTTGGATAACACCATAACATCATTTCAACCACCTAGGCAGGGTTGGAAAAAACCCGGGTTTTTTATATAAAGCCCAGCCCACTGGGCTTTTTTGGGTTTTATAAGCGGGTTTAATTGGTTTTTTTTGTTTTAATTCTATCAAGATTTTAATAAATGAATAGAATCATTTATGACATTTATGTAGTTGTAGGATCCCCATTTTTTTCTTCCTATTTTTGTTAGTTTTGTGTTACGTTTATTTTTTATAACAATGTGTTTTATTAATATGTTTTATTTTTTTAAAAAATATAAAAATGTAAAATGTATACAGAGTTTCAGTTTAAGAAAAAAACATTCAAAAAACATAGTTTTAAAAAAACCCGGCGGGTTTTTTTAAGTGGGTTTTACCCAAAAAAAAACACTGGGTTTTTTTGGGTTACCCACTGGGCAGCCAACCCTGCACCTAGGTATATAAGACTAACTTTTTTGGGCGCTGTTTCTCTGAGGGTGGGTTATGTATTGAAGTCCTTAAACAATAATTTTAAAATAGCTTACAAATCAGTAAACAATTTGCGTAGCTTATTCTCGAGAGTACAGGATTCAATTAACGTGCTTGACTAAAGTGAGGTATATTTGTTGTCCTGTAATTCATGCACAGCTAAATATGCTGGCCAGACAGGAAGTAGTTTTAATATTAGAAAAAGAACATTTAAACTCTCAAAAATCACCTAATGACGAGAGATCAGCTTTTGGCCTACATTTAAGAGAGAATTTACATAACTTTAATACTAAAGACAACTTTAAAATGCTACATAATGCGAATAAAGTCCATAAGCTGAATTTTTTAGAAAATATAGAAATAGCCAAATTAGAGATTAATAATCAGATTGAGTGTTTGAACGATCCTGTCAACGCCCACTACAGAGAAGCAGGAAAAATTGTAAATGAGTTTAAGCAGTGAATGTTTGTTTAAACAATCGTACCTCTTGTTGTGCAACCGCTCTGGTTCGGTATATTTGGTTTTATTTTTTTAAATGTTTTTTGGGTTTATCCCGTTGATCAATTTTATATAGTTAGTTAACCTGTGCTTGCCATAGTGAAGTTGTTGGTGTCCCTAATGTAAAGTTTGTGATTATATTATGTAAGTAATAGGTACCTAATAATTTTGATTTTGAATTGATATTATTATATAAATGAACTTTTTATACAGCTCTTGAAAATGGTTTAAGAAACCGAAACGCGTAGAGCAAAATATTAAATATTTGTTAAGAATTTTCGATTTTTCTTCCCACTTCAATAAGAATAATTTTCACCCCGGAGATATCTATGATTCAATTAAAAAATCATTTATTTACTTTTCAAAGGCAACCAAAAATACGTATGTTTTTTAAATTTTTGCTTTGAAACGAGTTTAAATATTCACATTAAATATAAAACCAAACCATTTACACAAAATAATGAGTAATGATCCAAAACTGTCGAGATTGCTTTACAATCAACAATATTGGATAAACCAAATTGAATTTCGTCGATCGTAAATATGGCTATCAGTCTGAATGCATACTATCCGGATTATTTTTAGTTGCAGATGAAAGATAAGGCACAATCATCTAGATGTGTATGATATTATTAACGTTTACTTTGATACAGGGATAAGTTGCCTTAGTCCCGTTCTGATCTCAAAGGATTAGGTGCATCCCAAAAGTCCCATCCAATTACATATTCATCAAGAACTAAGTGAATTACAAACAATACAGCTCTTCTGGAAAATATAATAACCGTGAAAGTTATTCAAATAAAAGCGATAAATTTCTCCAGTAAATAAAGCCAATATAGCTCCCCTGGCTGAAATTTTACGTAACGTATAGATGATATTTTTGACAAAATTATTGCCTCGCTCTTGGGTAAAACCGCCAAAGCGTACATCGGTTAATTAGCTGATTAACAGCTAGGGTGGGATGACGCACTCCCAAAAAGCTTTTCCGTGTTAGTGTTTGATTATCGCCCTATCCCGCTGAGAAAACTCAGGAATTTCATGGATTAAATGATAGCTAAACTATGCCTCTAGGGGTGTCTTGGTCTTGAACGAATCACCTACAGTATTTCAGTAGTTTCATTGTTGCCTACTGCCACAGTATACGCGTCATGAGCTACAAAACTTACGCAATGCATAAAATCAGCTGCAAACCTGCGCAGCTGTAATAACCTCCTAAGAACTGACTTACATACGGTTTTACATTAACGATATTTAAATACAAAGTACAATTTTTAGAGTAAAGCCTGTCCAGAGATATAAGAACTTTGCCTTTAAATGGGATTATCCAAGGGTGGCCATAAACAAACAATGAATGAATGAATAAATGCAGGTAAATTATGGCCCGTACTTAAAAACGTCTTAAAGTAAACTGCAAATCCGGAAGACGTAATTTCATTATTAAAGTAATAGTTTAGTGATTTCAAACCGATTTTTACCTGATTCAAAATGAGAGGGTTAATCCCATAAAACAAATTATGTTCTAAAGAAATGTATAGTATATAGCCACTCTAGTTAGGCTTGAGCTTAGTAATTATTCTTACTTCGTGTGTAATACAGCGTTTGTTTAATCGTGTGTGAGTCATGGAAAATATGTGCGAGCCCAATGTATCTCAGGAGATAACCCCGTCGAAAAGCAGAAAACACTTTTATGTGGAAACTAAGAAAGTTATAAACAATGTTTATTTAACTCTTGTTGAACGTGCGGTCAGCAAGCAAGCAGCGTTAGAAAAAACGGCCACATTAACAAAAATTCCAACATCAACTGTATGGATGGATTCCAAATGAACTTTTTCTGTCTGCAAAAAACATTAAAGATTCTTCTCTGGATTACCATGAGGACACCACTGCTGATTTATTTGAAGATTGGTTTAAAAACAAGCGAATTCCAAATATACCTTCGAATAGCGTAATTGCAATGGACAATGCAAGCTACCATAGTAGGCAGTTGACCAAGACTTCCTCCTCAAATGACACAAAAGCAACAATCTAAAACTACATGTATGATAATGACATTTATTTTCAAGAAGATTACACTAAAAGGCAATTAATTGAGGTTTCACAAAGTTTAAAACTACAAAATGAATACTTCTGTGATAATTATTCAAATAATCTAGTGCATACAGTTTTTAGGCTTCCACCATACCATTGTATATTTAATCCCATCGAACATGTTTGGCACCAACTGAAATCTGCCATTTGTCGTAACAATACTTGCCCTACTAATAACTCCAGTGTACTTGAGCTTATAGAAACTGAAGTTTTTAACATCCCTTGACAAAGTTGGGCAAATTCTGTTACACATTTGAGCCTCACATCAGATTTTTCTATTTGTCTGTGCTGTCTAACTACTACTACAGCGCATTCAAAACGTGCTTAGGTCGTGGAAATCCACTCTGGAACTCCACCTTTAACCCGCAATTATCACAATAATGTTATTGGCTTTCTAAATTCACTATTTTACATATACCGGCTTAATTTACCAGCTGTACCCTCTTCAGTTTTGGATTCATCGGTGAACCACACCAGAGCTCCTGACAGAAAGTCTGGCTCGTTGTTTGTCCATATGGTTCAAATACAGGTAGATGCTGTGTACACCGACTTCAGTAAAGCCTTTGACAGAATTACACATAACAGTCTCCTATCTCGTCTGGCTGAGTCGGCAGGCAGTCTTATGAGGTGAGTTGAATCCAATCTTGAATGCATATATAGCGACTTCAGGAGTCCCTTAGAGGCCTCACTTGGGGCCATATCTTTTTATAACATACATAAACAATATTTCCTCTTGCTTTCACCACTGTAGATCCCTTCTGTATGCAGACGAGATGAAAATTTTTAACAAAATTTAGACTATAGATGACGGTCATAACTTACAGAGTGATCTCAATAGACTGTCAGTATACTAGAGTTAATATTATGGAGATCAGGTCTCGCTTTCGGACAATTTCTCTGGAGAATAGAAGAACTATGTCAGACCCTTGAGCTGTTCCAACAACCATTCAGAAATACAAGTTCCTCACAATATTCCCCTTTAGTAAGAGTGGTTAGAGTAGCCAATCAATATCAAAATATAGACACATTTCTTTTATCTTGCATAAGCTTGAAAAAAAGTTTAAGAACTAAATTGAGTATTAACATCAACATTATTTAAAACATATTATACCTAGTTAACACTAAAAAGTTATTAATATTCAAGAGAAAGCAGCCAACGGCGGCAGCAGCATATAACGTCAATATTACTTTCCTGGTCGAAAATTTCCCGCCACATAAAGATGTTATCTTTGACACAATTAATGCTTTGCATAGCTGAAGCTGCCAAACCATGGATTCGGTAATTAACTGATTAACAGAAAGGTTGGGATAAATTGTTCTAAAAAGCCTTTCGGTGTTCCCCCTTATATCACCAGTCGCTTGGCGGAAGTAAGCTGTACATTAGAAGTTTGGGGGATTGAATGACTGCCAGGCTTAGGACTGTATAGGAGATTACGTTGTAGGTTTAAAACCAATTTATAATGATTACATGTCGAGTTGAATAAAAGCTTATTATTCCGTCTGAACTAACCTAAAAATTATTGATTTTTTTTTATTATTGGTAAACACTAATCGATCCAAAGGGAGTCCAAACAAACCTTTAATATGAACACACAAAGCCGTTGTCTCTGCGGCAGTGTAAACTTTATTATATCCATATAAAGCCGTACATCTGTGGCTTCGAAACAATAAAATTCGAAACCAGCAATAAGCATAAATGGCAGCACGAACTGATTTATGACCGGAACGCATGTATTTTGGAGTACATGAACAAACATAATATCGAGTTATTTTGGAGAGATGCAGTATACTTTCCATGGTGATATGTGGGATGAAATGGAAAAAATAAACGTACATCTTGTCTGGATATCAACTCTGTAAATTCGACAGTTGATTATAGTATAATGAACCTGTGATTGTTGAAATTCAACTCCGACAGGTTGCTGTTGGAGAAAGGTTAAGTTGTCTGGTTGCTTAATTAAATAACAACAAACAGGTATCAAGTCAAAGTAGTGAAAGCACGGCAACGCCACCATATACAATATTTTAATGTATCTACGGTACATCGAGGCGAAAAATCCGCATGAAAACAAAACAAGACAGTTGAGTTTTAAAACATATAACCAATAACAATTTTCTAGAATATACCCCGTCTACAACACCCAGACTAAATTCCGAGAATCCGCCGAATTAAAGCAAGCATCTAGCGTCGCTGAAGGCGGAATAAGCCCACGTGACTGAGCGCAGGGTTTAAAACAGCATAACAGAATGTTACTTTGTACGAGATAGACGGATGATATATCGCAAGTAAGACTTGACGTGTTTAAGCTTTTCGGCGGAGAGGAAAGATCTGTATCAGTGGTCGTGGAAGGCAGACGGTTTTCCTCGCGCGGGTTACGCGATGTATTAGTTTTTTCACGGAATCAAGCCAATTAATTAATTTCGCGGTGTTATCCCGAAGATATACTAATGTGATAAGTATATCCACACTTAAGTAGAGTTTAGTATCACGCCTGGCAGAAAGCACACGGTCTCCTCGCGGCAGTTTTGCTCGCGTTTAGTTAAATTTATGGTATTCAAGCCATGAAATAGTTTGGAAAATTCGCGGTATTGTATCCCGAAGGTGTAACTAATGTGATTATTTCACTCCTAACTCAAGTTCCGTTTATATGTTGTAAAAAGCAGTCTCTTTTTATACGATAAATTCTCGAAAGTTTAAGAATGCAGTAGTGTATCCCGATATTATTGCTTGTTTAGTGATGTAAAAATGTACAGCTGTTTTAATGCAGTAAGTAGTTACCATACTAAGTTGTAAAAGTAAATAGCATTTGCTGCTACTCAGAACGGATGTGAAGATGAGTAAATGAAATACCAGACGTAAATAGATATTTTGTGTTGACAAAAGCCTTTTATTTCAACTGACATATTTTGAACCACGCAACCTATGGAAATACAGTAAACAATTTATGTTTACAACAGTTGCCTTTATCAGTAATTCCATATTGTATTGTGAGATGAAACTCTAAGATGAGATACAAATATTTTGGTACTATATTGAAAATATATAGGTCGTCAATAACTTACTATACAGGGTGAGTTCTTTAAAAGCGTTACAAAGCAATATCTCGAGGACGGTTTTAAATATGTTCATGAAATAATAAGGGTATGGGGGATTATATATAACCATATTTTTTACATTTTACCCCTTTCCTGATATTGAGGGGTGAAAGGCAAGTTTGGAATTTTATATGAAGTTTGTCGCTAACATTCGAATCTACGCGTATTGATATTTTAAGATATGGTCCCCTAAAAATTGGAAAAAGGGTCAAACGTAAAAAATATGGTTTAATATGTCCTCCGATTACCTCACCAAAATTTCATGAAAGAATTTAAAACTGTTTTCAAGATATTACCTTGTACAGGGTGTCCCGTTTTCGATGACGAGTACGTCACTGAAACGTAAAAAACTACAAGAACATTTGTTTTTTCTTTGATAAGCTACAGAATAACCTAAATATGGTGTCCCAAAATGTAAAATTTCCAAAAATATCCCGTATATCAAAAACAAGAAGGACTAAAAAAAATCTGATTGCACAGTGCTGTGAAACCAATCTTTACTAATAAAAGAGGTACCCCGTAAAACCATCGAAAACTGGACACCCTGAACACTTTAAAAGTTGACCGAGCAGGATTCACAACTTTTAAGAATATATATACGCCGTTTCTAATATTTTATTTACACATTACTGGCAAACCGCCTTCATAACTTTTTCCTATACTGCCTGTGTCTTATCATAAAAAACATCACTTATCTATATTTCTTTCAATTAATGGCATTTGAAAACCAATATGTTCCTAAAGACCCAAAAAAAAATACTATTCGTGAAAAAAGCAATTATTTCATCATTTCTATTTTACTTTGCCACTAAGCCATTTTATTCGGAGATCGATTGTTTGTTCGAAGTGTGGGATTGATCGTCCGCTACGTCCCAAAAACCACTTAAAAGGGTCTCAATGGTTTAGCTAATACTGACAAAATTGAACACAAGGTCTAGGGTTAGTATCATATACGTGTAGTCCTGCAAACAATCTTAACACAATTCTCAGATGAAATTAAAAACTGTATCAAACTTTTCACTAATTTATGTTAACAGGTAAGACAAATACACTTTTTTCTGAAGTTTCTAACTAACCTTTTAAATGGCTTTTTATATTGTAAACATCATCAATCTTGCTTTTTTAGCAACGGATTAATTTGTGGGAATTGTGTTTTTTCCCGTCTCTAAATTTTGTTCATTGGCGGTTATCTTCGCTAAAGTAAATTGAAATTTTTTTTTAAGGGCGCGTAATTGTATTTACTTTGCTGTAGAAGGTAAAGTTTGGCTGTGAGTTATTACAGAATTGGCTAACTTTTATAAGTTATGGGCTTTTAATAAAAAAGTTCTTTTGCCTTCTTGTAAAAATGCCGTTTAGTCTTTCGGTTAAAGATGTGCATTTATTTTTTGTATTGCACAAATCCAATTTCGACATAACGCTGCTTGTGTCATTTTATTTTACTAAGATTTCAGAAAACGAAAAGACGCGAATTTGCATGATTTAAATACATCAATTTATTCGTCGTATAAGAGCCAGAATTTAGATAAATAATATATAATTGCCCCCAGTCCATCAATAGTGCCTATACAAACACTTAAAGGGGCTTCTCAAGCCGTAAAAAACCCTCAATTCAGCACCTTGATCGATTGGCAGATCCTAAGATTAATTTCTTCTAGATGTGAGTTTATTAAAGGTCATAGATGGATCATTCATATCTAATAGTATACCAAAATGGTTGTTGTACCCATGCAAAGAAGTATTTTTCATTAAAAGAACACCCGCTAAACAAAGTGTACACAAATTATTGGTTATATTGGAAATTAAAATTTTGCCTTATATTTGCATTTAGATTTAATAAATGATAGGGGATACTTAGGCATAAAGAACCCGTTCCTGTTAATATCTTTTTGCAAACCAAACATTAGCTGTCCCTACGTGGTAGATAACACTTTACGGGTCTCTTGCCGTTTCAATTCTTTGGCATTGTGTGAAAAGGTATTTCTGGGATTTACTTGTACACAAAGCATCTATAAATAGGACTGTTGATCTTTGTCATAGATAGAAGATCCTGTTAAAACGTTAACGGCTTGGGCTCAAAGTTTAAACAGCATAAAATATGTAAAACTAGGACTATTTTCAATATAACTGCAAAAATAAAATAGATAGAAACCCAAATAAATCGTTTCCTATATTCTAGCTCTAGATAATACTAGGAGACAAAGAAAATAATATGAATACGAAAATGGTCATGTAAGGTTTTCCTGTTACATTAAGCGAACTACATGCAAAACGGTACCATTTAATATTTATTAAAAAAATGATTTTACGAGTTTTTTAATCCTGTATATCGACTATATTTATATTAAGTCAACATCTAAGGAAAAAGCAAACATCAAAAATATTAATTTCAAACAAACTAATTATAGTTCTTCAAAAACCAACAGTAATCACTCATCATGGCTGGATCAAGGGTTGAAAAAAATGATGATTTTTTTTATTTTCTTTTTCTATTTTTATTTTTATCTATTTTTTCCTATAAATAAGTTGCTATTTTCAACACGTTTTTGATTTTATTCCCACCGTTCTTCAAATTTTAATGAAGATAGTTCCTGTCGGAAAAACGCTTAGAGCTGCAAATTCCTGTCAGACCAAGAAAACCCTCCACTGTTTATATAAAGATGCGTCGGCCCTAACTCATTTTGACAAAACGGACAAAACTTTAAATCAACTGCAAAAATTTAAGAGGCGTTATGAACAGTGTATAACCCCTAATCATGTGTTGGCATATCTTCTTGACTAAACAAAAACTCAGCAAACACTAACAGAGAGTGAAAAAAATGTTGCTTTAAAAGCTGTTAAAGAATTAGATCCAAATAGTGGTTTACTACCACTCATAGTCAAGTTTCTTTCCAGATCAGAACCTTTCCTGATATTATGTTTCATGATGATATTCTTCAGAATGTAAAACCCATAGATTGGTGGAAATCGCAACAAAATATACCCATTATTCAAAAAGAGGTCTTCATAATTAGACAATTATTTTGTGCTGCTGCTTCTTCCGCATCAGTCCAGAGAATTTTCTCAACATTTGGCTTAGTCCATTCCAAGCTCAGAAATTAGAAACGGAAGAAGCTGCAAAATTTTTTTTTTTGTACAAGCACTACAATTAACTGAAATAAACATTATTTAGGTACAGTGGTTTTATTTTTTTGATATAATAAACCATTAATTAAAACTGAAAGTGTTTATTTTCTCTTAATTATAACTTATCAGAAATTTTGATGATGATGATTTAAATTGAAAACAATCAAGTGATTTATATCGTGATTAATTAAATTAACTATGAGAGTGTTATCTTGCAAAAGGTTTACTACAAGCGCTTTGCGTTGAAATTCGCAAGTGTGGAAATACCTTAAGAATTAAAAGCTTTTTAGAATATAATGCTCTGTTCAAAACTAAAGCCGATTGATCTTTTCATTAACAGCACAATTTGGGATTTACGCTGATTTTATTTTATGCAATCTTAATGGCTTAGATAAAGTATGGAGGTAGTTACGAGTACCTATATGAAGTAATGGGTGGTAAAAATTACTTCTAATATCATTCGTTTCAGTGTACAAATAACCCAAAATGATATGATTCCTTTATTTAACGGAAAGGCTATGAGTACTTACTAAATTACAAAACATTTCCTAACAAATAATTTTATCAAGAGACACGCGAACTGTGCGTGCGATGATTATCACAGGAATTAATTTTTCAAGTACGTGAATTTAGTGGATATTTTAATATTAATTGGTCATGAACAAAGATAATTAAATTTTTTCGTCGGCCATTTATTTCTAAGCGTTAAAATGGACGTACATTGTTATAGGCAGTCATACTTTGTTTACCAAAACTCTGTCATTCAAGTAATTTTATTGTTTTATTCCAGAAAATTAAGAAAATATCAGTTGCTATTATTTTATTTATGATAATATCCTGAAAGGCGTTCTCTGAGCGGCTTGTGTTTAAAAGTGTGCATTTGGTAAAAACAGACCTCAATAATGCCATTTAAGAAACAGTGGCATTTTTTTGCTAGCAAAACAAAAAAATATTAACCCGACTATGTCCAATCGATGAACTAAACTGTATCCAGTAGTGGGGAATAAATTCAATTAACTCTGCGTAAAGGTTGCCCCATAATTCTAAATATAAGTATGCACCCTGAAATATTTTTACACTTAGTTAATCAAAATAATGACCCGGAAATATTTTTTACATCAAATAAAGTATAATAAGAGCACTTAGATGCAAGTGTGCTGTCTTAATCAAGGTAATAAGCGAAGACAAGCGCAGCTGTATTGGTGGTCGTGACCGTTCGTGGGCTTCAATAGCTTGTAACTCTTACAATACAAAAGTTAAGCATGGTTGGTACACTTATTAAGCTATACGTTAAAATTATAATATCAGGCTTAAATGTTCATAGACCAAATCTTGTTTGCGATAACTAGTAACTGGCATCTCTGTGCCTGCATTAAACTTATATAACTTTCCTTTCTATTTAATAACTGAGTAACCAACATACTAAATAATATTCCATAGACCTCGTAACTATTAGACCGAACAATAACAAATAAACGTGTTGTCGTCATTGTATTCCACTGTAAAGTAAATCAACATTCAAGCTGCTCCCCTCCACTTGGTTTGCCAGACTTACGCCACAGAAAACGTAGTTTTCTGGGCTTACTTTGTTAAAAGTATTAACTTCTAGGATTTACTAGAATAACATGATGTGGGAAATATATAACATTGTCTAAAACCTTGTAAAATATCTGTAGTATGGCAACGCAGCAAAAAAGAATCCACAATCTTCATCCAGCTTTACGTCAATTTTTGACAACAGAAATTATTGCTGGTGCTTGCGGTATGAAAACTTCGTAACTTTGCCATCATATTTAATTGAATAAATTAGGATTAACTTCTTAAAATTTATTTAAACCACGTGCCAGGATTTATTATACCGGCTTCTCCAAAAAATTATAATACAATTTTTCTCTAAAACGTACAGGAGTGTCAATATAAGAGACGTTAAGCATAAGAGGATGTGGACTAGTGAGTTATTTTAATATTATTATTTCACTATATTTGGATTTTTTCTATTTTTTGGCAATGGTTAAATAAATAAAAATTGCGTTGCCATTCAACATTCCTATTTAAAAAATAAATTTAGTACATATTTGTACAAAACTGGAGCAATTGTGTGGTCAATGTAAAAAATCAAATCTTCCTTTTATATTAAATGCTCGGTGGACTATTTCACGTGCTTCTTTAATAGCACAATGACATATTGGATATAATAACATCATTTATCAGATTGGCCAAAATACTTATAATGCGATGTTTTTAGGGACAACTTTTGTGCCATGATGGTTGAAACGTGAAATTACAGGTTGATATATAATCAAGGGCGCTGAATCGAATGAGATATCGGTAGGATTGCTTGTTTGTCGCAAATCAAACAATAGAGTGGTTAAGTTGGATTACATTTAGTGGTCGGCGAAAATTGGCTTTTTACTTTTTGATAGAAAGTCATTAATATATAGAAAATGTTACCCAACCTAACCCCATTCTGCCGGAATGAAAAATTCTCACTTGAAAAGAAATAATGGCCAAAATTTGATTACTTTTAATTTGGGGGAGAAGCAATTAGAACAGCCAATTTTTCTTGAAACCCTTTTAAGTTGAAATATGGCCGCGTAATACCACTTTTGAGGTAAAAGTAAAAACGGGATAAATGTGAATCGTTTACATGTAATTAATTTCATGGAACTGTAATCATTCCAAATTCCTCTCTTGGGAAAATGTATTTGTTTTTCTGCGTTTCGGTAAAGCGTCGTCTAAACCTTTTGTAATTAAAGATTTTTATCTTGTCAAATGATTTTGAAAGTACTTCTTTGATTAAATAAATACTGTTTCTCGTCTCACGACTGATGTTAGTTTAAAATGATATATTAGGGATTTATGTTAAACGTTGTAAACTGGTTTGCCGAGGAAAATATAGCTAACCATTTTACCGTTAGCTTTCTCGTATGTAGATAAAATCTAAACTGAAAGCCTAATGGAATTTTTGGGAGAAACCTTAATTATAATCAAATTTACGAGGAACAAAACTTTTTAAGTCCTTTCATTATTACACCGGACCCAGGAGGCCTTAAACATATTATGGGATACCGAAAAGATATACAGACAGAGATCCCAAAGAGAGGGAAAGAGTGGACGGCAACGCCTTTTTCGAATCTTCAAACAGTCAGCGAAAATTTAAGTGTACACCTGTAGACGATAAAGCACTAACTTAAATGTCATGAAAGTAAATCCGACAGAGCAAGTTTTATTACAGGCTAAACCACAACAAGTTTATACGTTTTAGTTTCTGCCGTAAAGTAAATTTCTTTGCTGCAATTTTATCGCCCAAGAACTAACTTAGAATGGTTGATTCTTGAGGAATTTGTAAGCAACAATTTTATGAAATAATGTGCTCGCTTTTCACCGGTACTTTTCTGTTAGGATAAAAAATATAAGGCATCCATTTATATGAAGAAAAATAAATACTAATTTCATTTCATTTGTAATATTAGCAAGAAGTGGAGGCAACTGTCTGGGATCAGCTCCACCTTTTAATTAAGATCTTCTATGGTATAGGACTATGTTTTGTACAGCAAAACTTAATAGTATAACTAATTTTAACAACAAAGTTGACAAAGAGCTAAGTAATACTCAGATAGGTAAAGTTCCCAAGCGAATAACTAATTATAAACAAACTATTGAGCATAATAACTATGTGGAAGTTTGTACCAATGAGGTTGTTACAAATAAATTGAAATTAAATTTGGTACAACGAAAAGGTCATGAAACATTAATAGGAAAATCCTTTGAATGATTATAATATGTTTTGTTGGTTTTCTTGGCAAGAATAAAACCAAGGAGCCGAAAAAACCACCTGTGCTATTACACATACTTCTGTGTATAGTAAAGTTTACATTATAACGTTCTCCTTTTGACTGCCATAAAACCCTAAATAAAATAATAAAAATTATGTCAGAACTCCGGGTCATTTTTAGTTTAAATTGTAGCTTTTAAGATCGGCGACAATTCCTTTTAACATTGGTTTCTCGAAAGGCAAAGCAAAACCCTTTGGACATACAGTACCAAAAGTAACTGCAAGTATAATATGAAAAGAAATCCAGGTAATAGACAGACAGGTCCTGATTATGGCTAGAAATTGCTCAAATAGGACGCAGAGTACTCCAAGCTTAGATAAAGCCTTAAGAAGTTTAAGAAGTGACACAGGAAGTGTAGTTAGAGAAGGAGATGTTAAAAAATTGACGAAAAGATCTTGGACAGCTATAACTCTAACACCTGCGGAAATGGCTGAAGGTGAGAAACACCTAATTAATGATAAATCCTTGAGCAATAGAACTTGTGATGATATTAAACGAATGAAGATAGCTCTTGAAATTGAAAAAAAAACAAGACTTACTGGAAGAATTTATGAAACAGAAGTTACAGTTCTTGAAATGGAAAAGCAATTAGTGGAAGCTAAAGTAAGTAGATCTATTAGTCTATAATGAGAAACGCGCAGTTCAAGAATGGGTAATTGAATTACCAGACAAGAGTTTGACCTGCTAGACCCTAAACCTAAAAAATTAAACGAACTGAAGGAAGCCTAGGCAGATATTGACAAGTTAAAGCATTAAAAAATATAGTGGACACAAAACGGTTTTTTGAACGAGACTCTTCAATTTTTTATGGAAATCCTGCTGACTGGCCGTTGTTCATTTCAAAACTAATGAAAAAAAAAAGATAAGGCATTAAAAATGTTTATGTGGAGAAGCTAGTAGTGCAGTCATTGGTATGTTAATTGTACCAGATAATTTAGATACTGTCCTTAAGACTCTGAAAATGCGTTTTGGAAGACTCGACCAAATTATTGAGACAACAATTTATAAAGTAGCCGCGACACATCTAGTACGAAAAAATAATCTAGAGGGTATGATCAAATTTTCAAATCAACTTTCATGTTTAGTTTCGACCATCAAAATCCACAGTTTTTAATAGATTTAATACAGCCAGAATCCCTTAAATTTCGCTGGGGAAAATTTATTTTAAAAAACAGATGTTCAGACCTTGCAGTATCTTCAGATTGGTTGTTGGAATTGTCAAGTTGCTGCACTTAACCCAAAAATGTTAACAGGAATAGGCAAAAGTCCGAGAAGTTGTAGAGAAGGCAAACATAAAATTGGGACTTACGTCGGAAATCTGTGACTGACAAAAAGCTTTGTTTCTCCTACCATAAACGAAGAAACCAGACCAACAAATGCCAACAAAGAAAAACTTGCAATATTAATGGGTGCAAACAAGGGTATAACATGCTTTTACTTAAAAATAGACCAGAAGCGATACGTCCAAACAGAAATACTGATAGTGAGACACTTTTAGCAATGGGCCAAGGCCCCAAAAATGTAAATGTAAAATGTAGATGTATCATGATTTTGAGCCAATGAAACTGTTGAAACATGCGGATTATCCTGCAAAGATAATGCAATATCCAATTTTTCATCCTTGCCTAAAACACGTGGCCGTCCATTCCTAGGCAAGTCCTTTACTGTGCCATGTTCATCAAATTTGTGGAATATTTTACTAATAGTGCCCTGTGAAATTTGATTTTCCGGATATTTAGCATTAAATAAAGTGCACACTTCACTTTGACTTCTTATTTAATCTCCACATCCTAACAATATCAAGGCATCGGAAATACCTAAATTAATTTTACAAGTTCACAATGTCACAAAATGTCAGAACGTGAAACAATAAAGATTTCTTACCTTGAAAGGTAAAAAAAACATCAATGATTTATCATTTCCGCTTATTTAAATAGGGATTTTTTTTTAACTTTTAACAGTCCCCATTTTGAAATAGCTGGACGGAATCGCGCCAAAATTTATGAGCATACTGTACGAGATATTAGCTTTCAAATGATGTATCATAAGCTGTATGTTTCCATTTAAAAAAAAGATCGATGTCGTCATATCTTTGACAAATGTTTATAAAAAAACAAATGATTAACGTCAAAATGTGAGCATATATAAAACTAAATTGACGTGTACAAGCATTTTCCCCAAAAGTTACAGGTTAAGGCTATATTAATTTTATTCCGGACTTCTGGGCAGCCCTGTATATATTTATTTATGGACGCGCTGTCATTTGCCATCAAGATACTAATGATGACCTTCATAACCTGGTCCGAAATTCATTTACAATAGAATCATTTGGTGTATCGATTAAAAATTTACCGACGAATAAATCAGAAGCAAGAGCTTTACAAATAATGGAGGATACTGCCAAAAGGTGGTGATCGATTGATGGAAAGATGATACAGTAGTATTATCTGAAAGCAAAACATTTGCTCTTCACAAGACGAAAACTATAAAGAGAACTATTGAAACAAGATACAGAATTATGTCAGAGCTCCGAGTCATCTTCAGTTTAAATTACAGCTTCTAAGACCAATGATAATTCCCTTTAACAGCAATAAATATTCATTTTAAGTCTGTGAGGTAAGTCGCGTCAGTTCAGGGCAGCGACAAATCCACCGACACGCGTTGTAAAGTAATACAAGAAAGTAGCGAGTCATTTTTAATATTCATATTTGACTTTTATTTTTTCTGATAAATATATTAAAATTTATTGCTTTGGCATTAAATATTCGTGTTTAAAAAATTCCATTTGGGCTGAGGGAAGCTTACAGTGGAGAAAATCGTCATCGTGTTGCAATTGTACAATTGTAAACGCTTCTTTCGCATTTTATGCACTCATTGGATAGCGCTAAGCTCTTGCTCAGACTTTAGATTAACCTGTGGCCAGTGGTAATCATATTCAAATAACAATAAGGATTATTTTCAATGAAAATTAGGTCAAAATTCTTAAAAACAATACAATGTAATATATATAATAATATTCCTGCAACGCGTACCAAAAAACCTCAATAAATCAACCATTATAGCGTGACCTTACTCTCAAAATAAGGGCACTAGATTTCGTATCGAACATTTGTACCGTTCTCAAGCCAAAAACAAAACAACAACGTTATAACAACAATTGACTGCGTGGTGTGTGAAAATAAAAACAAGGACGCATCGACCGACGTCCGTTTTTTGTCGCGCGTACCGCCGCCACGTATCCCGTATCGCAACTGTCTAGGGCACCGTGGCCAACTAACACTTGTGGCGCGATTTTCCTGGGCCAGAAGGGCGAGGCGGGGGTGGCGGAAGCGTGCAACACGCACCCTTCGAGGACGAAGCGGGGCTAACGGGAAGCGCAGCGGTGGCAGAGAGCTTTTTAGTTTTATACTCTGCGTTTTAGAAAGGATTAAGAATAAGACAAAAAAAATATAAAAATTGTGATGGCGGGCATAGTTCTGAATAGACATATTTTTTAATAATAGGAAATAGATTTTTGATCTTGAACATGTCTTAGAAATTAATCAAGGCCCGTTAAGAGCAGGTTATTTCCTGGGGCATGGAGAAGTGAAGGGTCAAAGAAAGGGTGGTTTTTAGGATTTTTTTCTAATTTGGTCCCATAAAATAGCTATTTATACAACAAGTTACGAAATAAGGGTATTTTAGGCACGCGACGTGAAAAAACATGTCAGGGTGACTAAAAGACAGTGTTTCGTAACGAATGGTATACAATATTTTATGTCCAACTCGAATATTATTGTTTCATGATACCATAGTTACCAGCCACTTTAAATGGTATATAATACCCTAGGGCATTAAGGAAGTTTCTAATGCCCTCGGGCATTAAAAAAAATAAATAGGAAAAATCAAAGTAACAACCTCTTACTAACGAAAAACTTATTAATCATTTATATTAAATGAACAGTTATGAAAAGACCCACTAAAAACGAATTTACCGGATTTTGATAAGTCAATGTTTTCTATTATTTCGTGATTTTAACTAACAGAAATTGACGATGATTGAACGTTTTTTGATGTTGATGGACTCGTTGATGGTACTCCAGCTATAAATTTCGAAATTTTGTTTTTAGAAGACATACTGTCTTTCAAGAATATTTTTGTCAAAAACTGCGGAAAATACTAAGTAAGAAATGAGTGATTTAGAAGACTCAGACATTGAAAATGCCGCCAATGAGGCAATGGTGAACCTTGTTCCCCAAAAATCAAGGAGTTTGCATAAGGGCACATACAAAAAATTCAAAAACTGGTGTAAAGAAATAAAGGTAAAAAACTTATCAGAAAAAGTCGTTTTGGCATATTTTTTACGATTATCTGATGTCTATATAAGCCATCAACTTTGTGGAGTACTTACTCAATGCTTCGAACGATGGTCTATTTAAATAAAAATGTTGATATAAAGACATTTACAAACCTACTCGCATTTTTGAAAAAGAAATCTACGGGGTATAAGCCCAAAAAGTCGAAAGTTTTTCCCAAGGAATAAATAGAAAAATTTGTCAAAGAAGCAGACGATAAGAACTATTTATTGGACAAAGTCATTCTTATTGTGGGAATCTCTGGAGCATGTCGCAGAGAAGAATTCACATATTTAAAAATGAATAATGTCGAAATTTCGGAGTATTCAATTAAAACAACCATTCCACTAAAACAAATGTTGCAAGAAGTTTTGTAATTAGCGAAGGCTCTACTGACGGCATCAACTTCTTGAATATTGTCCGAAAGTACGTCCAACACACATAATCCATGAAAGACTTTTTATCACGTACAGAAACTCCAATTGTTCCAGACTTCCAGTGGGCATTAATACCAACACCAAAGAAAATTGCTGAGTTCTTGGGGCTTCCAAAGGCAAATGAATATACAGGCCACTGCATTCGAAGATCTTCAGCAACTTTTTTAGCGGACTCTGGAGTGGATATTTTGATGCTAAAGCGACATGGAGGATTCTTTAGAAAACAAAAAAAAATTTTCCGGAAAAATTCTTGGTGAAAAATTCTTGGACGCTAACAACAAACGTGTTAAATCTAATGAATCAGAATGTTATACCACCTCTCCTAGTGGCATGGGTTTAATTGATATTGCTGTTGCAGATTCATTTTCTATTTCTAGTTCAAATTCCTCATCTATTTTACAAAGAGAAATATCTCAACGTACTGTTTTAGGTTATCCAAGCATTAATTTTAATAATATAAGTAACTGTACTTTTAATATTTATAATAAATAGGTAAAATTATAGTCTGTGTTCAGTTTTTAATTGTAAATAATTACTTTTAGGTACAGCGTGCTTAAAAAACTTTTTTCCACTACTAACCTATAACATCGCCATTATTGACCGATTATTAACGCTAGAAATCGTTTTTCTCTACCTTATAAGTCATTATTGACCATGGTCAATAATAAGCCATTGAAATCCATTATTGACCGATCTTTGACCTTAACCGAATTTTGTTTGAACGCAGGTAACTTGATTTTTTAATTCTACAACATCAATTCATTGTGGTTAGGCAACCAGATAATTATCAATACATATTAGATTACTTGATATTGTAAAATATCGATACAATCAACATTTTTTCTGCTTCCATCCTTAATTCGGGAGGTGTACACATAATATTATCACTAACATTTTCTTCGCTCATTTAAAAAAAAAACGCAAAACTCGTGAAATCTGATGACACAAATGAACACAAATTGTCATTGACAAAGCCACCTGACAAAACAACAAAACATTTTGCCAATTCCAAAGCGCAGGTAACTTGATTAAAAAATATACTTATACCTACCTATAATTTTTTATAATTATTAGTACTATAAAGATAAATGTCATATAAAAGTTTGTAGTAGTGGAAAAAATAATATATTAACCACGGTTTAGACAGCTTATTATAGCCCTCGCGTCTTAAATCCCTCGTCGCTTCGCTCCTCGTGATTTAAACTCGCCGCTCGGGCAATAATGATGGCTGTCTAAACCTTGGTTAATAATATACTATAAAGTACGCTGTTATTAGGTTATTTAAAAATCAAAAAGGTGTGATTATAAAATGTCAGTAGAAAATAGTACATTATATACCGAAGAGGGAAGTGTTTCATTACTGTCGAGAGATTAGTTAGTTATCCGAGACGCGAAGCGTCGAGGTTAACTTTAATCTCTCGACAGTACTTCACCCGTACCATGGTCAAAAAGTACACGCTATGTCTGCGGATGATTATCCAGCAAGACCTTAATACTCCAATGATTTATACAGAAACACAATTTACATTTTTGAGGTGATGAAAATACGCACGCCATAATTCAAAACAAATACCAACAAAGGTTTATGGTAAATGTGTGGGCTGGCATGATCGGAAATAACCTTATAGAAAGACTCAGTGGTGAGATTTATTTACAAGTTTTACAGCAAAACTTGAATAACTTATTGGAGACGTGCTTCTTGATAGAAGAATGCAAATGTGGTACATGCATGATGGTGCACCCTGTGCACAAATTAATATAAATTATAATAGACATTGTTTAGCAATAATAAGTAGGTTACGAGACAGGAAATAATACTGCTGATGTGTTATATCGGTTCACCGGGCAGGTTATAATTGTTTTAATTGAATATAGAGATGTGTGAAAGTCAACAGCGTTTTAATTAGCCAATAATTAATATATTCAAGGAGATGAGAAAGTAAAATCTTTACATGGCGATCCCACCACAGCAAGAAAAAAAATATTATTAAAAGTACTACATGGTATACAGTATGGATTTTATTATTGTGGCCCTCGATAAGTCGAGGTGGGCCTGTTTTACTGCCACCAAGGTCTCCAGACCTAAATCCCCTAGACTTTTACTTCTGGGGACATCTAAAAGAACTAGTTTAGTTAGTACGTGGATTATACAATTATATAACAATATATAAATTAGCCAAGTCCAACTTATCCAAAGCGTCATAAGAAGAAAAGTTCAATAATAATTATTATTTCAAGATGGAGATTTGTTGGTGACGGCAGTATCAATTCTTATAAATGTGATCTGCATGGTTCTTATATTAAGAAAGTAATGTTATTATAGCTTTATTTGTACACCATAAAAATTGAATTCGTATTAATAGAAACCCAAACGTCCACCATTGTAGTGAGATTTATCCTAAACTATCGGGTTTGTTGGTAACATAAAGTTCTTAGAAGAGAGCCTATTTCGTAGCACATTGTCCTAATATTATAAATAACACCACACCAAAATGTAGAATTGTTTCTGAATTTTTGTCTGATTACATTAACTGAACAAAGCTGGTGCTCCTCCAAATAAGGAACCCCAGTTGCTGAAAGCATCTGGTAACTTCACAATTAAAATCGTTTTTTTAACACAAAATAATTATCGATTACATTTTACAACAATATAAAGCATAAACGAAATGCAAACATTGTATATTATGGAGTTAAACATTATCTGGTGTAGCCTTTCGTAATTTATGTGTTTAATAAGTGAAAAGCTTTTTGGATATTTGCTTTTCATTAGAGATCGGCTGGGGCTTGCCATAAATCTTATTATCTGATGGTCCCAGTAGTTAAAAAGCAAATTTACTCTTCCAACTGTGAGTATAGTTGGTAAAATTCAAATATCAAGAGTTACACCAGCCTTTTCCAAGTCTTTTATAATCGAAAATAAATAAAAGACAGTCTGCCGTAGTACAGCATAAAAACCAGCAAATATTTACACCCACCCAGAAGTTCAAAAAGTTTAATGGCCTTTAGCCAAATTTTTCTCATTAAGCAAACTGATTCTCTTAACAAACCAAATACTTTTACAATTAAAAATCAAATTTGGAGGGGCAATTTGAACTTGCAAGTCCATAAAGCGATTCGACATTCTTTTCACTACGTAAATACAGAATAAAAAAGTTATAAAATGTTTAGTAACAAAGCACAAATTAAACTGGTTTATTCTTAAATAGCGACATTCCACCTTTAATAATTCTCGGGCATAGGTATATTAATGAGTCTTCTTGAATATTTAATTACTTTTTATTTAAGTTTTAGTTTTACGGAGCATGCGAACGTAACCGTAAAGTTAATAAATTACCATCGATCGGATGATAAGCATCTAATAAATGCTGAAACCTTTTTACACTTAAAAATCCACTTTTAATAACGCAGTATGAAGACTTTAAATTGTATGTTTTAGCTTACTTGAGCTTTGAATAGTATATTAAAAGGATTTTTCCTCAACCTTACCAGAGGTGGTTAGTTAAATCATCACGTCAATAGTTTTGAGCTGGTTACGGTAATGACGTCAATTTTAATAAATTTTAATAAATGAAATGAAGCTTGTCGAAAATCCTTGTTGTGGAAAAAGTATTTTGTGGTGTTAAATGCTGGAAACCCCATATCAAAAAGAAAAGAGAAGCACTTGGAATCAAATGTAGTTGGAAGGAACTCCACTCTGTCTCCACCTAATTATGTTTTACAAGTCTATACTTAAACCCTTATGGGCCTATGGTTTCAAGTTATGGGGTTGTGCCAGTCAGAGTAATTTGCAAATTGCAAATGCAAAGAAAGTACTGAGAAACATTGTGGATGCTCCTGGGTGTATCTGTAACAGCAACTACACCTGGGTATGGATACTGCTCAAAGGCTAGAGCCCAATTTGGCTTCTTGGGGTTGGCATTTTCTCGAATATATAGATCAAGATATAATACGGCGTAAAATTTACAAGTTATACGAGGAACAAAGCGTGCCTACATTAGATAATTTAATTAAGAGGCATGAAAAAGATGAAACCGGCGTTATGTATCCAACACATGTGTTTTAGATTTAAAAAAATTAACACACCACTGCTGATTTATTTGAAGATTGGTTTAATAACAAGCTAATTCCAAATATTCCTCCGAATAGCGTAATTGCAGTGGACAATGCAAGCTACCATAGTAGGCAGTTGACCAATACTCCCTCCTCAAATGACACAAAAGCAACAATCCAAAACTATATAATGACATTTATTTTCAGGAAGATTACACCAAAAGGCAATTTATTGAGGTTTTATAAAGTTTAAAACTACAAAAGGAATACTTCTGTGATAATTATGCAAAAAATCCAGGGCATACAGTTTTAAGGCTTTTACCATACCATTGTATATTTAATCCCATCGAACATGTTTGGCACCAACTGAAATCTGCCATTCGTCGTAACAATATTTGCCCTACTGTTAACTCCAGTGTACTTGAGCTTATAGAAACTGAAGTTTTTAATATCCCTTCACAAAGTTAGTAAAAACACATGTTGAAAACTCCTATATCCATATAAACAATGTAGCACAAATAATAATTAGAACAGATGATGATAGCGATAGTGATATTGATATATTAAGTGAATAATTATTATAAGTACCGAATAATTTGTATATTTTTATAATCATTAATATAATTTTTAATAATAAAATAACTTGTAATTTGACATTTAAACATAAATGAAATATTATTTAATGTCTTACTTATTTTTATTACAAACCATTTTCACCAAATTCTCAGCAAAATACAGACCTGTTCGGCTATATTTCAATTTTATAGCAGGCCAGGGTTTTTCCTAATAGGGATCAGTTAGTCACTTTCTTATATCTCTGAACAGACTTTAACCTACAATCACCTTATAGACTGCCTAACCATGCCAAGAAGCTAGTTACTATGCGTGGCTTACCATGACCCCATAGTTAGGAATACTGCTTAAAGAAATAAGCATAGTTGGTTGTGATAAGAGAGGAGAAATCCTTTAAGTATCAAGAACGGTAAGGACGTTTGGTTGAAGACGATGTTAAGAGACTGAACCTAAAGATACAAAAAGGTGCTTTTTCTTCTATTTTTGGGCTTTGACCCAGTGGCCAGCAAAGCTCAATTATTTAATTATTGATTAAGGAACGCCTTAGCAATTCAAGACCAATAAATATTTGCTAAATACCCCCCGAACAAAAATAAATGCCTTCTCGGATAAAAAAAAAACTTCCTAATGAACCTTCTTGGTCTTAAAAGACCATTAAACTAATTAATGCAACTTTGACACTTATTAATTCGCTTTACTCTGTAGCAGTGGTGTAATTAATTTCAGCGGTTCCTTTATCTGGATGACCTAACCTCACTTGCTATGCCTGTGATTGTGTCATCTCTAGGCAATTTCCAACATTGATGTGTAGTGACCTAGAATTGGCGGTATTAGCAAATTTAGCCCGCTGTAAAATGTTATAGGTACAGTGTGTTCTATTTTACATCGTCGCCTTTGCAATATGTACAGATTTAATTTAACTTTTGAACGAAAATGTAGTTTATTTGTGATTATGTTTCGGACTAAACTAGAACTGCACACAAAATAATTTGATTCATGTTTCCGCATAGCGTGGTAATTTGACAGAATTTACCGATTCACAACTAAATTGAAATCTCCAGTCCAGACTATGTCAAAGTTATTTGCAAGTCTAATGGAAACAAACTACTCATTTGAACTCAGTAACTAGTGAGGTCTATTAGGCCGACGAAAACTTATTTTATTAGATTGGTTGACGATGGACAACATTTATGGACACTTATATTAAAAACTAAGTTAAACTAAGTTTTTCTAGATTTTCACGTACATTTGTATATTACAAACATGACATATGTTTCGCCAGCACAGTGGCTTCTTCAGATGTTGAGTATAAACTAAATTACTAATTTTACAAATTTGTACAGGTAAATAACTATTATATTATTAATGATGGGTAAAACCTACCTATTAAGAAAGTATTGTAGAAGCGATAAATATAAAAGAGGGTTTGTTGGTACAATGAAATAATTAGATAAAGAGATTAAGTAACGGGGATGAATTTGTTTCGATTTGATCATTTAACATAATATCTGAGTTTTCAGTTTATTTATTTCTAAGGATTCTAGTAAAGATAGTTTTTTGATTTTGTTAGAATCCTTAGAAATAAATAAACTAAAAAAACTCAAATATTATGTTAAATGACCAAATCGAAACAAATTCATCCCCGTTATTTAATCTCTTTATCTAATTATTTTATTGTACCAACAAACCCTCTTTTATATTTATCGCTTCTACAATGCTTTCTTAATTGATAGGTTTTACCCATTATTAATATAATAGTTATTTACCTGTACAAATTTGTAAAATTAGTAGTTTAGTTTATACTCAACATCTGAAGAAGCCACTGTGCTGGCGAAACATATGTGATGTTTGTAATTTACAAATGTACGTGAAAATCTAAAAAAACTTAGCTTTTAATATAAGTGTTTATAATGAATTTTCATCAAGTAAAAGTCGACACAATCAATGACAACATTTATGGGTTTTCTTGGTAGCAAATTTATTGTAGCTTGTTTATAATTGATTGTGAAATCACGAAATATCAAAATTAATGTAAACTTTTTAAATATCCACAGAATTTCTTTTAAGGGCAAGTATTAATGAGCTTCCAAATCATACATTTACTAAGTGTAGGTGATAAATTATCTGGATAATGATAACCACTGTAGACAGTTGGTATTACATGAAAGAAAATATATTATGACCGCTTTCATTAGGCATTCCCTGGAGTGCTTGTGGCCAGTGACCTTGACATGCACCAGGTTAAATTTAGTCAGGGAGCACTAATCAAGTGTGGTAGAATGAACACCGACCATCGCGTCCTCTCAAGAGGGTACTTGGCACTATGTCGAAACTGGATAGTCTGTTAAATTAATCAGTAAATATTTGTATTGGCATCAAACTATTTTTAATCGTATAGAACATTGACACAAACGAAAGGGAGTAAGGGGACTTATTAATATTTAAAACCCTTTCTATTGTTTTCGGTCATTAAACCGTCAGGGACATTAGGTATAGTCTGTGCCAGTTAAATACCCGATCAAACCGAGAAAGTCACTAAATTACAGTCGTTTTGCGATTCGTCTTGATATCTCAACGCATCTAATTACGATTAGTGTGGCAGGTATGACATAAATTTGTAAAATGAAGCGTTAAAAAGGAAATAGAAGCGTGAGTACTACGTTGTCATGGTAACATCGACCCTTGCCTGGGCCTCGTGGCGGGCGCTAGATACTCCTGCAAGCGATCCAGAGTTTCGCAGGAATGTCCAATAACCTTCTGATGTACGGATAGCGACATGACGAAGTCTTGGCGACTAAAAGAAGGAAACTAATACGAGATTTGTCTATACTAGCTAGATATTTCCTTTTTGGGTGCAGAGCCAATATATTTAAGACTAAGCTAATTCTGCAAGCTGCAACAAGGCAATAATAATCATCGGACTCTCTTCAATGATTAGAACGTCGATGGTGATATTTGAAATGCGGGGTCCCTTTTAAAAACCATTAGGATTCGACACGCTTTTTGAATTTTTTTTTGTTTGTAAATGTCCGACTCTTTGGTGTTTTGGTCTGCCCGCAGGCCCCATTTAGTTTGGCACCAGGAAAACGCATTAAGAAACTTTTAAAGTGAAAATATGCCTGCGAAATATAATTAAAGGGGTCGCCGGGACTTTTTTTTGTTTAGCGGGCTTCTCTGGTGACTTCTGATGCAGGTAGTTACATATTAAAACTTTCCCATTTAGCAAACTGACATCAGCTAGCAGGAATTCGGTAATTTTAAATCTTCTACCGGACACATCCAGACAGCAATATGAAAATGCATAATAAGAGCGGTGTGGGTAAATTTTTTAGCACCAAGCTAAAACGCTTGAGATTTTTCTTTTTGAATTTGACATTAATTAAAAATAACACAGAAATTTAGGTATCGCAAAAAAGGGCTCCCTTCCATCCTACGCACCCGATTGGCGGTTTTCCTGCTGACTATAATAAAAAAAAAACAAGTTTCTCAATGATTTTCTGCAAAGAAGCTAAATTTAATGTCAAAAAATATACAGATTCACAAATTTGACAGATACCATAATGCCATTTAAATTTTTTTTAAATGGCAACCCTCATAAATACCCAAAAACCTATAGTTGTTAATATTTATAGTAGTATAGTATTTATAGAATTATATCGTTGATCTTTAGACTGCAATAAAACCCTCATTATCCCTTTGACCATAAAATAAATAAGGAAATCCCAAATTTTAAAACCTTTTCTAGTAGAGCCGGACCAGGTACAAATTCAATTTATACCTATGCCTGATGAATATATAAATAAAAACTGATTTTTAATAATTTTAGTCTTTAGTGGTTTTCCGGCGAGTAATTTTTATTTGGGCTTATTAGTGGTAGAATGTGGCGTCCTTGGAATTGTGCTGATAGGGGGCATCTTCAAGTGTCATTTTTAAAAGAAAGCATTTATCTACCGATGCCAAACTAATAATTAAAAATGTGTATCAATATTTCTTGGGTATTTAACAGCTGTTAAACAATTTAGAGAAAAAAATCGTCCAATTATTTACCTTGACGAAACATGGTTCGATACCCATGACACTCCAAGAAAAGGTTGGGATGATTCTTCCAAAAATTGTCAAACCAAGTCACCATCAAATAAAGGCAAAATAATCACAATATTACATGCTGGTTCAGAGAACGGGTTTGTTTCAAATTGTCTGTTGCTTTCAGCTAAAAACATAGCAGATTCTTCTTTAGATTACCATCAAGACACTGACGCAAAACTTTTTGAAGATTGGTTTAAACATAAACTCCTTAAAAATACACCTGAAAATAGCGTCATTGTAATGGACAATGCTAGTTATCATAGTCGGCAAGCAAAAATAATTCCCAATTCTAATAATACAAAAGCAGAAATTCAAAATTTTATGATTGAAAATAATTTATATTTTGAAGAAATTTACAAAAAACGAGAACTGCTAGAAGTATTAAAAGCTTTTAAAATAAATAAGGAATACGAGTGTGACAAACTTGCAGCAGAAAATGGACATACAGTGTTGCGTCTTCCTCCATACTATTGTATATTTAATCCTATTGAGCTAATATGGCACCAATTAAAATACAATATTAGGAGAAATAATATTTCTCCTACATTAAATGCATCTGTAGTAGAATTAATTAAAAACGAAGTAAGAAAAATTTCTGCAGACAGCTGGAAAAACTGTGTACAACATGTACTTAAGGTGAAAACCCTTAATAATTATAAGTTTAGGCTTAGATGAAGATAGTGATAATGATACAGAGTTAAATTTTGAATAAATTGTCAATAGTTTTTAAGAATTTAATTATTTTTATTGTACTTGTTATCCTAATAGTTATACTTTGAAATTATATTATTTTCAATTATCATTAATTGTTATCATTATTTTACATTTATTATAGGTATCTAAAACTAAAAATACCTGTCTATTTATTTTAAATTATAAAAATAAATCATGTGGTGTAGGTACATTTTCAAGCCGACCCTGATCCCATTTATTCAGCTTTGAAGAGGTCGAGGCGTATACAATAGGATTTAATCAGGTAGATTATTTATGGCAGTAAGAGTCAACGGTATAATTCTGCAAATATTATACTTCCAGCCGTTTCGAAAATACGGAGGTTCCTAAATTGCCTTCATCGATTTGGTCTTTTGAATGTCTCACCCCTTTAATAAATATACTTTTTAAGCTGAAAATCCCAATTTTTTTTATAGTAATTTGTGTCGTAATGAAAATGTTATCCGAGTTATTTAAAGTATAATATGATATAGTTTTATATGCCTAGTTAATTTAAACAACAAGAAACCGGACATGTTTTTTTTTAAATAATTTAGGCAAATTTCTATTATTAAGCTCTAACAAGTAAAGTGAATAATTATTTATTTTTATTATAGTGATTGGCTTTAAACAAAAGGTTTTATTTTTATCCCTTACAACGAACTACCACCACTTAAAATGACAGAATATTTTAGTATTTACTTTAACATGTTTTACGCATTCTAGTTTTTTCCGGCCGACTATTGGGTAACGTGTGGGAAAGGTAAAAAAGGGAGTTTGGTGTCACTAGAATGATTGGTATTTCCTGTTGCATGTCTAGTTGAAGTAAATAAAAAGTAAGAACTATTAATTTAACAAATAGAAAATTCATTATGATTTGTTTTGTTTTATTGTCGTGTAAACATTATAGAAATTGAAAATAATAAATCTAATTTAAATAAAATAGAATATCCTACCATTCTCTATAATTGTTGGTCAGGATATAAATTTACCTACTACTTTAAGTATTCTCCCATTATCTAATTATGCACTTTTAACCCAGCGTTTCTCAATATTTTAGTATTTGCGACCCAATTTTTTATCACAATTCTCATCGTAATTGAGTAACTAATTATTATTGAAACTTCACAATCAATGAAGTTTGCTGTAAAATGTTAATAAAACGTACTGTTTACTGTCAACTAAAAGTAAAATAATATAAAGAAATAACTAAGGCAATAGTATGCTATAGTCGGATTCTTGAACCGTCTCGCAAGATGGTGGACGAGTCACGTGTCGCTAATGGCACCCTGTCGACTTCTAGTCTATTTTGTTTTTGTAGGTTGGTAGGTTACTTGTACTAAATTTCAGATTTATCAGGCTTGGACTAAGCTAAATTTGTAAAGCACGTAAACCACATTAAATGTGCAATTTTTTTTGGAGGATTGGAATATATAGTTTGGTGAAATCAGCGTAGGAGCAAAGGGAAAGAAAAAAGGTGTATGTAGTACTTTTTTATTTCTAATTATAAAAAATCTACAATCTACAAGTAAAAGATACTAGTACTACCAAGGCTATTTTGTAATTTTATAAATTAAATGAATATAGGCTGCAATGGCATAGAAATTGTTACATTTTAAGAGCTGATATATATTTTCAGTGCAGTATATTACTATTCATTTATATAAGGAAATAATATTATTTCATTCTATATTGTTTTTCTTGGAACATAAAATCGATTTATACTTTTTGTCGGCATTTTTTGAAAAAGGCGAGAAAAGAACTTCAGTGAGTTTAAGCCCAATGCAAAAATGTTATGCAATGTTACTATACATTATTACTGTACAGTATTGATGAGTTGCCATAAAACCTGGACGGTATCGTACGGTGAAAATAAAATATTTTTCTCTTCTAACCATCCTTGTAAATCCGCCTTTAACCATTTTTTTGTGGGCCACTTCGCCGTTTGCCTGCTATGATAACTAGCACTATCTAAAATTATCATGGAGGGCTCTTCCAAGTTTGGCAGGGTTTTGCACAGCCATTTTTCAAAATTGTCAGAGTTCATCTCTCCATGGTAGTCACCAGTTTTGCATTTGGATTTAAAAATAAGCCTGGCATTTTCGATAAATCCACATTCGCCTCCTGCATGCAAAACAATGTATCTAAAAATATAAATTAAATGACGATTAGTGTTCACTAAGAGAATTTATTTCCAGGAGGGGGGCCTTCATTTTGGTCTTGGCTTGGTTTTTTGTACCTTTACTTAGGTTAACTTATATTTATTAATTCGTATATTGACCTGTACCCTTCTCCAGATTCTTTCCTGACAGGTTTAATGTTATCATCCTGCCAAGATTTTCTAAATGTTCCATTAGAAAAAATCCAAGTCTCGTCCAGAAAAACACATGGTTTTCTATCGGGACCAAGCTCAGCGTTTTCCATGTACGTAGACAGAAATCTTCGCCGTTTATCCGCAATACGTGGCTTTTCCATAAGCGCACGGCGATTGTCTTCCTTCTTATAGAAAATGCCTAAGCTTTTTACCAACCTTAGGAGACTGCTTATGTTTCCTTGCGATGGAGTTGGTTTTGCAGTTTCTTTATTGTAACTGGTTTTCCTACGAACAATATGGCGTTATATTAAATATTAAAATTACAGAAAAATACACGTGTTTCATCCAGACGCATGACACACTGGTAGAAATAGATACACCAATTTATGCTTAGTACTTAATGGTATGCGCAAATATATCATTTTTGCAAATAAATGGACTAAGAAATAAAATGTGGAAAAAAAATTGGAAAAAATACTTACTTGAATACTTATTTGACGATGTACGTCTTTAAAATAATTATAAATATTTTGCACAAATTTTTGGGCCAACTCATTGCCATGTAAAACAGAAAACGCCTTTTTCTAAAAATTATAATAATAATTATACATCATTTTACGACTAGGTATTTAAAACTTTTTGACTTTGCCATGGCCATAGGGTAAGCATATTGGGTTT
This sequence comes from Polydrusus tereticollis, assembly GCA_963920685.1. Lineage (NCBI taxonomy): Eukaryota > Metazoa > Arthropoda > Insecta > Coleoptera > Curculionidae > Polydrusus > Polydrusus tereticollis. Next base: position 77,323,809 of record OY987334.1, read on the forward strand.
ATATAGTTATATATACATATATGGTTTAGTAGCATGCAACAAAATGTATTCATTAATTGTTTATGGAAAACTCTCCTCCCTAATCCTATCAAGATAATGATTTTTTTTAAATTTTTATTTATTAATATATAATGGGGTAAAAGATAACGCCCTTGGAAGAGTCAAAAAGTTGCAGGGCATAAACGTTACCCTGTTTTCTTTAGGAATATTATCCATTGAGGTACTTGGAAGACAATAATTATGATCCATTAAGATACTAAATAATCACTATGCATGTAACTTGAGGGAAATCTACCACCTTAACCACAACATCAATTTAAGGGGACATAATATAAGGTTGTCCAAGGAAAAGTGCAACAAGCTGCTCCGAAGAAATTTCCTGACTAATAGAGTTGTCTACCACTGGAATGGTCTAAGTGGCAACACTGTAAACTCCACTAGCAAGAATCAATTTAAGAACCGCCTGGACCAAGAAACAAAAATTGGAGTGTATCCTTTGTGCATTACTCTGTGTAGACTGTAGATTGGTTAAGGGATGGAATGATAAGAGTGTGATTAATTTTAAATGCTGAGATTTGGGATTGTGATGCCTACTTGAAAAGATTCAGCAGTCTCATCGGACATCCGCCTACTGCTGATTACCATAATAATAATAATAATAATTATTATCATTTTACGCCTAAAAAAGATAAATACCGTATAAAAGTAGTTTGCGGTTATTGTATTTAACTTACCGTTCCGTAAGAAATAAACACCAAAACACGTAGGTGGTAGGTACGTCCAAAATAAGAAGTCTTTAATCAACTTATTTAAATACAAAACGCACGAGAACAATTAAAAACACAGCAAATTTAACGAGGAAAAAAGCACGTGGCGATGTCACTGATGTCAGTGTCAGTGGGCTTTGGGCTAATTACGGCTCTATGATGGGTTGGGGATATTTCAAAGTTACTGGTCCAGCTAGTTACTGTCATTTGTCTGTTGTCAAATGTCGAACGACGAGACGATTAGTAAACAGATCTGTGGGGTCCATAGCCACCTTAGACGAAACTATGAATAAGTTAATATCAATTGTTGCTTGTTGAATAATGCAACTAAACCTTTAAATGCTTATATCTTAAAAACGAATAACTTTAGACCTAGGGAAGCATTAATAAAAAATATTTAGAACAATAAGGTAATTTTGAAAATTATATTTAAAATAGGGCGTGCCATTAAAAATAATGGAGAAATCTATGTTTGAATGTCAAATTTTGCAGCACTTCCGGTTAAACCGGAAGTGAAATAATTGTGACTTATTCATAAAGAATACCTAAAAAGAAGTAAAAAAAGAATATAAAATTTTGCGCTTATTCATTTGTTTTTCGAAAAAACAATAAAATGAGTGTCTAATTTTATAAATTCCAACGCCATTTTCTCTTAATCTGTCTTAGATAGGTATAGAATATGATACATGTTTTATGCTTAGAATACTTTGTAGAATGCATTTTCGTAAAAATATACAGGGTGTTCTATTTAAAATAACAATTTTGTATGCACTTCCGGTTTAACCGGAAGTGACAGTCGGAAGTTTGAATACTGAAAATGTGCGCACAGTGCAACCATATATCCTACCAAAATTTCAAAATAATATTTTATTTTATAAGGACGTGACAAGCTGGTCAGTAATTTCGTGGTCACCCGGTATATTGAATTTAAACAGTTTTTTGATATTTATGAAGCCCATATATTTTATTGCCTTCCCGTCTTTCTCTTCGTCTTTCTCTTCTTCATGTCGATAACGTCATGTTGAAACTAATAGAAAATAAAAGGTCCCGTAACATTTGACATGATCATAAGAATTTTACCAAGAATTTTTTCTAAATAACTTAAAATTGACTTATTAATTAGAAAATAATCAAATTTTGCATGCGAGTCTCATAAGTTGACATTATTTTGTGGTTTCATAGGCGAATATTGTGAGAGAAAGCGCCATTTAAATATTTCTTGACGTGGAATCTCCATTAATATACTATGCTATTCATGCTAACATACAATGCGGTCTTTATGGAAACCATGAAAAAAAGATTAATGTAAATGCAGAATCTTTATGAGCACAATTTGAATCTATTTTGAAATCTACAGGTTCTTTAAAAAAATTCAAGATGGCGTCGTATCCGTTAGTTTGTTATTCGTATCCGAATATAGCGTCAAAGGTCGGCCACGGAATTATGGTACTGTGAAAAAAATTAGGGTTTTCACTTTAAAAGGTCTATTGATTAAAAGGATGAGACACTTAAAAGGCAAAATGGATGAAAGCAGCTGAAAATAAATATCAACAACTATAGGTTTCTGAAATCGGATCGCCGAATGCAATTCACTCATATGGTTATTTATGAGGGGTGCAATTTAAAAAAATTCAAAATGGCATCGTATCTGTCAAATTTATGAACCTATATATTTTTTGACATTAAATTTGGCTTCCTTGCGGTGAATCGTTAAGAAATGTTTAATTTGCTTTTTATTATTGTCAGCAGGAAAGCTGCCAATCGGGTGAGACACTTAATAACAAGTCCCTGTACAAGAGTTCAACAGAAATATAATGAGAATCCCTGAACTATGGAGGGCTTTAGGAAGGAGACCGATCGCAACATCGATTCCGGTCCCACTTTTGCATTGCTTCAAAAACTGCCGCCAGGATCGCATTGTTCCATTACCACTGCAAATTTCATGGGTTCTTATGGGAGAATTAACTGTTTTATCGAAATTAGTTAATTTAAACAGTCTACAGACCGAGATATGTGTGAGAGGCGGGTGCGGGATACTCCCTAGATACATAATTCTAGCATGTAAAAGGGTGTATTGCATTTTAAGACACTGTATTATTATTACCAGGAGGATTAATTTTTTCAAATACTGGCGGTCTTTACTCTTTATAGACATTCAAACAACTTTTTATTTGGAAAGGAAATAATTACATAATCTGCACGTTACTATATTATACAATTTTTATTTAAATTCAAACTAAAAATAAATTAACATATGTTCATTATAGGTGATACGTACAACTTTTAACAGACCTGAAAAAAAGAAGATTCTTAACTTATTCATTTTCCAACTAACTTTAGAAAATATTATAAATGGGGATTTTAAAATTAAATTGAAAAGAAAAGGAATAAAAATTATAGTATACTAACCAAAAAATTAAATTAAAAAATTTTTTTTATCAATAAAATAATTAATATATTAATAAGTTTCTGAAACTTTTTTTAAAAAGTATAACAAAAATAGAAATCTTATATTTTCAATAAATGTTTTTTTAATGAATAATTAAACCTTTTTTATAGGTATTAATTGTATTTTTAGTTGTTTTTGGAATATTATTATAAATTTTTATTATTCTATCATATATATACAATAGGTAGATATCTATAATTGATTGTTTTCCAAAATGTAGGTAATATAATTAGGCGCGGGGGGCCTTGATGAATGCATTTTATGGTTTTATTTTGTAATTTTTTAAAGGATTAATATATGTTTCAAGATCCTAATAAGAAGACATTATTAATAAACAATATTGTGAACCTTTTGTGGTTTTTGCCTACCTTAGGGGCTTGAAAGAGACTAGGATTTTTCTCACCACGATTTTTCCTGAGCTTTCTATCAGGCGAATATCCAGTTTTACACCCCGGCACGAAGCAAACGCTACTTGAAAAACATTGTGCGCCACTCATTGTTTACATTAATAACGCAAAAAAATTATTACAAAGCTTATTTTTCAAGATATTCGAAAAAAATACCGCACTCGCCTATCAAACCGTGCAAAAAATAGCTGGGAAGCGTGCAGTGGCGCTCTCGACGGCCAACCAGCGAAGTAACGAAAAACAGGGACATAAATTTAAAATTCGGCCATATTCGATCGGCCTCCTTCCTAAAGCCCTCCATACCCTGAACATTTAATTTTCTTTGTCAGCATCAAACATGGCCAACAAAACAAACGTTGTTTAAAATAAGTCTCACATAACCACTTATGACTATAGTACCATTGAGTATTAAATAATCGCGAAAAATTATGTCGTTGTTTATGATCACATTTTATAGTTATTCATGTACCAAGAGCGTAAGCAGACATTATATTCTGGTAACGCCTGTGGTGTATACAATAGTTTATTTTTTATTAATTTTAAAATATAAATAGTTAAACTCCTGCATTTTTTTTATAACTAATTTCGCCAATTCTTAGTATTTAGTGAGCTTTGATCGGTTGTCATAGAATAAGTTTGACGGTTGCTAAGGGTTGTTTATTTTAAGCGTCTTTTACGTTTTATAAACGAAAATATGAAAATTCCAGAAAATATTATAGAAAATGCTGAAGAAGCTAAGAAAAACTTATTATTATCGGCAAAGTCTAAAGCCCTGTACGAGAAGGAGTATAAAAATTTTCTACAATGGAAAGTAAAAAACCAAGTAACGGTGATTACTAAAACAGTAATGATGGCTTACTTTCAGGAATTGGTATGTAACCCTTTTGCTCATTGGTAATAACAATTTTTAATTATTTTTACTTTATTTTAGTCGGAAAAATATACCCCAAATAGCCTTTGGACAAAATATTCCCAGGAGAAGTCTGAACTTATTATAAAGGAAAACATTAATATTTCAAGATATTGTCAATTAATAGCAATTTTAAAAGTTAAACAAAGGGATATCTTCTAAGACAGGATGAGATGGTAAAAATGACCATTGATGATATTGAGGATAAGGGGCCTGTTATGCTTGTTAAGGTACCAGAAACTGAAACTGCTACGCCAAAAAGTTTTACTATAATCGAAGAAGACCAAACAGATGTCTTAAAATTGGTTAGACAGTGCCATGCATTAAGGTCAAAAGGAATTAAGGAACTTCTTATCGAGGGTGGTGCGTCCCTTGCAACCCTTAAGCCACAAGAATAAATAACAACCAGAAGGATAACAGAAAGAGAGATCCGATGCGATCTTCTATGACCTTGGCAGCGCGTGATTTATGAAAAACCGGGGCCGGTCTCAGGTATATTACCAAATATTTCAACGTTGCCTGACAGGACCGTCTTTGGGTTATAATTATGGTCAAATAATACATAATATTAGATGATTAAATATTATTTATTCACAGATTTGGTTAGAAATGTTTAATTTTAAAATATGAACAATGGCGCATTATTATACATATTCCTACTATTTATACACAATAGTACATACTAAAATATATACACTACCTACATATAAATGTTTATAAATGTCCCCAAACTATTAATTTATTTTTATTAATATTTTTAAAGTTTCTATTTATATATTTTAAAGTGTAAAACAATTTAACTCTCATAAATAAGGTAATAATATATTATTTGGGGAAATGTGGACAAGGGTGAATGTAATTTATGTTTTTACCTACTTCAACAAGACTTAGCTCTACAACGAATAAAAAAAAACAAAGTTAATTTAAAATTGTGTCACATCGAAAGAATATTTAAGGGATGCGTGACATGTAATGTTGGAACTTTTATTTACATAGATTACTATTAAGCAATTTTGTGTCTACGTACAGTTGCGTTGATTAAGATTCTGACATCAATTTGACATTTATGTGTAATTTAGTAAGTTAAGCCTTTACCATTTAATATATGTGGTATAATTATTAAAAATATGAGTGACAGAGTGAAATTGCCACTTTTTGGTATATTTTATATTTATAATTAAGACAACACAAAAGTATGAACGGTTCAGTAGGAACGTATACCTTCGAAAATTGAACACACTTAATACACTTATAATGTAGATAATTAATAGGCAGAAAAGTAATAGGTTCAATATAACGAAATGCTGTCCGGAATTTAATTTCCGCACTATACCTCTAAATATAAAATTATCCTTACCTTTTGGGATCACTTCGTAAACTAAAAAAACTTAGATTGGGGAACTGTAACTTTTATTATCACAATTCTTCACACAACAAACATTGTGGGATTTGGATTTATTCTCCATATTTTGAAAAGTTTTAATAAAATACTACGGCACTGGCAGAACAACTTATAGCTACACTAGTTGTCGCGGCACTGGCGGATAAGTTCTTCCAATTTCTTCCAAAGCCCGAGCGGCAAAATCTACCTGAATATCGGATCTCTCTTTCTGTAATCCTTCTGGTTGTTATTTATTCTTGTGCTTAAGCTACACGGAAAGTGAAAGAGTACTAGCGTAGCGGAGGGTTATATAGAGGAAAGCATCACGTCGAGAAACCGAACAGCAAAAATGCTAGCTACCTAGCTCTGTTACCAAAAAAGAAAATATCTTAATTAATGTTGAAATGGAGCAGGAATCCGCATGCACATCGAGGAACTCAGCAATCGAGTCCAAAAATTTCATAGTTGGTCCAGCTTCTTTCTCAGGAAAATTAAAAATTGTACATTTAACATAGGAAAACAGAACAATATTATGTAAAAAAATTGTTAAAAATAAATACAAATTTTGTTCAATATTTTCTTTAATAATAATTACGGGGCATTACGAAAATCACGGGGCATTATGAACTTTATCGCCCGCTAATATTTCCTACGATATTATGATGATGTTTATAGCAACGGTTTCTAAATAAAAATATTTAGGGGTGACGTAGGGCGTAGGGCGACCTTTATTTATTACATCTCTCCGGTCATCATATGTCCTTTGTCCTTGTCTGTTTATAATCGAGAAAATCCTGAACTTCTCCAAATAATTCATAAAATCGCAAATGTCTAAATAAATAAATACTGCACTCGCCAACACTCTAGTTCTATTTAACTATTTATACTAATTAATAATATGAGCGTAGGGCACTATTGTATGAGAAGAAAGTAAATGTTGTTGTAACGCTTTAGCAAGAAGCGCATTCCTTGGAAAGAAGACCTGGAAGTGGTCGTCCAAAACAATCCAATGAAGAACATGATATTAATTAAGTAAACGTATTAAGGGACCAATCTTCTAAATCCATTTTAGGAGCTAAAATGGTGACAAATTTCCCGGGATCTGTTAGAACAGCTTGACGACGAAAGGTTAGACAAATATTTAAATTGCGCTGTCATTCAGCAGCTCAAAAGCCTAAAAACGAAAATAAAGAACAACGGGCCGGTTCTGCGTTACAGTATTACTTTGAACCTTTAGTTTTCTGGGAAAAAGTAATATTTACGGACGAGAAAGTGTTTCAGTTCTGCTATAACGGAACACTCCAAGAACTCGATTCGAAGAAAGATTTAGACAAAAAGATCGAAATAGTGGTCGATTTTCTGTAAACCTCTGGGAATGGATGAGTGCTCAGGGAGATGGTGTGTGTCACTTTCTTTCTTCTTTATTCGAACTAATAAAAAAAAGTTCTGCTACCTCCTGTTAACTCCTAATGATTAAAGGTAAATCAAGGACAAAGAACAATTTACCAAAAACTAAAAGAAACTGAAAATATGACAGATTTACTGCCCAAGATTTAATGGCCGTAACTCTACATCAGTCAATGTATTCAAAATATTAAAATTGCACTTTGCACAACACTCTGTTTTTTTGCTGATGATGCTGACAATGCAGGTTAAATTAATGGTAAATTAACCAATAAAAACCATGGACAATATGACGTGAGAATTAATTGAACTATGACTGGCTAAGGGTAAAGGAGTACTCCGTACGTGATAAAATTTCAAATATAAACCACTTTGTAAGTAAAAGTAAAAGTTAGTCTAATTAATAACTTGAAGGTGTATATTTTACCACTTAGTGCCATATAAATTAGCTGTTATATAATACACAGGGAATTAATGATTCCCTGGAGTTTGGAAACGGGAGAAGTACAGGAGTTCAAAAGGAGTTAATTAAAGACCAACCGCTCTTTGTATATAAGCAAAGCGTTGGAATTTGAAAAGATCTTTTTAAATAGACTCTGTTTTGTGTAAGTTCAATAATTAATCCTCGGGTTTAAGGGTCATTCAATATGCGTGTTGCGAAAATTGCACTTTCAATACCGCATTTCAAAATTCCGATTTTTGTAAAAGCATCTCGCACTATACAGCCTATATTTTATGAAGTGAAATATAGTCAAAGAAGATATTAACCGAACAAAATTTAATTGATTCAATGCAACCACTTAATGTTTTCGAGATTTTTTTTAATGCTTTATTATTAGAATAAAATATTAATTTCTTCAAACATTAGATGCAAATCTAGAATCTAATTAGTTTTGATAAAATTGCTTTCTAAAATTCCAGGTAAATGGTACGGCTGTACATAATTTTAAGCTAAGACCGTTTTGATTGATTTATTACTTTTCATCATATAAAGATAATTTGTCAATAAAATAATTTAATTCGGCAAATAAAATATTGTTTGCTCGTTTTCAATTAAATATCTTTATTGAATCAATTCGTTAGGTTATCCCAATTAAATATTTTTTCTAGTGCAGAAGTAGTGGTAAAAGTAAATAAAATGGATAACACATTTTTATGTTTGTGATACTCGCATTTTGTTGTTTCAAGTTTGTTTCCCTCCAATTGGAATATAAACCTTTATACTCTATTTCTCCATTCACAAAGTACAGAATAAATTGTTTTTAGCACAATTATTTCGCGATGTTCACTTTAGAAATGTCTATCGATTTTTGTGTATTGTTCAGCGTCCAATTTACTTTATAACAACGAAAAGTGTCAGAGATGTTATTGTGTTATTGATTTAATGGGAAACCTGTTGCCATTCCAGCTATTTATATATCGGGTTAACTTTAACGTCTGCTGTATCAAACTGTCTAGAGAGCAGTTGTTAAAGGCTCTATTATCTCAAAAACGAATTGACATGCTAGGTTAATATCATTTAATTTGTAATTTTAGTTGCAGGTTGCAGAAGTTGTTATTTGGGTTAGGTGGGGATATTTTACTTAATTAAGACATCACTTTTAAAGCCCAAAAGAAAGATTTAACAAGTCAATTATTGTAATAAAAAATAAATAATAATAACCACATCAATGTAAATGGCTAATGAAATTACTGGAAGGCTAAATATTAATTTCATTAATAATAATTGATTAACCGCATTTAATTAGATACTAATTGACTTTGGGTTTTAGTATAATGTACAGAGTGGCAAAAAAGTAGCGCATAATGCCTGTAACTTTTGAATTACCTCGTAAACGAAAAAGTGACCTTTATGAAAGTTGTTCAGTAAGTTATTCCCCACATTTCTACCCGCATGAACTTTCTCTGTCATTTTCGGTTTGGTTACCATTGCAAGCGTTTCCGAGATAATGACAGCTCAAAAATGAAAAACTTCCTAATTATAATTATTCCTACCTAATACCCACCAGTTGAGTCAAGGTGTTTTCATGACAGCGACCTAAGAGGTGTCAATTTTGAGTTCCTGTTTAATTTTCTGTTGTCCGATTTCTAATTTGTTTACACTATGGTACATCTGAATGAGAAACAACGAGTTAAAATTTTAATAATGAGCGGTTACGGAAATATGAAGAGATCGCAAGATCAGGTTTGTCAACTTTTCAATGAATTATATCCATATAGGCCTCCAATAAATCAGTCAACGGTGTGTCGAGTGGTAAAGGAATTTCGAGAAACAGGCAGTGTTAGGGAAGCCGCTAGATCAGGTCGTCCTAAAACAGCAACCGGGGGAGACAAAGCTGTGGACATCATGTTCTTAATACAAGAAAATCCTACACAATCATCCAGGCCAATGGCAATAGATCTTAATGTATCTCATCAGTCAGTGAAAAATTTGTTTAAGCAGAAGAAGTTGCATCCCTACAAGATAAACTTGGTGCACGAGTTGAATGAGGACGTTTTGATACAAGAGCTGAATTTTCTGAGCTGATGATGGAAAGATGCAATAACGATAATAACTTCGCAACAAATATAATTTTTTAGGATGAAGCTACTTTCCATTTAAACGACATTGTTAATAGACACAATTATCGTTATTGGTCTGCTGATAATACTCACTGGTTCCAGGAAGATCATACTCAGAGGCCCGAAAAATTTAATGTTTGGGCGGGCATAGTTGGTAGACATATTGTGGGATTTTTTTCCGTATATGGTAATTTAAATGACGAAAAGTATCTGGACCTCCTCAGGAATCACATAATTCCTTCTTGCAGAATGGTTTTACCGGGTGTATATAATGGCATAAATAAACAGGTATGGTTCCAGCAAGATGGAGCACCTGCGTATTATGTGGCAAATGTTAGACAATACATAAGCGAACAATTTCCAGGACGTTGGATAGGCAGAAGAGGTGCTATTGAATGGCCAATGAATTAGAATCTTTAAAAGTCAGAATTAGTGCTGAAATTCGGGCCATTCCAGAGGACTTCTTTTTGAACGTTGTAGACGGGTTCAGGGATCGACTGGTGCTCTGCTTAGCAGAAAATGGTGGTCATTTTGAACACCTGATCTACTGAAAAGGTTGCACTTGTTTATTATTCCGATGTTAAGTTGCTCAATTTTCTAGGCTATTTATTTTGTCATTATAAAGTTTGTTCCAATTTTAAATAAATACAAATTTGACATACAAAAAACTCAGAGTTTTCCCAGTAGAATCCAAATATACAATCACATGCGGGGTGGGGTATTCCATTTAAAAAAAGTAAGTTGGTCTCTATGGCAACCAAACCAGAAATGACAGAAAAAATTCATGCGGGTAGAAATGTGGGGAATAATTTACTAAACTGCTTTCATGAAGTTTTAGTTTTCGTATACGAGGTAATTCAAAAGTTACAGGCATTATACCCGACTTTTTTTGCCACTCTGTATATTTGTGAGTTAAAGCAAATATACTCTATGAAGGGAAAATGCAAGGGGTGTGTGTGATTTTTCAACAACATTTTTTGCCCCTGTTAATTACTTAATTTTAATTAGGGACTTTTCTTAAAATATGTAAAAGCGACTGGAAATTTCGACGGACAAAAACCTCTCTCTCTCTCTCCCTCTCTTTTTCTCTCTCAAAAAATGCGTTGTTTTTTTATTAAATAATTCAGTTGATTCAAGTTCTTTGATATTTATTTGGGTGAAATTAAGTTGCTTGATTTCCTACCGATAGTAACTGAATAAACTTCCTTTACTTCAATATTGCCAACCTTCGAAATGTATCAATAATGAAGGATAACAAACAAAAGGAACCGAAAGGAATCAGGGAATACGTGTACCGTTTCTTACTTTCTTAATAACTTTTTTTTGTTATGTGATTTACCTAATTTGTATTTCAGTTCATTGGTGTACTACCAAAGACAATTTTTGATGTAGAAAAAACTCAGTCTAATATTATAAATGGTTACAAATATTTATCCCATAAGACCAGATCATCAAGAAGTATGACATCGAAGCTAAACTGATCAAAAATGTGTCATTGACAACAATATAACATTCCAACAGCTTCAAAGATTTCTTAAAAAAGCGAAATGGCGAAGGCAACAAGTCAAAAGGACATGAAGAATTGTGTTGATACACTGGAAGAAAGTTATAAAATATCGAAGAATACGAATAATTTAAAACTTACACTTGAAAAAAGTATTATTTACAATTGAACGAACTTGTTATATTTAACCGTATAAAAAATGTTCAATCTTATAAACAACATACTAACTTAGTTCCAATACAGCCGTACTACCGACCCCGAACGATCATTTTCAGCCTCTCAATTTTTTGGCAATCGATTGGTGCAGTAGTAAATAAGTTAAGCGATCGTTTGGGGACGGTTATAGTACGGTTTTTTGTCGGGTTGGAATAAGCCCACAGATAACACATTAAAATAAAATTAGCAGATCAAATACCTTATTTTTATCAAATCATTTATTTATGCAGTGTCTAATCGAAACAATATTAATAAAAAGGCAACCCAGAAAATACATGATATTTTGCTGTATGAACCCACTTTAACTTAAACACTTTTTAAAAGTTTTCAAAATAAATAGTAACGGATTCTTGATAAAAAAAAGCTCTGCAGATGATTGTAATCAATGTTTCTAATTCTAACAAAAATCACACAGCCGTTAAAGGGACGGCAATGTCTATATTCATTAAATATAATTTAAAACACAAAGCCTCGACAAGAAACAAGAAGTTTCTTTCTTGCCGCTATTAAACAACTAAGTTGAAAAAAATTTATTTACTGAAATAAAAGTTTATTTTACTAAACTAAATATAGCTTGAGACAATATTTTAAAAGATTTTCGTGGAATTCCGGAAAGTACTGGATTTAATTGAAAAATATACTGCGTGCCCAGAAAAGTTCTAGACATATGGGAATTCTCTTTACTGTTGATTTTACGAAAAAAAGTTATTCTTTATAAAAAGTTCTGCTTGATGCGCAAATAATATTGACCTATCAAAACTTAAGATGTCATGTACAGGGCGGGAAAAATTTAGATACTAAAAATCACTCCCAATATGATACGGGCGACAGTAAGAGAAATTACAAGGCGTACTATAGTTTGCATAGAAAAAGAAGGGGGGCATGTGGAGACATAATTTTTCACTTTAAACTATCTGTTTTTAGATCACTTTTATCATGTAATTGCTAAAATATTGTTTATTATTCACATTCACAATTTATTTTTGCTCTAAGGAAATTAAATGTTTTTAATATTCCTGATAGGTAGATAGGTTGATTTTAGAACATGAAATAATCTCGCATTATTTTTTTACGTAATTGGTTTCCAACAAGAGGTAATGAATGCTTAAGGTTTGTCAGCTATCAGCTCTAACACAGCTTCCTTTACTTCCAAGCTATGAAGGACAAAGTCTGGCAACGTTGCAGGTAGAACGATGATTCGCTATTTTTGTGTGTGCTCTTGTGTTTGTGATTGTGAAGTTTAGTTATCAATGTTGTCATTATAGGAAAATCTTAAGGTTAGCTCCAATGTTTAACTGGCAAAATGTTTTTATTTGCGTACGGCAAGGTTTAAAAAAGGGAGGATTGAACTACCGCAGTATATTTAAAAAATGATTTGAAGGTAAACTAGCTAAAGAAATTTGTGACTTGGCTTGATATATGGCATAACGATCCAGAGGGGGTGAGTTTAACTAGGGACACTTATGATGCTATTAAACGTAGTAGGTACCAGTACCACAGATCTAATAGAAATTATAGAATACTCATTTATCCATTTTGAAATAAAATACAGTTTAGCTTGTAAATTTCAAACAGATACCCTTGAAAAAAGATTTGGCCGATATAGGAACCTTTCTGGTTGTAACTGTCATGTATCATTTAAACAGTTCCTCGAATCAGAAAAAAAAAATTAGACTTCAAGGTATTGTAAAGTCAGGGTTAAAAATTTTTACAGTGTTAAAATCAAATACTCTGTTAAGCATGATATTGAAAGTACAGAAATATTAGAGTTTCCTTACATATTTCAATCGGATTATCTTAAGGATTACTAGTTGGATGAGTATTTTTAAATGTATTTGTTATAAATGTTATTGAAAACCTTATTGTTCCAGTCATAGGTTTAAATGTGGGGGATGAATATTTTGATTCTTTGCAAAGGGGGGTTTATATCTTGCTACCAATGAAGTAAATATTATGTACTTTCATATATTTGCAGCTTTTCAGTTTATTATAGCTACTAAAGAACTTAAGCTTAAATTTTTGAATCGGCAAAATCACCAAGTTCTTTTAGCTAAACTAGGTTTGGCTAGTTTAGAAAGTGGTAGCTTTCTGATACCGCTTAATGAGACATGCCCTGTGGAGAAAGCTATCGAAAAATGTTTTATAAAGTAGCACTTACTCTTAGCAATATACTCCTAAACAATTACACAAAAAACAGAAATGACCTTTAACACCAAAATATATCATCAAAAAAAAAGAAAGCTTTCCACTTTAAAATAGGTTTTAAAATCACCAATTTTTTTAAGTTAATTTAAATTTCCTATTATTATATTATTATATTCTTGTTACTTATTAGACATATCCCATACTGAAGTAAAATGCTAAAAGTTCAATACATAATTTGAAATAAACCGTAATTTTTATCGCCTAAACGGGCGAATCTGCACGGAAGTTGCGTTAGTTACTTATTAAAAATCGGTCTACCTCTGACAGGATTTGCGACGTTGCCTTTCTTACTTCACGGCTTGGAAATGTAGGGGGCTATGGCTCTAATCGATTGACGTTTAAACTAATTGCAAAACGGCCATCCCAAATAAGCAACCGAAAATACAGGGCCTCGAATTTTACACTAACATCTGGTAGTTCGTTAATTCATTAAGTATTTGTCTGAAGATAACTGGAGATGTTTATCAGTTAAAATGTTGCAATGAAATAAATAATGACAAAGCCCAAAACACATCTATCACTCATTAAAAAACATATAGTTCGAATTACATTTTACTAAAAGGTTTCTTGTAATTACTGAATTATTCATGTCCCATCACGGTATCTATTACTCACGTGTCAGTTGTACATTTAGTGATAATGGTCATTAATATGATTAGAGAGTAATTAGTGAAGGATGACTAATTGCTCTACCCATTGAACAATACGGGGCATAAAGGCCTATTTGATAATTGCGACGATTAGATCGGACCCTGATTAAATATTAACAGAATATCGAGTCACAAAATAATAATTAATGGTCAATATTTTAGGGACATATATTATTTTCTATTAGGAAAAATCTTTCGACCAATTGCATAGAAGTTCCCATGGGCTCCCCCTAACAACAACTTCCACCAACTAAAACCCCGCCAACTTCAATTTTAAATCGAGTTTTGTAGAATTACTAAGAGAGCTTTCAGAAAATCAATTTTAGTTGGCGCAAGTTGACAGCAGATGGCGCCGCCAGGGTTGATGAAGAGGGTATTTGGTATGCTGCAGTAATTCGTGCTCCTATGTCGATATAAGAAGTTTAAAACAAGTTAACCTTTGAATGCGAAAATATCTTGCCAGAGAAAACTCGGTGAAACGGGCCAATTTTAAAGATAAAGTGACTTTAAGCAATTTTTCGTTTTTACAACGAGAAACAAACAGGTACATAATTAATGATGTTATTTCCAAATGTTAAATTACGCTACGCTTTTATTTTGCTTTCCGAAAATACCTCTGTAACCTTAATAGAGTTTGACTACCAGACATGCGATGGTTACCTACCTGGTTCCAACTGTTATACTAAATAAGATGTTTTTAAATAAATTTTTATAATTTTTGATATTATCAAATATGAATTGGTACATTGTTAGTAATTCTGGTCGTGTTATTCAAAAAATCTCATAGTCAATTTGAATGAACTAACTAAGAGTATCCTAAAATAGACAGATATTTTAATTTTCTTTATGTTTAGTCGTTTTAACATAATAGTGAATTAAAATCAACGGGCGTTTTCTGAAGCTCTCAAATGTATAAAACACATAATAAATTTATGGATTTATATTTATTTCTTGTATTAATATATATGCAAATATTTTAAAATTATTAATACATTTAAATTACATGCATGAATATGTTTGTGTTTATGTGCATTTAAATGAATTTATATAAATATATTTCAACAATTTCTACACCCATTTATGGAGTGTCGCACCTCTTGGTAGGTATGTAGGTAACTGTTTTTATCAACTTTCAATAGCTAATTTGTACAACTAAAATAGTATTATCCTTAGAATTTGTAAATTAAAAATATTTCATGTGTTATAACGGAATATCTATTACAAAAAATTAGTTCAGTTAGGTAAGATAAATGCTAAAAATTAATATTGTAATTAATATAGGTTCTAACATAAGTTAGATATTCCAAAATATACATCTTCTTTATTCAAAATTGAATATTTCCTAAATGTGTATTGTATACCAATATTATATATTATAGTTTTAATTAGATATTAATCGAAATTAATTACATTGCGAACATCATTTCAATTGGTTAATTAAAATAAATAAAATTTAGAGTTGGATAACGAAATTAACGATACTAGTTTATATAAACTAGAATTAAGTTTATATATGACTTACTTGATTTTTAATATATTTTATAATTAAAAGTTTGGATGCTTTTGTTTTTGTAACCTGATGGAATCACAATTAATAACCTACCTGTAATTTTGCGATAACTGATTGTTAGAAATATTCTTTGGTTTATTATAATAAGTAGTAATTTCTGCTGTAAAACTATATTGCGTTACAAATAGTATACCTTTTAGAGTTGTATTTGCAATGTATCATTTTTGAAGAAATGAACGAGTACTATAATAGTTGTTCAAGTTTCATAAACTAAAAGATCTGATGTTATCTAAACTAATGTTTTCAGACGCTTTAATTTTTCTAGCTTAAATAATAAGTGCCTTATCACTTTTCTAAAGCCAACTTGTGAAATGGCCCATCATTGGAAAGTCTAATTTATCTATTTTAATAAATTCAACTATTCTCAGCAATTAAACTTATTATTTTGGTTATGTTAAACCGATATTTAAAAGTACTTATTTTAAAAGAGTACGAAAATCAAAATAAATAACGCATAAAAGTTAAATCTAGTAAAGACAAGCTGTTGACATGATTAAAAAACAATAATATTAACTTTTATATAAAGTAAAAGTTACTGCAGAAATGAGTATCGTAGTTAGTTAACATGTTTTTTTGTGAAGTCACTTGAAAAATGTGATTTATAAAAAAAATATTGTTTACACAAAAAAATTGTTAGGTTAAATAACTTAGTAGTTATTTTTACTGTACAATAATGTCAAATTAATGTTAAAATATTAACATTTTATCAGATACTATTTGACTAAAGCTGGATTTATAAACTCGAAAAGTTGGTGAGGTTGAAGTTATGATCAAGTTTGTGAGGTTAGATATTCCGAACTCCGAGCATAAAAATTGGTTATCTCGAACTACCCGGGAAGTTTTCAAACCTTACATGAGTTTTTATGAACAACAGGAACGAGTGTATAAATGGAACTGAGTGTTTCCATTGGATTAAATTAAACTTATATATCCAACACCAACTGAACCTCAACCTCGCCAACTTTTCGAGTTTATAAATCCAGCTTTAAACGTTATGACTTAAATTGACAAAAAAACGGAAGTGGACTCTCTGGGACTTTAAAAAAATGTTAAATTTGATTGTTCTCTTCTAATAGTGTACACTTAATTAAATAATTTTTCAACCGATACATTTGTGTGTGTAAAAACTCGTAACGGCTCATAGAGTAGTCTTGAAAAAGACCCACAAAGAGGGTTATTGAATAGTCAAACAATTTCAAGTTAGAAGAAGGAACCCAGGTTAGATTGTAGGAACAGAGGGTTCTATATTAAGTAGAAAGACCTCAAGACAAGTTTTTGTAACGCAATATTGGTCGGTAATTTAGTTAAACTTCGCTTCTTCTTCTATTTTAAGCGTCTTGATTCTAAGGAAGAAGTAAATTGTGAGAAGAACATTTAATGAATAATCCACCAAGTAAGTTAGACTTGTTGTAAGGTTGGATTTGGGATTTAAGAGTAATATTTTCAGCCCTCCACCCTCTAGTGGTTAAGGGGTTGAAGGGTAAATATTATATTAAAATTGTATGCAGGACTTTTGAACAACCCTGTATAGGCTTGCGTCAGTTTTAATGAAGCATTGTTTAAATGACATTATTATTAAATCTATATTTCACTAAATAAAAGACTAAGCCAACCTTGATATTACAAAGAAAAATGTCTTAACCACGTCTTTCAATTATAAATCATTTTACAAAGACAATATGTTTTCCCCCCAAACATACATCTCCCCTTAGACATTTTAACGTAATCTAAGACTTTGTTTGCCATCCCGAATTAGGCATTGTCTTAAATTTAGTATAATAATATAAACCACAATCACAGTAACATCGCGGGAAGCTCATAATCTTTCATTAGGTTTGTGATATGCCAGCACTGATAAAAATGGGTGTCTTGACCCAATGTATTTGACTCTCTTGACCAATTTTTTCCTATTACAAGAGACATTTCTTTGAAGCAAACGAAAGTGTCTTGTCACTAGTGAACGGTGTCTCTTGCTATATTTTTTAAATTCTCTTGGTTTTAATTTCTCTTCGCGTAAGTCGAAATTTCTTGAACCAAAATATATAAAAAATAAACTCAAGCAATACCTTAAACCAAGAAAGTTTCTCTTCATGAGAACGTTGCCAATTAGGGCAAATTAAGAGACTTTGGATGAAATCCTGCTGGGTCTTATAGAAAGAGAAACTTTCTTAAACGGTGAATTAAAAACTCTTAGCTGTCGCCCCAAGTTTCGGTTTCGGTTTTTGAAGTGAAGAGAATTTTCTCTTGCCTAAAGTCCGAACCGCGGCGACGACGTGTGCTTAGGAAGGGGGTAAATCATATTTCTTTCCGCGGTACACCTTCATTTGTCTTTCGCTGCATTAGCGTGGCGGGCGTACTAGTTCCGTTGATTGTGCCAACGTGATAGTGTATAGGTATTATAGTATTATGATTAGTATGAGTGATGCGAGTACCCTATTACAAACGTGGCGATTACATCACTTAGCGCCTGTGTTTGAAGGTAAGAATAGAGTAGGTAATTAATTTGTATAAAGAAGCTAGACGTCCTTTTGGATGGAAACAGCATTAAAAATTTCCTTTTTATGTAAGGGGATATTTATGACTAGGTATATAATACAGGTTATAATGTAAAAATTAAAACTTCATTTATATGTTGACACCGAAAGTTTGAGAAATTTAAAGGTTTCTTAAAAGTATTTTTACATTTTGCAAAATGGCTGCAGTTATCTGTTGTTACACGTAGAACTGAATTAAAAGACTTTTAACTCTTAAAGTTCCTTGGGTCTTCCAATAAGAGATTAATGATTTGCAATAATAGCATAATATATGGTTGGAAGACCAACGTATTATGATAAAACCCTACGCTTTTAGGACAAAATATTAATACTTTGAGGGAAATGTTATATGTATTGATGGTAGTCAGTAATGGATATAGAAAAAAAAATGTTTTATTAAATCTTGGAACCTAATATTTTTAGTTTATTATGATTTACTATTACTTTATGCTCAGTGATTGATTTTCAATTTTTTTAATAAATTTTTTTCTAAATCTAGTCCTTTTATCATGTAATAAAAGAAAATCATTTATTTATATAATAATAAATACAGGGTGTCCCGAAATTACATTGCCAAAGTTTAGCCATATTTCGGAAACTATGTACTGGGAATCGAAATTCAAAGAAGAAAATAATTACTAAAGTGACCGTGAGAAAATCCTGGACAAAATTTTTTATTATTTTTTTAGAACAGAAAATTGATGATCACAAAGGATTTGTGATTGAAAGGAAATTTGGACCACGGAGTAAATTAAATCGAGACTGAAAAATATTGAGACTTAATTTTAGCATTGATGCTGTCAGTGTGCCTTGGGTGAGCAATAACAATATTTTATACAAAAAAGGTTTTTTGATAAAAGTTAGTGAGATTGAAGAGACTGATGGTAATGTAATGTATGCTCAAATAAAAACTATTATCTTAGATAAGCAGTATATAAGTTTTCTATTAGTTAAGGTAAATACTATAGGTTTCAGTTCTTATTTTCAAGCATACGAAGTAGATGTGCTCAATAGTGGGTGCTTTTTTATTCGAACATTGCAGTCACTTAATTATGAGAATGTTTTCAATACTCACTTTTTGGGAAATGGCTGTAAGTTTATTTCTACAATAAAATAACAGAACCGTTTTATTTTAATGCACTTTAGTTTACTAGATAACATTATGTATGTACTAGTTATACGTTGTTATTGGAATACTTAAAAAACTTATTTTTATACGTTGTTATTGGAATTAAAACTATATAACTGTTCAATACTTGAAATAATATATTTCCTGTTATTTATATTGTTTAACTGACTTGTTTATGACATTATAAGTCATGTAATGTAATGTAATATAAAACTAGAAAAAAAAAGTTTTTTTTTGTGTGTTAAGATTTTAGATGATGATATTGATAGTATCAAGTCAATATGTCGTAATTCCAAAATTGATAACTTTTCCTACAATTACAATGCCTAAAGTTTCTATACGATAACTGTTACCTACTGAGTGTTAGGTATTTAAGGAATAACGAAACGAATAATAAGATGCTTGTTATTTTCTTACCTTTGTAATATTATTGTTATTCTTGTCATCTCAGGAAAAGTTGGACGCTCTGAATAATTCAACATATTGACTTGACATTATCGATATGCCGTATTCATATATCTATAGCTATTAATTTTAATTAATTTCGTCATATTATGATTTTAGTTTTTAAAAAGCCTTAATCACTGTTGATAAACCTTGCTGGGTACCTAATTTTAACGATCTAAAGAAAATATGAAAAAATATATTTTTCAATACTTCCACACGTATCTAAAAAATAATATTCGACCATTTTCCAAATTTCACTGTTGTAACAATTATGTTTGGCTTTTTACTGCTCTGTACTTAGTTCGTTGTTAATAATAATAATGATATTAATATGGTCGATATAGAGTGGTTTCCTAAGAAATTCGCTCTTGAACAAAGAACACTAAAGATCTTACCTAAAGTACTTTTTTAGTTGACTTAATGAAAAAAGTAATTGTACTAAAATATTTGAGGCATTAATCCAATAGCGTAGTTATTGAACCAAGATAATAGAATTGCGAATACGCTACTAGAAATCTAACCTGCTTTTAAACGAATAACGTTACACTCTTGCTCCAAAAGTATTTTTCGTTGATTCAATGTAAAAAGCAACAAAAAAAATGAATACGGGGATTAACTCAAGATTGTAGGTCTTGAGCCAAAATTGCAAATGCGTTAGTGAAAGACACTCTGGAATATATTTTTCTTAGTTCAGAGACTTTTTTTCTTGGATCAAGTGCGTTATTTTTTACCTAAAACCGAAGACCTTGGGGCAAAAGAGTTTCGACATTGGCTTAAATAAACCTCCGATGTTGTCTGCATTACACCATTACTAATCTGTCTTTAAGACCTTGCCTCAAACGCCATTGCTCTTGGTTAAAAGAAAAGTAACGTTGGTTAAAAAGAAACGAAAGGACTTACGACAAAAGAATTAAAGTTTTGAAGCAAGAGACCGCGCATTTGGACCTATTGAAAAGCGCGAGGCTTTTGAATGAATGTTATAGGCTTTTGGTTTAAAGTATCCTTTTTTTCAGTGAGAGTATATTGGATAATATACTTGGTTTATGATGGTTGGTATGTTAATTTAACATCATCAACTAAAACAGAGCAGTTGGAGATCCAGCGAAATTAAATTATTTTAACTGGGACAGCGCTTAAAATGAAAATTTTCAATACTTTGCTAAAAAATAAAAAAAAATCGTTTCGCATATAAAGAAATGGATCGTGAAATTGAGCTGGAGAACAATATAAGGGAAAATTATACCTATATGGCATTTGAATGGATTTCTGGACGACCCTTTCCCGTTAAGTCATTTGGAACAAAGCATATGATATTTGTTTCGTGTCGATTAGAGCTCACGAACCCATTATGTCAATGATTTTCCAGTCGATATTAAATAATTTGAGTGTGTAATTTATATCGTTATCTTTTATCGCGTTTTATTGCCACAAACACTTTTAGTTTTTTTTGACAAATGCTTTAAACAAAACGTGTGGGTCATTGTTTGTAAGGTTAAGTAGTCCGTGAAAATTATTACTAAGTGGGTTTTATCGTACAGAATATAGTGGGTTAATAATATAAATTGACCAAAAACTAGCGATAAAGGCCCGAAAATCTTGACCTTTGATTGTCTAAAGTCGTGAAGCACACAATAGATATTTGCTTTTTTTGGAAATGTTTAATGTGTCAAAGAAGTAGATATTTAAACAATTTCAATAGTTACTTATGTACCACGAGCGTTAAGTAGACTATAATGCCCGGAAGGCGAAAGCAACCAGCCCGAGGGCCGTTGGCCCCAGGGATAGTTTTCGCCTGATGGGCATTATAGTCTACTAACGCCTGTGGTGTATACAATACTTTATTTTTCATTAATTTTAAAATATGAATAGTTCAACTCCTGCATTTTTTTTAAAGTATTTTCGCCAATTTTTAGTATTTAGTGAGCTTTGATCGGTTGTCATACAATAAATTTGACGGTTGCTAAGGGCTATTTATTTCAAATGTCTCTTACGTTTTACAAACGAAAATATGGAAATTCCATTAAATATTTTAGAAAATGCTGAAGACGCTAAGAAAAACTTATTACCGGCAAAGTCTAAAGCCCTGTACAACAAGGAGTATGAAAATTGTCTAGAATGGAAAGTAGTTGGACAAAATATTTTCAGGTGAAGTCTCAACTTATAGTAAAGGAATACATTCATATTTCAAGATATTGTCAATTAATAGCATTTTTAAAAGTTAAATCAAAGGGATATTTTCCTAAAAAGTCAAAAGTTCTGAAAGGTGAACAAATTTTAACTTCTATTAAAAATGCGCCGAATGATACCTTCCTGCTGCATAAAGTGGTACTCGTAATGGAACTTTTTTGGCGGCCTAAGACGGGATGAGATGGTAAAAATTACCATTGATGATATTGAGGACAAGGGGCCCGTTACGCTTGTCAAGGTACCAGAAACTAAGACTGCTACGCCAAAAAGTGTTACTATACTCGAAGGAGACCAAACAGATGCCTTAAAATTGGTTAGATAGTGCCTTGCAGTAAGGCCAAAAAGAATTAGGGAATTTTTCCTTACATTATATCGAAATAGTAAATGCATAGCTGTGCCTGTGGGTAAAAATACACTAGGACGTGTTCCTTCAATCATAACAAAATTTCTTAATTTTGAAAACGCCGAGGAATATACAGGACATTGCCTACGTCGAACCTCATCCACACTTCTTATCGAGGGTGGTGCTTCCCTTGCAACCCTTAAGCTACACGGAAAGTGGAAGAGTACTAGCGTAGCGGAGGGTTATATAGAGGAAAGCATCACGTCGAAAAACCGAATAGCAAAAATGATAGCTAGCTCTGTTACCCAAAAAGAAAATATGTTAATTAATGTTGAAATGGAGCAGGAATCTGCATGCACATCGAGAAACTATGCAAAGTCGCAAAACTTCATAGTTGGTCCAGCTTCTTTTCAGAAAAATTCAAAAATTGTACATTTAACATAGAAAAACAGGATAATATTATGTAAAAAAATTGCTAATAATAAATACAAATTGTGTTCAATATTTTCTTTAATAATAATTACCGAGCATTACGAAAATCACCGGGCATTATGAACTTTATCGCCCGCTAATATTTCCTATGATATTATGATGATATTTATAGCAACCGTTTCTAAGGTATTATAAGTAAAAAATTGATAGATGAAAAATAAATATGTTAATACTTTCATGAAAACACTTAAAACCCTTCTCGAGATATTACCTTGAAAAACTTTAAAAAACGCACCCAGTTGGGTTCACAATATTTAAAACTATGATATGCCGTTTTTATCAAATTATTTCTATTCTATTATCTATATTTATACAAGGTGTTTCCTAACCAGTCTGAGAAAACGAAGCAGGTGAATCCTCGCCTTATTTTAAGCGATGTGGTATAAAAGTTTTTCGCATGTCGCTTTGTTTTCGAAATACTAAATACGAATACAAATTTTTTTTTTCATTTTATTAAATAATGCCAAACAATATTCCAATGATATTTGTTAAACATAAGAGATTAGAGCACTATACTTTGGGTCAATTTTAAACTTTACAATTAGTTTATTGGCGGGGATCTGGGTAAAAGAGTACCGTATTTTTATCATTATGTTGCGTCAAATGAAACGAGTAAGCTTTGTTTCGTTCCATGGCAACCACATTTGTTTTCTCCGTAACATCTGTCTCCAGTTTAACATCTTTCAAATAATATCCTTTTGAATTGTTTTTCAATTTATTTGTACTACATTACACACTTTTCATAATGGCTGAGTTTACCAATCAAGAAATGAATCAAATTCATTTTATGTACGGTTTGGCAAATGGAAATGCGCAGAACGTTTTCCTAATAGACGAGTACCGTGTTCGGAAACATTTACAAGATTGCACCTCAGGTTAGGGGAAATAGGTAGCTTTGCTAAAAGCAAAATAGGCGGCAGACCACTTACAGTTAGAACCGTACAACTTAAGGAAGAGGTCTTAAACATGGTGGAAGAATCTCCAGGTACTAGTACGAGGAAAATCGGGAACGAGTTGAGTGTGAGTTACAAAACAGTATGATGTATCTTCAAGCAATATTTACTTTATCCTTATCACGTACAAAGAGTGCAAGCTTTGTTGCCTAGAGACTTTCCAGCTCGAGTTAATTTTTGTAACTGGTTTCAAGAAATTTCTTTAAGGGTCCCACATTTTTCGGCAAAAATAATATTTACAGATGAAGCGAATTTTTCCAGACAAGGCATCATAAATTTTCACAACAACCATATTTGGGCGGAAGATAATCCTCTATAATATAAAAAAAAACTTTTATATTTATTTGTGCTCTAGAAATAATTCTCTCTCTAACACTTATTTCTCGATAACTTTATTTAAACACAATAAACAAATACTACCCAGGATGGTCTAGCCTTTACTTACAAACCTTAAATAAACCATAACAAGAGAACTTCATCCTAAATGGCTGTATTAGCTTTCGCACTCCATCAACAATACCGTCTCAAATCACAAAAAAGACCATTGTTTGTGTCCGTTGTCCCACAAGAAGAGGTATGAAAAAAATGGACGTCGATTGGATCGATTGTTTGTTCAAGTAAGATGGAATGTCACTTCACTTTTACTTTAAAGAAAGAAAACCCAGTAATGGGTATTTTTAGTAGATCAGTTATAATGGCTCACTTTCCAGTCAAGAAAATGTCATACAAGTGAAGAGACTTTTTGATGCTATGATTGTCTAGACTGTACGACTTTGTTGTCTTCAAGGATGCATTAAAAGTGGATTATCTTGTAAAATTTAATTCGCTGATCATTTATGTCCATCGTCAAAGTTGAATAACGTCAGATTTTTTCTAATACCAAGTTAAACGACCTTAATAACCCTCCGGAAATTACTTTTTAAAAGTGTGTTAAGATTTTATTAAACTATGTGTTATTATGAAAGCGTGAAAATTGACGCTAACTATATACGAGGTATATAGCTATATACAGGGTGTTTCCTAACCTCTCTGTGAATCTTCACCTTATTTTAAGACGAAAATGTGGTATTAAAGTTTTTCGCATATCGCTTGTTTTTCGAAATACAGGATGTTAAAAAAAATTAGTAAAGCAATAATAATAATTTTTTTATGATGAACTCACGTGAACAAAAGTCAAATAAATTGCTGAAAATGTCCTTCATGAATTATTAAATTAAAATGATTATTATTGCTTTACTAATTTTTTTTAACACCCTGTATTTCAAAAAAGAAGCAACATGCGAAAAACTTTTATACCACATTTTCGTCTTAAAATAAGGTAAGGATTCACCTCCTTCATTTTTTCAGAGATGTTAGGAAACACCCTGCATACTTTATTCCATTAAATCCCTGTTTAAAAAACCAAAACAAGTCCGTTCTTTATTAGTTACATCCCTAAGAAATATAGATTTAAATATTCTAAGATACTAAAGGCATCAGAGTTGGAGTGATTTAAACTCCGAATAATTTTGGAAAAAATTAAATCTTGTTTTTGCTTGACTTTCCCAAATCATGCGACATATTGTCACCTAACTATTATGCATTTACCTTTCATAAATATTTCTGAATGTATTCACACGACATATTGCATTACTTTAGTACTCGAAAGGGCCTTGAAAATACAATATTCAAGGTGAGATTGCAACCCCTCAGCTTACATTCCTAAATGAGATATTGTACTTACATGTCGAGGCCATATTGGCAACCTATATTTATTACTCGCGGTTCACTCACATTCAAAACTTCCATACGGGATCGATACCCGCTGTATACCTAAAGTTGTGGCGTACGATGTTCTTGAGCCAATAAACAGTTACGCTCATAACGTTTAATTAGCACTTTATAAAATAACCACACCCAGGAAATCGCTAATCCTGTACCAATACCCGGAAGGCAAAAACAATAAAGGAGAATTTTTAGACTGATTGGCTAGTTAGTTGCTAGGAAGTCCAATATCTCCGTTGTTGGAAATATAGAAAATTATTAAATATAAAGGTTCTAGGATTTCTTTTTATGATAAGGCACAGCGCTGCATTATGGCGCTCTGCGAGCGGTGCGTGCGCACAGGACGAGATTCAAGTTGGTTTTGAATCTTTGGAGATGAGCAGACGGGCACCTTATTGAGAAACGGTTGAAGGCTTCTATGCCAGTAATGATATGCTCCGATACTTTTCTAGCACAGATAAATGGATCGTCAGAGGTAACATAAACGTTGCGAAAAGGAAAGTTTCAAAAATGGTTCTTTAGGTAATCCCACTTAGCTGATGTATAATGCCAGATCTTGCGTGGTTTAGGAGGCTGTTTAGCAATAATCGGTAGTTTGTTCAGTGCCGAAATAAGGTTGTCGTCAGATGTTCCTAGCGGAGGCTTCACGGTGACAGTGTACAAGTCAGGGTTTGAAGTTAAGAAAAGATCCAACAACCTAGCAAAGTCACCATCTCTGTCTGGAATCCGAGTTGGTTCACCTACGGGTTGGGTGAGGCCAGAGCTGATGGCAAAGGATTTAGCTTCGCGATCCAAGGATGACAACTTTGGAATTGGAATGGTGTGTATGCAAAAAGTCGATAGTATTACAAAGTGAGGCGAACAAGTCTCTATAATGAGTATCGCTTGGCGGCCGGTAAAGGCAGCAGATGAATTTAGTAATTCTCTGCATTGATATTTTATATCACATTACATCGAAGTCATTTGGCTAGAGAGTCTCCTCTCGGTGACAAGAAATATCACTGCGGACAAAGAGACAGAGGCCAAAATTGCGCCTAAATCGGTGATGGAAGTCGTATCCAGGATATAAATAGCTGCTTGTACTAGTCGATGATCTGACCTTTGTTTCGGTACATGAGGTTTGGTAAATTGTAGATGTTGATGTTCGAGTTCAGTCCTCTTATTTTGCAGAAGTCAATTTGGAAGCTGCTAATCTTGCATATTTAAATAGGTTGAAATTATCTGTAACATAATATCGCGTAATATTTATTTAGAGATTGCTACATTTGTACCGATTTAAAAAACATTCTGTATAAGATATTGATGTTGTGTATTAACAGAATATTTCCAGATAGCTATAAGGTTTATGCTAACAAAATATAAATCACCAAAAGTATACTGTACTGTATATGTAAAACTTTATTCGAATAGATAAAAAGAAATGGGCGGCGCCATTTATAAACATACTTTCATGATGCTCCGCTTTTTTGGTGTATCCTGTATATCCAAAAATATTTTTAAAATGTGCACTTATGTTCATTTTAAGACCTTTATATTTAATACTTTTCGGGGGTAGCCTTGCGGCACAAAATGTTCAGGTATAATGTGAATTCCTTTTAATGGTTGTTTAAAATTCACATTTCGGCACAAAGTAACATAATTATCATAATTGCCCCAATAGGATCATAAAATATTCAGGTTAGTTCAGGTTAGTTACTCCAATAATAATAATATTTAGGGACTCATTGCTTACAGTGATATTAGTTAGTGTTAATTTGAAACTAAACGAGTGTGGATCTAGAAGTTAGCGAGTTTTAATAGTGAAAATTGGTGAAAATGGAGACGACAAGTGGTGACTTTGGAATTTTTGTTTGTGTTCGAAAACTATAAACTCAAAGAACATAATCGAAAAATGGCTTCAGGAGAAACAAAATGGAGATGCATTAAAGACAAATGCAAAGCTTTTATACATACTCTGGGTGAACCTCGCAGCCCTGTTATAACGAGTTTGAATGAAAGCCACTCGCACGAACCAGAGCAAGAAAATGTTTTACAAAGAAAAATTATAAGCTCCTCTATCAAAAGAAAAGCTGAAAGTGACATCGCAGAAAAGTCTTCAAAGATAATTAGAAAAGAGCTCGGTAAGCAGGATACAAATTCTATGAATTTAACAACAAGGGATGTACATTGCATAAGGAGAAAAAAAATTTATTATGCTCGTCAAAAGTTTTTGCCGGCTTTACCAAAGTCAACATTAGAAGTTCACGATGCTTTGCAGAAAATGCAGTCCAAGACCAACAGGTAGGAAGACTTTCTCTTACTGAATGACAACCTGAGCGATGTGGTAATTTCTTCATGTACAGCGATTCCAAAATTATTTATATGGATGGTACTTTCTCATACTATACCAAATATTCTAAGCAACTTTTTACAGTGCATGGTCTTCTAAATGATCATTATATTCCGTTAGTATTTTGTTTATTGAACGACAAAACTCAAAAAAGTTATGAATTGTGTTTGTCAAAAGTTGCAGAGCTTTGTAAAAAATGTTGACATGAATTCTTCGCCACTAGAAATTGTAGTAGATTTTGAGATGCCAATTCATAACGCGATAAATAGCATTTGGGAGAATATTAAAATTACAGGCTGCAGATTTCATTCGACTCAAGCTTTGTATCATCAAATTCAAAAACTGGGATTTACCCAACAATATCGGGATTAAAGTTCTAAGGTTGGAAAATGGCTGCATTATTGCTTTGGTCTTTTATGTTTGAACCCCGAAGAAGTAGAGGATTTTTACTTTTTTGAATTATATGAACTCAAACCACAAAATAATTATTTAGACAAGTTTTCGGATTCTTCTAGAAATATATTTGACAAACGAATCAAAGTTTCCACCGCATATTTGGGCAAATGCATCTGCAGACCTTAATAAAGCTACCAACACTTGCGAATCCTTTCATTCACATTTCAACAACTCAATGTACCAAACACACCCATCTATGTTCACTTTTGTTGACGAACTTATGAATGGTAGTATTAACGCACATCACAGATTTAAACACATACCGACAAAGAAAAAGTATGATTTTATTGCTAGTGAAATTAGAGCATATAAAAGTAACACACTATTCAACTGGAAATTATTATGTATACAGTATATTTTCTTAATAATAAACATCTTATAACATTGATTTGACCTGACTTTAATTGCCTATAATATGCCGATTTGGGTTATTTTCATTCCGGTTACTTGTTCTATGTCGACATGGGGATCGAGCTAATTTTCGATATTTCTAACACCGGAGACACTGGATTTCCTCGCACTAATCAGCCCCTCTGTATAGTATAACCCCAAAAATGAAACCATTTGGGTTGTAGAGTAGCTTCAGGTGTGCGTACAATATTTTTAGGCTTGCGCGGCCTTTCCTAAGGGTACATTTGTATCTAATGGGCTCACCAGATGTGACCCTTTAAAGGGGTCAATATTTCCTTGGAAGAGATTTGTAGTAAGAGCGAGGTAAAAATAACTGCTGAATTAAATACAATTATGCTTGGGAAAAACAGTTGTGAGCATTTTAACCAGTTTTATCTTTTGAAATATGAATAGCGTATAGTTTATACTTGTCAAAGCTTATCAATTTTGCTATGCCGTCGTTATTCAAACAAAAATTGATCCACAGGTAAACAAATCCCCTCATTTATATTTCTTTTGACGGGCTTTTTCCGTCAGTTTTTTGCTAACCCCGGCTTATGTTTTTATTTTGTTGCCATTTTAGTTTAAATGTATATTCGTAAGTACGCCAATTTGATTATTGTAAACCATTTGGTTTGTTGTTAAATTGACATAGTTGAAAAATATACAGGAATCAATCGAAGCACCGGAAGCATTTTTATTATACAAAAAATAATGGGGAATTTTTTACTACTTTTTAAAAACACCTGCATGCTTTAAGAAAATATCAAAAAAAAATTACTCGAATTTAGATAGCTCTAACTTTGTTAATACTTAATAAAATTGATTGAAATTCTGACCATAAATGTCTCGATACATTGCCTCCCGACTGATTATAAGACAATTTGTCAGAATATAATGGGGAATTTTTTATGACTTTTTAAAATAACACCTGCGTGCTTCAGGAAAATATGAAAAAAAAAATTACTCGAATTTAGATAGCTCTAACTTTGTTAATACTTAATAAAATTGATTCAAACTTTGATCGTAAATGTCTCGATGCATTGCCCCTCAACTCATTAGAAGATAATTTGTCATAATATAATGGGGAATTTTTTACGACTTTTTAAAATACCACCTGCGTGCTTCAGGAAAATATGAAAAAAAAAAATTACTCGAATTTAGATAGCTCTAACTTTGTTAATACTTAATAAAATTGATTCAAACTTTGATCGTAAATGTCCCGATGCATTGCCCCTCAACTCATTAGAAGATAATTTGTCATAATATAATGGGGAATTTTTTACGAGCTTTTAAATTAATACCTACGTGTTTTAAGAAAATACCAGAAAAGTTTACTTGAATTTAGACAGCTCTAACTTCGTCAATACTTAATAAAATTGATTCAAATTTTGATCATAAATGTCTCGATGCATTGCCTCTCGAATGATTATAAGACAATTTGTCAGAATTTAATAGGGAATATTTTACGACTTTTTAAATTAATACCTGCGTGTTTTAAGAAAATACCAGAAAAGTTTACTTGAATTTAGACAGCTCTAACTTCGTCAATACTTAATAAAATTGATTCAAATTTTGATCATAAATGTCTCGATGCATTGCCTCTCGAATGATTATAAGACAATTTGTCAGAATTTAATAGGGAATATTTTACGACTTTTTAAATTAATACCTGCGTGTTTTAAGAAAATACCAGAAAAGTTTACTTGAATTTAGACAGCTCTAACTTCGTCAATACTTAATAAAATTGATTCAAATTTTGATCATAAATGTCTCGATGCATTGCCTCTCGAATGATTATAAGACAATTTGTCAGAATTTAATAGGGAATATTTTACGACTTTTTAAATTAATACCTGCGTGTTTTAAGAAAATACCAGAAAAGTTTACTTGAATTTAGACAGTTCTAACTTCGTTAATACTTAATAAAATTAATTCAAATTTTAATCATAGATGTCTCGATGCATTGTTTCTCGACTCATTAGCAGATAATTTGTCATAATATAATGGGCAATTTTTTACGAGCTATTAAAATAATACCTGCGTGTTTTAAGAAAATACCAGAAAAGTTTACTTGAATTTAGACAGTTCTAACTTTGTCAATACTTAATAAAATTGATTCAAATTTTGATCATAAACATCTCAATGCATTGCCCCTCGAATGATTATAAGACAATTTGTCAGAATTTAATAGGGAATTTTTTACGACTTTTTAAATTAATACCTGCGTATTTTAAGAAAATACCAGAAAAGTTTACTTGAATTTAGACAGTTCTAACTTCGTTAATACTTAAGAAAATTGATTCAAATTTTAATCATAGATGTCTCGATGCATTGTCTCTCGACTCATTAGAAGACAATTTGTCATAATATAATAGGGAATTTTTTACGAGCTTTTAAATTAATACCTACGTGTTTTAAGAAAATACCAGAAAAGTTTACTTGAATTTAGACAGCTCTAACTTCGTCAATACTTAATAAAATTGATTCAAATTTTGATCATAAATGTCTCGATGCATTGCCTCTCGAATGATTATAAAACAATTTGTCAGAATTTAATAGGGAATTTTTTACGACTTTTTAAATTAATATCTGAGTGTTTTAAGAAAATACCAGAAAAGTTTACTTGAATTTAGACATTTCTACCTTCGTTAATACTTAATAAAATTGATTCAAATTTTGATCGTATATGTCTCGATGCATTGCCTCTCGAATGATTATAAGACAATTTGTCAGAATTTAATAGGGAATTTTTTACGACTTTTTAAATTAATACCTGCGTATTTTAAGAAAATACCAGAAAAGTTTACTTGAATTTAGACAGTTCTAACTTCGTTAATACTTAATAAAATTGATTCAAATTTTAATCATAGATGTCTCGATGCATTGTTTCTCGACTCATTAGAAGATAATTTGTCATAATATAATGGGCAATTTTTTACGAGCTATTAAAATAATACCTGCGTGTTTTAAGAAAATACCAGAAAAGTTTACTTGAATTTAGACAGTTCTAACATTGTCAATACTTAATAAAATTGATTCAAATTTTGATCATAAACATCTCAATGCATTGCCTCTCGACTGATTACAAGATAATTTGTCAGAATATAATAGGAAATATTCTTAGTTCAGAAACAAACAAAAATAATGCAAATTTAAGACATGAGGACAGTCGGAAATAAAAAATGAGCACGTTGCCCAATTTGTATTCAATACTAATGTGTAGTTTCTTTATCTTAATTTTTAAAAGGACAGATTTTTCGATGTTGTCAGGTCAAAATTTCCCCAAAAATAGGGAAATATACGCCGCCTTCATTCTGACGTTGCACGACAAACTAAAAAAATTATAAAGAACTGCTGAAAATGACCTCCTCTGGCTAATATGCAGGAATCAACTCTTCGTCTCATAGACTGGCGAACTCTCGAACAACCATAATTCTGTTCCTCAAATTGTCTCTGTCTATGAGAAGCTTATCGTCCAAAGAGGTTTTTTTAATTACCGAAACTTTGCAGCAACTTATGTATAAAAGACAACGTTGACAAAGATGTTAAAAAGTTTCCCTGTAAAACCGATAAAGAAGCCATTTACTAAATAGACAATTACCTCGCCAAATCCTGTAATTTAACGCGCATTTACCCAGAACGCTTTCGCCCGATAATCTACAACGTTAAACTTATCCCTGGATGTTGTAGGGTGACAAGTCAAGTGTCATCGCTGAGCATGCATTAGGAATATCACGAAACCCTAATTTAATAATAGCTCGTTCGTTTTTAACAGAGGCGATGATCGGTGGGTAGATCAGGGTATAAAGAACAGGATGATAATAAAAATGCAACTTATTATGGATTATGGATTTTCGTGGAATTTTAAAAAAATTCTAATCTGAACTACATTGCATTTTTATTGTGGAGAAGATTCCCTCCTCCAAGTAGATTTCGGGCTTTTTGGTAATTATTGTAAAGAGGGTATTAAAATAAATTTAACAATGGGGATTTATTTAGGAATGTTTGGCAATTCAATAAACGGCGGTAATTTTTAGCAACACAACAAGAAATCAAACTACTAAACAAAGACTTTAAATTTACTAACCACAGTAATAATTCTCCATGAATTTCGAATTAGGAGTAGAAACAGAACTAGCTCTCAACGGTGGTTCCCCATCTCTTACTCGCCTAAAATATGAAACAACTAACATCATCAAAAAAGGTTTTATGTTATGAAAAAACCCTCTTCTAAACAAGACACAAAAACTTTACAACAAATCAAACATAAATTCATAAGAGATAATATAATTTATCATAGGCAAAGGCAAAGGCAACACTATGGTAGCTATTTGAAGACCACAGGGGAAAAACCTGATAAGTCCATATTTATAAATTTTCTGTTTTTAACGGCATTCGATAGCTAAGAAGTAGTAATTTATTGTGGCAAAACAAACATGCAAAATACATGACGAGTCCAGAGATATATGGAGTTTAAATTACGATGAAAAGGGAAATAACATGATAAGTCACAGAGAGTCCGGCAAATAACTTGATTAGTCCAAATCTAACACGTTTTAACGGGCGATTCCATTATTTCGTTGTTTAGTATACGTTGCTTGCGTTAGGTTGTCGGGTGGTTTTTAATATTTTTAAGGTTTAGATAAGTCTAGTCGTCAGATAAATTAGGTTTGCCAGTGTTGTGTATCGTATTAAACGACGAAATAAGTTA
Organism: Polydrusus tereticollis; assembly: GCA_963920685.1. NCBI lineage: Eukaryota > Metazoa > Arthropoda > Insecta > Coleoptera > Curculionidae > Polydrusus > Polydrusus tereticollis. Next base: position 77,357,572 of record OY987334.1, read on the forward strand.
CAATGAGTGTTGTAGAAAATTTTCAGCAAGAAACATTGCCTAATTTAAGCCCTGATGAGCAAAAGCCTTCATCAACGAGAAAAAGAAAACGGTACGGTAGAGTTACAGATGTGCTAAAAAAAATTAGACTTCAGTCTCATGAGACAGGGGAGCCTTGTGAATGCAAAAAAAAATGTTTTGAACACGTAGACGAAGGAAATAGAAGAAAAATCATAAATAAAATAAATAGCCTGAGTAACAATGACGAAGTTAACCTTTTCCTAAGTGGATCCATTGCTTTGGTTCCTGTAGAAAGAAGAAGAAATAGAAAACCCGAGGAAGAAGCCCAATTTCGCGAATGTAGCGTTTTGTATAGAGTCAAAATAATACGGGATGATGAAAATGTAGAAATTGAGGTATGTAAAAAGGCATTTCAATCTTTATATGGTATAAGTAGGGGAAAAGTAGACTATCTTGTTAGTTCGTTGAAGATTGGGCATGCACCAAAAGATTTAAGAGGGAAACATAGAAACCGACCTCATAAGAAACCTGAAGCGACCATGTATGCAATTCGTGAACACATAGGCTCTTTTAAAAGTCGGCATAGTCACTATAGCCTTAAGAAAACTGACAGAGTTTATCTACCTGAAAACCTAAACATCAAACAAATGTTTAATTTGTTCAAGGAAAAATTTTCAATGCTTGAAGTTTCCTACGAGACGTACAGGTCGGTGTTTAATAATGATTTTAATATCAGTTTTGGCTACCCAAGGTGTGACACTTGCAGCTCTTGTGACAAATATTCAGCTGATAAAAAGAAACTGGAGCAAGATCTTTGTCAAGTAAAAGGAACTGATGCTAAAAATAAAATTTTGGAAGATATCAGAAAGCTAGATACTGAACATAAAGTGCATCTTAAAAGACAACAGACATTTTATGACCGCAAAAGAAAGGCTAGAGAAGAAGCAACAAGAAGTAGTTTAAAAGAAGCCATTGCTATCGATTTTTGCAAAAACTTTCCATGCCCGAACATAAAAACAAACGATGTTTATTATAAACGGCAACTTTCGGTGTACATGTTCAACATTAGTGTTTTATCTACAGGACAAAGTTTTTTTTACGTCTACGATGAAACTGTTGCAAAAAAAGGTAGCGATGAAGTCTGCTCATTTCTATATCATTTCGTCAGCAATTATCTTAGCCCGGAGGTAACTGATTTGTCCATATTCTGCGACTCGTGTGGAGGGCAAAATAAAAACTCAACTGTTATACGTTTTTTACATAATTTGGTTATTAAGGAAAAATTATTAACTTCCATTCAAGTAACATTTCCAGTCCGTGGTCACTCGTATCTTGAATGCGATAGAAATACTGCTTTAATCAAGAAAGGAGCAGAGTGTGAGATCCCGGAGGCTTGGTGTCAAGAAATAGAATCTGCAAGATGCAAGCCATCTCCTTTTGTTGCTATACGAGTTGATAGAACTATGATTAAAGGTTGGACGAAACATCTGGACAGAACCTACCTAAAAAAAGTCCCATTTGCAACACGACCCATTAAAGTCTTGTCCTTTTCTGCTCAACATACCCTTCTAGTCTCTTGTCGGACAACTTATAATGGAGCCTGGGTGCAAGAACCACTAAAGCAAGTTCGTCGCAGAACCACAAATATCGCAGTTGATGCTCAGCCCGACGAACCGGATATTGCTTATGAAGGTAAAACTGTGGATTTATTGAACAATTAAGTAATTAAGTTGGATGTTACGGGCAATACGGGCATGTTAGATAAGGGTCGAATATTCAGGAAAAAAGTCAACCGTCCAACGGGACTCGAATCTGCAATTTCTGGTAATCCAGACCAGTGTAGCCCACTTGTCTGGAGAACCAGAGGTTGCAGGTTCGAGTGCCGTTCGAGGGCTGACTTTTTTCAGAATATTCTACCCTTGTCTATGATGCCACTAACATCCAACTTAATTTTAATATTTCAAACGCAAAAGTCACTTGTTTATATGTGGTAATTTTTCATTTTTTTACAGGACGTTTAAAGCTCAAGGAAGAGAAGTTCAAAGATCTGCAGGATCTTAAGGTTTTTTGCTCCCCAGAGGCCAAAACATTTTTCGATCAGTTGCCACATTAATGAATTTATGTAGTGTGTATATAATTTTTTTCAATAAAATGTATTAAAAAATAAACTATAATAGCAAAAAAGGGGAAAAACTTGATAAGTCCATTTATTTTTTCTTATACCAAAGGAGTTTAAGAATTTTACAAATTTTTCCATAATTAAGCAACTAATAATTAATCTGAATTAAACGAATTAATACCAAAAATGGACACAGTTTCTTTATAAACTAATAAAAAGGACGTTATAAACTTAAAAAACACCATACTGTAAAAAACGCAAAATGTGACTTATCAGGTTTTTCCCCTGTGGTCTTCATTTCTAAGCACGATTATATTAATAGAAGTCTCGATTTCTTAAACTCTACTAAATACAACGTCTTAAAGAAAGATCCAACCGAAAGATACCAAAAATCAGTCAAAACAATAGTAGAAAATTGTAAAAGTTTGTTTAATCAATGGGATTGACAATAATGAACCCCAAACCTCCAAAACTATATTCATTACCTAAGCTCCACACAACATATTATCAAAAAAACGAATTGATATTATTTATCAAACTTTTTTGATAAATTTCAAACTAAAAACTGTAATAATTTAATTAAAAAAATAAGTACTATAAACTTTCCACAAACGCCAAACTCTTATCTTTTGACGTTAGCAACTTATTGCCCAGCGTCCCAGCACTGTGTTAACCTAATTAAAGAACTTTAAATTAAATAAATTAAGAAACATGAAATATGGATAACCCATTGAGTACACTTATGAGCAGAAATATTTACATATTTTACCAAATTTAATTGGAACAGATACGTAGACGATGTTTTAGCTTGTCTTATCGGTACAGATAGACAACTAACACTATTTTGCTTATATAAATAATATTCACCCCAACATACAATTCACTATAGAGAAAGACAAATATAACTCGATCAACTTTCTAGATTTAACAATAACAAGAGAAAATAATAAACATGTTTTCTCTATTTTCCATAGACCTACACACACAGACACCACTATACATAACTTATCTTGCCATCCAAATGAACACAAAAATGCAGCATTCCATAGTATAATCCATAGACTAATGTGCCAACGAACAACTATTTAAATTTTTTAAAAGAACTCAACATAATGAAACTAATAGCTGAAAACGGTTAAACCACCCAACTCATAGACACTGTTTTACACAAAAAATAATATAAAAAAGCCAGCAACATGATTTTTCCTTTCACCAAAGAAAATACAGGGAACTTTAAAGTAGTTACTTATGTGGGACAAGTAGGCGAAAACATCTCTAAATTCCCTACAAAACGTAATATAAAAATTGCATTTAAACCGTTGATACGACAGGTAATTTCATAAAAAATTGTAAAACTATATTGGAAAATCATGATAAGTCTGGAGTTTACCAATTAAATTGTAAATTCTGCCCAAAACCATATATAGGCCAATCTGGGAGAAGTTTTTCTAAGAGTATAAAATATCGTTATTTAAGCTAGAAGAAGAGGTCCTATTGAATGGCCTGCAAGATCTTCTGATTTGACGCCACTGGACTTTTTTTTGTCGGGATATTTAAAGTCTAACATTTATGCAACCTAACCCAATTCTTTGAAAGACTTGCGACAACGAATAGTGTACGAGTGCCGACAAATAACTCCCGCAATGCTCCATAATGTTCGCGAACATTTTGAACAGTTGCATAGAGGTTGGTGGTGGACATTTTCAACATTTACTTGATTGATACAAGCGGTAATAGATTTTATTACTTTTAAATTTTCTTTCCTTTTTAGCCCTATTGCTCAGGAACTATTCACTCGATTTAAACGAGCAAGGTCGCGTCGGGAAGGCAATTGAATTCCCTTTAAAATAAGGTATCACTCTTTCCATTTAAGATTTTAAGGGTGAGAGCCACCCCGTCGTAGGGGTTCAAGCAGGAGGTGTAAAGATAGCAAAAAAATATATCGCTTTGAGAACTAAGGTTCCCGTGTTTGAGCGAATTTTGATTTATTTATTAACAAGAAAATAAACCTGGGTGGAAAGTTTTCGATGCGCCATGTTCAGACCAATTTAAATGATTATCAGTAATTAAACCCAAATGTCAAAAAACAATTCCGCTCATGCTAATTATTTAATAGAAACCAACCATACTTTTGACCCATACTTTAAAATATTACACAATCAGAATAAAGAAACCAAATTAGACCTGTTAGTTGGAATCCCTTGAAATTAATAAACTGAAAAATTCCCTCCGTTTATTGAATTGCCAAACAGACCTAAATAGACCCCCATGATTAAATTTATTTTAATACACTATTTACAATAATTATCAAAGAAAACCCGAAACTTGCACATGATTGTAGTTTAGATGTAATTATTCAATCTTGAAAAAGCGACCGTGCTAGCAAAATTAGTTGAATTTGGTAAATTTTTAATATAGTCGAAGTAGTAAATAGTGTGTTTTACTTTTCTTTGAATTTATGATTTATTACATACGGTATGAGGGTGGGGGGCAAATTATTCTCGCACACGAGCAGCAGCTACCCTAGGAACGGCCCTGTACTTGTCGACCACCTTGTCAACCAATCACGATTTAAATCTTGAGCTTTTTAAACAACTACGCCCATATTTTTAAAATGTCCATCCGGATAAATATCTATTTCTCGCCATCTGTTGATTTAGGGTAATTAACTAAAGTTCGCAACTTTCAACTCGTTTCCCCGAACACATTCTTTGTTAACCTTTAACTCGAACTTCGTCCTTGGAAGTTTTAGGATAACGACATAATGCGTTGTTATCGGATATTATGGAGGGTGGAAACCAAATTGGTTAGTAGCGTAATTACGTTATTAGTTGGCTAGACCGAACAATGTTAGTTTTCGAAAAAGGCATATTTTTTTTTAAGTTGCTTTTGGAATAGTTTGAATACTTACATATCTCATACAACTCAAGCTCACTGGCATATCATCAATTGTGTTCAAGTAACATCATAATAATAAATAATAAAAATAACAAGAGGTGTAAAACATCCTAAGAACTTAGCAAAGTACTGTATTATGGTCTTAAATTTTAAAAATGTTGTTTACTTCTTATTATTAAAATAGAGCTATAGTTCTTGCAAAACAATTTCCGATATACGTCATCGATCAGCTGATTATTGTAAATCCGTAAGAACACATGAGGAAATTAAATTTGGGCAAAAAAATATTAAGATCTTACGCGATTTTGAATGTACTATAAACTGAAAGTATTCTTCTTTGATACGAAAAAAAGCCGAAGCATATTAATAGCCGGTGCAAAGAGCTAAAAGCTTCTCTAATAAGCTAATTTCAGGAAGAACTTACCAACAATGGCCCATTGTTACTTTTGACAGCAGTTAGAGAAGTAACTTTAAAGTGTATGTTAAGGTCCATATATTTTATATCTACTTTACTAGTTTTTAGCGTGTAGCACCTGCCCTAAATTTAAATATCTCCACTGTAAGCGCAGTTTCAAAAACAGTTAAGGAAAATAAATTATTAGAATCACCTAAAAAGAAAGGTTTCCATTAAAAAAAAAATGTAAATGTGTCAAGATTGGAGATAAGTTCTATCCGTGACACTATTTATGGACTATATGAAACAAGTAAGTTGTGTTACTCAAAAACTACAATATTTTATATTGGTTATGATTTTTAGAACATCATGTAACTTTGACAACGTTAAGAAAGAAATCAAAAGACTGTTTGACTGTTGTTTTAACTCTTTAAGAAGTTTGTTAAAGGAAATAGGATTCGGATGGAAAAATGATGAACTGTGGCGAGGGCTTATGGAACTTTCCAATGTAGCTTTTAAACGACTGGTATTTTTGGAGGAATACATTTGCATGCAGCATGGATTTTTCAGAATGGCAACATTAGTCAATCTTGGCAAGATGAAAATAAAAGAAGTGTTAGATCTACTAAAGTTGATGGTAAAAGGCATTATGCAGTAAACAAATATATAAACTATAGGTGATTACCATGTAGATATGAATCAGCAATGTTTTTTACAACGGTTCGAAAACCAATTATTGAAAAATTTAGCAAAGCCATCTGCGATTGTAATAGACAACGCCCCATAGCATGTTTTGTTAACAAAGATACCTAACACATCATGGAATAAAGCTGCAATACAAGAATGAATAGAACTACTAATAAAATTGAATTTGATTATACAATTTTCAAAGTCGAACTTTTACAAATCGTTAATAGGTTGGTACAAGGCATTTTGTGTGCCCTTTTTTTTAACCAATTCTTAAATATTAAACTTAAATTCTTTTCAGATATAAGCCACCAAAAAAGTATTTAGTTTATGACCTGGCTGAGCAATATAGACATAAAGTTTTACGGCTTCCTCCATACCACTGTATGTTCAATCCGATTGAACATATTTGGGGGATTACCAAAAACTACTATAACAGACATATTTGGTCGAGATGGCAGCACAGAAACCGACTATATGATTATGTGAAAAGAATCATTGCGTACTGCTACTCCTGATGTTTGGGAAAATTCAATTCGGCACACAAAAAGCGAGATATTAAAATGGTATGAAAGAGAAGATGTATTAAATAGACTGAACATTCAACCCATTATTATTGAAGTAAATGAAACTAGTGATTCAACTGATTTGTAGGATGATTGATGATCCATCTTTGTATTATTATTTTTATTATTCTTAATATTGAAACTCAAAAACTAAAGAAATTAGAGTCTTTAAATAAGGACCCCATACGTGTAATTTTAGATTAATAGCCAAAGCATGTATAAAAAAATGACAATGAAATTACATGACCATTCCAATACAATTTAGGTGCATATTTTGGTTACAAGCTGGCAACGCTGCCGATAACTGACGTCACTCGAAGGATATGACGTGCAACGAAAATTGTTTTGCAACGAGTATAATTATAAAATTACTTACTTATAGGATGTGTTTGCTTAGGAAATGTGCAGATCACTTACCTAAAACAAAAAAAAAAGAAGTTATTAAGGATACTGTGAAGGTTAAATGTATTATGTTACTTATAAATTAAACATGTGATAATTTATTTAAAGCATTGTTATTGGCGACATTCTAAAAACGAAATTCGTGGACATTTCCGATATTTTCCGGAAAGAATAAGTGACTTGCAGGCCTTCCCCAGGTTGCTTTAAGAGGATTTACATAAAAATAATGAAAAGCCTTCCTTGTGCTCGCAAAAAACAAATCACTTAAAACTTCAAGCTCTTGCCAAAAGTGAGGGATTTTATTTAAGAAGTTATGAAATATTCCATAATATCCAGGATAAGGTATTGGCAAAAATTAATTAGCACCACCAGCACCACACATTTTATTTTATAGCATCTCGCACACATTTAAGCCTATGGGACCTTCATAATATCAAAGTCGTCCTTTGAACTAATAGTGCTATCATTATCGGATATTATCGGGCAAAACCGAGTTTACCCAAACTAACCTGTACTAATTACATTCAATAAAACTGCCAGTAGCGGATCTAACAGGATATAACAATAAATTTCAATATTTTAACGTCATATCTGCAGAATTTGCACCAAAATATTGATTTCTAAATAGAATAGTTATAATATTGTCACTTGATTTCCTTATAAATTGCTTGGACTTGATATTGAAAAAGTAGTACATACTTGCAGTGGAGTTGGTGTAATATAAATAAAACAATCAAGTCTTCCACTAACAATTTAACAAAAAAAGGGTTGTTATGTTCCCTACATATCCAAAGGATTTCAAAATCGACTTAAATAAAATTTTAAAGAGTGGCCTCAAATTAATGAGTACATGGTGTCCCATTTTTGACACTTTTATAGGGTATCTCCGGAATTGTCAGTGCTATCAAAAAAGTAATATAGGTAGGTGTCATGTGCTCTTTTTGGGTCAAACTTAAAATGGTAAAATCAAAATTCCAAAATTTTCGCTCGTTTAATAATAATTAATAATATAATTTATATTAATCAAAAAATTGACAATTTCAAAAATTACCCCATATTTTCTTAGTTAAAAGAGATACAGAAAAATATTTTATACAAAAGTTTCTTTATAATAATTGTTAAATAATCTGCCCTTCTCAGAATAAGTATACGGGTCAGGTAAAAAAATTAGCGGACCTAACCTAATTTTTTTAAATGGAACACCCTGTATATTTTAACCTAAAAAGATAGCATTTTAAATTCTCTTTTCAAATATATAGCACACCATGGATGATATTAGTTTCCTAGGCGATTTATTTCAACTTTATTACTTTGAAACGAAATAAAAGATTCAGATTAAGGTAAAAAATAACGGGAATCATTGCAAATGTTCGAAAGCTCCTCCCTTGTTTTCAATGCACTCTCGACATCCTTTTCGAACGGATTTTAAGGCATACATGATGTGTAATGATTTTATTTCTGCAAAGGCCTCATGAATTCTTTGATCAAGGGGTCAAAATTACTTCTTTATAAATTTTATTTTCCAACACTTCCCAAAGAAAAAAATCTGGAGGTGTTAGATCCGGAGATCGTGATGGCCACTTTATAGGTCCATGTGTTTCTATCTAACGGTTTCTAAAGTGACTATTTAAATACTCTCTTATTCAAAGAGCGTTATGGGTAGGGGCGCCATCTTATTGAAAGTAAATCTCTAAAACTAACCTGAACTAACCTTGAATGACTTTTAATATTTTACGAATATTTCTGAAGATCCCTATAACTTTATTTTTAACTTAAGTGCTGAGTATTTTTTTTTTATTTTTTTAAGGTTTGTGGTAGTTTTTATAGATTTGTAATTATAATCATAATAAAGACGTATCAATCATAGGAGAAATAGATTAATAAATGTAAAATGAACTAAAAATTAAGGCTTGTGGTCACAGAACTCTTGAGGTTACGTAGTTTCGTTCGGTCAATGTTTTGCCAACCGTTTAAAATGTTGAAAACTATTAAAACACTAAAATATCCTTAAAGCACCAACGAAATTCGCATCTACGGGGTGTTACTTGATGATAGGCCGTAACTCCAAGGGCGCATTTCAGAACCAAATTCAAGTAGAAAAGTTCATGTGAACATGTGCCCTAAAAAGTTTGGCTTTCAATAAGTACCATCTTTAAACAGTATACGTGTTATACTTAATAGTTCACGTGTCTGATCGATTTTTAGATGAATCTAGCAAGGGGACAATATACAGTTATTTCAATTTTAATTGTTCTCACTGTATAAACTCATCACTTTGTGCGTAATATCCGTAAGGAACGCAAAAATAACAATGTTGTTATAAAGTTGAAGGCGTTCAATCCTGTTGTATATACAAGGTAAGTACCTGTTTATTAAGTTAGCTTGCTAAAGTTGCTAGAAACTTCTTTCTTACTAAGTTAAAAGTTTTCAGTATGCTAAGCACATGTAAATCATGGCCTATATGGAGCCAAAATAAATTCAGCTTACCTGACACCATTAAAAAGTAAACTTAACCAAACAAAACTTGTTTCAAGGACAATATCTCATATTTAACTGAGAACCCTTTCAATGCTCCTAGCCCTCTACCGACACTTACCCAAGAAAACAACATAAATCACAAAGTAATCAATAAATGAAGCTTTACAGGTACGCTTAACAAATTACCAAGCTAAAAGTTTTTCAGGAGAACACCTTTTAGGAAGTTCCGACGAACCCAAGGCAAATTTCCCTCGAAATTACCCTTCATTTACCCGAAACACTTCCCTCGTTAACCTAATACCTTTAAAAACTTGTCATTTCAAGTTTGAGGCCTACGATGTGATGGGTCCTAATTGGGTATTACTTATCTTATACAGGGTAGCTCTTCACATATATAATAAATATACAGTGTGTATCAGTCAAATGGAATAAATTCGATAATAAATACATTGGGGCGTGTCCGAAAAAACGCTCCGACACGTCGATTGGTATTTCTAGTTGCCCATTTTTTTCAATAAAAACTTTTTATACAGGGTGTGTTATGTAACAGTGCCCAATACTAACTTTCCTATTTTAAATGCAACACCCTGTATATTATTCAATTTTTGGATTCAGAAAATTTAAGACATATTTCATGTACAATATCCTATACCTATCTTCAACTGTTTCGGAAATATTAAGTGTTTTCAAATTAATTGCAAAAATTAACAACACACTAAAAAACTAATAAGTAGGTAATACTGTTTATTTCTTGATAATGTAAAAAACAAAAAAAAACATTAATGTAGGAGATGTTGAAAATTGATGTTAAAATGTTTGTACTGATGTCAAATAAAAAAAAGATATAAAGAGTTTTATTTACTTTTGTTTAAAACGCCTGACCTGACCGCAAATTGTTGTCTGTCTGCATGACAGTAGTTGTCAGTGTTATGGTCGCCTGAATTTCGTTAACTGCATATCAGAAAAATGGTTCATTTAAAAGAAATGCACAAGATAACAATTCTACAGATGATTGGTTATGGAGATAAAACACGGACACAAATGGAAGTTGCTCGCTTATTTCATGAAAAATTTACAAACTTGTCGCCTATAACTCAAGGGACAATTATTATTAGTAAAATAGAAAAGCAGTTTCGCTAGCTTGGACATGTAAACCAGATAAAAAAAAGTAGCTGCCAATGCAATAAGTGATGATACCACTGGATGAAAGAAGAACATACGCAATATCCTGAAAAGGTTAATGTTTGGGCAGGAACTGTTGGAGATCATATTATCATAGGTCCCTTTTCCCATTAATGGCAATTTAAATGGCGATAATTATTTCGTACTGCTCCAAAATAATGTCTTGCCAACTTTGACAAACTTATATCCTGATCCAGCAAACCCAAAACTTCCAGCGAATATGATATGGTTTCAGCAAGATGGAGCACCGCCCCATTACCAAATCATAATCCGGTAGTACCTTAACCGAGATTTCCAAATCGGTGGATAGGGAGGCGTGGATCGATGGAATGGCCAGCACGATCCCCTGATATGACGCCATTAGACTTCTTCTTATGGGGTTATGTCAAAAATATTGTATACAAAACTAAACCCCTCCACTTAGCTGACTTAAGAAGACAAATAACGCTTGCGATTAGATCGGTCACGCCTGAGATGTTCAGTAACGTTAAAAGAAATTTCTATTTAAGATTAGGATGTTGCCAAGACGTTCGCGGCGAACATTTTCAACATCTCCTACGTTAATGTTTTTTTTTTTGTTTTTTACATTATCAAGAAATAAACAGTATTACTTATTAGTTTTTTAGTGTGTTGTTAATTTTTGCAATAAATCTGAAAACACTAAATATTTCCGAAACAGTTGAAGATAAGGTATAGGATATTGTACATGAAATATGTCTAAAATTTTCTGAATCCAAAAATTGAATAATATACAGGGTGTTGCATTTAAAATAAGAAAGTTAGTATTGGCCACTGTTACATGACACACCCTGTATAAAAAGTTTTTATTGAAAAAATGCGCAACTAGAAATACCAATCGACGAGTCCGAGCGTTTTTTCGGACACGCCCCCATGTATTTATTATCGAATCAATTCCATTTGGCTGATACACACTGTATATCACATATTATAATAAATTTCCATTTTTTTCCTATAACTTTAACACCCAGTATTTCCGTAACGGAACATTTTTGAACCATAGTTTATGAAGAAAACTTTCATTAATTTTTCATTTACACCCTTAAATATTCACATATCATTATGGAATACCCTGTTTAAAGAATGCAAACGCGTTTGCAATAATTTTTTTTAAATTTCGATTTAGGGTTTTATTGACAAGAGGACAAGGAACCTACATAAAGTGAGTTTGGGGTTTTCCCTATTTTTCTGCTAAATCCTTTCCATTTCCAAGATATCGGTTCGGGTATAACAGGCTTAAATAATTTTTTTGACGAAATAAACAGAAAACAAACCGCAAATTAGATTTTCCGATATAAAAACACATTTAAGAAAAAGTAAAAGAAAAATGAGGTCTGAATTTTTTCAGAGGCCAAAATGTTCTCTGAAAAGATTCGTCGACAAAGAGAAGGCAAGATAAGTATCTCATTTCAAAGTTTTAGGCGATTAGGGTCTGCGTTCTCTATAGTTGGGACAACCAACAATTTGAACGTGACAGATTAAGGAGTCGGTTTTATTTTATAACTGAAATTATACAGGAAATGAGGAAGATTTGGATTTATAGGAGATAAATTCACTTCTACAATAAAATGTCCATTTGACATTTGCATTTTTATCACTTTGACATCGATAAAAAAGGTGCATCCTTTCTTATCGCGATAAAACCCTCTCCAATCAAAATTAAATGGTAAAAACCTCTCCAGCCATAGCCCCCTACATTTCCAAGCCGTGAAGTAAGAAAGGCAACGTCGCAAATCCTATCAGAAGTAGACCGATTTTTAATAAGTAACTAAGGCAACTTCCGTGCAGATTCGCCCGTTTAGGCGGTTTATTTAAAATTATTTATTGAACTTTTTGCATTTTACTTCAGTATAGATATGTCTAATAAGTTACAAGAATATAATAATAGGAAATTTAAATTAACTTAAAAAAATTAGTGATTTTAAAACCTATTTTAAAGTGGAAAGCTTTCTTTTTTTTGATGATGTATTTTGGTGTTGAAGGTCATTTCTGTTTTTTGTGTAATTGTTTAGTAATATATTGCTAAGAGTAAGTGCTGCTTTATAAAACATTTCGATAGCTTTCTCCACAGGGACATGTCTTATTAAGCGGTATCAGAAAGCTACCACTTTCTAAACTAGCCAAACCTAGTTTATCTAAAAGAACTTGGTGATTTTGCCGATTGAAAAATTTAAGCTTAAGTTCTTTAGTAGCTATAATAAACTGAAAAGCTGCAAATATATGAAAGTACATAATATTTACTTCATTGGTAGCAAGACATAAACCCCCCCTTTGCAAGGAATCAAAATATTCATCCCCCACATTTAAACCTATGACTCGAACAATAAGGTTTTCAAAGTTGAAAAAATAGTCCATACTTTCAGTGGAGTCAATGTAATATAAATAAACAATGCAATCTTCCTCCACAGTTTCATTATTAATTAAACTGTGGAGGAAGATTGCATTGTTTTATTTATAATAAGGTTTTTGCAATCCATGCATTTTAATTTCCTATTTTTGTAGATGATATAACTACATATATACATTTAAACAGACTCATCCAACTGGTAATCCTTAAGATAATCCGATTGAAATATGTAAGGAAACTCTAATATTTCTGTACTTTCAATATCATGCTTAACAGAGTATTTGATTTTAACACTGTAAAATTTTTTAACCCTGACTTTACAATACTTTGAAGTCTAATTTTTTTTTCTGATTTGAGGATCTGTTTAAATGATACATGACAGTTACATTCAGAAAGGTTCCTATATCGGCCAAATCTTTTTTCAAGGGTATCTGTTTGAAATTTACCAGCTAAAATGTATTTTATTTCAAAATGGATAAATGAGTATTCTATAATTTCTATTAGAACTGTGGTACTGATGGTACCTACTACGTTTAATAGCATCATAAGTGTCCCAAGTTAAACTCACCCCCTCTGAATCGTTATGCCATATATCAAGCCAAGTCACAAATTTCTTTAGCTAGTTTACCTTCAAATCATTTTTAATTATATTGGGGTAGTTCAATCGTCCCTTTTTAAACCTTGCCGTACGCAAATAAAAACATTTTGCCAGTTAAACAAACATTGGAACTAACCTTAAGATTTTCCTATAACGATAACATTGATAACTCGGGAAAATAACAAACAACGTATGCGTCAAGACTTGTCGATGCACTTCACAATATCACAATCACAAGCACAATAACCACTTTCTATTTGTTCATCTGAGAGAACCACAGAACTCAAAAATTTAACAAAAACACAAACAAAAATAGCGAATCATCGGTCTACCTGCAACGTTGCCAGAGTTTGTCCTTCATAGCTTGGAAGTAAAGGAAGCTGTGCTCCAGCTCAAAATCGAATAGTTTTTCTTTTTCATTGCTCGGCAACCTGACATATTGTTACAAATTAATTTGACGCTGTCAAACATTTTTTTTTGTGAAATGTTTTTTTTTTACTATCTATTCATGCCAAAATTCGTGAATTTCTCTAGTTAAAAATCACTCGATCTTTTTTTTAAGATCGGATAAACTTTTATTTTTTAAACTCGAACTAGATCACTTTTTAGCAATATAAACTCGAACAAACGGTAATAGATAAAAACGCTCCAGCTTCGCTGTCGCGTTTTAATCATTTCGTTTGTTCTCGTTAAATTTCTAAGCAATCTAGTTTTCGTAAAAAATAAAAGTTTATCCGATAAAAAAAAAGCTCTTGTGGTTTTACGTATGATAAGTTCACCATCAATGTAAGAAAATTGCTTGTTTTTTTACGAAGGTATTCTAAAATTATTTTTTAATTCTAATTTCAAATATGTTTTGACTATCCTAAGTCTATTTTTGATGCCATTTTGTTGGTAGGCAAACTAAAATATATAACATAGTCTAAATTATGTTATTTTCGACGCGAAGTTTGTTCTCGAAGCTACAGAACGGAAATTTGACGGAAAATGAGAAGCCATAAAGTGTATTTCTTAGGTTTCTGACTTTAATAAGCCAAAAATGTTCATAAAAGTCCTAATTGTATTAGGTTTTTGTTAAAAATTATCATATACATAAAAGTGAAATCATTATAGACACCTCAGGTGAGAAGTGATTGTGCAGCACGCCCACTTTCCAAGAGAACAACTTCAATGTATTGCGACGCGACCCTACGATTGGTATCTTCCCGAAAGACTTAAAAAAGGGCCTTAAATTTCGGTAAACCAACCGTACACGTGTCCTGTAATTTATTAAAAAGGGTACAGTATCATCTGTCACCCTGGCTGGATGAAGGCAAGGGATTGATATATTATTTTCTGACTCAGGTCTCCGAAATTGTTCCCTGGATAGACTGCAAACCACAATTTTCAGGTTTAAATGGTCATTATTTTACCCACTGGACCAGATTTGCTTGGTGGCAATACATATAGGGTGTAAAAATTGTAAATATAATAATAATTATTTACGTAGTAAGTAGGATATGTAAATAATTAACGTAGACCAAGTCGTCTTATCACATAAGTGCAACTATAAATATTATTATTATTATTATAATGATTATTTATTAAAAACTGAATACAGAATACAGGTAATAAGAATTTGTATTACCTTAGCGACAAGCATAAGTACGATTGTCACTAAATTTCTTCTCTCAATCACTGTCCCAGTTAAGTTTGAAAATTGCACATTTTAAAATGAGTTCAAGCGATGCCCTGCCATCTGATTAACGAAGCTTTTAATGTTGTTTCGAATCGTGTGCCAGATAAATCACATAAGAAGGAGTACTAAGCAGCTTTTGATTGAAAAAAGATACTACACATACAAAAAGTGGTTTTTATTTTTTTTTCTCGAAAACGAAGCAAGATACGAAAACAATTCAAGAAACAAAAGAGTTGTAATATTAGTTAATATAAATCCGAAAAAAAATATCAAAAGTAGAACAAAGTCAGTGGCGTACATTTGTTTTGTCAATAATAGAAATTAAAAAAGAAGCGAACCTGGCTTGTTCATTTATTATTCCCCATAAGTCAAGAGATAGTTATGATTGGGTCTGAAAATAATTTACATCAAAATTCAAAATTGGTTCAAATCACTAATACGAATAAATCTTTAAAGGTAAATGATGACTCCTCAGCTTCCCTTAATATTAATATTAATCTTAACGTAGGAAATACATGTTGACTACTCGGTTTCCCTTAATGTAATACCTACATATGTTAAATTCTTATACAGGGTGATTGATAGTGGATGGCCTATTAGACGTTTTGGACGAACCAACTATCGGATCACTTTGAAAATTTGATTGCATGCATAAGTGGACGTGCTCTCTCCTTTAAAAATATTTTTAACTATGCAGTGTTGCCGGTTCTACTAAAAAGTACTAGCTACTTTGATATTTTAAATGAAATACCCTGTATATTTTATTTTTTTTTTACAATCCTTATTAATTTCTTATTAACTTCTCTTAATATTTTCCTATACCTATCTGTCATCGTTTTCGAGATAATAATTAATTTCTTTCTTTTTTTTCGCAAAACATGACCTTTAAAAACTGCCGATATTTTTGACTTCGTGACAGATTAGAACATGAAAATTTAGTGGAAAGTTAAGTAATATCCAAAGACATATTACTTTGTATCGATATCTTAATTATTATAGTACAGGGTGTTTCAAAAATGCAAATATTTTGATGATTTGGAAAAATTATCAAAATTATACTTTTGTTAATGAAACACCCTGTATTTTATCTCTGATCCTAAAAGCTGTTAAAATGTTCTATCTTTCTATGTATCATATTCCTATACCCATCTAGAATAGTTTTTGACTTAGGAGCATTTATTTGACAAATTTAATTCTTTCAATGAACAACAAGAAATTTAAACGAATTCAAAGCAATTGAGTACATTTTTAAAATCTTAAGAATACTTTTTTTGACTTAGGAGCATTTATTTGACAAATTTAATTCTTACAGATAACAATCGTTATGACTTCTTAGTCGAATTTAACAAGTAGCCTATGAAAACTCTTGTTTTGAAATGGTTGACATTCTGTTATTATTCATTTGGTTTATTTGTCAGTTAGTTTATTTAACAAGTCTATTTTAAAGTTTTAAGAAAAATGGAAGAAAACACAACTATTCAAATACAGTACTTATGAATTTATTTGTTTTACATGGTCAGTGTGATAAGATAATTAGCCGTACTTGTAGAAGATTCAACGAAATGTATCCAAATTTGCCATCGATGAACAACAAGAAATTTAAACGAATTCAAAGCAATTTTCAAAATTTTGGATCGTCGTTGAAAGTTACTAGAAATTTACCCAGACCTGTAACGTCCAACGAGGAAAATGAAATAAATGTTTTGGCCTATTTTCATGCATATCCACAGTCTTCAATAAGATGTGCCAAAGAAGATTTGGGTTTAACCTATTATTGTGTAAAAGAAATATTGTCCAAACATAATATGCATGATTATAGGTTTACCAAAGTTCAATTTCTTAAGCCAGAGGACTTTCCACAAAGAGTTTTGTTTTGCGAAAGCTTAATAGTTCATATTCAGGAAGACCCACAATTCTTTCAGAAAATTATTTGGAGTGATGAATCCAAATTTTCTCGCGAAGGAATTTTTAATAGGAAAAATATTCATTATTGGGCAGAACAAAATCCCTATGTTACAAGAGATTCAGCATTTCAAGAAAAATTTGGATTTAATGTTTTTTGTTTAATGATGGGCGACAAGATTCGATATTTGATGTATGATGAAAACTTAACTTCCAGAAAATACTTAGAAATTTTAACTACGTTTGTTGAAAATTTCGTGGGCAATCTTCCTCTTGCTCAGTATCGCAGTAGCTGGTATCAACTTGATGGGGCTCCCGCACATTGCACTGCCGAAGTAAGTGCGGAAATACGGAGAATTTTTGAAGATCGCTGGTTCAGGCGTTTAGGACCTTGGAATTGGCCTGCAAGGTCCCCAGACTTGACGCCTTTGGATTTTTACCTTTGGGGTACTATCAAAGAAATTGTCTACAAAACATCAGTTAATTCAAGGGAAGAGTTGGAAGATCGGGTGAATCGCGCTTTTCAAAGTTTAGATGCTGATGAACTTAGACTAACTACTTCAAATGGTGTCAATACTCGAATTCTAAAATGCTTAGATGTCAACGGGCAACATTTTGAACATTTATTAAAAATAAATTAGGTATTTTTAAACATTTTTTAGTAGTTTTGTAAAAAGTGAAAGGAAAATTATTTGTATGTCGCCCTGTACGCAACAGCTTAATTTGGTTAAGTATTCTTAAGATTTTAAAAATGTACTCAATTGCTTTGAATTCGTTTAAATTTCTTGTTGTTCATTGAAAGAATTAAATTTGTCAAATAAATGCTCCTAAGTCAAAAACTATTCTAGATGGGTATAGGAATATGATACATAGAAAGATAGAACATTTTAACAGCTTTTAGGATCAGAGATAAAATACATTAACAAAAGTATAATTTTGATAATTTTTCCAAATCATCAAAATATTTGAATTTTTGAAACACCCTGTACTATAATAATTAAGATATCGATACAAAGTAATATGTCTTTGGATATTACGTAACTTTCCACCAAATTTTCATGTTCTAATCTGTCACGAAGTCAAAAATATCGGCAGTTTTTAAAGGTCATGTTTTGCGAAAAAAAAGAAAGAAATTAATTATTATCTCGAAAACGATAACAGATATGTATAGGAAAATATTAAGAGAAGTTATTAAGAAATTAATAGGGATTGTAAAAAGAATTAATATACAGGGTATTCCATTAAAAATATCAAAGTAGCTAGTACTTTTTAGTAGAACCGGCAACACTGCATAGTTAAAAATATTTTTAAAGGAGAGAGCACGTCCACTTATGCATGTAACCAAATTTTCAAAGTGATCCGTTGATTAGTTCGTCCAAAACGTCTAATAGGCCATCCACTATCAATCACCCTGTATTATAACATTAAAGCTTTGGTACATTCATTTTCGTGAGTTTTATTTGTGTAGTAAATGCAGAATGATTGCCGAAATGAATGTATATTTTACCACAACCACTAGTGAGTTACAAGCTACTTTACTAGTCTAAAATCGAACTAATAATGTTAATTTTATATGCAAGTGTTGGCTAAAGGCTATTATGACATTTCATAGAGTGTCAAATCAAAGTGATTATATGACAGTTTTATATAAAGGTTTATTAATTTATTGGTTGCCACGCATTTGTAATCATCATTTAGTTAATTTTATGAATTTATAATTTAAAAGCAATCGAATGCAAGCTGACGTTTTTTTAAACCATTGGGTCCCCATATCCTAAGGAACCATATACCTACAATGAATTTCTGTTTAGACCAGCGATAGGCGGCATGGCGAATATTCAACCCCTTTTTCAAATATCTTAAAGAATCCCGAAGTTAAGAATAATGAAACGTTTTTGCTTAACTTGGGAATAAACTTGCCTAAAAAAGTTTTCAAGTCAGATTAATTTTTTCTTGTTCTAATATTTATAAACCTTTTTCTTTCTCATTTCCTTGGGGCGTACGTACATAAAATGTAAATACGGTGAAGCCTTTACCCTTCATATTATATATGTTAAATCCTACTAGCTTATAAATCAGCCAATGTTTGTTTAGGCTAAATATAATAATTCCTAATTCGGATTAAGTACCTAACAAATTAAAGAAAAATATTATACCGAAACTCTCTCAAAATATCCACATATTTTTATAATCCTAAAGTCAACTGTCTAATATTATTCGCCTTAAATCTAACATAAAGCAGAATTGAAGTCCTAATAAAAAGATTCAGTGCCATTCCCTTGTCCTTGTCCTTACAAAGAAAGAACTCTAATAAAAACCGATATTGATTTATAATGTTTAAGGATTCTTGATTTTTATCAATTAAATATGCTTTTTGATAAGTTAATAGGCCTTTGTCGTAAGGAGAAGCTTAAAAAGGTTCGATTAATTAATTATGTTTCTGAAGAAGATAAATGAAAAAAGAGGGAAATTTATTATAAAATCTACTTATGGTATTGAAATAGTTTTAAAAAATGTACTGTCTAGCATGTACAATACTTTATTATGTCTAGTCTAATTAGGATCCCAGGACAACTTTAATGTTTTTTAAATCAGCAAGAAAATAATTGATCATTAGAATATTTAAATTTGAAATCTGGATTAATCAAAAGTCGAAAAAAATTCCATCTAAATTCCAGTTTTATTTAAAAGAAAAGGTTGACAAGCCAGACTTGACAGACTTGCCGCTTTATATTTTTTGGCGCAAAGGCACTTTTTATGACCGAAATGATTTAGAGTCACGGGCTTTTTAAAATGGCGTTTTTAAATTGAATCGGCGGGAAATGTGTTTTAATGTTTATTAAGTTCGAATAATTTACACGGCTTGTTGTTATTAAAGGCGGGTGGACCCAAACTACTTTAAATTTAACTTAACAATCTTCTTCTTCTGGTTACGAGGAATAAAAAAAATCGGAAAATCCGTATTTCAGTTCAAATAATAGTTATTTATGATATAAGTGTTAAAAGTACATTTTTAAGGCACACATGTGAAAAACGACAAGAGTGCCTTAAAAATACTTTTAACACAAATATCATACAATATTTTTTCTACAAACGGCAACAAAAAGCATACAATAATTGAAAATTAAATGTTTAGTATCTCTTACATCCAGGTAGTTTCTAATAGCATCGTATATTTATATTAAATTAGTTCACATTTGTCAATAAAACCTGGCAACCATCATTGTTGGCTGAATTGTTTACAGAAAAATTGAAAATTTGAAAGGTTCTGTCAGTTTTATTAAAACGCTAGCGCTGGCTGTTGTGATTTGCCAAAAATGCAAGAAATACAAGAAATTGATCCACTTAAAGACGTAAAAGAAGCTGCTAACAGAGCTACCTTGGATTTACTTACCAAGAAAATCAAGAATTCAATATAAGATTGCTCATAATAAATTTATAAAATGGTGTGAAAACAAAGACGTTTCTGGATAGTATTCCGAAAACATATTTCTGGCCTATTTTAAGGAAAAGGCAAAGGTATGGAAGTCATCTTCTCTTTGGTCCCATTATTCAATGATCAAAGCTATGCTACGTGTAAATATCGACGTAGATATCAGCAAACATTTTAAATTGATTGCCTACTTGAAGCGTCAAGGAGAATGTTATCAGGCCAAAAAATCAAAAATTTGTACTAGAGACCAAATTGAACAGTTTCTGAAGTGAGCACCGGATGATGAGTACCTTCTGATGAAAGTAGCTACGATTGTAGGAGTATTTGGTGCCTGCCGCAGAAAGGAGCTTTGTCAGTCGACTCTTGACAACGTGGAAGACATGGAGACTTCATTAGTTATTAAAATATCAGATACCAAAACCAAGGTACCACGAAATTTCATTATAGTTGGAAAATTTTATTTGGATTTTTATCGAAAATATACTGATCTTCGTCCAGCAGAGGTCGTACATCGGCGGCTCTTCCATTTTCAACACGTTTGTAGAAAAATGTTATTAAAAAAAATGTGGAAATTCCTAGTAACATTTAAACCGAACTTATTAAGATGTGGGTAAACCTAATGTCTTTGGGGTAAACAGATCCTTGTTTTTGAAGGCAATTCGTTGTAAGTGTGGGGTGATCATACTACCTTTAACATTAGACAAGTTTAGTTGAAAAACGTTAGTTCTATTAATTAGGACAGTACGTCGGATTGCTACGATTTTTTGATATTCCCCTAAAATTGACGTTTATCTTGTCCAGAGACGGTCGTCTCTTTTTTTTATTTGCTCAGTATTTGGCGTGTGAATTGTGAGATTTGTGGGCGTATTTTCAGTTTTTTTATCGTATTTTGTGGAATTTCCATTAAAACTGGTTACCAGATTAGACTTTTATAATTTAGGTTTGTTATAGTTGTATATAGCTTTGCAACAGTTGTGAGCCAACGACAAAAATTTATTTTTTCAAGTACCTAGCTACTTAAAATAATTTAAAAATTGTATTCCTGCTCTAACCTAAATAGTTGTTCTGCTATCCCTTCCAACGCAACTTTCAACACAATCATGTATTTATTTAAGTAAGTGTTTCTTTGATGCTTAAGCTTCTAATTGTTGCAATAGGTGTACCCACTATAACGTTTAAGTACTTTACAATAATTTACCCCATTTGAAACTCAACAGAGAAATTAAAGTAGGTACAATACTATTATGTTATTTATATCCAACTTGTTTAATGATTTTTGACAAGTTAGTGAAATCTTTTAAAAATGCTTTTTTCTATTTTGCTTTCATAAAAAATCTGTTTTGATATCGTTTTCAGTACCATAATGAACTTTTTATGAAACAGTTTTCTTTATTTTTTTCAGGTTGGTAATAATATATGTTCACATATGTTTTATTTTGTTCTTAAATATGGATTTTATTATTGAAAAAAATTCCACGCGTGCGCTAAAGTGAGCTTTATAAACTTGTACTTTAACATACTATTCTCTCCTTCACACCCTAACAAAAGAAATTACAGTATATCCAATTATGCATCAATTTTATGTGTTTCGTCAACACTGCTGCTATTTTACGGTTGCCTTCATATTTCAACGTAAAACCTTTATTTCTGTTTAATAATCCCATACTACAAGCAAATACTACTTTTATTACCCCTTTTTCTTAGTGTGCCGAACATTCCTATTTTTTCTGACTTAACTAGTACCCCGTAACTGTAGTTTTATAACAGAAATAAATATATTAATAATATAACTGTAATAATAATAATAATATAACTATTTTACAGTTTTTATAATACGCTTCATTGTTCCAGAATTATATGCTTTCTAACATACTCATTTTGCGCCAAGTCGAGAGAAGTGTACAAACCGGTTGTGCTAAGAACAACCATTATTACTTAGGTACGGTACTATACCGGAAACTAAGCCCACTCACCTTCAGTTTTCATATCTAAGAACATGGTTCGCAACAAAAATATTGATGAAAAAAAGAGCAAAATCTAAATTTAAAATGAATAGTCTGGCCGTTAAAACATTTTAAGTAACTAATGCCTTTTAATCCCTAATAACCTCGCTGCTTTAGAGCTTTATGAGAGCTTACAACAATAATCCATTAATTCGAAATAGAAGCAATAATTGTATTTTGGACCATAAATACTTTTTTTTTGGACTAACAGGTACGTTACAACGTGGTTTCTCTGAGTTGCTTTTTAGAAAAGTTTTTTAATACTCTCACATAAGACATAAATGACCAAAATATAGCCTTTGAGAGCCTTCAACACTGCCCCTCTGCCATGTAAGTGTTCCAGTTTTGTCCCTTTTTTATACCATTAACCGTAACCCTGCAGTTCTGGCCTTTACATTAAATGTTCTACAGTTTTATATCCATTTAGACTTCTACCCTATTCTACCTTTACTTCTCTAAATTGGCTTTGGAACTTCATCTTTTCCACCGAATTAATTAATATTAACAATAAAATTGTTCTCCAATTTCCCGATCATCGAATTTTCCATTTCACATCAACGGTCTTACTAATGCAATAATATTTTAAATATGTCAACTTCTGCTACTTTCCAATTTCATTTCACAAAATTTAACCCGACCCCACTTCTTTTGATTCTACTATGCTGTAACAAAGTTTAAATTTAAACTTCTCTTTATAATATACCTTTATTTTGCAACAACCTTAATTAATGACTACCAATGGTGTCACAATTCAGCATAAATTTCTACATATCAAGATTAGCAAACTATTTTTGTCGATCACTGTATCCCCTAAGGATGAACATATATGTGTTCGAA
Source organism: Polydrusus tereticollis (assembly GCA_963920685.1). NCBI lineage: Eukaryota > Metazoa > Arthropoda > Insecta > Coleoptera > Curculionidae > Polydrusus > Polydrusus tereticollis. The sequence goes on from OY987334.1 coordinate 77,381,114, forward strand.
ACATATTGGGAACACCGAAGTGATTCTTTAAATATATATTTTGGAGATAGACCACCTGAGTTTTATTTGAATAAATATCTTGTTTATAAATATGTCTAAAGTTTACTTAATTTAACATCAAAATATTTAAGCTTGGGAGCTGATCAAGATTGAGGCATTAGTTGAAATATCGGTTTAGTTGCTTCGTAGGTCAGTAAAGATGCTGTTAAAACCTGTCCAGAGCTAAAACAAGCATTAACCTCAATTAAATTAAAGATAACTCATGAATACAAACGAGTTAGTTGTTATGCGGCGAGGAAGAGCTTGACGAGATGTCGCGTAGCTGACCTATAATTTAATCAACACTCCTAGACTAGCAATGGCACTTGCTTTACGCTTTAGCGCATAAATTTACATTTTTATTATAGACAAGATAATGAATCACTATTCTTAATTTTGCGAAATAACAAAGCCGATGCTTGTTTGTATAGATGCACCCTTGAGGATCAGGGATGACAGCAACCCGCCACGGACATCACCAGGTTACGGTTAGTAACATTTTAATAGTGTAAAATTTATTAAAATTCGATGGAAATAACATTGTTACTTACAAAGAGAACGAACACAAATGCAGGCAAAAGAAAATTACAACGTTTTATAGAATTTCAGACCCCCAGAGTAAAACGTTATACTTGAATATAAATGCCCTTGTTATTCCGTAACAACAAAGGGAATGTCGGAGAAAAGCAGCAAACTTTTCAGATAATTTGATCAACAATCTCAGACCCATCGTTTTCTGCACAATTTATAAATTCTTTAAATTGAGATGACAAAATTTTGTTTGTGTCTTCTGTGGTTATTTGAAGCAAGTCCTCTTAAGTCTAGCATTGAAAGTACTAACAAAAACTAATTTTTGACCAAACTTTTAATGTACAGGGTTTTTCCATATATTTTGGAGCACCCCTAGAGGGGGATGGGACTATTCGCCGTCGCCGTTTCGCCGTCGCCGTTTCGCCGTCGCGACAATTCGCCGGCAGCCGATTCGCCGTGGGCCGTTTCGCCGTCAAATAGAATATAAGTCTATAATTATTACAATTTTTTTATATCTAGCATATACCGAATTGGACCCAAAAAGGTGGATTAGATGCCGTGTTAGCGCTGTTTAACCAATATAAGTCTATAATTATTACAATTTTTTTATATCTAGCATATACCGAATTGGACCCAAAAAGGTGGATTAGATTAGAAACGGCGACGGCTGAACGTCCTAGACCCGAATTCCAATAACCCTAATTATTATTATTGACTTGCCTATGTAGGTATATTTTTATCAAACAATTTTGTTAAAATTTAGCAATATATATTATAACCTTTTTTACGTATTTTATTAATTTCTATTTGACGGCGAAACGGCCCACGGCGAATCGGCTGCCGGCGAATTGTCGCGACGGCGAAACGGCGACGGCTAAATGTCCTAGACCCCCCCTAGAGCCCCTATTTTCAACGCTAGAAAGAACTTTAAATTACGAATATTGAATGATTTTTTCTGAATCGTCAAGATTTGTCATCGGATTAAACAAATGAACATCGTAAATTTGTTTAAGACACCAAGCAGTTGTTTTTGAAATGCAACACCCTGTATATTACTGAATATTTTAATAGGTCTTAAAATTATATTTTGAAAAATATATATGTTTACTATAATCGGTTCAGTGGTTTTTGAAATATTTAAATTAATTAAAAGATAAGTTTCTTGTCAGTTAATAACATTTGGGATGCAAATCTGTCTTCAAAATGGTAACTTTCGTTTACTTTTATCGATCCATGCGTTATGTTTCGACGAATTTTAAATTAAATATTTCAAAAACCACTGAACCGATTATAGCAAACATATATATTTTTCAAAATGTAATTTTAAGACCTAATAAAATATTCAGTAATATACAAGGTGTTCCATTTAAAAAAACAACTACTTGGTGTCTTAAACAAATTTACGATGTTCATTTGTTTTATCCGATGACAAATATTGACGATTCAGAAAAAATCATTCAATATTCGTAATTTAAAGTTCTTTCTAGCGTTTAAAATAAAGGCTCTAGGGGTGCTCCAAAATATACGCAAAAACCCTGTACAGGGACATTTTTTTACGTTCCTTTACATTATTTAAATGTTTAATGTTTATTATTAAAAACAAAGATAAATTTGAAAATGCAAATACGCAGTATTAGAAATCAAAACTTTATTATGAATATTAGATCCTAAACACAGGCTGACAATCACAGAAGAAATCCTTTTTTTTTATGTTACTATTTTACGGTTCGTCGGCGTATCTGAGGCCATCTTAAACCGGTCATCGACCGTACGGTTTTCAATCGTGCGGTCTACCGACTGGGGAGTGTGAAACGGCACCTTCATCCTACGAGATATCCGATCTCATCCGGCCTGTCCGGCGTGAATAGGATGGTTTTGATGTCGATTCATTTTACACTCTTCCCTAAGACAAGAGCACGCGGTGTTTCCCAAGCGGTCACCCATCCAAGTACTAACCGCGCTCGACACCGCTTAACTTCGGTGATCTGACGGGAACCGGTGCTTCAGGTGTCGCTAGGCCCTTGCCGACTTTATAACAATTTACCAAATAGAATACGATTTATTTAACTTAATGTGTTGGAATAGGTATTGATTTACAATAAAAATTCTTGGTATAATATGAAATATAAGAAGATGTAAGGCATCAATTTTCTTGAAGAAGCAATACACTGCAAAAAATTATGAAAATTTTAGGACCTCGTAATCGTAGAAGTCCGACGTACTGCGCATGAGCCACAGTTCTAAAAAATCACGCATGCCGGGGACATTTTTAGGTCGGTCGGCAATTAGCTTTATTTTTCTACTGGTAGGAGTTCAGTGGTCTTACTACAGTAACAAGTTCTTTATATAACGATCAAGAGGTATCAGCAAATTCAGGGGCGGCTCGTCAATAAGTGCGCCCGTGCGCGCGCACTGCCTAAGAAAGCCAAGCACCAAGCAAAAATAAAATTTATATAAAAAAAATATCAAGAAAACTTGTATATAAGAATGGCGAATGCGAAAGACTTCAAGCGCGACTGCAGCATGCACTTACATCAACTGATTGAAAAGGTCTGCCGTGTGCCGTGTGTATTGGTTCGGCGCTCTCGTTAAATGGATTTTCCCAGTGTGGATTGATCGGGAATATTCGGTTAATCGCCCGATGAAAGGGCGTCGCCGTGCGCTATCTGAATACACACTTCAATAATTTAATATGATTGTTTTAGAGTTTTTTTACGCGATTAGGGAAGTTTGAAGTTTATTGACGGTGTTGTGGGTGTATTTTGTTGTTGTAATTTAATAATGGCTAGTAGTTCGGATTGTTTCACACGAAGTGTTATAGTTATGGACCAAAATTCTGTTGAGAACATTCTAAATAACTTTTCGACAATCGATTTCCAAGGGAAAATTGAAATAAAAATCCCATTTAAAAACCGCGTTTTTTTTTTTAATACTCTTCTGGGATAAAAAGCACAAAGAAAATCGATACAAAGGTAAAAAGGGGCGTGGCACCTCGAAAATTTTACGAGCCGCCACTGAGCAAATTTATCTTTACTATAGCAGGACAGTGGTCTAGTAATCCTAGGTACAAATTTTATTATCGCAGCCAGAAAAATCTTAGCAAACATTTTTTTGCTGGAGGTTCAGAATTATTCTCCAAATCTCTCATAAATGTTAACAAAACGAAACGTTTATTTTTGAAGCTACAAAGTCCGAAAATCTATGCCGTAAAGTGATCTGACAAGCATAATAAAATACTGGCTGATGCATTAGAAAATTGATTTCTCCCATTTATCACTGTCAGAAGACGAGGATAGAAAATCCAGCTAAATGAAAATCTATAAATTTATAAATAGCTTTTAAGAAATATTGATTGTGAACAAATTAGAGCGTAAATATATTCGGTGGGTCACTAGCAATCTTTAAAAACTCAAGAGAGTATTATGTGAGAATGATTTCATATTTTCTTATAGAAAAAAGTTAAATAAATTTAACATTGCTATTACTTCCTGAATTTTAACAACTATAAGACGTCAGGGATATTTCATTAGAGTTGTTAATACCTCTACTATACACAAAACACAACCTATGAATTTCTTAGCTTTAAATTTAAAATTGCCATAATATAATATGTGATTTTACGATTCACGACGATCTAAATTAAAGTCGGTAATGCATTCTCGCATTTCTATAACAAGATCATGAAAATGTTATCGGAAAAGTTCTTCGAAATTACCACCCGAGCGCCATGAACTTGAAACGACAGACGGGCATTCCAATGAAGCTAAGCCGAGGAACTCGAATTTGAATCGGTCTCGGTGCATTAGAAATTCATTGGTATTATTTTATCGGAAAAAGTGTAAAAAAATGTTTCATTATGCAGGTAAAAAAAATTATTTTAAAGTAATTTGATGAATTCATTGCGTGTTACGTACGTGAATTAGTCCAGATAGGTTTTTGTAGCTAATCTGAACCGTATTCCTTTTAAGTCGATTTTAGATAGCTCCTGAGAAGGTACTTCAATAAGGATATTGATAAAAAATATTACTTCTACTTTAAATGTTTCCACTGTTGTTAAACAAAAAACCTAACAACTAACAAACCCGTATGTTCCTCCTACACTTACGAAAACTTTGTAGAACTGGCAATACCCTTGAGACAGAACGTCAAGGCCCGCTCGCAATGTTAAAGAGCAAATTATTTTTTCCGAGTGGGAAAATTAATAGAGCAGCATATAAATACAAATTCATATGCTGTAGACAAGAACAGTAAATAGTTTAAGGTTGTGCAAATTGAGTAATCCCTTATCAGCTTTAAAATCAGTTGATGTATGAGGTATGCAATATTGGGACTCGGACAGCGGCTTAACTGTTTGAAACAATTTACTGTAATTTACATATTTCGTTTTCTGCTATAACTGTGTGATTTTAAACAAGTAAGTTTTTACTTGGTACCTATATTTTATTAAGTATATCAGTATGGCTTTTTGGCGACCATTTGAAACAGAAGGTCAAGGTGAATTATTACAGGAATATAATGAGTCGGTGCCAGAGTCAGACATCAAAAGCGAAATAAGTAAATAATAATTAAATATGTACGCTTGTTTAAAAAAAGAAAATCCGCGAAAAACTGAAAATGCGCTTTGAGCAAGAATGTACTTGTAATGAATTAACACAACTTGGGTTTAATAAGAATTTATAACGTAATTAAATTGGGGACTGTAACCGGTCATAAAGCGTAAACCAATAAATCAAAAATTGAAAACGGCTGACAATACTACAAGGCATTTTATTCTGCGAACTATTTACAACTTTTACAAGGATAATATAGTGCCATTTTTAGAACTGGTTCGTGATAAATTGCGAGGCTACCCTGACTATAAGTACCAATCTTTAGAAAATTGCATGGTGTTTTGTTAGAATGTGGCTCTTAACATAAAATATTAGATAATCTATTGGTTATAATGGAATCTTCGCGTATCATTGAACTACGACAGGACTATTGGCACAAAATAAAGGAGTAAAATGAATCCAATAAAAGTATAATTTATTTAGACGAAACTTGGTTTGATACTCATGATGTTGCTAAGTATGGTTTGGTAGACAGTACAAATTGTACTTTTTATACACCGTGTTTGAAAGGAAATTGCGTTATCATGCCGGAAGTAAAGATGGCTTTGTATCTAATGTGTTTCTCTTGTCAGCAAAGAATATCACTCAATAATCAAGTACCAAATTTGGGCGCAGTTATCCTTGATAACTATTCGGGAGGTAATAACGAAACGAGTAGCGATGTATATGAAAATTAATATTCTGTTTCACCACCTATAGCGCCAGTAGTAATCCAACCCGGAAACTATACTACTTATGAAAGTTCTGACGATTCCAGTCAATAAATGGTTTATTCATTTTTGAATTAGTTATGTTCGTTCAAAACGTATCATAAAAACTTGTTATATTACAGAACGTTTACTGTGATACGATGAATTTGTTGTTAAAATATATAATATAGTGAATTCTAACTACTAACTGTATATTACAACTGCCATAGTACCTGCTCCTATCCTTTCTTGCCAAGGAAAACTTATTCCTCCTCGCGGTCCTTGCTGGACAAAGACAATTTTCTTGAATGTTTTTCGGCAAAATGAGCATTTTTTTTACAAAATGATGGTTACAACAGAACTGGAAAACCCTGTGATTTTTTTTACACTTATTATTATAACTAGTTGAACAAAATGACACATCTATTATATAGTTTAACAATTTAGTAAAATAAATATATATATATCTACGCTTAATGTACCTCATTGTTAAGCTTAACAAAACAAATAACATAATAACGAGTATTATATTAATCGTATATTTATTTAGAGATCTATGAAGTAAAATATGTAGGTAGGTACCTAAGTATTTATATAAAAAAGGAATACATTTATATTATAAGCTTATATCAGAATAAGTTCAAAGCTAAAGGGAAAACTGTAACAATGTAAATACCTACTTAGTTTCTTAAAAATGGCGTACTCATTAGTAAGGTTTCTATTAAATTTCGTTAATATGCTTACCCAATTTAACAAGATCCTCATAAGAGGCACCCTCATTTGGCACTTTACAGAACTTTGCTTTGTTTCTATATTTAAATTTAAATATAACATTATTCTGTCTTTCGTTCAAAGAGCACAATCAGACTGACTTGAAAGTTGAATTTGCACGTAGCATCGGCGTCATGTGTCAATTCCTAGAATTTCACACCACTTGTTGCCGCCTGTCTTCTCGGTAACACGGATATTGTAAATAATTGTCATTGTATTTAATTATTCTAATAGAGTGTAAAATGGAATAAATAACACCCATTCAACAAAATTAACTTTTTAGAGAGTTAAATTCATAGGCAAAATTAATACAACAACTTTGGTGCCATATGAGTGTAAAAATGTGGTAAATTATGTTGATCCGGGTGTTAACATTAACACTACTTTTTTTTACCACTCCTGAAATGATTTTTACCAGGTGGATATTTTTTACTGTGTAGGGTTTTCTTGAATACCTAAGAGTGCATTTACTTTGACCTCTTCATTGAGCGCACTCTGTCAATGAATATCTATTTTTGTAGCTTGCCCATATTCTCGATACTGCTGCTGCTTTTCAACCTTGTTTTTTTAAATGCGATAATTCTATCAATAAATGCCAAAATGTGTTGCTTCAAATTAACACAAGAAAGTAAACAAACGACGGATACTAACTTTATTCCACGTAACAATCTCTGCAACTTACCAAATTTTCTTATACTTTTATGTAAATAATCCTTAATGGTCTCAAGATAATTTGCAAAATGTCGCCGTAATACATACATATATCAGCGACGTTGGATGTGTTCAACGTTTCTGGCTTCGCTGATTGAGAAGCTCGTTAATAATTTCGCGATAAAAGAATAAATCGCGATAAGTCAGAACACTATAAAATTCCTAATACCACAAGCGATTTAGTGAGTACCACGGTAATCGGTTTATAGTGGATGGAAAAATCCCTTCGGCAGCAGCTGATTAAATATAGTAATTTCCTACAAAATGCTCAATTAGGCCAAGGGATTTGAGGCATTCTCAATGCAAAAACCTTGGCTATCAAGTAACAACGAAATAATTCTTGTTCTATGCACCTTTCCTTTAGCATAAAACAAACGGATTTGTCTAAATATAACTTAAGTTTGTTTGTAGCTCTTCGCTTGTTGTCAGAATAATTCCGAGTCGCAATCTCTGCTCTTGTAAATAGACTTTATACGATTCAAAAGACAGTCTAGAATTCTCTCGGTTAAACTGATTATGGGCTATGCCGTTTTCCAGCCAAGCTTTGTTACAGAAATTTTTATCGTTAACATACGCTGTGTTCAAAAGGTCCCGGACCGGTCAATTATTTAGAAAATGGCGCACAATATGAAAAAACTTCCAGTATAAAAGTTGTAGGCCTTAAAAAAATCTATAAAACTAGGACACCTGTAATTATACAGGGTGCCTCAAACAGTCATGATAAACAAAACTTTCGTTTTTTTAAATGAAACGCCCTATATCTTACAATACTTTTGGATTCTACATATAACATTAATTATTTTTTTATAAGCACACTATAAGTCTAAACTTAATAGTTTCTGAGATATCGACTTCTGGCTCTCTAACGGTATATCTTAGAGCAAAACGGCTTACATGTCCCTATCTTACTTCTTTATTATCTTCCCAGGAGTGTAAACCTCCGGTTAAACCGGATGTAACTCGAGAGCCGGAAATATAGTACTTCCGGTTTAACCCAAAATTGATATTTTTAGGAAGATAATAAAAAAGTAAGATAGGGGCATGTAAGCCCTTTTGCTCTAAGACATACCGTTAGAGAGCTAGAAGCTGTCAAAGTTCAAAATGTAATTTTTCGAAAGTCGATATCTTAGAAACTATTAAGTTTAGACTTATAGTGTGCTTATTAAAAAATAATTAATATTTTATGTAGAATCCAAAAGTATTATAAGATATAGGGCAGTAAATGAGCAAAATGTCCAATAACCGTTTGGAAAGTTCTAAGAAGAAACCTCCTGTACCCATATCACATAAAGCGGGTCCAAGCTCTACTGCCTCTGGATTTTCACCAAAGATTAATGTTTTGCAGGTTGATTCATAGGATGGCACACGATAATAATTTTTTACCGAATATTTTAGTAACGGACGAGGCAAATTCTTCACGAGATGCTATTATGAACTTTCACAATGACTCACAATTTTTAGACCGACGAAAATCCCCACGTTATCAGAGAAAGTCATTTTCACCAACAATTTTCGCTCAACGTTTGGGTGGGAATTATTGGTGACTAACTAATTGGCCTATTTTCTTTACCGCCAAGATTAACAGGCGAATCCTACACGGACTTTCTGCGACATCATTTACCCATTTTGTTAGAAGAAGTACCCCTACATGTAAGAGTCAACATGTGGTTTATGCACGACGGGGCTCCAGCTCATTTTAGTGTTCTTGCTCGTCGGCATCTCGACATCACCTACCCTAATCGCTGGATTGGACGTGCAGGACCTCCAAATTGGCCAGCTCGCAGTCCTGATATTAATCCTCTACATTTCTATTTATGGGGTCATCTGAAGGCTCTGGTTTATAAAACTCCTGTACTAGATGTGAATGACTTGAGGAATCGGATAATTGACATTTGCAATGTCATAAGGAATACTCCAGGTATTTTTGAACGTGTCAGACAATCAATGACAAATCGATTGCAGTCGTGCATTTTATCAGAAGCTGGACATTTTGCTCATTTAACTGAACTAACCTGAACAAATAAAAAAACTTAAAAAAAGGTAGTGGCGTACTTTTTCTTCTCAATAATAATTGGCTGTGGTGCCCACTGAGACGCTACTGGACCTAATAATTTTAATCTAAGCGCCTTATTACTTCAAATAACTGAACCAAATCGGTTTAAGGATATTTATGACCGTTTTTTTTTAAACTTCAGTATCTCAGAAACGAGGCAAGTCCGGACATATGTTCATAGGAACTTTTTTTCTTAAAACGACCTTACGTATCACCCTCTGAAGTCTTGTACCGTAGTTAGGAAACACCCTGTATAAAGGGATATTTTTTAACAACTATATATATGTTTTTGGAAATCCGATCGCAAAATGCAATTTACTCGTGTCTATACAGATACACACTTGAAGATCAGGTGTTATTCCGCCGTTTCCTTACGAGACGTCAATTAAGTAAAAAAAAAATGGGGATCTAGAAATACATCAAAAATATTGATAATTTGTTTCAACATTGTTTGGTTAATAAAAAAAGTGGGACCATGTGTCTTAATACATCAAAGTCATAAAGTGTGAAATTGATGTTGTAAAATTACTTTGTAACAGTTTGGGTTTTTATTTTGTCAGGGCAATTTAAACATATTATATTTGATGTTCCTACGTAGCATCTATCTAATCGAGAAAATATTGATAAAAACGCCGGTCTCTGCAAGTGCAATTAATAATTGTGTTTGCTTGCCGATATTAAATTTAATATCTTTTATTTACGTTCACACCTATGGGATTCAGATATTCGCGATTTAATATATTTTTGATGGAAAGCTCAATTAATAAAATATGATGAACAAAAAGTAAATGAAATAACGCGGTTTTTTGGCAGAACATTCTAAAAAGTTCTTTGAAGTGCACAAGGAAATTTGTCGATACCTATCGACTTTTACCTGACTTTACGACACTTCTATCCAATAAATAGTAACTTCTTGCACTTGGCCATCCTTTAATTATACAAATTTCTTTTTTCAAAATTTCCACTTCACGTTCGGCAACAATTTGCGAACACCCATTAAGACAGAACGTGAAGACATCACCTTTTGTCCTATAAATTGTAGCGAAGCCCTTTAACGACCTTTCTGGGACTACTATATCGTTTTGTGATAATTTTTTTGGTTCTAATAGCGACAGCTTCTCGATAAAGTAAAAGGGGTCCTGGTAGATGAAATATTAGTTTCTTTTTGTAGAGTTATTAAATTGTATTAGATAGGCTATCTTTATAAGATGGAAAATAACACCTGTAGACACAATAAAATTTGTCATAACAAGATTAACACTCAGGAGGAACAAAAAATACACCTGGCTTAAGCCCTATTTTTTGTGATTTCTCAATTATTTTTTTACCTTGTTGGCTGATTTTTCATCCTTTTACCTTCTTTCGGGCAGCGATTCTAAAATAACCTTATATTTTGTTTTTGCACTGTTCCCTTTTTTCATTTTTTATTAAAATAAATGTATAATATATGGTTAGTACCTTCTACAGTAGTAGCTAACGGATGTCATTAGATTTGTTATACAGGGTGAGTTAACAAGGTGTTAGCCTTCGATAGCGCCTAATATGTAAGAGATATAAGAAAAAGTTTTATATAAGAGTTATGGGGTTTGCAATGGAACATAACGTAAAAATATTTTGCGTTATACAGGATGGCTCAAAAAATTGGTACGGCATAAAAATTATTTTTTATAAATGAAACACCCTATATATTTTTTCTCTTTCTGATTCCACTAGAAAGAATCTCTACAGTCATATTTACTTTTTTGGATTTGATTGCGACGTTGTCAAGTAAATAATTATTTCCTGGTATATTATGATTTTTATTTGACTTATTAAAAAAATCATAGTTGCCTATGGAATGAATAGAATTAAACAAAAATTTTACCATAAGTACCTTAAAGTACTTGGTACGTAACCATATCACTATTTGTTCTATTTATTATACGGGGTGTTCGTGTTAACTTGGCAAATTTCGCTAATTTAAATATGCAATATGTCAATTTTTTTAAGTGGAACACCCTGTATTTTTTTAATTGATAAGGTGTATTTTCCAAATGCCTTTATTTTTTGTTAAATATGTCATCTACCTTAATCTTCTAGTTTTTGAAATATTGTATATTTTATGAAAAGCTACACGAAAATTAGTAATTTTATTATTTTTATCAAGAATGTCATGGGCAAAATAATTAAAATTGGAATATTCATTGGGAAAATAGAAACATATATCAAGATGATGACCTTGACATAAGTTGTCATTATTATTTCTCTTTAAACTTATTTATATTGGTATTATATGGTAAATATTGTTTAAATTTTCTCCTTTATCACTATTTTTAATCTTGGTGTATTTTGACCATGAACTTTTCACATGCAGAACTTATTGACATGACTTATGCTTTGGGAGCAGGTGAAAGAAATTCATTTTTAGCTTCGAGGCAGTGCCCAACAATATCCACAAAGTAGACATCCTCATCCAACTACTTTTGAGCGATTAAAAGAGAGATTTGAAAGAACAGGAAATTACGATTATGAAACACATGAACGAGTCAAGCCAGCGACTAACGATGACAATAAATTAATGACAGGTTTAAGTGTAGTTGAAGATCCTCACAAGAGTAGTCGACAGCTAGGCACTGAACTGCCGTTTAGTGCATCATCAGTGTCAAGAATGCTTCGTAGTGAAAATTTTCATCCATATCATATTCAGTTATTGCAAGAATTAAATCCGCAAGATTATGAAAATAGAGTAATATTTTGCCAGTGGGCTGAAGGTATGATACAACAACAACCTCGTTTTTTTGAATATGTTATGTTTAGTGATGAGGCTACATTTTATAGAAACGGATGTGTGAACAAACATAACTTCCATTATTATGATACTAGCAACCCCTTTTTTACACGATAAACTAATTTTCAACATCGGTGGTCGCTTAATGTCTGGGCTAGTATAATAGGAAATAATATCATTGGTCCACATTTCTTTCACGGAAACCTTACTGGTCAGGTGTGCCTTGATTTTTTGCAGAATCATTTAGAAGTGCTATTAAACGGGTTACCAGAACATACCCGAGTATGTGGTTTCAGCAGGATGGAGCGCCAGCTCATTACAGTCTACTAGTGAGACATTTGTTAAACCCACGTTTCCATGACCGTTGGATCGGTAGGGGAGGCCCAGTATCTTGACCAGCAAGGTCTCCCGACCTTACCAAGCTAGATTTTTTCTTATGGGGATATGTAAAAGAAATAGTATATAAGACGGCTCCTACCACAAGAGAAAATATGCAAAGTCGAATTCGAGAGGTGTTCCAAACCATCACTGCAAATAACTTAAGAAATGTAAACGACTCATTTGCGAAAAGAATTCGTTCATGTAATTTGAACTTTGGAGGACACATTGAACAAAATTTGTAACAAGACGATTTTTCTTTAATTATTATCTCTAATATTTCTTTTTAGTTTGGTTTATTTATAATATAAATGTGTAAGATGTTCGTTTTAATTATAATACATTTAATGTTAATACTTAAAAGAACAGATGTTGATTATTTCGTTGACCGAATAACTATGCATTTTTTCGTTTCTAAAATTCTCTAAAGAGGACTCTTAAAAATATGTATCAGATGTTTATGACCATTTTAATTATTTTGCCCATAGCATTCTTGATTAAAATAATAAAATTACTAATTCTCGTGTAGCTTCTCATAAAATATACAATATTTCAAAAACTAGAAGATTTAGGTAGATGACATATTTAACAAAAAATAAAGGCATTTGAAAAATACACCTTACCAACTGAAAAAATACAGGGTGTTCCATTTAAAAAAGTTGACATAATGCATATTTAAATTAGCGAAATTTGTCAAGTCAACACGAACACCCCGTATAATAAATAGAACACATAGTGATAAGGTTACGTACCAAGTACTTTAAGGTACTTATGGTAAATATTTTGTTTAATTCTATTGATTCCATAGGCAACTATGATTTTTTTAATTAATTAAAATCATAAAATACCAGGAAATAATTATTTACTTGACAACGTCGCAATCAAATTCAAAAAGGTAAATATGACTGTACAGATTCTTTCTACCGGAATCAGAAAAAGAAAAAAATATATAAGGTGTTTCATTTAAAAAAAATAATTTTTATGTAGTACCAATTTTTTGAGCCATCCTGTATAACGCAAAGTATTTTTACGTTATGCTCCATTGCAAACCCTATAACTCTTATATAAACTTTTTTTTATATCTCTTGCAGTTTAGGCGCTATCGAAGGTGAACACCTTGTTGACACACCCTATAATATAAATCACTTTGTTTGACGTGTATGGATTACTTCATTGTTTCTAATTTGAAGAACAATATTTTTAAAACACCAGTTGTAAATTTAGAACAGTTACAAGAAAGGGTTATCCAAGAACGTGGTAACATTCCTCCAGAGATGCTGGTCAACGCTTTCGAAATTTTGTAAACAATAAAAATATTTGTTTACTTATTTTAATATTTATCAGTTTGGCATATCATGTCATAATATGAATTTGACACAATTTTAACCTAGATTTGACTAAATATATCTTCTCCTTATAATCTAACCAAGCCATACATTTTTCAGTTTAATAATTTTTACTCGCATAATACCATATTTTAATGCAGATTTCTGGTGTTCAACTACCACAACAATAAAACAAATATCAAACTGTATGGTAAAATTTTATGCTGCATGCCCTATAAATGGCCTGATTTTATTTTAAAACAATTTAAATATTTTTGATATTTTCGTCCACAATGGAGCATATAAAAACGATAAATTATCCAGTGTGGTATAATTTGGGATCGTGGAACTCTGCCAGAAGCCACTTTAATCCTCCATTAAATACCACTGGAAATTTGAAATAATTGGTGAAATGCCATGAATATTAGTTTCTTTTTTGGCACAAAGCAAAATAGTAATTTGGTTAATAACGACAAAAATTTTGTTATCAACTGCAGAATATTTAAAATATCCTTATCCGCAGGCACACAGCGGGACTGTACTTGGTACAAGTTTTACCGGCAATTTTTAGCTATGTTTCAATACAAATAAGTCTATTACCCACCCACCTCACTTTTGGCGGTGGAAATACAAATTAAATCATTCTTGACACCTGAATTTATTTGTGTACGAAAATGAGGCTCATATACTTCACATTGCAAAATATTTATGTCGCAAATAAAAGTTTGAAACTGCTTGAGCGAAGATAATTCTCTTAAGTTGGATTTCTGCCAAAAGAGCCACTTTGGCTTTAAAAATATCCGAATATGTTAACATGTTTACGAAAAGGAAACTTAATAAGTTTAAATACTTGAGTATAACAAAGGATTAGAAATACAACTTTAAATTGAGAAAGAACATCTTTAAAATCGAGTGAGTTAAAAAACTTAAAAATACTTTGAGAATGAATGTAAATCAATACATATAAAGTTATATATTATACAGGATAGAAAAACAAGTTTTTTAATGTTAATGGTTAATAGTTAAAATTTGAAAAGGAAAAATCATCAAAATTTCTATCATCGCGTTTTACGAAAAGTCACAAAGAGTAGAATTCCTTCTATTTTAGTAATAGGAGTTAAACAGAAATTATCAATTTTAAGTATTTTTAATCTGGTTTGGGCTTCATAGAGCATCAAAAGCTGTTGGGGTGCATAGAGGTTCTTAGTTCGGAAAAGTACTCCAAGCTTCTGCGAGGCTGCCTTAGCAATGGCCGCAACGTGACTATGCCAAGACATATGACTATCCAAATTAACGCCCAATAAATGAATTGATGAAGCCAAGGGAATCGAGTGTCCCGCCATAACTATATCCGGTTCTTCAACATTAACTTTTGTAGAAAAAACTGCCGCCTGAGTCTTTTTAGCGTTAAATTCTACTTGGCTACTGTCATCCCAAGACAGAATTTATGCTTTTTGCATATATTTGCTGCTTATAGAGATGTGCATTGGCAGCCGATGTCCGAGCATCCAAAGTAAAAGATGAAACAATTGTGCTGTCATCAGCGAAGCTACATATAGGATTTTTAGTTCTTTCCAAAAGATCGTTAATGTATAGTAAGAAGAGGGTGGGCGACAAAATAGAACCTTGAGGGACTCCGGCGTTGATGTTAAATGTGTCTGAAAGAAATCCGTCCATCGCCACTCGCAGAGAACGGTATTTAAGAAAGTTCGACAGCCATGAACAAAATTAAACCGGCAATCCGCATGCTCTCACTTTAGTTAGGAGCCCCTCATGCCATATAATGTATATTTCATTCAGTATATTTCATGTTACTAAAGTTAAAACGAAAATAGTTTATTTTAACTCCAAATTGCAGAAGAAGTTAGAAAGTAGATATTATTTTATGATATGACAACAGAAAGTTTTAAAAAGAGTTAACTTCCTGCTCCTTTCGCAACAAGGGTTTAGATAAAATTAGGTGCTTAAACTGTTTCTAAACTGATTTAATATATATTTTATGTTACTAAAAATGAATAAAAACCGTTCATTTACTAATAATATCGATATTTTGGTATAAACTCCATTCCAGAATAATTCGTTGATTTTTCGACCGCAATAAAATTTAAATGACAACCCTCAGTCGTAATCCCAACCATAAATAAGTTGCCTGACGGATATCTATTGTGTAGGCACCGGACCTTTCGAAAGGGTACAGGTCCTGATTACCTACTAATTTCAATAGTTTGGGTTAGCTATTTTCAACAAAACAACAAATATAAAATAATAGGTAAGTATCTTTATTTTAATCATGTAATTAAATAGCTTTTAATATTTATACAAAAATACTAATATATAACTACAATATTATAATAATACAATATTTACCTTAACCTACTCTATATTTAGCTCTGTTTCACTATCATCATCGTCTTCATCTATGCCTAAACTAATTATTAAGGGCCTTACGTTACTATTAATTATGTTATAGCAATCCTCGACTTAACTGGCTCCATATATGTTCTATTGGGTTAAAAATACAGTAATACGGAGGGAGGCGTAAAACTGTGTGACCATTAGCACTTGCGAGATTGTCAGAGATATATTCTTTTTCAATATTGAATGTTTTTAAAACATTTAATAGATATTTTTTTGTATAGGTTTCCTCGAAATATATATTATTTTCCATAATATAGTTTTGAATTTCCACTTTTGTATTATTTGAATTCGGCACTTTACTTAGTTGGCGACTAGCGTTGTCCATCACAATAACACTATTTTTGGGCACATTCGGAAGCAGACGATTCTGAAACCAATCTTCAAATAATGTAGCATCCGTGTATTGATAGTAATCCAAAGATGAATTGGCAATTTTCTTCGCAGATAATAATAGAGCGTTCGGAATAAACCCATTTTCTGAACCTGCATCTAATATCTTAATTCTTTGTCCCTTGTTTGAGGGAGCTTTAGTTTGACATTTGATTGTTAAATCGCTCCATCCTTTTTTAGGAGTGTCGTGGGTATCAAACCAAGTTTCGTCCAAGTATATAATTGAACGATTTTCTTCCCTATATTGTCTGATAAGATTCAAATAATCTCTACGCCATACTTGTAAACGCTGCGATTCCATTATTACTTGTCGTTTGTCAATGGTACGATATTTAAAACCCATTGCTTTTACTATTCTCCAAAGGCTTGTCCTGCCACATGAAATGTCGGTTTCGTCTGCTGTAAGTACATTTTTTAGCGTATCTATTGTTGGGACTATTTGTTTACTGTACATGTCATAAATTTTCCTCTGAATCAAGTCTTTATCAGCTTCTTCGATGCTTCTCATCTCATCTTCCGCTGTCACACCGTTTTTTCCTTGGCTGGATGGGTTTGGTCACTATATCTTTTACTGTCGTTAATGCAACTTTGGTCAAAATACTCGTTTTACTAAAACTTGCACTCCGGTCATACCATTTTTCTAAAAGTGTACAGTAAACGTTCTTTATGATGTTTTTGGCATCAAGTGATAAATGTTTTTTCTTCGTTACACCATAACTTCCGGAAGCAATATTATCTGAAAATACCTTTAACGCACACCTTGACAAACACCAAACGACTGATGAACTAAGATAAAAAAGGCTCTGCTTTATATTGAACACCTGCAATTTGCCATTAGCCTACCTAATATACCAATATAATAACATAATTAATAGTAACGTAAGGCCCTTAATAATTAGTTTAGGCATAGATGATATTATAATATTGTTGATTAGTATTTTTGTATAAATATTAATAGCTATTTAATTCCATGATTAAATTAAAGATACTTACCTATTATTTTTATATTTGTTGTTTTGTTGAAAATAGCTAACCTAAACTATTGAAATTAGTAGGTAATCAGGACCTGTACCCTTTTAAAAGGCACTTATTTATGGCTAGGTTTAAATTTTATTGCGGTCGGGAAATCAACGAATTATTGTGGAATGGAGTATACCAAAATATACCGTCTCATTTTTGTCAAGGGATATAAGAAAAGCTTTAAAAATATACTTCCCTCAACTTTAGAAACACGAGTTAATTTAAAATTGACAGTTAAAGACATTCTCAATCTGATGCAGTATATCTGCCAATACTAAAGTTTGAGGAAGTTTATTTCTTTATTTTATTACTTTTAACCCTTGTTAGAAACTATACGTATTATTTACATTAGGTTTATGTTTAAAAAAATATTATTTATAAAAGCTTATTATACCATAACGAGAATTTTGATAATAATCTGTCATAATTATTTGCATTTTTTATTCTAATATTTCAAACTTTACTATATTATATTTTATTGTTGACTAAGAATTCTATAAGCTTTGTCAATAGATATTTATTTCAGACAATAAACCATATTTTGACTATGTTACTACCTTTGTTCAACTTACAGGTTTTTTTTAGGTGAACCCCTGACTTTGGCATGGTTTTAAGTATTAAATTAATTCTCTTTATAGAAGTTGTTGGTTACAAAAGCCGTTTTGAAACAAGGAAAACACACGCTTCTAAAAACTTTGATTTTATGTAAATAAATTTACAAAAAAACAGATGCGTTAGACAAAACCAGGTAAAAACATGACTCTACGAAATGTAGTTGTTGGTTGAATAAAAAAAATGCCTGGTGACCAATGTGACTACGAAGTTTGTAAATTTACATATTGATTAAGTTATTTTGAATTAGCCCTCAAAATTAATTAAGTAAACAAGACCCTTTGGAGAATTTGCGAAACTAATTAAGAACAATGAAAACAGTAAGGAAACGTTGGCCCTATATAAACCCTTATTTATTATTAGTTTGTCATTTCGGTCATATTGAAAGCACAAGGGAGAGCTTTGCTAAAAGGAGTAAAAAAAAATGTATCAAGAAGGCTAGAAAAGTTTTGTTTTGTTCGCAATTTTTCACAAAATGATTGACCTGAATAGTTTTACTTATTACAAATTCTGCACCTTGTTTTCGGTAGGTTTTGCCACTCTCCGGCCCTTTCGACAATTTCAATATTTTTTATTTAAAAGGTCGTCGAAAATATGGTAACACTTCGCCAAGTTCATTTTGCTGGAGACTTTTATTCCACACACGTGTATCTTACGTTAGGCAAACAAAAAACTATGTCTTCCAAGTTTTTCAATTTCGATTAAACTTGGCAGTAAAGTCGCAGAGTAAAAAATGATCGGCAGCAAAGTTTCTCGAAATTGTGGATGTAGCGCTAATATTTGTGCAAATATTTGGTCTGGTTTGTGTGTTTTCTCTATTAAATCGACTCTCTTTTTTTCTCTTAAGATAATACAGTGTTGCCAAGTAGTTTTGAATTTTACACGACAATACCAGCCAGACTTAAAGTATAATAAAGTACTTTAGGATTAACACAAAATATGATGAGTGTGTTGTTTTGCAAGAAGAAATTTGTGACGATATCTTTGTTGCAGGAATCTTCGCAAAGCCTGTTTCTAATCTAATTTATGTTACAATTCTTAATATACGAGAACATAATGTAAAAATAATAAACTTTTCTCCAAAAATCCTAGAACAGTGAATAGAATAGAAAATTTCTAAGTATATAGAAAGTAGATCATCTTGAAAAATCCGAAAAATGTTCTTTACAAAAAATTGGCTACAAGTACTGCTTTTCATTTGGAAGATAATAGATTAACAACAATATGTATGAATAAACAAAAAATTAACTTGCAACCTAATCCAACTCTTGTTTATGGTAAACCTTATCGGTTACACTCGCAAAGAACAGAAATAAACAAACAAATTGCCATAACGCTTAAAGAAAAAATTATGGAAGAAACTAGATCTACATGGTCTTACTTTAGTGACTTAGGAAAGTAAATCTTAAATTAAATCCAGAAAAATGTGATTTTTTAATACCAAAAATATTATACTAGGGCACGTTATTTCGTCAAAGGATTTTCTTCTAGATCCTCAAAAGGTAGAAGCTATAAAGAAAGTACCCGGTTCCTAAAGACGAAAAGTCAAGAGGATTGTAGCAGCAGTTAATTTCTATAGAAAAAGTATTAAAATCTTTGCACATGTAGTTTCCATTAAACTTTTAACTGGAAAGGGTATAGGTACCATTTCAGTGGACTTCTTAATATCAACAAGCATTTGAAACCCTTAAACATGCATTGATGAGTCCACCTGTCTTACAATACCCAGACTATACGGAATCCAATGTTTTCACTGTAACTACAGATGCCTCCAATAAGGCATTAGGGAGTACTGTTTCGAATGGGGATGGTTTACCGGTAGCATTTATTTCTAGAACTTTAAATCAAACTGAGATAAACATCCAGTTATTGAAAAAGAACTTTTGGCGGTACTTTTTGCAGTAAATTCATTTCGAAATTATTTTTTTTATGAATTCTCAAGAATAAAAACAATGCGCCCCAACAAACATTTTAAGTTAAATTTACCGTTATTCGACCTCTAAACGGGTCAAATATTTTGCATGACCAATTATATATAGGGATAATTTTCCTACATTTGTTTTCCTATTGCCCAATGTGGGGAAAGAAACTAAAGTAATTTGAAGGTCGAAAATAGGTTCATAGGGTGTTTCTGTCCAATAAGTTAAAACGAAGTGAAATAAATATAGACCTATTTTACGTCTAAATGTGGAAAGTGAGACCAACCTGTTGAACTAAATATAACCTAAATAAAAGCAATAAGACACTAGACAAAAATACAGAGAATACATAATATCTGGCGTTAGAAAGAAAAGACAACAACTTATGCCAACACTTCCAACAGGACAAAATAAATTATAAAATGGAGAGAGGAGAGACTTAAGTAAATATTTGGAATGGCCGCTTATTATAACTAACAATAAAGTGATATAATTAAGTTTTATCATTTTTCTGGACCGAAATTTGGATGCGTAAGAAATGTGTTTGTGAAATATGGTGATGATACTTCGAAAAACAAAACGCGCCCTTAAAATATACGTTTTTTTCTATGTATTATTACGATAATTTTAAATATTTTTACCATTAACCTAAAAACAGAGTGTCTTCATTATAAACATTATATGTACCTAAAGTTTTAAAAAAACTTTCGTTGACGAAAGATATCGTAGTCTAATGGATTTTCCACTCACCTTATGTAATTCTTAAAATTTTAATTATTTTTTTTTATAGTTGTCGATAAACAGGAAATCTAATAATTATTAAATATTGCCGTTTTTATATTTTTAACCTTAGAGTTATTTTTCCCTTTATTATTAACTGTACAAGCAATGTTAGCTTTTGAGGTTAGTCAGAAAGTTATGAAGTAGCTCAACTTTTAACCACAAAAAGTCTATAACTTTGGGAACAATTTATATGGCAAAATTATCCAAAATATTACTTGTTTCTAAAACTACATGGTCAATAAATTATTTGGACCTTTTTAGGCAAAAATTAGGTAATATTTACCTAGCGTAATAGCCAAAAAAATTCCTTAATTATGAATACATATATTAAGTAACAATTAAGTAAATTATGACTTAATCATATTCCTTATTAGGATTTTTAATGTCTCAAAGAAGTAATTTATTTGTAATTTTTAATTAGATAAATTAAACTAAAAGTAGATTTCCCTATAACAAATTACTTAAGTTGTAGATATTCAAATTTTGACTTAGATTTTAGTTGTGACTTTTAAGAAAACATTTAAGGCAAAAATAAGCAAATATTTGCCAATTTAGGATTATTTTCCTTCCGTTCTGGTCCACATTACTTAATATGTTTGTTGGGGTGCAATTAATAAATTATATAGTAAAAGAGATCTCATTAATAAAAAAAATTACAGTAGTTGTAAAAGATGTACAAAAAGTGAATGACGAGGAAATGCGACAATTTTTATAAAACGACTTGCATAATATGTTTTTTTTAGGAGAGAGGCTGTTCCAAAATGATGAAGTTCTCCAGATGAAAGAATTTTTAAACAATGTTAAACATTAAAAAAAAACATACCCATTTTATTTTTTATGCAGCAGAGGGAAATAGAACGTTCCAAAAGCAACTTGTGATTTAATTCCATCAACCCTCCAATAACGCATTTTATGACAAATATATATTTCATATTAAGACACCTGCCACTGAAAGGGAGGTTAGTTTATGTTAGTTTTAGTAAGCTAGAAAAACTTCCAAGTCGATGTAACCTATGGATTATCACACTTTAACATATAATTTTTTTTCCCTCAAAAATTATATGAAAAAAGAAAGTTTATTTATGTTCACGAATCGCTCTTTCACAACAAATCTTTTGTGTTCTTTTATTCGCCGTTTTTGTTTCGGCAATTGTTTCAAGACGCACGCAATTTCCCCCTTTCCGGCGTTAAGGGTGGCAATAAAGTTTTTTACTTTCCTTCGGGTGATTTCCTCTCTTAAAACTGCCCAACGAACTAATTAACAATGAGTAGCGAAAAGAAAAATCTGACAGCGCGGTGAATTAATGAAAAATGTACGCAATTCAAGAGCGATAAACAACAAAAAAAGGGACTAAGTGGGGAAAAACAAGCTTGCTTTCAATTCAAGAGAGTATACAGTATTTTAATAAAGTAATTTCATTTTAAAACTGAACTAATTGTTAATAAATATTGCACTTGTGCAGCACTTCTTTTATCAATGCAATTCGCTATAGGTCAACCTTGAATAAGAAGAGTTTATGAGGAAAGAGAATCCTGGGCTCGGGAAAAACGTGAGCCATAAATACCCTTAAATATACGGTGTTCAATTTTTTCTGTGTTGTTTCCTGACCTATTTAGCTTGCCCCGGACAAGCTTTTTATATTTAAAAGATGATTTATTGTTGTAGGGCCTTAAAAAAAGTCAAAATCAAGAGATGGCCTACGAAAATAACGGCTCGTGACGGGATACACGCCATTACAGCAAGATAAATAGCGCCCGTCTTCTTAATTCACCCGAATGAAATAAAGGATCGTCCCAAATTTTTGGACCCTTTGTCAAGGTCCTAGATAGCCCTCACAAAGCTGTTGTCCTTCGAACGTACGCAGCCATTTGTTTATATAAAGCCGTCGCCAAAAAGGTGAAAAAAGCATATGCGATCCGTATTTCTAAAATTGGGTTATTTACTTAGTTCATACCGTAAACTAAAGCTTCAATTATCATGACTGGGGTGGAATAAAATGCCGCAGAATCATCAAAGAAAAATGTATAAAATTGTGTTCCCTTAGGAGCCAAATACTATATATACCGTTCGGAATCTTAACGAAGGGTCTGGAATTTTGGGAACGTTGCTTTATTCGATTCGGGGGTACATTTGGAAGGTTGATATTTATCTTACGCAGGGGAACAGTCAATTTTTCAGCCATTTTGGGCCCAAAAACATTAATTTCTTTACCCATTAGTAAAGCTTATTAACGCGTTTCACTATACCCTGCTTGTCAAGCATTTTTGTGATTTTTTTATGCTTATATGGTCGAAACACAAAAAAATCACCCAATATGATATTTTTAATGCGATTTGCATTAGAAATACATATGTTTTATTTTTCTTCCAGATGCCGGAGATATAAATCCTTAATGATTCAATGTGGGAGGAGGTCTAAAAGATATCCTCATAAAACAGTACATAAGTACCGTTTTTGCCTACGTAAGAGTTTTAATATTGGATCGTTCTTTCTTTATTTTTTTTTATGGTTTAGAGAAACATATAAACAACAGACCTGGCTCTACTAAAGCCTATGCTATTGTTTCTATTAAACTGTATTATACCGTATAACCTTCAACGCAACAAACTTTAATTAACGTAAATATTTTGTCGACAGAACTCTCATTAGCTAACTGAAGCCCGGTTTACATTTTAAGCTACATGTAGCATGTCATGAATGCGCGAAGTGTAAAACTGGACTTCATTTCGTTTATACAGGGTGAGTCGGGAGGAATGGGCCAAACTCTAAGGGTGTAATATATGCATCAAAAAAATAAGAAAGAACTCAAATATTGTTATTCAAAATTCATTTGCTTTCAAGTTACAGCGCTAAATAAAATAATAATATTGTTAAACCAAAATATCCAACGTTAACATTGTTTTAAATAAATCATTGGTTTAGTAAATTTTCAAAAATACCGCCATTGACTTCCAAACATTTCCTGCTTCGCTTACGAAGGGCACGCGTGGATCTTCTAATTGATTCGTGCCTTTCTTTAATAATGAGTACAGCATTTCTAATACGTCTAATTAATGTATCCCTAGTATCTACTTTTAGGTTGTAAACCTTAGTTTTTAACCAACCCTATAAAATGTGGTCCAACGGCGTGAGGTCTGGCGATCTAGGAGGCCAACTAATAGGACCACCGCGACCAGTTCAAACCCCTGGAAACCTTTGGTCTAAATATTGCTTGACCCGACGATCGAAATGGGCAGGCGCTCCGTCATGTTGATAATACATTTCAATTCTGATGTTTAAAGGAATCTCCTCCAGTAGTCCTTGCAATTCATTTTGTAAAAAACTTAAGTAGTGATCCCCTGTAAGGCGATTTTCCAAAAGAAAAGGGCCAATTAAATTATTATCGATTATGCCGCACCACACGTTTACTGAAAACCTGTGTTGAAAATTACTTTCGTCTATTGCGTGAGGATTTTCGTCCGACCATACATGGGAGTTTCGATTATTATTGATGCCGTCACGGGTGAGTGTAGCTTCGTCAGTAAAAAGTATTTGCGGTAAAAGATGACGATCCAGGTTGAAGATTTTGTACACCCTGTACATGGTACGGGTATAAGCCTTGCTCGTGAAGCGTATTGGTATTCTTTTTTTGGGGAATCCCCAACTGAATTCCAATTCTTCGTGAGCTTGTCGTCGCATCTTCTCCTACTAAAACTAGAACATTTTCTATTTCTTCTAAATCCTGTTGAAAACTCTGAAAACGGCCTTTCTGTTCGGTGTTCTTTCATGTGGATATCGTTCACGATATTCTTCAGCAGCCGCTGTAGCATTCCCATTACACAAACCATAAATAAAAACCGTATTGGCGTATTCGAGATGTGAATAAATGTGTGGCATTTTATAAAATTAAAATGACACAAATCCGAAAGTTAACGGTGAATCAATGTAACATTTTATACTGACACTAATAGGATAGTGACAGCACAACAATCAAAAGCAAACAATAATAACATTTATTACAGGAAAGCTAAATTAATGCAATATTTTGTTTTTGCCTTATAACTTGTAAACAAATTAATATTGGATAAGAACATTAAATTTGAATTTTTTCTTATTATTTTCATGCATAGATTACACCCCTAGAGTTAGGCCCATTCCTCCCGACTCGCCCTGTATTATTAAAGGTATTTTTTTTGGGACCTAAATTAAACTGTTTCTTTTAAACTAAATTGTCAACAATACAGGGTGTTTCAAAATGCCGTGGTGATAATAAAGAATTGATTCTAGGAGCGAGGAAACAACGTATACCAGACATGTTACTGTTCAGGACGAAATTGAAGAAACATATAAGAGTGAGGAACAAAGTGCATAGTAATATACCTTACAGATATTGGCGAAGATTATACTAGTGAAGATAGCATTCCTTTGGCCCAGTAGGTTTAATTAAAATTGATAATTTAAAACAAGAAAATAACAAAAAAGGACTAGACGTGACAACATGCTATGGTCCAGTGGACTGAAGGTGTAAATACTTGAGGAGCCAATCCTGTTGACTATTTCCGGGCTGTACGAGAAATTACTTGTGACTAGTTAACTCGAGTGGACACGCCTTTATTTAGGTTTTTAAGAAATAAAAACACTTTGTTTTTTAATAAAGTTTTTCATTATTTTTTTTTTTTTTAGTATATACGAGAGTCTACAGGCTAAAGCTACCAACAAAAATCGTAACGTGAAGCTCTTGAATTTTACATTTGCTACTTTGCCAAAGTATGCAATCAACTTTCTTTTTACTCATACATTTCGTTTGGTCAAGAAGGTTTGGTTTTAAGCGGTAAAGATTTCGTAATTTTATTTTTATTCAGAGCTTTAAAGTCTTGCAAGTTCTATCTGCCTATATCTCCATCTTACCACTAAGTCTCGATATACAGGGTGATCCCTAAATACATGAAGAAAACCTAGGATGTGATTCCTGGCATCATTTAAGACGAAAAGTTCATATGGACATATGCCCTAAAATTCTTACCCTCTAAGGCACAGGGTGTTAAAATAATTAAAAAAAAAAAAATTGTTTTTTTAAAAATTCGAAAGTCCGTGACGATACGGTATTGAAAATTGGTGTCAACTGATTTTGTACTAAACTGCACTTTTTTGTTAAAAAAGGTGTTGCTTACTTCCACCAGTGGCGTGCGTGAAGATACCATGAACTAATTATATTAGAAAATTTTTTAAATAGATTACTTGTAGTATAAATAATTCATAACATGTTTTGTAGTTATTTAATTAGTAAATTAATTTTGTTTAGTTTATATCCGTACTGCATCAGAGATATCCTCAAAACTACTGTCTTTTTTTTAAAACATAGTAGATACAACTTTTGTTCAGCTTGTATCGATAATGCATAAAAATGCATCAGAGTTAAAAAGAATCGGTGGCGTATCAAATATTTTAACGAAAAAGTGCAGTTTGATACAAAATCAGTTGACACCAATTTTCGATACCGTAACTCCAAGGACTTTCGAAATTAAAAAAAAAAAACAATTGTTTCTTGTAATTACTTTAACACCCTGTATCTTAGAGGGTAAGCATTTTAGGGTATAAGTCCATATGAACTTTTCGTTTTAAACTGATGCCAGGAATTATATCCTAGATTTTTTTCATGTACTTAAGGATGTTGCAATAATCATCAGTTGTTGAATCAATTCTTATGAGGTAGTCCAATATTTCCAAACCTAACTCAAATCTTCCTACACCACCAAAGGTTTAATTGGGATCAGAGGTCAGGTGATACCAAAATTAAAATGCCATAAAATTAACAGACAGGACTTGAACGGTTGCGAATTCTTAGCAAAAACGCAAATTTAAGGTACCATACCAGCCTTAAAAGATTTATTTAAATTCGTGCATTAAACAAGAACAGGAACGCCATTATCCAACACAATTAGTTCTTGTTAATGTTCCAAAATCCGCTCATAAATATTAAAGTTCTTGTACAAAATACAGATAAAAGTATTAGGACGAAAATTCAACCCTGTTGTTTTATTGTCTGCCATCATTGGAAATACAAAAACTTGGGAAAGTCCCGTAATAACTTTTTATTTTTACAACGGCCATTAGGATAAGATAAATGCTATAGGCGGCAATTCTTTTAATTGCAGCAGATAGACTAATTACTTTTGTATGGATTCCTGTTCCGTAATTGATGTTTGGTCAAAATTTAACCTTAGGATGAAGTAATATCCTTCGTGCTAAAATTAGTTGGTTTAGATCACAACTAGTGTTGCTGCGAGACGAGACGAGAGAAGGTCTTCTCTCGTCTCGTCTCCCTTCTCTCGTGATTTAAACCGAATATCAAGTATGAAAAAAGTAAAAACGACGATCTATGGTAAATTATTTAACGCATACCTTCTAGTAACAAATATTTTGTTATATTCACTGATTGACTTAATAAGTAGCTGATAAGGTGGGGCTGAGTACACTTTTTGAATTAAGAGGGAACAACAATCGTTGATAAAGATGGCCTAAGGCCGAAAGCGCTCTGCTTTTTTTATAACATTTTTTAAGATTATACAATTAATACACAAAACGATTGTTGTTCCCTCTTAATAAGTAGTGGCAAGCCAAAAATTTATTTTTCAACAAACTGTAAAGTATGTTAAAATAATCCAAAATAAGAAAATTAAATCAATCAACAAAGATCAGGTTTATTCGGATGCAACATACATACAAAATAAAAACAACTGTATGCCGAACATGTCGATTTTATTTTACTTTTTGCATATCTTACGATCTCTGAAAAATATACAGGGTGCTCAAGAAAACCGGGCGTTTTTTTTGATGATATATTATTTCATTTTTGAATTCTACCCAAAATTGCAAGCCCGTTTTATAAAAGAACTATACGTGTAAACTTACTAGTTTACAAGATTACCAGTTAAAAAATTACCTTTTTGAACTTTGACAGTCTGTTGCGTTCCAATGGTACGTCATAGAGAGAAACGGCTTACATGTCCCCATCCTAGTTTTTCATTTTTTTTTGAAAAGTGTCATTATCTCGTAAAGCATACTGTTTAGACGAATAATTTTATCATAGAATTCAAAAATGAAATAATACACAGGGTTCTCCATTTAAAAAAAAGTAAGTTAAAAATGCGAAATCCGACAGTGCCAACCCTTTAAATTATTGCTATAAAGACATATCTACCCTTCTTATTGTTTTTTTTTTCATTTCTTGCATTTAGTTCATGCATGAAAACCTAAAAAGCTTCTGAAAAATGTAAGAAAAACATTTCAATAATGTAACCTATATAACCTCTTATCAAAAATTAATTTAACATGGTGTATCGTGCCTATTACACTAAACTTTTATAAATTTCTGGTTATATGCTAAATTTACTCTTCTCACGAATACTTACAGTTTACAATAAAAAGTACTTATTGTCATAACAAAAAAATATCACAATTCTTGCATATTTTTAATCGATTATTTCACTCATTCATATTTTGACCAATAATAGCAATGCATTTTGACGTAAAAAAATGTGTTATAGTGGAAAAAAAAAAGTTGTCAAACGAAAATTCGAAATCCAGCATTCGATGACGTATTTAAAACTGATGGGTGAAACAAAACGATGACATGTAAACAATCCCTTGGCAACCTAATAACGCTTTCAGTTTGAGTTAGATTTTTTGCGAAACTTCCGAATTTTTGCAAAAAACAAATCGTTTCGGGAACGTTGCAGCAGATAAAATATACTTGGAGGTAAGGAAAAGTGTTCCTGTGAACACAATCTAAACGAGCGCGTCAATTTGGAGGCAATTTTTGGAGTTTTCTTCGCTCAAGAAGTATACTTTTAGTTAGAGCCGCGGTGACAAAAATGCCTTGGAACTCCCAAACGGATGAAAAGCACGTTTTTGTATAGTTCGAGTGTCGTTCTCGAAATCCGTGTTGTCGAGTAGGGGTCTGGCGCTCGGTGGTGAGCGGCTATAATATTTTTTCCAAATTTTGACCAGCGCTTTAAAAAAACATTTCCCAAACAGATGAAAATTACTGGAGGGCATCTAGAGCATCAGAGCCATTGACTTAATGCACACACACACAACTTCTTTATCCATACCATATACAAAGAGTTCAGGCGCTTAAGCCTCAAGACCTACCTACTTCCTCGTGCACAGTTTTGTCAGTGGATGCAGAGAAAATGTCATCAAGACCGTTTTTTTCTACATAAAGTCTTATTTACTGACGTTTACCCGTGAATGCATCGTAAATTTCAATAATAACCATTAATGGGCAGAAGAAAATCCCCATGCAATTTTCGAAAGTCGATTTGAAAATAAATTTTCAATTAATGTTTGGACAGGTATATTGGGCGATCGATTAATAGGACCATACATTATGCCTCAACGTTTAGATGGGCCTGCATATTTAGATTTTTTACAAGACTCCTTGCCTGTTCTACTTGAAGATGTGCCGTACCAGCAAAGACTTACAAACTATTTTATGCATGATGGGGCTCCACCTCATTTTAGTAGATTGGTTCGAGATTATTTAAATCAAACATATCCAGACCGATGGATAGGCCGAGGTGAGCCCATTGCCTGGCCTCCCCGTTCACCATTGGATTACTTTCTTCGGGGATATCTGAAGTCTCTGGTATATTCAGTACCTGTCGAAAATGTACAACAATTGGAACAACGTGTTATTTATTGTTGCGAGGAAATTCGTAATAAGGAAGGAGTTTTCGCAAGAGTACGAACATCAATGAGAAATCGTT
Source organism: Polydrusus tereticollis (assembly GCA_963920685.1). Lineage (NCBI taxonomy): Eukaryota > Metazoa > Arthropoda > Insecta > Coleoptera > Curculionidae > Polydrusus > Polydrusus tereticollis. The sequence goes on from OY987334.1 coordinate 77,410,881, forward strand.
TAGTTGGTTGTATTGATATGAATGGAAACCATTTTCAACATTTGTTGTATTTTTTCTACTTTTTTCAGTTTATTATTGTTAAACCAACAACTCTTAATTTGTTTTGTTTAAAAATTACAATAAAACAACGCAACGTTTTGACTTGATTATTGTCATTGTCAATTTATTTTAACCCTAACCATGGGCTTCTTGATGTTTTTTTGACTTCAAATTTGTATTTGTCATAAGACTACTTTGATGTTTTAGTTATTAGGAATAAATAAACTAAGCCACCCCCCGTAAGAACGTCCCTGATTTCATACTAACTCTCAATATCATAAATTAGCAATTGTTAATATTAGTTTGTGTGCCAAAAAGCACATCGATACCTCAAACGGTCGCAAAGATATAAAAGAGAAACTAATCTTTAGAGGTCACCTTTGGACGGCCATAGCTTCTTTATAAGACATTTAAGGACCTACATTCATATGAACTTTTTTTCATATTTTCATATGTAGAATATCCCCATAAAATATACGAACGAAGTTTCCGGACACCCTGTATATTTTGTTAGCGTATTTTGCAATATTTCAGGAACGTTTGCAACAACTTCTTCTGATCTTACAGATGGTCTTTCAGCTCCTTTCTTATGTTGTATAGGACCTGCTTCACCTAAACAGACCCACGGTTCTTCTCAGGCAATGATACAAATCCACAGTAGTAATCGTTCATGCACAAACGCTAATTGTATTGCTAATCACCATTTATTCTAACCCCGTTGAATAAACTTGCAATGAATCAAATTATTTGTGACCACTGTCACAGATGACGAAATAATTGATTGATTGATGATGCTGGTATTTATTGACACCCAACAGGTATTAAGCTCTACTGATAAGCAGATAATAATTTTTGCTCGCATAGTATAAAATACAGAATGATAATATTTATTGGTTCTAACAAGCAATTTCGATTTATTTATTGCTTCGTTCTGAAGTTAAAATTTATATTTTTCCATTTACTGACTCTTAAAGGATACAGCTTCTTTCAATTTGCCGAATTGAAAGAAAACGAAGGTGATTTATTAGCGTGTAGAGGATATTTCCCCCTTAACTGCGTGAAAGGTCAAGCCGCTTCGCTTTCGTCGATATCAAATAATAATTTCTTCTAGGTCTTTGGTGAGATTTCAGATTGGTGTTGCATGTGTATTATGTGTGGTAGCAGGGTATGTTTGGGCAACCAGAGTGAAAGATAAAGCAAGGGTGCTCTCGTCAGCAAAGGTTTACCTACATTGAATTTCCAGTTTTTTCTAAAACGTCATTAATGTATTATAGTGGAAATAAGGTGAATAGGAGACAATATGGACCTTTAAGGGACTCGGGAACTGAACAAAATTCTTCCTGTATATCATCTAGCATGCGCGGTGCCCCAACAGGTCGTTAACATTTGTTGCACATTCCCAAATAGCATCCCGCAGGATCTTCTTGCGATCTCATTAAACGACCAAATACCCGACAAATCCCTCTGTAAACAAACCTGCGAAAATACGGCAAGTTTGCAAAGTAAATCTCAGTTAATATCGCAGCAGCAAAAGTCAAAGTAATACAGCAAGTTTCCGGGAAATAGAAGAAAAGCGCAACAACCAGGTGAATAAATAAATATATAGGGCAAAAGGTGAGTGAACTTTGGAGCGGTCACATCCCGGAATATAAACAAATTGGATACGAAATGGGAGTGCATGTCGATTCGGGATTGATCGTAAATGATTGGAAATTATTCTTTAGGGTCAGTTCTGAAGTGGAATGATGATTCCAAATTTAAAAAATACATTAGTTAAATGAAATAGTTGTTTCTTGTGCCTAAAAGGGCCTGATAAATTTGAAAATAAAAAAAAAAATCTTGCAGAAGGTTCAATAGTTTGAGGCTGAGCCTGTCTTTTTTTTTTGGTAAGTTTATTGAAAATGAAAAAAAAATATTTTGCGGAGCACAAAAAGGTTAATAATAGGTATACATTATAGTAACAACAAATTATAAAAATAAAGCTATAAAAAAACTTCAAAAATACCTTAAAATATTTTCGCAATTCTGAACAACTCCCGTCATAAAGTAATACATTATGGCAACACCCTGGTCAGTTACTTGTCATCACATAGACACGCACCCGAAAAATCCCTTAAAAAAAGTTTTCGCACTCCAAACAAATCCAAACACGAGCGTCAATTCCGATGCGGCTTGAACATCAGTTTGGAAAGCCCGCTTTGCGACTGATTTCTTGTCTGCCGGTCACGCCGCCTGTTTTATGAAGTTAACTACGAGCTACGTGCGAGTTTATCTCCCAAAACCGGGTCAATCTCCCTGCGTGTTGCGACGTAGGTCGGGATCGGGAAGGTTTTTGTTCTGGAACAGGAGAATGTGTTCGGGTTCGGGTACTCTGTGGTTCTGGTTCCTGTCTGATGCGGGTAGTTCGTATTTGCGAGCACCAGGTGACCTATCGGAGGTATAGTTTACTAGTCTGTAGGGGGGTTTCCCAATTTTCCACGGCGTCGACTGTATTGGCAGAATTTTTTATGACAATGCATTAAAATAGGAAATGGTGTGTCATGATCTTGTAAATTATAACTATCTTATTGTAATTATTGCAAAACAGAGTTTTTTAAGTCGACATACAAAATAAACCATAAAATGCATAGTTATTTAACAACAACAGCGGCTATCAGAGCTTATTTCAACAAAAAAAAATTGGATTAAATAATAAACTACGTGTCATAATCTATTAAATTGTGAGAAACCATTGAAATAAATAAATACATTTTAATTTCCATAGACACCTTTTTTAAAAATGTATGCAATCCATTGAACATACGAAGTTTAAAAGTAAAAAACGAATTATCCGAACTAATGTACAGGGTGTCCGGTTTTCTATGGTTTTACGGGGTCTCCGTTATTGGTAAAGATAGAAGGATACGGTTTTCGCAGTACTGTGCTACTTTTTTGTGAAACAAAAGATGCCCTAATCAGAATTTTTCTAGTCCTCCTTGTTTTTAATATACGGGATGTTTTTGAAAATTAGGTTACCCTGTAGCTTGTTAAAAAGAAAACAGATGTTCCTTCTATAGTCCTTTACGTAGAATCCAGTGACGTACGAACATTTATTCTACGTTCAATAGTTTCCGAGAAAAAAAAAACTTGCTTTTTTTTAATGGGTCATCCTATCTATTTTTTAATAATATAATTTAGTTAATAGCAAGCTTCTCAGAAATATATAAAGACCTTATTATTATTTTTAATATTAAGCAGGAAATTTACGTTTTATTTTTTTGTTAGTAGGCCATGACGGGTATTTAAAAAAAAGAAAAGAACACAATCATATATGTCATATTAAAAACTTCTTTAGTTTCTGTCAGAGTATTAAGGTTCTCTAAGTTGTTTTAAAATATCTAATCAATAGTAAGTCCTAATTATGGCAGAAAATGTAAACTTTGAAAATAATGAAGAATACGACTTGCTCGTTTGTTATGTCCATTGCAATGAAAATGCTGATGAAGCATTAGAAGTGTATTTCAATAGGTGAATATACGCCTTTTGTAGTATCCCGACAGACGACAGCCGGATAAAAGAACTTTTCTAAGGATGAAATCAAATTAAATTAAAGACGGTTCATTTTTTAAACCTCGGCCTAAAATCTACAACAAGGAAAACCGCGAGACTGATGAAATAAATGTTTTAGCGTCAATTAAAACAAATAAAACTAGTTCCTGCAGAACGGTTGAAGTTTCGGTCGGAGTAGTTAAATCAAGAATTCAAATAATCCCAAAAAAAAACACAATTTTAAGCAATACAAATTCCACCTAGTACAGAACTTACATCCTGATGATGCACAGCGCCGTATAGAGTTCTGTCATTGATATTTACAAAATATCAACAGGGAAAATAATTTTGAAAGAACCGTTATATGGTCCGATGAGGCTCATTTTACCAGTGCTGGTATATTTAATCGACACAATACGAGGTTTTGGTCTCAGAAAAATCAGCGTGTAATATTTCCACTCGAACGCCAAGGCAGGCTTGGCTTCAACGTTTCATGTTTTATACTAGAAAGCAAAATAATTTATAATATATTTGAAGGCAGCCTTAATGCAAATAAATATTTGGGAATTCTGAAAAACGTTGTGTCGGAAATAATAGAAGACGTGCCCTTAGCGGGTCTCAATAACTTGCATCTGCAACAAGATGGAGCACCCGCTCACACTGCGCTAATTATCAGGGCCTACTTAAACAATAATTTCCCAGGCCACTGGATTGGAACTAATGGATCTGTAAGATGGCCACCAAGGTTACCCAACTTGTGGTTTTTGGCTTTCTTCTTGTGGGAATACCTTGAAAATAAAATGTATTCTATTTAATACCAAACAATTGCAGATTTGAGAAATACCACTGAAAAGGCATTTAGGGAGTTACAAACGCGGCCTTTTATTATTTTAACTTTATTAAGGCGAATAAGAACTAGGTGTCAAACATGTCTAAGGCATAATGGACAACAATTTTAGCAATATTTATGAGAAAGTTCTATACATTTTCAGCTTTTGTTTCTAATGTTTTACGTAGTTAAACACAACTCGATTTATGTATTGTTATTATTTTTACTGAAATATAACTGCTATTGAGATTAAGGAGTCCGAAATATATTTCTTCTACCCGTCATGGCCTACTTACAAAAATTATATATTTTTTAATAAAACGTAAATTTTGTGCTTACTATTAAAAATAAAAATAAGGTATTATAAATTTCTGAGAAATATATAGGGTGGCCCATTTAAAAAAGTAAGTTTGTTTTTTCCTCGGAAGCTATTGAACGTAGAAAAAATCTGAGTACGTCACTGGATTCTACGTAAAAGACTACAAAAAGAACATTTATTTAGTTTTGAACTGAGTGGTTCTGTGTAGTTAAGAACGTTTTTTCAACGACGAATATGTCAAGTGAAACGCGCCGCAGTCTGATGGCTTTGATTATAACAAAAAAAGGAGAAATTACATAATTTTAGGTCTAGGTTAGAAGTTACATTTGGCTGTTCTCAATACTCAAGAGTCAAAATAACGTGGACGCTCCCCCTGGAGGTGGCTGGTCCTCTTAAGGGATAGCCCCTTGCTGCTTAGTAAGGTTGGCAAATAATCCTCACAAGTGCCTTAAAAGTAATCAACTTCAAAACCCCTTAGTTGGCCGGAAAAGCCGAGTTATCGGAAACCCGGCAAAAAGCACTTAAACTTACAACACAAACACAAACTTACCCTATATGTGCCTCTATTAAGACTTGATGTGGAAAATACAGAGATAAGGAAAGATTTCCCGAATTTTTCCACAAGGGCTAAAGGTCTGACCAGCCGTCGGAATTTCGTTTGACTGAATGACACCGATGACAGTTTTCCGTCAAACTCAAGAACCCACCGAGGAGGTCACAGAGAATAAGCCATATTGAGAGAACAAAATGAGAAGCGGTTTTGCGTACGGACTTGCGGCTCTACGACATAATATAAAACATAATCAGAACAACCCGAAAGTAACAACGTTACAGTACTACAACAAAAACAGATTTTTTGGTGATGAACATAATGAACACACCATAATAGGTCACCCAATATACCTAAATTGTAAAAATTATAGACCTCAGAATATGTATAAATCCTGAAATGTACAGGTAATTACTACTGGTATGATGGGCCATAGGTTACGGCCATTCTATCGGACTACGAAGCTAGTAACGACCTACCCTCATCACGAATTAATGCAGGGAAAGCAGGTCAAGCCCCGAAAGTGCATAGGTCAGGTTGGGAGTTACATTAAAATTAAAAATAGCAGTGCGAGAAGCAAACCGATCTCATCTCCCCAAAAACAAAAATTTTGTTGGTATCTTAGACAGATTAGATCTCATCATGCTTGAAATTCACTTTTCAAATAATGCTAGTTCATCCTATAATTAAGAATCAAAGTCAGTAGTAATATCTACCAAAGCGTTGTGATTTACGCAGAGTAACAACTGGTAATTTAAAGACTGAAATTAGCAATTTTAATGAACGCGATGGTAATTACCTTTCTGCATTTGTCGATTTCATCCGCAAAATTTAAAGCTCATGAAAATAATGGGCTGCTAAAATCGTTAATTAAGCTTAAAACTACCTGCATCCAAGCGAATCCAAGACCCTTTTACCACCTTTAAAATGTAACTAAATGGTGAATTTTGTTGTGTATAGGGTTCTAGGATCGCAGCTAAAAAAAAGATATAAAAAAAGGTAAAAGAAAGGAAAGCAAAAACAAGTTATTTTTAGGTCGAATTGGTGCAAGATTGTGATATTTATATATTCAGTTAAAAAACATTAATGAGTTAAATTTCGTCTAATCAATGTCTTGAAACCTTTTTGTTTACATCATTACTGATCCGAGGATCTTTTGAGTAAACTGTTTTTTTTTTTTTTGTTTTAAGCTTCTTACCGTCATAGTGGGCTTGGAAAGCTCAGGTAACTTGATAATTATGTGGGTAGCGATTTCGCAATTCTTTTTTAAATTCAGAACCTTAATATTGAATTATTTACACATCACCAGATATTCTGTAAGCTGCTAAAACCGCATCTTAAGAGTTATTGCACGAGATGTACCAAAAAAAATATGAACTTATGTACAATGTGTTTATGGTCTCTGAACTCCATTTACGGGCTTATTTTGGAGAGCTGGCAAAAAAGTATAAAGCTTCAACGCTATAAACACGGTATCCTATGCCATAAGTCACTCAGCGATTTAGTTTCTTGACTTTAACTTTTGAGCCGACTTGTATTACTTAATATTTCATAGAGGTCATAAAGAGTCAATAAGCCATACTACAGTACAGGGTGTCCCAACGATAGAGTAAAGTAAGTTTTCGCTTAACTGATAATCTTTGTGACAAATCGTATCCGCCATAAGGTAAGGTAGAAAAATGCGCACATTTTAAAAATATTGGAAAATATATAGGGTGTGCCACAAAAGTAGGACAGCAAAAAGTAAGATTTTTTTAAATGGAACACCCTATATTTGCTTCTATTTTTGGGTTCTATGTATTAATACAAACGTTTTTGGTCATATATGACATGAGCTGAAATTTGATAGTTTTTGAGAAATTTCGAAATAACGATGAAAATTAGAATTATCATGGTGTTGATAAATGGACAGTTTCTCCGTCAATTCATAATTGCAAACTTCAATATTTGGTAGGAGGAAGGACTGGTTACTATATTAATATTTAGTATGCGCAATATTTGCATTTGTTCTACAGGGTGTTTATTATAAGCGTCCAAATTCGCACATCTTCAAACTAGGAAATCTCAATTTTTTTAAATGGAACACCCCGTATATTTTAATTTCGTTTTATTCAGATTTAAACAGCCTTTCATTTTTGCTAAATATGTCCTATGCCTATCTTTAATAGTTATCGAGAAATTTCGATTTTTTCAAATTGTTACACGTTATATTCTATACCAGAGCATTGTTGGATCGCGATAGCCATGAAAAACAATTATTCATGTGCCAAAATAAAATGCTTATAGTCCAGAATTTTAAATTTTTATTCAACATTACGTCTCAATAAATGTTCAAAAATATGGCCTTCGTGTTGAATACACGTATTTAATCTTTTTTGTAGGTTGTGTCTCACTTCCGACAACATAGGAGGTGTCACTGTTCGACAAACTTCTCTAATTCTGTTCTTCATATCTTCCCTGGTGGTTGGTTTATTGACATATACCCGATCTTTTATGTAACCCCATAGGAAGAAGTCTAACGGTGTTAAATCACATGACCGTGGTGGCCACGAAATAAAGCCTCCACGCCCAATCCATTCTTCTGGGTATTGTCTGTTCACGAAATCCCGGACTTCACGATGGAAATGTGGAGGTGCACCATCATGTTGCAGCCACATATTTTGCCGTACGCCTAAATTAACATCCTCAAGTAACTGAGGCAATTCTTCACGTAAGAAAAGTAAGTAGCTGCGGCCCGATAAAGGTTTATTAAAAAAATGGGGACCAATAATTTGGTTATGAAGGATACCACACCATACATTTATTGACCAGTGACCTTGATTTTGAACTTCCCGTAGCCAGAATGGATTTTCAGTGGCATAATAATGCATATTATGCCGATTTACAGCTCCATTACTTCTAAACGTCGCCTCATCAGAAAACAAAACATTGGTCAAAAAATTGTTATTTAACTGCAGTTGTTGAATAATATTATAAAATTGAATTCGTCTTTCAAAATCTCCTTCTCGCAATTCTTGATGAAGCTCTATGTGGTATGGATGATTTTTATACTTGTTTGTTGTTCGGTTCACAGTTGATTTGGAGGAATCACATAATGTCGCTAACATCCTACTACTCACCTGAGGAGTTTCTTGAATATTCAATAATATTTCTAATTCTTTTTCTACGTTGGCTGCGTTTTTGTTAACAACTACACGTTTAGAGTATTTAACACTACCGCTGGAATCAAATCTCTCCATCACATTTCGAAAACCGTTAGCAATGGGCATCCGACGTTCAGGATATTTCACTCTGTAAATTCGCTGAGCCAACAAAGGGTTTCTCTCAGCTTCGCCTAACACATAGATCATATCAATCAACTCATTTACAGGATAATCCATGCTCAATAGAAAATTAACGAAATGAAGACGAAAAAAGCAAGACAAGGTTTTAATTCACGACAATTATTATTAAGCGTTTCACTTTGGCACATGAATTGTTAACCTTAGCTATTGTTTTTCATGGCTATCGCGATCCAACAATGCTCTGGTATAGAATATAACGTGTAGCAATTTGAAAAAATCGAAATTTCTCGATAACTATTAAAGATAGGCATAGGACATATTTAGCAAAAATGAAAGGCTGTTTAAATCTGAATAAAACAAAATTAAAATATACGGGGTGTTCCATTTAAAAAAATTGAGATTTCCTAGTTTGAAGATGTGCGAATTTGGACGCTTATAATAAACACCCTGTAGAACAAATGCAAATATTGCGCATACTAAATATTAATATAGTAACCAGTCCTTCCTCCTACCAAATATTGAAGTTTGCAATTATGAATTGACGGAGAAACTGTCCATTTATCAACACCATGATAATTCTAATTTTCATCGTTATTTCGAAATTTCTCAAAAACTATCAAATTTCAGCTCATGTCATATATAACCAAAAACGTTTGTATTAATACATAGAACCCAAAAATACAAGCAAATATAGGGTGTTCCATTTAAAAAAATCTTACTTTTTGCTGTCCTACTTTTGTGGCACACCCTATATAATTTCCAATATTTTTAAAATGTGCGCATTTTTCTACCTTACCTTATGGCGGATACGATTTTGTCACAAAGATTATCAGTTAAGCGAAAACTTACTTTACTCTATCGTTGGGACACCCTGTACAACTGGTTTATGCAGTAACATAACGTAAATCTCAATTTCTCTAGCCTTATTATTGTTTACCAATGAAACCGGTTTTACAAGAGATGACATAATAAACCCACACAATTTACATTTTTGGGCTGATAAAAATCCGCACGCCATAATTTAAGACAAACACCAACAAAGGTTTATAATAAATATGTGGGCTGGCATTATCAGAAATAACCTTATAGATCCATTTACTTTGGAAGAAGGACTCAATGGTGAGATTTATTTACGATTTTTGCAGCAAAATTTGAATAAATTATTGGAAGACGTGCCTCTTGACAGAAGAATGCAAATCTGGTACATACATGATGGTGCTCCACCTCATTGTAACCGTATAGTACGTCAACACCTAACAAGCGTTTTGGCCCTCGATGGTTAGGTCGAGGTGGGCCTGTTTAATGGCCACCAAGGTCTCCAGACCTAAACCCCTTAAACTTTTACTTCTGTTTGTATCTAGAATTAATAACTTTTTAGTGTTTCGCCAAAAACCAATTTATCTCGAAAACCGCCAGCTTTATCGAAATAAGAGTACCTGTCTTGAAGAGGCATGACCAGAGTATTAAAAAAATCTGTTTTCAGCTCTGACAAATGACAGCGGTCAAAATTTTGGACCAACGATAGTGGTGGCAAGTCCATTCCTGACTTTCCTGACGATGTTAAATATCTACTGTAGTACAATTTAATGATTCTTTATGGCTTTTATAAAATATTAAGATTTTAATAAATTATACAAGTCGGTTCAAAAGTTAGTCAAAAAAAGTTGGGCTGGGTAAAGCCTGTCCAGAGATATAAGAAAGTTACACTTTGCCTTTGAGTGGGATTATCCAAGGGTGACCATAAACAAACAATGAATGAATGAATAAATGCAGGTAAATTATGGTCCGTACTTAAAAAAGTCTTAAAGTAAACTGCAAATCCGGAAGACATAATTTCATTATTAAAGTAATAATTTGGTGATTATAAATAGATTTTTACCTGATTCAAATTGAAAGGGTTAATCCCATAAAACAAATTATGTTCTAAAGACTGTATATATAGCCACTCTAGTTAGTTTTAAGCTTAGTAATTATTCTCACTTCGTGTGTAATACAGCGTTTGTTTAATCGTGTGTGAGTTATGGAAAATATGTGCGAACCCGATGTATCTCAGGAAATAACAAAATACAAAAAATACAAAATAGTTTATTGGTGTTATCATACAAAAAGTATTTCCACAGGTCAGTATAATGATAAAGTTAAAAAAGTATCAGATGTCACTTAATAAGATAAAATAAAAGTATAGTATTAGTAGTTGTGCCTAATCATGTAGTCAAAAAAAATACATATAAAGACAAAGTTAAGAAGATTAACTACAATTAACATTGATTAGATAATACAGTTCGAAACTTAGTTGAATCAGAAAATTTAAAAAATGTATAAGACAAGATTGAGGTAACTAAACAACGTTTAACAATTTAACTTACTGTACATAATAAAATAAATTAAAACTCATGAGTGAGGGATTTCCTCGTAGCTATAGAAAGCCCAACTGATTAGAAAACTCTCTATTTCATTTTTACACTCGTTGATAGCAGATAATAATAATAATAATTTATTGATGTCAGTATAACAAAGTGTTTACACAAGTCAATACGAGTAGTAAAAAAATAAAAAGTCAAAGTTAATAGAATTAAAATAATTGACAAAACACAAACAGGTTAAAATGTAAAATTTAAAAAGTAGAGTTCAAAAAAAAAAAAAAAAATCTTCCACATTATAACCCCGTCGAAAAGCAGCAAACACTTTTCCGTGGAAACTAAGGAAGTTATAAGCAATGTTTATTCAACTCTCATTGAACATGCGGTCAGCAAGCAAACAGCGTTAGAAAAAAAGGCCACCCTAACAAAAATTCCAACATGTAACTGTGAAAAATTGTAAATAATCCCATTTTAGCGAGGGAAAAAAGAACCGATACTGGCATTTTCTCGAAGTTAGATGGAAGTGATCAAGATATAATACGGCGTAAAATTTACAAGTTATACGAGGAACAAAGCGTGCCTATATTAGATAATTTAATTAAGAGGCTTGAAAAAGATGAAACCGGCGTTAAATGTGGCAGAACAACGTTATGAAAGTGTATCCGACACATGAGTTTTAGGTTTAAAAAAATTAACAAAAGACAGCAACAATCCAAAACTACATGTATGACAATGACATTTATTTTCAGGAAGATTACACCAAAAGGCAATTAATTGAGGTTTTACAAACTTTAAAACTACAAAAGGAATACTTCTGTGATAATTATGCAAACAATCTAGGGCATACAGTTTTAAGGTTCCACCATACCATTGTATATTTAATCCCATCGAACATGTTTGGCACCAACTGAAATCTGCCATTCGTTGTAACCATATTTGCCCTACTATTAACTCCAGTGTACTTGATGTTATAGAAACTGATGTCTTTGACATCCCTTCACAAAGTTGGGCAAATTCTGTTACACATGTTGGAGAAATGGAAAATCCTGTATCCATATAAACAACATAGCACAAATAATAATTAGAACAGATGATGATAGCGATAGTGATATTGATTTATTAAGTGAATAATTATTATAAGTACCGAATAATTTGTATATTTTTCTAATCATAAATATAATTTTTAATAATAAAATAACATGTAATTTCACATTTAAACATAAATAAAATATTATTTAATGTCTTACTTATTTTTATTACGAACCATGATTAAATTCTAAGCAAACTACGGACCTGTTCGGCCATATTTCAATTTTACAGCTGGCCCCGGTCTTTCCTAATAGGGAGCAGTTAGTCACTTTCTTATATCTCTAAACAGACTTTACCCCTTTGGGGCTCTGTATGTCCGTTGAGGATTTTTTTTTCTATGATAAATTAGGGTTACTTTAACCTTCTCTATATGCTTCAGAGAAAGTAGGAGGTACACCCAGTATAATAAATTTGTATAAATACATGTTGTGTGGTATTTTCGTTGAGCCCTCGTAGAGAAAGCATAGTATTTCACTCACAAGTAATACTTATTATAAATGAAACGAAAAACCGGAATTAATTAATTTTGATTGGCCAGCCCTGCATAACCATCGTTATATTCTTTGCAAATAAGGCCTAATAACAGTTGATTAACTTGTCCTCGTTACATTCGCCAGTAGATAAAGTACATAATCAACAAAATATGTCAGCTAGAGTAAACAAATCAGATTTTTACTGCAAACAACGAGAATATATGATGGCCATTTCATTACTTTTACTTTGGACATTTCTGTTTATTACCCTGTATGTATTGTTGCATAATATGATTAAATTATGCAAATATTTGCACAAAATTACAGCAGAAGCTTTAATTAGAGAAAAGAGCTAATATATAAATGAGCGTAAATAAACCAGATTTGGGCAAACAATAATATTTCATTTTAGCAAACAGGAACTAAACTAATATTTTGTATGTTTGTTTCGCGCTTTGGGCATCCGCACATAATTGTATGGTATTTCAGAGATCTTCAGGACCGTACCTAGCCAGTTGGAAGTTGCCAAAAATATATCGAGTCCCTATATTATACTATATATATTATAGGGCTAGAATCGCTAAAAAGTAATGCATTTTCACACTGAGAATGTGCGGATAAAATTGCTAGTTGCCAAGAACTAACTGACTTTTATATGTGCGAGATACTTCATATATGAATTCTATGACTAATTTTAAGCAGCAATAATTATATTCATTTTTCTCGAATTCCTAACTCTTAGTGGTGGTCCCATTGCCTGGTCACCGCGATCTTCGGATCTTAACTCACTAGATTTTTTCATGTGGGGACATATCAATACACTTACCTATTCAATGGGAAGGCCTTATAACAGGGACCAACACATCCAGAACATTCGTGCAGCGTTTAATGAGGCGAATAAGAATATGGAGAACTACAACTGGGAATGAGAACTCCCAGGGATGATTGAGTTATGCATTGCACAAGGCGGCGGTCACATTGAGCAGCTTTAATAATTGCAATGTCATTACGCTTTTATTCAAATGAACTTTTTGAGCATTCGTGGTATAGATCTTACTGTCAATGTGTCAATGGTTTTAAGTCACAGAAACATTCGTAGTGAATAAAGGTGTCGTGTTACAATTTTGTTTAATGAACTAAGCGATTCAAGTGTCTTGATGATAGAATAGTGTCATGTTTAACAAAAAACTGCTATATAACTATGAAACTGCAATAAACTATGCCGTTGCCGAAGTTATCTACATCCAAAGCGTTTTATTTGTGGCGTTTATAATGTGGCTCCATAACTTTGGCATCCGTTGCATTATCGATTCTAGATCTAAGAGGTTTTTTAACGTGGACTGAAAACACAGCAAATAGGGGAAGTAACGAAATTGGTCATTATTTGCAGCGTGCAGTCTAATAAATTCGTCCGATGCATGTGCTGGCCAGAACAATTTTTTTTTTATATTGTGCCTTTACCAGTACATAATACTCAAGGAAATATTTTAAGTAGTAGATCATAAATTTACCGAAGTTGGTCACAGCTACTCAGATTCCGACCGTAACTTTGGATGAATTAAAAAAGTATTGCGAAAATATCAGATCATATTAATTCCAGAGTAGTATTGAGAAATCATTGCATCTGAGTAAAAAGAACAGTTTATGTTTTAATATAAAAAACTTTTTATATAACTTAGAAGAGATTCCGGCCAAATTGTATAAAAAATTAAACAATACCGTTAATGATAAAGTAAATTTACGTGGATTGAAGTAGATGGGTTTTATTAATATAAAACTAACTCAGATCGAATTGCTCCATTTTTAAAGGTTGATTTGCACAAGAGAGGCACAAAAGAAATCCTTGCTGAGGAAATATCTTTAAGTAATTTAAAGAAATAGTCCATTCTCAAAGTGGACTTGAAATTATAGGGAAAGGAAAGAAAGTCAAAAAGTCTTTCTTCACTAATTTAATAGAAGAGAATCAAAGGCTCAATTTTTTCATATTAATAAGTCTACGTGTTTCGAAGGTAGTGACCTTTATCCTCAGGAGACAAAAGAAATGTTGCTGTTAGTATTAGCAGTAGAGAGAAATATTGGTGAAAAGTGACGTTGATGGAGCTTTAAATTTTTTTTTTTTTTTTTTTTATGATAAGGCACAGCACTAAGTTTAAGTGTATTAAGCAGTGAACGAGACTTGATGAAAGCAATCAGCATACTAAAACGTTAGATAAAATTAGTTCAAATTTATTTGTACAAGGTCTGTCACCCTTAGTAGCTTATGAAGCTTTACTTATTTTAATATTCAACTTTTTGGCATATCATGTGTGTGATATGAATGTGACACAATTTTAACCTAGAGTTGGTCCCCTTATAATTGTTATCTGAACCAAGCCCTACGTTTTTCAGCCCAAGCCCAGTCGAATGAAAATAATTTCTGTTTGCATGGTATTTTCAAAGGACACCAAAGAAAATTACTTATTTTCCCTAATATATGCGGTATAAGCATATAAAGTTAAATTATAATTAATAGTTATTTATGATATAAGTGTTAAAAAGTACATTTTCAAGGCACGCATGTGGAAATTCGCTTCGCTCGTTCTGTATACCAAAGGAGTGCCTTAAAAATACGTTTTTGTACAACTGCCATTAAAAGTGATACTTTTAATGACAGTCAACAGTGTTAAATGTGATTGTTTACGTGGAAGCGTGTTAAAAATATTTTTAACACTACATTTTCTTATGATGAAATCAAATAAAATTATAATAATAATTTTAGGAGTTCCAAAGTTGCTCTTCTTGCAGACTCTTCAATATCCACAGGAACAACCAAATCAACACTTTTATTAATTATTCCACTATCGACAAACATATTAAGCAGTCAAGAACCGAAGACAAAAATTGGACAAGAACGCAATTATTTAAATGACAGGATCTATTTTATTTGTAAACAAGCATTTGTTAGTAACCATCACGTTGGCAACGTTTGTCATTCACAACAACCTTGTGATTATTTGAATATTAAAATGCATTTTGAAGTTTAATGTCATTCCAAATTCCCCTATTTTATTATCGAAATAGGGCAGTTATACAAAAAACATTGTATGATATTTGTGTTAAAAGTAATTTTATTTTGTTCGTGAAATTGTTCAATTCGATCCGCTCATTTCACAAACTTTTTCACTTACAAAATTAAACATCACTTTTAACACTCACATCATAAATAACTATTAACATAAATATCATACAATATTCTTTTTATAAACGGCAATAAAAAGCATACAATAATTGAAAATTAAATTTTTAGAATCTCTTACATCCAGGTAGTTTCTAATAGCATCGTATATTTATATTAAATTAGTTCACATTTGCCAATAAAACCTAGCAACCATCATTGTTGGTTGATATGTTTACAGAAAAATTGAAAATTTGAAAGATCCTGTTAGTTTTATTAAAACGCTAGCGCTGGCTGTTGTGATTTGCCAAAAATGCAAGAAATACAAGAAATCGATCCACTTAAAGACATAGAAGAAGCTGCTAACAGAGCTACCTTGGACTTACTGCCATGAAAATCAAGAATTGAATATGAGATTGCTCATAATAAATTTATAAAACGGTGTGAAAACAAAGGCGTTTCTGGAAAGTATTCCGAAAACATATTTCTGGCCTATTTTGAGGAAAAGACAAAGGTATGGAAGTCATCTTCTCTTTGGTCCCATTATTCAATGATCAAAGCTATGCTACGTGTAAATAACGACGTAGATATCAGCAAACATTTTAAATTGATTTCCTACTTGAAGCGTCAAGGAGAGGGTTACCAGGCCAAAAAATCAAAAATTTTTACTAGAGACCAAATTGAACAGTTTCTGAAGTGCGCACCGGATGATGAGTACCTTCTGATGAAAGTAGCTACGATTCCAGGAGTATTTGGTGCCTGCCGCAGGGAGGAGCTTTGTCAGTCGACTCTTGATAACGTGGAAAATATGGAGACTTCATTAGTTATTAAAATATCAGATACCAAAACCAAGGAACCACGAAATTTCGCTATCATTGAAAAATTTTATTTGGATTTTTATCGAAAATATACTGATCTTCGTCCAGCAGATGTCGTACATCGGCGGCTCTTCTTAAAATATGTAAAAGGTAAATGTACCAGAAATCCGGTCGGAATTAATACGTTCGGAAAATTTCCTGCTGCTATAGCAAGACTTCTGCAACTTCCAAATTCAACACTATGCTTTCGCCACTCCTCTGCGAGCTCACTTGCCGATGCTGGAGCAAATTTGACGACAATCAAGCGGCATGGGCACATGCACACCATGGGCATATATAACGACGAACCCATATGCAGGCTTTGCAATGAGGAGGAGAAAACAGCCTACCACATTATCAAAGAGTGCTACGCACTGACACGCTGGAGAACAACCCACCTGGAGAGTCAAATCCTCCAGGGGGTATCCCCTGAAAAAACTCTGATAAGGAGGCTGCTCAGCCTAATAAGGGTGACTAACCTCTTTTAATGAGAATTCGAGCAACAATCGTCACAATAAGTCTCTTTAGGCTGCGGTGTAGAGGTAGTAATAACCTTGGCTTGCTGCCTGTATTAATCATCATCATCATCATCAAGCGGCATGGGGGCTGGAAATTCCTAAACCGTTGCGGAAGGGTACATCGTGGATTCCTTGGAAAATTAAAATTATATTGCTCGAAAATTGCTTACAGTACAAACGACATCAGCCGATGATGCTTCAACATCAACTGGGCATGCTGCTGTTTCTGTTCAATCCTCCTCAACCGCGAAGAACAGCAGAACTGAGGAAGGAATTCATTTTTCAAATTTTTCAAATTGTACTATTAATATAAGTGTAAATAAATAAAATAGAGATGTTTTTTGACGTTTTTTTGAAAAAATTGACATTTTCCTTTTAACCCTAGTGCCTTAAAGTAACAATTTTAAAGCTAGTAGACCGTGTTAAAAGTTCCATTTTTAACACGTTTGAAGAAAAAAAGTTTTAGTTCAATGCGCGTTGTTTTATTAAATTACTCCATAATTTAAAATTGTGGCATGACAATTTTATCCAGTTATGTCTAAATAGGTTATAATTTTTTAAATGTAATGGTGAAATGTAAATAATGTAGGGTCTGCTAATTAATAAGAAATTTTGGGGGAAAACTTATTTGGGTTGGATTTACCGTAACGAAATGAACAAACCCTTACTTTCTCGGTACCATGAGAATCAGTTTTTGAAGGCCTTTTCATAGACCTGAGTTACCATTTAAAAAAAAAGTTGCAAAAACATAGTTCGTGAATAACTTTTTGGCGAAGTATAATATCTAGGGAGAAGCTCTGTAATAGGATTCCCGGTATAGAACCCTAGTTCTTTGTCTCGCGGCCAAATTACATAATACATCGCATCCGCATTCAATTCTTTGTTTCGAAGCCTAAGAATATCCTTACTTTACTTTTATTGCCATATTTCGCCGTTCTTGTAAAAGCCCGGGATTTTGTCGGGCATCCCATTCGAAAAACTTAGATAGTATCGCATAAAAGCTAACAGGCCGTTCACGCATAGCTTTTATGTTTGTTGTCGCGATAAAAGTTTGTTCTCAGGTCGAGGATATGCTTCGCCCTTTTATCTGGAGTCCATTAATGTTGAAAAGGATGATGAATTTCATTAATTAAAAAAGGAAAATTAAGAAGCATACAGACGGATTTTCGTAGTGACAGGTCAAGCGCAGGAAGAAAGTAAAGAGAAAGTTCGTTTGTAAGTCAAGAAACAAAATCATTGATGGCGCATTGATTTTAATGAATACACAAAAGAGATCGTCCATTTTAAATATCGTGGCATTTTCGTGACTGGAAAATTTGATAGCTGAACGCTACACGGTAGAACAGCGCGTTGTTATCGTGAAAGCGTATTATAAATGTGGAGAATGTTATGCGGAAACAGTTCGTAGAGTGCGAGCCGTTTTTGGAAGAAATAATGCCCCAAAACATACGACAGTGCAAAGATTGATCAAGAAATTTGAGCAAAGTGGTTCAGTTAGAAACATAAAATCAACAGGGCGGCCGCGTACTGCTTGATCTATTGAAAATATTGCAGCAGTATCGGAAAGTGTTGGTGAGAATCCAGGCACGTCGATTCGCCGTCAGTCACAGCAAGTGAACATTACCAAAAGCAGTATGCAGCGAATTCTTACAAAAGAATTGCATTTGCATGCCTATAAAATCCAATTGACTCAAGAATTGAAGCCAGCAGATCATCGGTTGCGCCGTGAATTTGTTAATTGGATTCTGGAAAACATGGCAAATGACGGAAATTTTTCGAAGAAAACCCTGTTTAGTGATAAGGCACATTTTCAATTAGATGGATACATCAATAAGCAGAATTGTCGAATATGGGGGAAAGAGAATCCACGTGTTATTCACGAAAAACCAATGCATCCTCTACGAGTCACCGTTTGGTGCGGTTTTTGGTTCGGCGGAATAATTGGGCCATACTTCTTTGAAGACGAGGCTGGAACTGCACAGTGAATCACGAACGTTATCGTGCAATGTTAGAAGAGTTTCTGTGCGCTGAATTAGACCGAATTAACGTGGAAAACTCATTGTTTCAACAAGACGGACCGACCTATTACACTGCGCGTGAAACAATGGACTCGTTACGACTAAAATTTTCTGGTCGTGTCATATCTCACAATGATGATCAGAATTGGCCACCACGATCATGCGATATATCACCGTGCGACTTCTTTCTCTGGGATTTTCTTAAAACTCGTGTTTATGCCAATAAACCGGCCGCAATTCGTGACTTGAAGAACGAAATTCAACGCGTCATTGATGAACTTCGTCCAGAAATATGTGAAATATAGTGGGTGTGTCATTTTGTTCAACTAGTTATAATAATAAGTGTAAAAAAATCACAGGGTTTTCCAGTTCTTAAAAATCTTTAAAAATCCTTACTTGTCAGATGGAGTAGAATAAATATAATATACTAATTAGGAAATTATTTCCTAGCCATCAGATGGCTAGGAAATAATTTCCTAATTAGTATATTATATTTTTTCCAGTTCTGTTGTAACCATCATTTTGTTTATAAATAAACGATATAATGAATACTCATAATTATCATTCATTTAACAAACCTTTTCCAATCGATCTGAAGATTTATATATATTAGGGGCTACTAGTTTCGGCTTTGATTAAGTCATTCAATCATGTTTCAAACTAGGCAGAGGTTAATAATTTAAAACATCTTGAATGCATAATTTTTTACATTTTAATTATAAACGCCCGGTTAGTTTGATACGGGATTAAATGACTTAAACAAAGTGGAAGGTATTCTAGCCCTGGGTAGATTATTTTATTACACTCACTATAGTAAAGTCACACCCAAATAAAATAAAATTTACACTACAATAATATCATATTTACACTAACTAATCACAAATTACCATTAAAAAATGGTTTACTTACACCTCTTCATTATTTCTTTTACACCCTAGAAGGATAGGCTTACAATCTGTGAGTTTAATTTACACCCGATAGTGTAAATGTACCTACCCATAAATAGGAAGAATTAACACTCATCAAAAAGTAAAAAAACCATTCAAAAATGTCTTTTTTACAAGATATACTGATTGGTTAATATACCCTATATGTACCACCATTGAGTGTTAAATTTAACACTCAATTTTTACTGTGTAGGTATGTTATGTTAAATTAAAGGCTTAGTAAGAGAAACATAATGGTGTCTTTCGCTAATCGCATAATTTATTAATTTTTTACTATTTTTGTCGATCAATCAAATTGTTTACACTTTATGCTTCGTATTATATTAAATATCACCTATATCTCAAGAAGGATATTCCGCTCTTGATAAGAGTATTTTACTATCTAAAGAACACTAATTTCTCTATAAACTGACCTAATTTTTAGTCTCAAAATAAAATAACAATTTTTTCTTATTTGTCTGGTGTAGGTATACCAATTTATTCCTATAACTGTCATTGCTAATATCATTCAGGAACTCTATTATTATTTATGTAGGAAACTTTTATTAAGAAATGTTATTTTTTTTGTTTTATGAATTTAGCGATGTTTTTAATTTCTTTTAGAGTATTTTTACTAATTTTTGAGGTTTTTCAAAAAGTGGAAAATTTGTTTAGACTATTTGTGTTAATGTGCTAATCTTGGCCTAATTTTATAACCTTGTTTTGTGTTCCCGATTTTTCCTAGTTTCGATAGGCTTTTTGAACCATTTTAAGCTATTTTAGTCTTAGTTAGTGATTTGTAGTCACGTATCCCAGTGGGCCGGGAATGGTACTTTGCCTAGTACTGTGAAACTAGCTGCAATAAATCAAAAACTTTTGATTTATTTTTGTTCGTTTCGGGCCTATTAGAAATATTTGTAAAGTATGTTTTAAAAGTCCTAAAAATGGAAAACGCGCAAGCAAAACAAGAATTGCTAGTTGGGCTTTGTTAACGTTACGACGCAGAATTTACATTATAAAATACCCCAAACCACAGTATATTTAAAATATTTGCAACCTTTAAATTATACTTCGTTAGTATCTGGAAAAGCTTTTATTCTAATTTAAAATAAAATATACGGCTAAATGAAATGAATTTAGCTAAGGCATCATTAATGTCTGGCAATATCGCTGATTTTATACTTTTTTGCGACCGAGTAATGATGAAAGTTTTCGTGTTGGCGTCGATCTGTAAAATATCTAAATTATTTTGCATTTACACAATAAAAAAAGTAATATAATAGCTAATATAAAAATTCCACACACTACAAATTAAATTCCATAAGACACTGATTAACATCGTGTTACTCTGTTATTTATGGCAATTATATGGGTGCCTAGTACAAGAAAGCTGCTGCTCCAAAGATTTATTCATAAGTTTTAGAGGGCAATGGTTTTTCTTCGGACCGCCTAAAGCTGAGGTTAATAAAAAAGAAACGAAATTATACCGGAAATATGTCGAAAAATAAATTACGCACGTACTTCTCGTCTCAAGCCTAATTTACAAATTTAATACGTTTTCTTGACGTTGCCTACCTACATTGTCTTATTTCATTTGATTTAAATAAGGGTTTGCACCGGCATAAATTCTATGCGCGAAATCAAGACATGGGTAACAATATGGAAATAGGGGAGGAAATAAATATGGCACACCTCAAGAAATGAATACAAATAAGGACGCTGCTGTGGTGTATACATTTTTGGGATGTTTTCTCCAAGATTATGAATAATGTACTAATAATATTCAAACTAGTGCTTCGGCTTTTTTAAAAGGCACATTTTAATAAAATTTTTAGAAGTTGTGTGAAGTCTAATGCGATGGCGAAAAAGGAGGATTATGCCTCGGTTATAATCCTGGGACCTGGAAGAATGGCAGGAACAAAAAAATGCCTAAATTAAGCTGCGCTTAAAAAAAAATAGTTTTTAGCAGGATTAGGCAAAACAGGACAAATCTGGTGCAGCTTATGGCTTCTCCTGACTCAACAAACACTTTTATTAAATATACCGTGCGTGCAAAAATTATTACCATTACACTACAAAAAATAATTATGTAATTTTCAGTAACATTACGTTGGTCACACAGAGGCCAACGTAATGTTCCGTAAAATTACATAAAACTTTTCTTGACGTTATTCAGTTTAAGATTCCGTAAAATTTCTTAATAAATTAATAGGTAAAATTTGATATTTTTAAGTTATATCCTACGTAAAATTATATGAAATCGTTGACATTCTTCCGTTATATATTAAGTAAATTTCATAAACAAATTAGGTAAACTTTTACACCATATATACAGTTATTCTTATTTTTCCCTTAAAAGTATAGGAATTTCCCGTATTTAATAACTGTAAATTTAGTTGTGAAAAAAATGAAACCTTCCTATAAAGCAAAGAGCTACAATCACAAGTTAAATCTATATCATTATTAGTAAGCGACATAAATTTAAATTGTGATTACATAGTTGTCTTTGAGCTTTATAGACTTTAGTTTAATAATTATGCAAACTAAATCTACAACTACTGTCAATTTAATTTAACTGTGAAAAGTGGGGTCTATATTATAGGTATAATAATAAAAACAAAATTTGTAACGAACCTTTAGTCGGTCACACATTTGACGAAATATTACATTACCGCAAAAGACTTTACACATTCGTCAGATGTTTGATCAAATTAAGGATATTTATTTAAAGAAATATTATTTCGGTTATAGATACTTAGATGGATAGATTAATATAAAATAAAGTAAGATGAATAAAAAGTTAGCCACAGCTTCAACTATACTTTTTATTCACACCATTAACATTAATAATATGTGAATAACAAAAAAAGATAAACTTAAAAAAATAACACACACACCTTTGATATACATATTATGTATATAATACCCTAATTAAACATAATATTAAAAATAACAAAATGTTACACAAACACTAAACAACTACCTTACAGTATATAAAAGCTACTTTACTTTATTAAGTAACAAAAAAATCTTTTACATTTACATATTTTTCTTAAGGGACATTTTGATTCCAACCCATTATTTATATGTTCGTAAATATGCGAAAAGAATTGTTTTTTCTCTGCACCCTTTACTTTTGCTTTACAGTGTAAATGACTTACATGTTGTTTAAAGCCCTTATAATTTTTAAATTGTAATGTGCAATCGGTGCTTTTGAAAAAAAATGAGAATTCCGATGTAAATATTAATGTTTATTATAAATATCAATGGAACCTAAACTAACAGCACACAATTCACATTTTATCATAGTATATTAAGTAAGGTGTAGGTACTTACTTCATACTCCGAGTACTACAAAAAATATTTTAGTCAACCACTGTAAATCAATTAAAACCACCCTAAAACAACGAGAAAAGCCTATCTCCTACTGGAATGCCGAAAGATAGATGCCGAATTATTATAGTCACAGTGCGCCGTCGCGGCTTTCATGCATCAATGGTAATATTGGCGAAAATAGAACATTTTAATTTTTGAGTTCTGTGATTTTCAGTAATATGTTATGCGATTTTGTCAAACTTGTTAAGACTTTTACCGAATATGTACCGTAAAGTATTATTCAGTTATAATAAAATGGGTTTTAAATTGTAATTTTCTCATTTTCAGTAAAAGGTTATGCAACTTTGTCAAATGTACTTTGACATGAAGCGGCTTTGACGCATTTACATAATATATACTTTAAACATTTTTGTTATTTATGTAAATTATTTATTTTGGTATTTTCATAGGAAGTTTAAAGTGTAATTCTGTTTTTCCTAGTAAATTTAGTAATATATTAAGAATTTTTAGTTACATCTGAAAAATCCCAAATATATTATTTAAAAATGAAAACACACGTTTTATTTCGGAAATTTAACACAAGTGTTACGGAAAAAAAATGTAATTTTACACTACTTTTTGCAGTGCACAGTGTGTCTTGCATCTAAGGCCATATTGCTTAGCGGTAGTTGCTTAATACCTACTGGGTGTTAGTAAATACCTGCATGATCAATCAATCAATTATTCCGTCATATCTTATAGTCGTTACAAGTAATTTGATTCGTAGCTAATTTATCCAATTTCTTGAATAATTCACGCAATGGATTTTACGAAATAGCACCAAAAATTGATAATTGAAGCATATGGAACCGACGGGAACGAGGGGATAAATAAATAAACAAATAAATAAATAAATAATGCCTTTATATTACAGGAAAAAAAAAGAAATTACAATTTTATGTTACGTACAATAGAACTTAAATCTATTTATCTATTGAGGTAGCATGGCGCAGTCTAGCTTTAGTAGCTACTCTACTAAACCATGCCACAACAACAAACTTAATAAAATAAGATATTTACATAATATAAAATATAAAATTAATAAAGAAGTAAAACAATGATCATTTGGGAAATTTAAATTAAGTAGTTTTATTTTAATAAAAATAACTATTTTAATCGACAGCCTGCCGACAAGCATTGGACAAATTAAACCAGAAAATTCAACATATCTGATCGTACCAAGGTAAAATGGAGTGAACCAAAAAAAAAAATTATTAAGCTTGTAAAGCTAAAAGATGCTTTTTATATTTTATTTTAAATAGTTGAACACTTAAACCAATCAAGTTATTAGGTAAGGAGTTATAAGCTTTTACAGCATTGTAAGTAAACGACCTCTGAAACAGGGCACTCTGATGGTGAGGTTGAGTCAATCTACCCCTATAGCGTATGTTGACGGAATGAACGTTACAACGGGGGACTAGGCGTTCACGGACAGAGACAGGAGAATTCGGCTCATTCAAAATTTTATAAATAAAAGTGCAAAAATGTAGAAGCCTACGGTGTGTGTGTGTGTGTGTGTGTGATACGTTTATTTGGCTCTGGATTTAACCAACTGGCCAGCTTATATTTTATTTATTCTTTCTATCTTTAGCTTATTTTTACAAATTACCCCTACATATTGTAATCATATTCAGATCTTCTTTTATTCATACTGGACTTATTCCTACAACCTTTTTTTTTTTATTTTATTTTATTTTTTTTTTTTTCAAAAAGTAATTCCTTTTTTCTTCTCCTTTTTTTTTCTTTTTCTTTTTCTATTTCTTTTTCTTTTTCTTTTTTTTTATTTTAATATTACTATTACTATTATTTTACAGCTGGACTAACCGTTAGAATGTTATCTGTAAACTGAAAAATCACTTTTGATAAATGAATATACGGATAATATCCAGGAAATACAGAGGATACAGAGATCAGCAAAGGCCGATTATTTACATGGAGAAAACCAGGTTCGACACATATGATTCCCCGGAAAAGGGTTGGGTTGACTCAAGCGGCAAGTGTAAAACAAGCGCGCCATAAAAAAAAGGTAAACGAATGCATGCTGAGTCTAAAGACGGATGGATTCTAAATTGACTTTCTCTGTCTGCAAAAAACATTTAGGATTCTTCTCTGGATTACCATGAAGATTGGTTTAAAAACAAGCTAATTCCAAATATACCTCCGAATAGCGCGTAATTGTAATGGAAAATGCAAGCTACCATAGTAGGCAGTTGACCAAGACTTCCTCCTCAAATAACACAAAGGCAACAATCCAAAACTACATGTATGATAATGACATTTATTTTCAGGAAGATTACACCAAAAAGCAATTAATTGAGGTTTTAGAAAGTTTAAAACTACAAAAGGAGTACTTCTGTGATAATTATGCAAAAAATCTAGGGCATACAGTTTTAAGGCTTCCACCATACCATTATATATTTAATCCCATCAAACATGTTTAGCACCAACTGAAATCTGCCATTCGTCGTAACAATATTTGCCCTACTATTAACTCCAGTGTACTTATGCTTATAGAAACTGAAGTTTTTAACATCCCTTCACAAAGTTGGGCAAATTCTGTTACACATATTGAAAAAGTGGAAACATCCCATATACATATAAACAATATAGCACAAATAATAAATTAGAACAGATGATGATAGCGATAGTGATATTGATATATTAAGTGAATAATTATTATAAGTATCGAATAATTTGTATATCTTCGTAATCAGAAATATAATTTTTAATAATAAAATAACTTGTAATTTCACATTTAAACATAAATAAAATATTATTTAATGTCTTACTTATTTTTATTACAAACCGTGATTAAATTCTAAGCAAAATGCGCACCTGTTCGGCCATATTTCAATTTTACAGCTTTCCTTTAGGGATCAGTTAGTCACTTTCTTATATCTCTGAACAGACTCTACCTACTATTTTATGATAAGTTAAAAAAAAACTGTTTTATGCGACGAATTTTAATTAACCCACAAACGCTCCGCATTCAAACCAATTTATGTATTAGCGTAAACATGGCAGGAACGTTCCAACTTATAAATTAAACAAAACCCTTTTATTCCCAACTATACATGAAACTAAAGTTTATATCGAGATAAATCACCACCTCAACAGAGTCGTTCTGAACAATAAATTTCAAATGAGTTGGCCCTTATCTTGTTTTAAAATCGTTGTACACTCGTAATTGTTAAACTGTGTAGATACCGAACCATAGACGTGCCAAACAACGTACCTGTACAGAGTTGAATGATAAATACAATATTAAAAATCTTTTAAAAAAGTAATATCTCTTTTTTTTATTGTTCTTTTAGTATTTCAGTAACGTGTGTTCACAAATATAAGAAACCGACCTAAATGACTGCTATTATTAGGGTATTCAAAATATAATAAACAACAATGAACCAGTTCTGTGAAATGATATGGGCGTGATAAATTCCAAGTACCATACTCAGGTACAAAAAAAAATCGAATAAACCAGGGTCCTTTTTGATTTTAGTCTGCCAACGTACACTGTTATGTTTAGTTTGTTTTTAAAAAATGTTTCGCCCTTAGTGTTCTAGTGAGATTTGTGAAAGCAATGAAACTGAAGTAAATAACAGAGTGTATTTATCAACAGATGCCAAACAGATTATAAAGAATGTGTTTTTGGCATTAATGTCGCGCCGAAATTTGTGCCCCAAAGAAGTTGTAAAGGAAACGGCTTTACTTACAAAAAAATTATTTTCCATGGTTTGGAAAATTACACAAGGGCCAATTTTGAAACGCAGAAGAAGAAGTGATATTGGAAAATCAAGAACGTTGGACCAAGGGGACGAGGAACTTATACGACGAAAAATTTATAAAATGTATAAAGAGCAAAGTGTACCAACGTTGGACAATTTAATGAAAAGGCTGACAACAGATGAAACAGAAATTAAATGCGACATTGTGAAAGCTCCTCGAACACATGGGCTTTAAATTCAAAAGGATTAGTAAAAAGCAGGTTCTGATGGAGTCCAAGCGTCTTCAAGAATGGCGGTGGGAATATCTGATAAAAGTAAATGAATACAGAACTGAAGGTAGGCCGATCATTTATTTAGATGAAACGTGGTTTAATACCCACGACACCCCGTCAAGTGGTTGGGCCGATTCTAGCGGAAAATGTGTGACACGTGCCCCGTCAAACCGTGGAAAAAGAATAACAATCTTGCATGCTGGTTCTGAAGATGGGTGGGTGGCGAATGGTCTATTGGTGGATTTATACAGACAAATAAGAAATAAGAAATAACATAAGAAATAAGAAATAAAATAACAGAGCTAGTTACCATTTATACAGCAAATAAAATAAGAATAAAATAAGGACTGTCAACAGTGTCAACACATCGGCTTCTAGGCATTTTTGCAAATTTTAGAAGTGGAAATTCAGGAAATAAGCGATTTCCAATCCAATAATACCAAGGATAATAAAGGGTAATAATATTTTTTAAAAAATATAATAATATTTTACGATTCTAACCACAAAAACCCAAAAAACTGACAACTAAATCAGATCGGGCATGCGCAGCTCCATTTTCAAATAAGAAATAACATAAAAGTTAAAAGATAACCAACTTCAAGGTTATTTCTTATTTTTATTTTATGTTATTTGTCTGTATAAACGCCTTACGACAGGTGCGTACATTCATCTCTTATTTCTTATTTGTTATGTTATTTCTTATTTCTTATTTGTCTGTATAAATCCACCATATCTCTCTATGAAGACACACCAGCGGAGTTAAGTATTTGAAAATTGGTTTGAAACTAAATTATTGCAGAACATTCCACCAAATAGTGTCATTGTTATGGATAAAGCTAGTTATCATAGTAGATAATTAAATGAAGCTCCTTCTTCAAAAGACACTAAAGCCAGAATTCAAAAATATATGTTTGATAATGATAAATATTTCCATGGAAACTATAGAAAGGAACAGTGCTTACAAGTATGTCTATTCAAATAGAATATTACATCGATGAACTTGCGAAAAGCATGGGGCACATAGTATTGAGGCTACCGCCTTACCACTGTATATTTAACCATATTGAAGAAATATAAATAAAAAAGAATAATATAAAATTCATTAATTAATATAATAATTTAGCATTATAAGTGTAAGTGTAAGACCATAATTCTATTTTTATATTTTGATTTTAATAGACTTAAATAAACATCAATTTCATATTTATTTGCTGCTAAATTAAATATTTCAATACCATGTATTTTCTAAGACGGTTCTAGCTCAGTCGGCATTATATCAATACCCCTATTTAGGTAGAAATAAATAAGAGTCATTTGGTCAGTTTCTTATATTTGTGAATACACTGTACCTCTGGTCTAAAATCTATAACATAATACCTAAAGAAATTAAATTCGCACCTTAGATGTAGTATAAGGTTTATCTATCATAAAACTGATTTGTTTAAGAATTTATTTAATTCATTTTAAATTAATGTGTAACTTGACGTACTGTTATATACAGAATGAGCTTTTTAAATTGTTACAAGCCAATATCTCGAGAACGGTTTTAAACACTTAGGTGCCTCAAACACAATATATTATTGTCAACTATTCTGTAATAATTACTGTCATACATATTTTATTTATTTATTTATTTATTAATTAACGGGCAATGCCCAATTTCACAAAAAATACAATAAAGTAAAGTCATATTTCTAACACAGAGTTACATACCTACATACTAATAAGTAATTATTATTGAAACAAAAGAACAGGAATCGATCATGTACGGAAGTGCAAAACAAAAAAGAAGAACAAAAAAAGAAAAAAAATTATTTATTTATTTAAGATTTTCGAAAAATTGGAGATTCGAGATTTCAAATTGAGTCGCGAAGCTGCTTCATAAACACGGAATTGGTTGAGAAAAAATCGAGTGCAGGATGCTCATTGGCCAGTCTACTCGACCTGGATATAAAGGTATTTTGGCCATAGTTAGTTCTGTGTGCAGGTATTGAGAAGGTATACCTTAATCTTGTTTCCCTTGAAGGAACATGAAAACCTATTTTATTCAGCAGGAGCGGGCAGTTATATTTATTGTTTAATATATTGTACAGAATTTTAAGGCCCTTAGAATTCCGACGCTCTTCAAGGGTTCTAAGTTGAATGTTAGATTCCAACTGAGAGTAAGTTAGTTCAGGCATGTTGAGTTTAAAAGCTATGTACCTTAGAAATTTATGCTGAACTCTTTCTATATTAAGAATGTGAGTATTATATCGGGGATTCCAGACACTAGAGGCATATTCGAGGTGACTTCTTATTAATGAGCAGTAAAGTTGTTTAATAGCATTTGTGTTGGTAAACTCGGAAGTAACTCGCTTTACAAAACCGAGAAGTTGTAGTGACATTGAAATAATTTGTTAAATAATTAAATAAAATCTGGGACACAAAATCCGGATAGACAAAGATATTAAGACGTAAGGAAAGCTTAAGGATACTACTAAGAATGCCACTTTAGCAGAATTTTTGTAAGAGAGAAGGCAAAACAAAGAATCCATTATAATATTATATTACAATATTTTCAAGAAGCGCTGTAGACATCACCCGTAATATGACATTATACATTTCCTTGTGCTACAGCTATTTTTTTCTCTCGGTTCAATATAAATAATTTGACAATTAAAATCCATACCCAAATAATATTAAACACAAGTTGGGCTATAGCATTTCAAATTAAATTAGTAAAAGACAAGGGCTCGAATTACACCCGAAAAAAGTTTTATATTTCCCTCGAGGATCCAGCCAAAATTCCTTTACAATTTAATTCGTGTAAGAAACCACTTATTTTATCAGAAATTAACAATATTTTTCATCTATTTTTTCTCCTAAGAGGCTGTATATCAAATTTTAATCAAGATTAAATAACAGGGAAACGGGGAACGCGGCAAAAGATAACTGTGGCTACTGCACCACCACATAAATCTTACGACGTAGATGGTGAGGAAGGGAAAATATATAACTGAGTATATTTCTTTGTCCATTACATTTGGATTTTCGTCTAAATTATTTGAGCGATAAATGTCTTTTGACGTTTCTAAGCAGCATAGAGAAGCAATTTCCATGGTTGCAGGGTTAAGTCAAGGTGGACGACAGTGAAAAGACGATAATGCGATAATGATGTCATGCCACTACATCGTTGGAGTTGATTAAAATGTTTATTCAACTGGAAAATGCATGTTAGATGCCAGAGCCTGGGGGCTTGGATTTAAAATTCAATTCAAAGCTCTATATCTAAGATAATTACGTTTTTATCTGGTTGCACATAACACTGTGGCGAACATGACCTAAAAGCCTTTTCAGACTTTTAACTGCAGCAGAGGAACAGTAGGAAATATAATTTTCAGACCGTCATTGTGAGGATTTGTAAAGGCTTTGATAGTTTTTCACAAAAGAAACACCTAGACGAAAATATCTCATTAAGACCATTTTGGAGACGCGTAATAATAATACTGTACATATATTGGCCCAATATTTTATTCTCAACACATACAGGGTCATGATAAAGAAACGGATCAGCCTTTTATATGGAAACCCGCCCACTTAATCAAAAATCGCTCGAACGCGTCAAATTAATTTTTTTGAAATTTTTTTTTTTGAAAAAGATGTTGTACAGGGTAGGTCATAAAAGGCTACATGTGTCAACTTTATTTTTTTTTAATGAAACATATTGTATATTTTTACATTTTTATATTCCACAATCAATTCTTAACATTTTTCATTAATCATGCCCTATACTTATCTTCAGCCGTTTACGAAATATTAACACTTTAATGCCGGTATGCACCATTGGTATGTTTCAAGTCACAATCTTTTGACTAAGTTTAAGTTTAAGACATCAAAAAATTACAGTGAATGTTAATCAAATTTGAATTTTGCTCTGCTGATATTTCATCAAAATGTGCCTCGCTGAAGATGAGCGCATTAAAATTTTGATTATGTCGGGTTGTGGAGATAAAAGTAGAAGTCATAGGGAAGTCCGTGATATGTTTAATGAAAAATACCCAAATCGCCCGCCTATTGGCCAATCAACAGTGTCTAGGGTAGCCAGTAAGTGGAGAACTTCCCGTACTATTAAAGATAGTGTTAAAAGTGGTCGTCCTGGTATATCCGAGGAGAAAAAAATAATGGTTATTTATGATGTAAGTGAAAAGTGATGTTTTATTTTGTGAGTGAAAAAGTTTGTGAAATGAGCGGAGCGTAGCGGAGCGTAGCGGAGCGAATTGAACAATTTCACGAACAAAATAAAATTACTTTTAACACAAATATCATACAATGTCTTTTGTATAACTGCCCTATTTCGATAATAAAATAGGGGAATTTGGAATGACATTAAACTTCAAAATGCATTTTAATATTTAAATAATCACAAGGTTGTTGTGAATGACAAACGTTGCCAACGCTATGGTTACTAACAAATGCTTGTTTACAAATAAAAAAGATGCTGTCATTTAAATAATTGCGTTCTTGTCCAATTTTTGTCTTTGGTTTTTGACTGCTTAATATGTTTGTCGATAGTGAAATAATTAATAAAAGTGTTCATAAGTAATCGAGTAAGTAATAATTGTTAAATATTGATAATAAAAATTTGCACTTCCTAAAATTATTATTATAATTTTATTTGATTTCATCATAAGAAAATGTAGTGTTAAAAATATTTTTAACACGCTTCCACCTAAACAATCACTTTTAACACTGGTGTAAGTGTCACTTTTAATGGCAGTTGTACAAAAATATATTATTATCACTGCAGGAAGATTTTCATAGCTCAAGCATACAACTACGATATTGACCAAACCACCGGCACCGTATCTAAATTTTTACAAAAAGAGAAGTTTCATCCATACAAACCAGTATTTGTACAAGAGTTATTGGACGATGATCCTGATAGGCGAGATCAATTTTGTGAAATAATGATTGAGCTAACAGATAATAACGCAAAATTTGTCCAAAGAATTTGTTTTTCAGATGAACCTACGTTTTGTTTAAATGGTCAGGTTATAAGACAAAACTACGGATACTGGGCACAGGAAAGTCCTCACTGGTTCATAGACAATCACACCCAGTATAATGAAGAGGTTAATGTTTGGGCGGGCATTGTTGAAAATAGGATAATCGGACCATTATTCTTTGATGAGAGTCTCACTGGAGAAAGGTATCTAAATTTCCTTCAAAATGATCTGGTTCCAGCTCTTGCCACTCGGTTTTCAGTTGATAATGATCCTGATTTACCAAGTTTAACATTATGGTTTCAACAGGATGGTGCTCCCCCGCATTATGCTGTTCATGTAAGGGAGTACTTAAATACAATTCTTCCGGGGCGGTGGATAGGTAGACGGGGGTCAATAGAGTGGCCACCGAGATCGCCTGATCTTAATCCACTGGACTTTTTTTTATGGGGCACGTCAAACATTTATATATATAAATCTAAACCCATCTCGGTAGATACACTAAAGGAGTCTATTCGACGAGTAATAAGAGAAATACCTCGACAAGTGGTACTAAATGTACAACAGGAATTTCTAGATCGATTGATCTACTACAGAACAGTTGGTGGAGAACATTTTCAACATCTTATAAAATAGTTTATTTTCATTCTTTGTTGTTTGTTTATTTTGTTTTAAAATTGTTAAAAAATTTAAAATTGTTAATATTTCGTAAACGGCTGAAGATAAGTATATGTTATGATCAATGAAAAATGTCTAGAATTGATTGTAGAATGTAAAAATGTAAAAATATACAATATGTTTCAATAAAAAAAATTAAAGTTGACACATGTAGCACTTTTATGATCCACCCTGTACAATATCTTTAAAAAAAAATGCTTTTTCAAAGAAATAAATTTGACAAGGCTGATCCGTTTCTTAATCATAACCCTGTATATCATTTCTTTGCGACAGCAGCTTCAGGTATTATTACAGTGAAGCAGTAAAAAAAAAGATATTTCCATTATGTAAAGATCGTCAGAAAATGCGTATCATACTTAGATAAATTGCGAATATCTACGGAAACCACTCACTTTAGCTATGGCTTTCTGGTATAGCCACTATTACTGCAAAAAGCCTTTAATATCTGATGTTATTAAATTTCCAACAAAGAAAGCTCGCAAAATACTTCAAGAAAAATAAAATTTATTGCTAAGCCAAAACCATCTAAAGCCACGTGAAGCCGAGAAAATAATAATCAAAAATATATTTAGGCGCGTATACTCAAACAAACGTAAACGCCTTCATATCACATAGTCTGTTAATTTTGCTACAAACCCCTCGGGTCATTTATATAGCTGGATAACCAAGCGGTAGTAATTTCGGCCTCTGTTTGAAGAGGCCCGTCTATAATTTTTTTTTCTGAAAGGAATACAAGTGCCTTTGGCATGATGGGCAGTTGTTGTCGGGAATCTTATATTATACAGATCTCTCACAAAAACTCTCGAATAGGAACATAAATCATATATATGGGAAATTCGGGTTAGGTTATTGTAACTAAGGGATAATATTTTCTGCCTTCTTGTATCATTTTACTCTACACAATTTAATTCACTTTTCCTGGGCAAAAAAGTTGCAGACTTAAAGAGAAATCAAATAAAACGACTTCAGTCTACCTCCACATAATTTTATTATTAATATCGTTATCCAACATGTTTTCGGACATTTAAATGTCCATCTTCAGGGATACAGCAATTGATCTTGGTGGTTCAGTTTAGAAAATAGGAAGTTCAAAAATGATAAGTCTT
Source organism: Polydrusus tereticollis (assembly GCA_963920685.1). NCBI lineage: Eukaryota > Metazoa > Arthropoda > Insecta > Coleoptera > Curculionidae > Polydrusus > Polydrusus tereticollis. The sequence continues at coordinate 77,444,963 of OY987334.1, forward strand.
TGAGATTAAATCTAGACTTTGGTTCAAGGTGAAAAGGTTAACATTATAAAATTAAATAAAGTAATGACGTTGAAGGTAGAAAAAAATTAAAAATTGAACTCTGAGTTCACATTTTTCTACAGTTGAGCATGGTTCAATGAAGTTTCTTTGTGTCCCCTTTTTTACTTTTTCTTCATAATGGCCTATACCTTTACTTAATAACTTCATTGACCAATGCCCTTTGTCTAGAAGCTTTTAATTTTTACATTATTTAAGAACCGGTACCAGTTTTTTCATATGTCATTTCCATAACCTTTACACTTTATCATGTGAAATCACATTTCCCGCCAGCAATTGTGATTGCATGAGGTTTCTTTCAGCTGAATTCCCAATTTTCCTCTAAATAGCTCAAAGCTAACATAATAACCTCACTGACAATCACATTGGCCCAATAATCTTTATTTCCTGGTTCTCTTACTTCAACGAGGGATGTGAACTTTCGAAATACTAAATTTTCTTTCTCCTCAGTTCAATTTTTAATATTTTTCTACCTTCAACGTCATTACTTTATTTAATTTTATAATGTTAGCCTTTTCACCTTGAACCAAAATCTAGATTCAGTCTCAAAGACTTATCATTTTTGAACTTCGTATTTTCTAAACTGAATCAACAAGATCAATTGCTGTATCCCTGAAGATGGACATTTAAATGTCCGAAATATGTTGGATAACGATCTTAATAATAAAATTATGTGGAGGTAGACTGAAGTCGTTTTATTTGATTATATCAACTCCACTGAAAGAATGGACTACTTTTTCAAGTTTAAAGAGAAATACACACAAAGTGTAAATATAAATTAAATTTCTTGCTGTGCATTTGTTAGTAACATATCCAATTTCATTTATCAGTTTGAGTTATTTATATAATCTATAAATTCGGGTGAGTGGAGATATCCACGAAAACATTGGCCATACTTTTTGAAGTGAAGTTTTATAACAGAAAGTGAATTTGTCTTTAAGGTTGTATTGACTTTCCCCATAAAAAAAAAAAACATTGTAAAGATGTCTGACATTTCATTTTGGTTTATCAAATTAACATTTATCTTACCTTGAACTTATAGGGTAAATAAATTCATGTTTATTTAACTTCAGTATTTACCATTATAAATTTATATAGACCGATAATATTACAGTGAGAGTTAAAAAATACCAAGCCCTTTCGCATTTTATTTTTCCACTACATCATACTCAAATCATTCCTAATTAATTCAATTAAAAAACTTTAAAATCTGAACGACCCGAATACATCATTGTAGGACATGAAATATTGTTCCAAAGCCCTCAAAAAGCTCACCAATTCAAATGTAAATAAATTGTCATGAATTCTGAAATGGAGACATTGAATTTCCATAAACTCTTGAATATTTGAGCAACTGGACGGAAACAGGCAAATTTTATGAATAATAGATGTTTGTTTTATTGTCGAGTATTGAAAAAAATGGGATGTTTACCAGCGATAAGAAATAATAACTGGGGTTTATAATTCTTTGTTTGGTTTTCGATAGAATTCTGAAAGAAAAACGCTTGTATTTAACGCTTCAATTTTTTCATGTCCTACGTATCAGTACTTATTTAAAAAGAAATATATTGGAGTTTAGTTCAATTATTTCATCAACAATTGCAAAATATTTGTAATACAGCAAATTTCTAATTTAAACTTTAGTTAATAGACCCAAATATATACACCAGTTCAGTTTTGATGTAAAATTATAAAAGCTCTCATTTTTACATGCAAAGATGTCTTTAACTGAAAGTGAAAGAATTACAATTCTTATTATGAGAGGATATGGCGATAGGGTCTGGTCTTACGAAAAGGTTAAAAATTTATTTAATGACGCATCTCCAAACCGAAATCCAATTTCAAAAGCAACTGTTCTAAAAACTGTCCGACGGTTCAAAGAGACTGGAAATTGTAGAGAAGGGCGACGATCAGGATGACCAGCAGTAGTAGATGAAGAGAAAAGTTTAAAAATTTTACAACATGTTTCTTCATTAAGAAAAAATTCTCAAGTAAGTGACGTCTGCCTCAAATCCGACCATAATGATTTAAATAAAACATAAATATCACCCTTTCAAAATACATGTAGTTCAAGAGTTATCAGAAGATGATTATGAGCGAAGAATTGAATTATGTGATATTATGATGTCAAGGTTTGACCAAAATAACCAGTTTTTCAAATTTATAGTATTTTCGGACGAAGCAACATTTATGGTAAATGGTAAAGTCAATAGACACAACTGTAGGTTTTGGGCAAATAAAAATCCCCACTGAATGAGAAAAGGTCATACACAACGCCCTGGAAAATTGAATGTGTGGGCTGGGCTTCTGGGTAACCACAAGATTGGTCCATTTTTTATTGATGGAAATTTGACATCACAACTTTACCTTCAGCTCTTGGAACTGCAAAGTGATGGGTCCAAATTATGAAAGTACATTCTTCCAACAGGACGGAGCTCCTCCACATTTTGGTCGAAACGTGCGCGAATTTTTGAACAACACTTTTCTGAATAGGTGGATCCGTAGAGGGGGTACAATCGAGTGGCCACCTAGGTCCCCTGATTTGTCGCTCAACGACTACTTTTTATGAGGACACTTGAAGAACAGAGTTTATACCACAAAACCTCAAGATTTGGCCGATTTGCAGCGTCGAATTTTGGACGAATTTGAATTAATAACGCCAAAAATAATTTACAACACAATTGAAAAATTTTATTTCCAATTAGTACACTGTCAAGCTACACAGGGAAAACAGCTTGAACATTTTATTAGGAACAAAGTATGTTATACTAAAAGTGTAACAAATTTAAAGTAAAAACTATAAATGTAAAAATATACAGGCTGTTACATTAAAAAATATAAAATTCGTTCGAATTTCAGACAAACTAAAAAGCTGGCAGCAACTCCAATATCGTTATTCGGTGCGTCAGATCCTCTTACACAACTGTACCAAATTTGGTTTAAATCGGCCAATAAATGCGATGTTATTAAGCCGTTTCCAGACCTAATACACACACTGTATGTAGATTATTTTGGTTATATATTATTTAAAAAAACGAACATGCTTCCATCTGTGGCACCAAACTCAAACCAAAAAAGCTCATTCAATCTTTGAAAACTGAAATATTGTCAAACTTGCCGAAATCAATCTTCTTGGAAACAAAAATCAATGCAGCAAACTGTTTTAATGGCTATGGATCTCGTGTAACCTGTTGTGGTATTGATTCGTTATTGATCTGACTTCAAGCGCCATCTCTGCGACGAACGCTTCGTTTAATTTCATTTTAGAACTTGTTCGAATCACGGAAAGTTATGGATTCTGGTGTTTATCATGACAAAGTTTATGGATATATGGGTTTTAAGTTGCAATATTGATTTGTGATAACGGCGTCATCTACACGACAGCTTGCCAAAATGTCATAAAGCTGGCACGACGCAGAAAGAAGAGGTTTTCGTGTAACATTTTTTTTATTGATGGTGGTCAGTGGCACCTCAATCCTTAGCTGGTGGGGGAGCATGGGCAAGGCTGCGTTATCACAGGGCCAAGAATAATTTATTTCTTTGAGAAGAATGATGATCAGATCTTTTTTTACCCAAAGATAAATTTTGGATGAATTGGGTATAGGGGGTCAGTTAGGCATAATGACCCAGCCCTTCCGACGCCACTGATATTAATAAATTGGCGCGTTTAACGAACATCAGCAGCTTACTGATGATCTAGTCAGCTAAATGATGGTTTTGAAGGAAGCTTACTCCTAGCTGTTGAGCAATTTGTTTTCTAACACAACGTCAAAGTGTCAGACGTCAAAAAAGTCCAAATCACAAATTAGACATTGGTTGGTTTAGCGAATTGCCAGCTACTGCAAGTAAGCGAACTCAACGCTTTTTTGATAGCTGTAAGCTACTGACGTTCTTCTTATACAGAAATAATTCCTGTATTATTTATGTTATACAGGGTCGTTGGTATGTATGGAAACGATTGATTATTTCTTAAAGTAAAACAGCTAGCAAAAAATATTCAAGACAAAAGTTTTAGGGTTTTTTAAAGTCTATTGGAATAAAAAAAATATACAGGGTGAGTCAAAAAGCCGTAATATAACAAAAAGTTACTTTTTGTTTAATGGAACACTCTATATTTTAGAACATTTTTGGATTCTACATATAGTTGTAATTATTTGTTAATAGGTAAGTGCATTATAAGTATAAACTTAATAGTTTCCGAGATATCGACAATTGAAAAATTACATTTTTGAACTTTGACAGCTTCTAGTTTTCTAACGGTACGCCATAGAGCAAAACGACTTACATGTCCCTATCTTGCTTCTTTACTGTCTTCCCAAAAACGTCAATTTTCGGTTAAGCCGGAAGAATCACATTCTCGGCTTTTGAGTTATATCCGGTTTAACCGGAAGTTGAGACTATTAGGAAGATTATTAAAAACTAAGATAGGGACATGTAATTCGTTTTACTGTAAAACGTACCGCCAGAAAGCTAAATGTCTTTTTTCAAAAGCCGATATCTCGAAACTGTTGAGCTTAGATTTGTAATGCACCTAATAAAAAATAATTGCAATTTAATGCTAATTAAAAAAAAATAAAGATATAGGGTGTTCCATTAAAAAAAAGTAACTTGACTCATCCTGTATACTTATTTTTTTTTAGCTCCAATATACTTTAAAAAATCCTAAAATTTTTGTCTTGAATATCTGTTGCTAGCTGTTTTACTTTAAGAAATAATCGACCGTTTCCATACATACCAACGACCCTGTATATATATGTTGTCATTGTAGTATTTGCTTACTTTTTAATGTTTAATACGGATCCCGTTTTACGAAATTTCTTAACCAGCTTGCAGACTGCCTATTTAGTTACGGGTACGTTGGGAACCTTGCCTGAAATTTTGCAATGTCGTATCTCTGTATGAAAAATCTCAGTTTCCATAAGCCGGCTACGGACGATAAGCGATAATATAATATATATTATAGCTCGGCAGTAAGCTATAATATTATATTATATTATTACTGCAGCGGACTAGAATATATATATTTAAATTAAAACAACACTTCTGTCTGTCTTCAGGGGAACTAAAAGGAATGTGTGAGAATATAAAGACAATAACAGGCATCATAAGAGACTTACCTATATCGAGTGTGAAATTGGATCCAATAGTTGTCTCAAATTAATGAGTACAACGTTTTATATATTGTATGTTATATTTGTACTCATTAATTTGAGACAACTATTGGATCCAATTTCACACTCGATATAGGTAAGTCTCTTATGATGCCTGTTATTGTCTTTATATTCTCACACATTCCTTTTAGTTCCCCTGAAGATGACTATATATATGGTCGAAACATGTAGAGACAATCATTAAAATTTTTTTCAAAAATATATATTATTTGTGGAGGAAGACAGAAGTGTTGTTTTAATTTATTAACTACACTCCACTGCAAGTATGGACTACTTCTTCAAATATATATATTTTTAATTTTTCAAAATAGTAGACTGATCCAGTGAACTATATGGTGTAGGTGCGAAAATGGCGAAAGTGAAGGCTAATGACTCGTTAGTGCTAGATACCATTGATAGCTCATCAGAAGATGAATCAGATGCTGAAAGCGACAATCTATTAGCAATTATGGTTAGTAACCGAAAAGAAACACCAAGATTCTGGTTATCTCACCACATCTTATCAAAACACGTCAAAACATGTAAACAACGCCGGTTTGCTTTCTTGGCGGGCAGCGCGACGCAAGAGGGGGGAAATATATATCCTAAAAATCGCTCGGAAAGCATATTCGTTCTGACATGAAATATATCGCTTGGTATAGTCGGGATATATATACATATATATATTATAGCATCAATGCGCGGCGACTTGCACTTCTTAATGCAAAGCGATATTTTTATAATATGTAAGCTATAATATATATTATATTATAGCTCGTCGTCCGTAGCCGGTTACATTGGATTAAATGTATTTGCTCCGTTGTTAACATTGTAAACTAACAAAATCTTTAAAAGCTACTGACAATGACGTTTCTCTTGACACAGTAATAATTTATTTCTGAGGTACCTAATCAATCATATTTAAAGGTATACAAAATCAAAGGTACACCTATCAAACTTTTGAGTGAAATGCAAATTTTAGCATTTTGCTGAAAATTTTAGAATAAGGGTACTTTACTCTTGTAAAAAATATGAATTTTTAAAAGAAAGAAAACAAGGTCTGTCTATACCACCAAAATATATATTTTGGTGGTATAGACAGACCTTGTTTTCTTTCATAATCTCGCCACAGAAAATGGACTACTTCTTGAATCATGAATTTTTAACTTCTTGGATTTTTTTTTACCGACAATCGTATTTCAGCAAGCTAATTTTTTTATAAAGCATGACTTTTCTTCGAAAAATGAAATTTTTGGTCCGTTTGCCCTCTTGTCTGTCACATCGCCGGACATACTGTATATTCTATATTGTAAATATTTCTGAATCTACCTTATAGATGGGTTTGTAAACCTGTAATGCAAGTATTTATAAAAATAAATAATTTTGACTATTAGTCACAAGGTTATTCCTGGACGAATTGCCGCTGAAGAGACCTACACATAAATACTAATTTTGGTAAACCACTACAGCGGTTATTAATTAAGACCATTCATTACTTGACATGGACACTAATTGGTCGTTAGCTGAGTCTAATGAACACAGCAAGGCCTAATTGGTTCGTGGATATGTCGAATACATGCAAAAACTGATTAAATCAGTAGAAGGGGATTTTATACTGTACCAAACTCTAATACCTGAAGCACATAAAATATAGCTACCATATTTCCTATGCCTGAAGTCAATGAGTAGTGTAGATTATATTTTCTAATGTTACGTTAACGTTTTTGTCGCATAAAATACCACTCGTAGAGTGCCCGGAAGAATTTTTCCTGCATTTCTTATTACATATTTAAAAGAGAAAAACATAACTCTTTTTTTTTTATGATCAGGCACTGCAGGATCCATTCCTTGTGGCGCTCTGCGAGCAATGCGTGTGCGCAGGGAACAATTCGCGTTGGTCCTAAATCTTTGGAGATTATACTCGTTGAGGAACACGGCTTCAGGGAGTTTGTTCCAGAGAGATGACGTTCTTCAGAGGAAAGAAAGAAGCAGTGTCGTTCGAGGGACACTAAGCTGAACCCCGTACGGGTTAATTGAGGCCCAATAAATCAATTGATGAAGCCAGGGGAATCAAGTGTCCCCTTTACTATATCTGGTCTTGTTAACGTTAATTCCACTTAATTACTGTCACCCCAAGACAGAATTTCTTTCAGGTCTTTGTTGAGACGTGAGACCTTTTGCTGCCTAAAAAGATGTACATTGACAGTCGATGGTCAAGAATCCAAAGTAAACGATGAAACAAGTGTACTGTTTAGTTTTCTTTTTTTAATATAATGGAATGCAATGCGACTGGACGATAAATGTTGTCACCTTTTTCTGGTATGGGCTAGACTGGCGCAGTTTACCAGCAATTCACTTTTTGTAGGATAGGTTAAAAGTCTAGAAAATATCGATGTTAACTCATCAGCGCATGGACCAGAAGCCCTCTTGGTGTCAAGACTCCTCAAGAATCTCGGGCATTTTCGATTCTACAGCGGGAATGTTCGGTGGAGTTTTCCCCTAAAAATGAACCGTTGAATGTGAAGAGAAAGGTTTCGCCAGCTTTCTTCTGTACTTTGGTCGTAATGGTGCCATCAGAACGTGTTAGAGGTGGAGTGGTTGACTGGGTAAAGTTCTGACCGACGACCTCAGCTACAGACCAAAATGATCTTAATCCGTTAGGACATTCAAGAAGTTTGTCTTTGATCCTCTGGTTGTGTGCTTCTTTATTTCTCGCAATTTTTGGTAAACAAGGCTTGCCGTAGAATGGCACTTTTTTGAACTCTTTACATACACCCCAGCAAACACAGTACTGTGGCACTGAGAGAATTAACGCAATTTTGGAATCCTAATGTCACGTCCAACGACGTCATTAAATCATTTAATCACAATACGTATTTAAAATAAATTTCTAATTTTTTGCTGCAATAAGAATCGATGTTCTAAGCAATTAATTTTAGTGAATACTTTTTCAGTTTAAAATTCACGTACATGCGAAATTAAATTCGTCTGTGAAAGTAATAAAAGCGACTTATAGTTCATAAATGACCACGAAATGTAGAAAACCGGGGGAATAGAACAATGTTTTCCAACTGAGAAAGGATATTTAATGGAAAAGTTAGGAAACTAGCCGGATATAAATCTTGTTACGACCAAGAGTTGAAATAAGACTTAATTTTAAGCAAAAAGAAATGGATAAAGTCAAGAAAGGAGTGCCCCTAAAAGTTCATTAAAAAAAATTTAGTTTGAGACAAAGACTTAGTGTATATCTGATGGTTCACCCCTTCGGTAATTATCTTCAACCTAAATTAACCAGACAAAAAGCAAAACTTCAAGATTATTAAATCGTCCACTATTCGCAAGAATGATTTGCTACATACCCCAATAAACTGGTTATATAGGACGGGTGGTTTTTGCGATATTTGGTATAACCCGAAAGGTCATTACCGTTTAATCTTGTCCGTCGAACAAGCAACGTCCGATGACAGGCGACTTTTTGCGATAAGGGTAATGAATTTGTCGAAGTGCTGTTTTTATTGATGACCATCTATGGAGGGTTTATCAGAATTGGTGGAGTTTTAAGTATAATTTTATTGGATTGGTTGTTAGTATATATTATACAGTATATCCACGGATGGACTTTACAATAGCTGTAATGGACGACAAATGTCATATTTCACGGTTCTGTGTCTTAAAAAAACAAGATTCATGTTAAAATTCTTGTTTATAATATAAATATTATACATTATTATATTATACATATTATGTATTTCTTATTATAAGATATTGAAAAAGGCTTTAAATACAAAAGTTGTAGGGTTTATTCCAAATCGCCAGAAAATGTTACATACCACAACAAATGAATCTCGCAAAGTTAAAAAAAAAACTTGGAAAATAAATAGACCTTTTTTTCTGAATTCAAAAATATATGATATGTTGACATTCGGTTTAGCCGTTTTCAAAATATTTGCATTTTGAAAAAGTGATTATACAGGGTGTCTCAGAAGTACGATACGTAACTTAAGGGGGTGATTCCTTATGCTATTCTAAGAGAAAAAGTTCATATGAACATGTATCTGGAGTTGCCCCGCTTTTGATATACAGGGTGTTAAATTTTTTTTAAAAAAATCGGTTTTTAAAAATTTTTCTTAAATATTCTTTTCCTGATTTTATTGAAGTTTGGTACCGTACTAGATCAAATTTATTAACTCCAGTGGCGTCCAGGGTAGCACCTTAACGAATATTATTGACAAGAAAATATACGCCAATGACTTTTTTATATTTTGATATTTTAGGCGGATTTACCAACTAATGATAGAACTTTTTGTTTCTTAAATTATTTTCGTATCTTGCTTCGCTCTCGAGAGAAGAAATAAAAACAACTTTATTGCTGGTACAAAAAAAATACCTATGTATTTCAAGGTTAATTAATTATATTATTAACACCTCGACAATACTTTCCTAATTGCTGGATTCGATGTGCTGGTCCCCAAGATGGCCAGCTTGCAGTCCCGACGTGAATCCTCTAGACTCTAGACTATTATTTATGGGGTCACCTAAAGACGCCTGTACTAGAGGAAAACGACTTAAGAATTCGAATTATTAAATGTTGCAATGCGATACGAAATAATGCAGGCATTTTTGAACGTGTAAGAGAATAAATGGCGGGACGATTGCAATCGTGCGTTTTATCACAAGGTGACCATTTTCAACATTTGCTTTGATTACTGTTCAATTTTTTTTTTATATCATTAAAAAAAATATTTTTAATTTAAATGTTTTAATTAACTTTGAAATACATAGGTATTATTTTTGTATATACATGCAATAAAGTGGTTTTTATTTTTTCTCTTGGAAACGAAGCAGGACACGAAAATAATTCAAGGAACAAAAAAGTTCTACTATTAGTTGGTAAATCTGAATAAAATATCAAAATTAGAGAAAAGTGAGTGGCGTATATCTTCAGGTCAATAATATTCGTTAAGGTACTCCCCGGGACGCCACTGGACTTCATAAATTTAATCTAGTTAGGGCCAATTAAACCCGTTATCATCATGAATAACGGTACCAAATTTCAATAAAATCGGTGAAAGGAAATTTAAAAAAATTGTAAAAAACCGATTTGTTTTAAAAAACTTTAACACCCTGTATATCAAAAACGGGGCAACTGCGGACACATATTCATGTTACGTAACGTACTTTTGAAATACCTTGTATAGTTTAAATTATTTTATTTATTTTCAATAAACAAAATAGAACTGAAAAATTAACAATATTTTTTTATAATAATGTAATTAATATTATTGGATATTCCGACAAGCTCCCCAGTTGACCTACACAAACTAGTACAAGGAACTGGGATAAATGACCAAACAAGGATGAGCACAATGCTAAACCTGGCCGAAGTGCATCCGGAATTTGGACGGATCATCGAACAAATATATATTCCACAAGAGATTGAACATTGATATTTGTTAGTAAAATACTGACCGTGATCAGGGATATAAACTAGGTACATTATTCTAGCCTAGATTTAACTTTTATTGTATCTATCAGCTCGTAGACTAAATCTGCTTCTCCATAAATATTTATTGTATTGACCCTTTTCTCGAATGTCCCTAAATAAATTTGTGGTGACATTCCTCCACAAAAGTCATCTGTTCTCAAATTTTACGAGTAGCCTTGTCTCTTCGAAGTTATCGTGAAACTTTGCCCCATCGAACTAACTCGGTCAATCTTAATAAATGCTAGAAACCAACAGATGTAACCAATGAAATTTTATTTTAAAAAATATATTTTTGAGCCAACTAAAAAATAAATTTTGCAGTTTTAAATTAATTTTTAATAAAATCGAATAATAACGTAAATCATAAAGTCTTCATTATGGGTTTCAATTGAGTTGCATAAGCAATCATTTCAAACACGCATTTTTTATTTTCTTCCTGTTGGTAACAACACAACATGACTGTTTTGAAATTTCATGGCACACCTACTCTTTGTTTTAACAAATATTTCGGTAGTGGTAAACTTAAATTATCTGTTTTATGCCTATGGATGGGAATATCTTTAGAAGTGAGACATATTTTATAAAAAATTTCAATTACAAAAAATTAAATAAATTATTTAAATTGAAATGTTGTTTTACTGGTTGTATAACACAGAATATACGTAGGTATATCTTTACTAGGATCACGCTCACGCTGCTTTACATACATCCACAAACAACATAGCCTAGAAAATATGCGACTGTGGTTTACGTATATGTATTTATTTATTTCAAGCACAAAACACTATAATATTAGACTATTAAAATAATAGTCAGACAAAAGTTAAATAGTGCTTACTTAGTTTATTTAGTTACAATACTGTGGTATTTTTCTCAATTTTATTTCTCTAAAGAAACAGACTTGGGAAAAGATTGATTGAGTGATTATTGTAAATATTTACTGTTACTGTTGAATGTTCGGTGCCGTTAATGGTTATCCCTGGAATATTCTGGGTAGACACAATATTTTGTGTGAGACTTTAGACAGTGCTCATTTATAATTAATCTAGTCGTTCCACTTGACGTTACAGATGCTGTAGCTGTGCTATATTGGGAAGTACGTGATAAGCAAGGTGTAGATACACCGTGTGAAGATTGTGTGGACAAAATATTTGCAACTTCAACCTTGCTTTTCATTGACGATGTAATCTTTAGTTTTGGGCACATGTACAATAATCATATCGTCTCTAAATTCAATAACATCTACTGACATATTTGTAATTTCTTCTCTGCGACAGGCACCATTATAGCCGATTATGGGATAAACCTAAAATTTATATTCAAGATCAACTACATTTATTATGGGTAAGTGTTTTTTGTCCATACCTATTGTATTTTTGTTTGAGATAAACGTATATCGTTGCTAATGCTGATAAAGTTATTTTGAAGCAAAAATTTTAGGAATCATTCCAATCTTGTTAACTACATTCTTATTTAATGCAATACTTACTTTGATTGCTAGAGGAAGCGATGAATTTGCTCAATCTCCAAAGTTTTTGATTTTTTTGGCGTGTAACCCTCCGAAAGCCTTTTTAAATATGCCTAAAATTTTTTTTTTTAATTTCGATATATCAATATTTTTATATATATTTAAACAACTTCTTAACATTGAGTATTAAATTTGGACCACATCGATGAAGCCTTTTTAATTTTACTTTCTTTGTTAATAAAATGCTATCAGGACATTTTCTGAAATATCTTTTACACTATTTTGCTCACGACATAGCTCAAAATCTGCATGTTCTTTTTGATAGACATTGCGAGATTTCTTCGGTAAGTGATTATTTTAATTATTTTTCGCGATTTTTCGTAGTTCTGGTGGGGTATGTCTTCTGTCTTGGCCTTGGCTCATTTTTATTCGTTTTTACTACTAAATTATTAAATAATATATAATGATTCAATACAGCAAAAAATGACAATTTATTAAAAATATGTACTACTTTTCAAATAATGGCGCCTGGGGTGCCCACTTTTTTTTCTTTAACATAGTGTTGCCAACCTCAAAAAAAATAAAAATTTTGACTGGAAATTATTAACTACATTTTTTTTTTAATTTCTTTAAGAATGACGCTACGCGGCTCGTGTCCTAAACAGACGCGTGCTCTAAAATTGTGTCTTATGAAACTTATGTTTTAATATACTATAACGGATCTATTACACCGATATATTTACGCCTTTGCTCGGGTAGAACCGCATTTAGTAAGAAGCAAAATAAGAAGCTGAAGCTAAAGGGACCTATCATGTGTAGGACCGCCACAATTCTTTTATTTGTAGGTGAACAAATTCTCACAGAATAAATCTACAATTGTGATAAGACTGGAGCCGAAATTGTCCATAAGCCACAGAATATATTGTCTCAGACAAGAGAGAGGTAAGATATAAAACCTACTTTAAGCAAACGTGGACCAGGCAGCTTCCTCAGGATCAACGCAAATTTGCGAAAACAAATATTCTCAACATCACCATTTTGTCTCCTTAATAATGTGGAAATTGAGACGAATTTAAAGATTTTATTGATTGCTAAACAATTTTAATTTAAATGCTCCTCTAGAATACTTAAATTTGTATTCGTTAACATAAATAATTGCTTGAACTTTTCAGTTTAAACATTAAATGTATGAAACCGCCTCAACTCGTTATTGAATTACACTTGATCGAATAACACCCTGCTATTCACATATTTAGAGGGTCTTGCGCTGCCCTGAGACCTTCACACCCTTAAATCCGGCCCTGGCCCCCCAGCCCCTGGCTTTATTCCATTACTTTTTAGCTTTGCGGTAAAATCGCTTCTCAATTATTTTTCTGTCGTGTTTAAATAAAAGCGCCTTAAGCTCGATAGCAGAACCCTTTAAATATTTTCGTGTACACAAATCGATTTTTTAAATGGCCTTTTTATTTTCGTCACGTTCTCTCTTGTATTTGTCATCAACTTAGCATTACTGAGCGAGATTGTAGCGGGAATTTTAAATGCTTAATTTGTCCCGTTATAAATAAATAGAGTCTGCTGCGATTGTACGAAGCGTTTCTTTTAATGGAAATAATATTTATCGGTGGAGAAGAGAACAGGAAAGGTCAAGACACGATAATGGGCAAGATTAGGGTATGTTGACACATCCCAGACTATGTGAAAGGTAAGACATTATTTTTGACAAGCTCTCTTTAAAACAGGGTGTGATTTCTGGGTTAGAAAATCGACCAACTACATCGGAGAGTTTAAAAAGCCGTTTTCGGGTCATTTTTAGGATAAAGCCTAACTCCAGGTAAAATAGCCCTCGTAGTCCTAAACAAACACCCCTCGGGATAAAATTAATAAGCGAATATTTGGCTTGACTCGGGATTTATGGATTTGAGTATCCGATTTACAAAGTGGGATCCTTTAAATTATTTAATACCTTTTGTAAAAATTTTTTTTGCAATTAGTAAAAATATTTGATCAGTTTCCTTTCATGTCTTGCGTTTACCTTGTTTCAAAAATGAATTTCGTAATTAGAAATTTAATATGATTTATCACTACGTGCTTAAATCCTGTTTATTTCACGAATTTGTAGACAAATTCTAGCTCCACAGTGGAAAAGCAATTTTACTTTTTATGTGTAATTTCGAGCCCATCAACAAACTAATTTTATTAAAACACAAGGCTTACGACAGACATGAGTGGTGCACGAAAAGCTGTGATATATGAAGAGTTTGACCCAATTCAACATCTGCATATGAAATACTATTTGTGTGTGTTTATTATCGTCAGCGACGTGATTAGAAACTAAATATGGTTCTTAAAAGATTTTTGAATTTGAATTTCAAATCTAGTTTTTGTTGGAAACTGCTGAAGCCAAAAAAAAGCTGTAAGTGGGAAAATAAGAACATAATTATTATTATTAGAGCATTGAAAGTATACTTCGTTTTTTACCCGATATAAAAAAATTTTAACACACTGAAACAGACAAAAATTTGGAACTAACAATAAGTTGAAAACACTTTGTCCGAATAATTGTGAGACAGATACAAGGTGATGAAATACAAAAGTGTCGTTTTTCGATTACACTCTGATTACGGTTACTGTGAAACTACGACATTTATTCGAAAATCCCGAAGGTTGTATTTTACAACTCTGTGGTCACACGCAACAAGGATATAAATCGACTTATTTTCAAATATGTTTTATTTAATAAATACTTACCTACTATCACAATAATTATTATTAGGTCACAAGTGTATAGACGTTATATTTTGTCGTTTTCCGCCCATAAATCGCATTATTCTTGACCACATACAGAACAAAAGTATTCAGGACGTGATTTAAATATGCCAATAACTCTTTATTGTAAAACTGAGGAGACATCTAAATGCATTTCCATGTCAAGATGTAAAGAAAAATATTTCCAAACAGGCTTGAAACTTAAGAAACCCGAAACTATATTCTAACGAAGGCAATTTTCTTTGAATAACACTACAGCAAAAAGAGGTTCTATAGAAATAGCCTTTGGCCTCTACCAATATCTAGGCTTTTTAGAATCAGAAATAAAACATATCATACATTACTCTGACATATGAGGAAGTCGGAATAAAAATGTGAATGTTATTACAACGTTTAAGTATGTCCTCAAAATTTGGAAATAATAGAACATAAGGGTCTAACTCACACCTGACACATATGACGTAATACCGACGCAAGAAATTCTTACCGAAATTTGCCCACTAAAGATATGCCTGATAACGACCCAGATCTAGACAAGTTAAAGGAAGTAACCGAATAATGGAATTATTTCCATTTTGCTTTTTGTGTAATTTTTTGGGTTTTTATCAAAAAAATTTATTTGGGTTTGTTCAACATGTAATTTGGATGCACAATATATTATCATGTTACATGTCTTTATTTCGTTTTTTCTTTAGGATAAGAAATAATTACGTTTCACTTTAGTACAATTTTTAGATTGTAGAAACATTAAAAATGTAGATAACTAGTTTGCAAAATCTTATAATATAAAGTTAGCATAATCCTTTATTGCAATTAAAATGTATTTTCTTTGTTGCTCTTTTAGTGAAAAACGCCTAAATATTGCCCTTTTGGATAGCATACCCTTATTATAATGCCTGTGGCCATAGAATTGGACCAGTGATTTTTTTTTAAAACCCAGAGATAAAGAAAAACTATTTTGGGAAAGAAATACCGGCTTCCTGAAATTTTGTTAAATTTGCACTATTTCATTTACCACCAGTGTGGAATTTAAATTTAAACAAACCAAAACTAATCAATCTACCCCAAGAGCATATAAAATTCTTTAAACGCGTGCAAACATCATGCTTCAATATTTCCTGAGATATTTACTTTCAAATAGAGACTAAAAATGTTCTTAGGAAATAATGTAAAATCCTATTTACATACTTTTGTCCAGTAATTATTAATATGATTTTAATGTGACATGTTTCGCTACATTGTAACTTTACCAAACAAATGTAAATCAATAGAGGCTTGTGGACCTTCTTATATGCAAAATCTTAACACTTTCTTACATTAATGGGGTTTTCCAAATATATACAGTATACAGATTACGGTCTCAACTTGATAATGTGTTATTTTAACAAATAATGATGAGGTTTATTGTGGGTATAAAATATTTAAAATATTTAATAAGGGTGAGTTATTAAGGTCTATCTGATTATTAAGTAAATGTTAGGAATTTTTAAGTTTATTTCTAAAGACTCGAGCAAATTTAATTTTAAAACTTTCTTTTCTGTATGTAATACTTTGAAATTTTCATTAAATTGGTGATTATAATCTATTAAAGGTTGGCATAATTCAAATCGGCTTTTCCCTTAAGAAAGCTGCACTGGTGTTCTTTTATTCTTTTACCAAAATTTCTATCTCTTTGTCCAATGTATGAATTAGGGCAATCTTTGCAAATGAGTTTGTAGACTCCTGATTTTTTATTTTTTTCCTATTTTGTTTTATTATTTTTTATTAATTTACCCAAAGAATTGTTTGTTTTGTACGCTACATTGAAATCTAAGTTATTTAAAAGAGTACCCATTTACGAGATTAATTTCTAATTTTTTAATTTATCTTTAATAATTGGATAAACCATTTCAATTGCTTTTTTATATGTTTTTTTGCGTAGAATTTGGTCTATTATATTAGACGTGTAGCCATTGTTTATTGCTATTTGTTTTATGATATTTAATTCACTTTCAAAATTTTTTCATTTAATGGTAGTGTTAGTAATCTATGTAACATATTATGGAATGCTGCTAGTTTATGT
This sequence comes from Polydrusus tereticollis, assembly GCA_963920685.1. Taxonomy (NCBI): domain Eukaryota; kingdom Metazoa; phylum Arthropoda; class Insecta; order Coleoptera; family Curculionidae; genus Polydrusus; species Polydrusus tereticollis. Next base: position 77,461,951 of record OY987334.1, read on the forward strand.
GGTAAGGGATGGCATGAACTTTTATGTATCGTTGTATCAGTGTGTGATGGACTGGAAAAATGTGTTTATTGTTTTCTTTTTTTATAGTTAAATCAAGAAAATTAATACTATTATTGATTTCTTTCTCAATAGTAAATATATTGTAATTATGTTAACTGTTTATGTAGTCTAGAAATTGTTTAAGTTGTCTGTCAGTTCCTGTAAAACAAGCTAGGAAATATCATCCACATATCTATATCAATAAATAAATTGACTAAAAACGGGATGATTTGAAATTTGATGTTCTAACGAATTCATAAAGATTTCAGCTAGTAACAGGCTAAGGGGGTTGCCCCTGATTAAAATTTAAATCATATTAATAAATACTGGAGAAAAGTATGTAAAAGTATTTTACATTATTTCCTAAAAACATCCTATTGTTATGGATCTCCAGTAAGTATCGGCTAATTCAATAAAATTCTAAAAATATTCCTTATGTATTTCAAAGTTTCAACAGTTTAGTTCGCAAATTAACAGACATTGGTTAAGTAACACTATTTTTTTAACAAAAAAATTTCTTACCCCCCTGGTGTTTCCAACTGTCCTACAATACAATTATTTGTTTTATACTCCACCACAAATTAATTAAACTCTAAACTTTTCGACGACAGAGCTTAATAAGAAGAGAAACGTCAAATTAAAAGATGCCACAAGCTTATCAACGAAAAAAAGAGGCCCTTCATCAGCAACTTGCAAAGCAGGCAGTTTTAAACTTTAGAATTATTCTTGGTTCCAAAAAAAAAAGGGACGCTCATTTAATTTGGCGGTGAGGTATTTTGGGCTATAAAGTTCACTGACATACTTGTCAAATGTAGGGTTTGTTTATAATAAGAGGATTAAATGACATTCGCTAGCGTTGACACCCTGCACCTTAACTAGAACTACACAGTAAAAAATATCTACCTGGTAAAAATCATTTCAGGAGTGGTAAAAAAAATAGTGTTAATGTTAACTCCTGGATCAACATAATTTACCACCTTTTTACACTCATATGGGACCAAAGTTGTTGTATTAAATTTGCCTATGAATTTAACTCTCTAAAAAGTTAATTTTGTTGAATGGGTGTTATTTATTTCATTTTACACTCTATCAGGAAAATTAAATACAAAGACAATTAATAACACCATATTAGCGTGTAAAGAAACCCCGCTAGTAGATTATTTTAACACATTGAGTCTAGTCTTTAATCGTTTAATAACACGGCCCCGGGTAAAAATACCTAAACCCGTGTTACCGAAAAGACAGGCGGCAACAAGTGGTGTGAAGTTCTAGGAATTGACACATGACGCCGACGCTACATGCAAATTTGACTTTCAAGTCAGTCTGATTGTGCTCTTTGAACGTGATATGGAATAATGTTATATTTAAATTAAAATATATAAACAAAGCAAAGTTCTGTAAAGTTTCAAATGAGAGTGCCTCTTACGAGAATCTTGTTAAATTGGGTAAGCATATTAACAAAATTTAATAGAAACATTACTAATAAGTACGCCATTTTTAAGAAACTAAGTATGTATTTATTTTGCTACAGTTTTCCCTTTGTCTTTTAAATTATTCTGATATAAGCTTATAATATAAATGTATTCCTTTTTTATATAAATACTTACCTACCTACCTACATATTTTACTTCATAGATCTCTAAATAAATATACGATTAATATAATACTCGTCATTTTCATTCTTTTATATTGTTCCCAAGCATACTTTTATTTAGTTGTTTAGTGTTCTAAGTATACATATATTTATTATGTTATTTGTTTTGTTAAGCTTAACAATGAGGTACATTAAACGTCGATATATATATGTTAAATTTACTAAATTGTTACACAATATAATAGGTGTGTCATTTTGTTCAACTAGTTATGATAACAAGTGTAAAAAAATCACAGGGCTTTCCAGTTCTGTTATAACCATCATTTTGTTTATAAATAAACGATAAATAATTTTCAATATTTTCATTCATTTAACAAACCTTTTCCAAGCGATCTGAAGATTTATATATATTAGGGGCTACTACTGTCGGCTATGATTAAGTCATTCAATCATGTATTAAACTAAGCAGAGGTTAATAATGTAAAACATCTTGAATGCATAGTTTTTTACATTTTAACTATAAACGCCCGATTAGTTTGATACGGGATTAAATGACTTAAATAAAGTGAAAAGTATTCTAGCCATGTGTAGATTATTTTATTACACTCACTGTAGTAAAGTGGCACCCAAATAAAATAAAATTTACACTACAATAATATGATATTTACACTAATTAATCACAAATTACCATTAAAAAATGGTCTACTTACACCTCTCATTATATTTTTTACACCCTAGAAGGATAGGTTTACAATCTGTGAGCTTAATTTACTCACGATAGTGTAAATGTACCTACTCATAAATTAGAAGAATTAACACTCATCAAAAAGTAAAAAAAAACATTCAAAAATGTATTTTTTACAAGATATACTGATTGGTTAATATACCCTATTAAGTGTGGTCCTATATGTACCATCATTGAGTGTTAAATTTAACACTCAATTTTTTTACTGTGTGGGTTTTTTCACGTTGTTTTCAAGCGTATAATATATTCCTGGAGTTTGATCCCCGTGTATTGAAAGCAATAAAAGACCTGGTCCTGTTTAGATGATTAATTTCCCACTAAATACCTAATAGCGTTTAGATTTCTGTTGAAGTACTAAAACCTGTATCAAATGCCAGGTTTAAAGGACATAAAATCTTTACGAGATTCGAGTGAAATACGCCTTAAATAATATTGCACCGTAAACAGCAAATTGCGTTAAAATATATGGATACTTTGAGACAATCGAATATTGGTGGAATAGAGTGGTGGTATTCTGAAGATGAAATAAAATACACTAGACCAAGTACAAATCTGTTTAAGCGAATTAAATACGAATATGTGGCCTGCCAGTGGGTTTCAAATAAACTCCAACAACATGCCAGTTTGGTGGGGTTGTTGTTTCTGCTAAAATTTTAATTCAGCATTAATGATACACGTTAAATTCGTTTCATGTAACATACACTTGTAACACAATAAAATGTTAGGCTGCGGCAAAGTTAAATTAGTAATGTTGGGAATAAAGCGCTCTAAACACTTCAAAGTAAAAGTTGGTATCTGGGAAGTCTCATTAGACACATTTTATAAATTACTTCTCAACGTAATTTTACTCTAGAAGGAATAAAGGAAAACTCGCTGTAAATTTTACAGCCTCAGACAAATGTATAATATAAAATAAAAGGCGTCTCAATATAGCTACATATTATTGAAAAACCACAATATACAGGGTGTCCTAAAAGGTATGGTCAATAGGGATCGGGTCAAAATAGGACTCGAAGGGCATGCAACATTTTGTCCCATGTCCCATATCCCCCCTAATAAAGATACAAACTTGAAGTTTAGGTATTCTCGTAAGCTTAACAAGCTGAATCGTATTATTATGTTAAAAATGTCAACAATCTAAAGGGCGCAGTCAAAATACACCTAACTTTCTTAATTTTGATATTAATATTTTCTTTATAGAACTTTTCTTTAAACCAAAATGTATATAAATATCACATATAACATTTATCATTATAGTTTACATGATAACCTAGTTGATATATTATTAACAATCTAATAGAACATATTAACAATCTAACAGGAAATAGATAGAGAGACAGAATTAAAAAGTAATTAATTACTTAGGTAATATTCGAAAAACTCATCAGTACTATAAAAATTTTGTATGTGATGTGAATTCACAAATAATTTTTTATAACCAGGATTATCGATGCCTTGGGTACATCGCTGAGGTATCTGGAAAAATTATGCGCAAAGAATTATATTCCGGAAGTATACAGAGTGGCAAAAAAGTCGCGCATAATGCCTGTAACTTTGAACCTCGTATACGAAAAAGTGATCATAATGAAAGTTGTTTAGTAAATTATTCCCCACATTTCTACCTGCATGAATTTTTTCTGTCATTTCTGGTTTGGTTGCCATAGAGACTAACTTACTTTTTTAAATGGAACATCCTGCACACGATTGCATATTTGGATTCTACTGGGAAAATTCTGAATTTTTGGTATTTCAAATTTTCACCTATATGCAAGCGTTTCCGAGATAATGACTGCTCAAAGATGAAAAACTTCCTAATTATAATTATTCCTATCTAATACCCACCAGTTGAGTCAAGGTGTTTTAATGACAGCGACCTAAGAGGTGTCAATTTTGAGTTCCTGTTTAATTCTCTGTTGTCTGATTTCTAGTTTGTCTACAATATGGTTCATCTGAATAAGAGACCACGAGTTATTAGGGAAATATGAAGAGATCGCAAGATCAGGTTTGTCAACTTTTCAATGAATTATATCCAAATAGGCCTAGAATAAATGAGTCAACGGTGTGTTGAGTGGTAAAGAAATTTAGAGAAACAAGCAGTGTTACGGAAGCCGCTAGACCAGGTCGACCTAAATTAGCAACCGGGGGGAGACGAAGCTTTGGATATCATGCCCTCAATACATGAAATTCTAACACAATCATCCAGGCCAATGACAGTGGATTTTAATGTGTCTCACTAGTTAGTGAAAAATGTGTTTAAGCAGGAGAAGTTGCATCCCTACAAAGATGGTGCACGAGTTAAACGAGGACGATTTTGAAAGAACAGCTGAATTTTGTGAGCTGATGATGGAAAGATGCAATAACGATAATAACTTCGCAACAAATATCATTTTCTCGGATGAAGCTACTTTCCATTTAAATGGCATTGTTAATAAGACACAATTATCGTTATTGGTCTGCTGAGAATACTCACTGGTTCCAGGAAGGTCATACTCAGAGGCTCGAAAAAGTTAATGTTTGAGCGGGCATAGTTGGTAGACATATTGTGGGACATTATTTCATAGATGGTAATTTGAATGGCAAAAAATATTTGGACCTCCCCAGGAATCACATAATTCCTTCTTGCAGAATGGTTTTACCGGGTGTAAATAATGGCATAAACGAACAGGTATGGTTCCAGCAAGATGGAGCACCTGCGCATTATGCGGCAAATGTTAGACAATACATAAGCGAACCGTTTCCAGGACGTTGGATAGGCAGAAGAGGTGCTATTGACTGGCCAGTGCGATCCCCGGACTAACTAACCCCTCTCGACTTTATTTTGTGGGGATACTAAAAGAAAAAAGTCATTTGGATTACTAAGAATCTTTAAAAGTCAGAATTAGTGCTAAAATTTGGGCCATTCCAGAAAATTTCCTTATAAACGCTGTAGACGAGTTCAGGAATCGACTGGCGCTCTGCTTAGCAGAAAATGGTGGTCACCTTAACCACCTAATTCACTGAAAAGGTTTTACTTGTTGATTATTTATTTTGTTATTATAAAGTTTGTTACAATGTTAAATAAATAAAAATTTGAAATTGAAAAAAAGTAAGTTGATCTCTATGGCAACCAAACCTGAAAAAATGCATGAGGAAACAAGGTGAAGAATAATTTACTGAACAACTTTCATACAGGTCACTTTTTTGTATACGACGTAATTCAAAAGTTACAGGTATTATGAGCGACTTTCTTGCCACTCTGTATTTTCCACAAAATGCAAAGACTTCTGAATTTTTAAAAGAATTAGGCAAGCACAAAGATCAGGTAACACAATTATTATTAAAATTGCTTGTAGTCAGAGATGTTGAACGTATAGAAAACAATGTATTATAATGTTATTTTTGATTAGGCCAGAAACGAGATGTACCAGACGTTTTTAAATGTGTCGATTATCAGTGACACAAATATTCAAAAATTTAAAAATGTACAAAATAATAAATATATATTAACATTCAAATGCGATCTTACAAAATTCGTAGAAGAATATCCTTTACCAGATAAAGAAGCCAAGACAGTTGCAACGGCATTTATAGAAATTGTGTTTTAAGGTATGGTATTCCAAGTTAGGTACTTAGCGAGCAAGGAACAGAACTTTTGGCAACACTTTTTAAGGAATCGTGTAACATGTTGGGTATAAAACAACTAAATTCGAAACCATATCATCACGAGACGTTAGATGCGCGCATTAGTAAAACTATAGGTTCAATATATAATCCAGTATATCCTTTTGAATTAAAGTTGAGACTAAAAACCATATGGAATGACGCGAGAAACAATTTGCAAGCATCTAAAGTTGAGGGTAAAAACAATTTTTATAGGAATTATAAAATGTTAAAGTATAATGTAGATGATAAGGTATTATTAGAGACTAGTTCTGTATATAATAAATTAGATCCTTTATTCAAAGGTCCATATACTTACAGTTATAGAGGATAAGGACACAAATGTAGTGATAAGTGTAAACAATAGGAACAAAGAAGTACGTAAAGATTTAGTTAAACTCTATTATAACTACATAGTAGGATATTCAATAAAGAACATTTTATTTTATCCCCCCAAAGGAGGTGTAATGGACAATTAGCCCTTGTGTAGTGTATTACACTATTTGTTATATCAAGAAGAATCTCCATCCATTATTATTATAGGTTATAGAACTATAGGTTCAATTAGATATAAGTTAAGTTATAGTATCACGTAGAAATTAATTATCCTAATTAGACACGATTTAAAGTCTCGTTTTCGAGATTAATCGGTTTAACAACTAGCTGTGAAAAAGAAAAACATAATTAGTATTGTTTATCCAAATTTTGATAAATTCCTGCTACATATGTTAAAAAAAAAATTATATTTTCTTCTTTGATCACTTTTTGATATTCGTCTCTTTTTTACGCTGGCTAAATACAATAATTTTGGCTTGCCAGATAATTTTTGGTCGATTTATCTCGAAAACAACGCTCTAAATCGTGTTTAACTAACAGTACCCTTTTGCAAAAAAATGTTGATGTTTTTTAATTTGATATAAGAAAGTATAAAAATCAATACAAATAAAAGTCAGGTGTATGTTAACTCCGCTCTCCCCTATTTCCGACGCTGCTTGTGAATTGTCGACATTTCAACGACAACAGTTCGATTCTGCCTACAAAGCTTAATCGAATACCTCAATTTTAAGTTTGTATTTTTATTGATCTCGAAAATATTAAGAAAAAACATCTTCAGGGTCTACTAATTGCGAGGCTGTAGCTCCGTTATGGGGGGATATAGGACAAAATAGTACATTACCGTCTGACCCTATATTAACCCAATCAACTCGATCCCTAATTATTTACCATACCTTTTAGGACACCCTGTAGTTTAGCAGATTTTGAAATTTGCGCAAAATCAGAAGCTTTAGACTTTAGACCAACAAACTGTAAGGTAACGTTATCAACTTGAACATATCTTTGCATCTATAAAACGTAAATTAATATTACTAAAATATTTAAATGGCTCTACGTTTGTATTTGCTGGTTCTATCAGTGTGGGGTATTATTACTAGCCCTACAAGAGGTTTAGGGTTGCCTAGAAAATCATATTATACGGGTAACACACAAGTTCTTATCCTGAAACACTCGAAAAGTGGGGAACGATTGTCGGTTAAGACATTAACAAAGGCGATTTCCATGGGTTTCGGGAGAATCATAAGTTTCGGGGTTGTAGTTTTGTTCAAGAGATTTATTTATTAATATTCAAAGTGGAGACAGCAGAGTTTGTGCTGCTAAAGAGTTTCTAAGCCACTAGAACTTTGAACGGTTAAAAGCTTGCAGTTGACGTACTCGGCTAAAATCTAACCTTTATTTTAAAAATGAGATCTCAATAACCTGTTTTAAACCAACACATTTTGAAGTGTTAGCGCCGGTTATGTTTAACGTTAACTATATTAATATGTCTCAATCAATAAAACTGTTACAATGTAATGTCCAATTAAAAAAGCTTTTGATTTAGTATATTCAGCACTGGAATACTAACTGAGTTCTTCTCGCGGCGCCAGCGCCGCTTCGGTATCGTATTGCGACTAAAGTCTTTAGTCTATATACGGTGGCAACGCTGTGATCTCCCATCAACATCGTTATCCAAAGTAACTTATGTAAAGTCAAATAAAAAAGTGATGGCATCGATGTGGTTTTCAAACAATAATATAGCGAAAGCGATCGATATGTACCAGTTTAAACCGCCCATACCAACAACCAATGGGCTGAATTTTTATTCAGTATTTTCTGTTCATCTTCGGACAGCATTTTTCTATTTTAATATATTGTTTCATTATTTTAGCAGTTTTAATTGTTGTTGTTTCTTGGCTTCCTTTATTCCCAATTCATCCTCTTCCCCGCTGTGTCTACGCCATGCGGTTCTAACGTCAAGCCACCGAGTCCTTGTATTCTCGGTGTTATTAACTTAACCCGTTATTTTGGAGATTGTAAGTATATCAATACGCGCAGGGTATGTATCAAAATATTTGGGAATTTTTCAATTTTGATTTATTCTTTTATTGTGGGTTGCATGAAATTACCACTCTTCAAAAGGTATTCGTTGCTAAACGGCAATAATATGTCAATGCACGTCACTTAAAAAAAAAACAATTTTCAAAATGTTATACTATAACACGATTGTTGGATGGGATATAAATAAGAATTTTTCAAAATATTTCCTAAACAACTATTTATCGGACGATAACTGAATATCAAATCAAAATATGATTTATTGTCAGAAAGTATTATTTTTATCGACAAAGCCTTTTTTTAAAATGAAATTAACAATAAAATATGATAATATAGTAAAACTTAAAATATCGGAATAATAAAAAAAAATTCAAATAATTATATGTCAGAGTATCACCAAAATATTCATCTAGAGTAAATAATAAGCTTTTTCAAATAATAAATTTTTAACATTTTTTTTAAACATTTTAAAATTTGACATTTTCTTAATAAAATCTGGAAGATAATTAAAAATTTTTTTAGAATCACAAACTATGGATTTTTCTACAAGACTTGAAAAAGGAATAGGTAAACATTTATTAAAGGTTTGTCTTGTTTTATAAGTATGTGAATTAATACTATTTTTATGGTTTTTATGAATTAAACAAACTGTTTCCAATATAAAAAAAGTCAGTGTTAAAAATCTTTTGTGAGATAAATAGAGTTTTACAAGAATCTCTAGATCTAACTTTGCACAAATCTGATAGCTCTTTTTTGTAAAATAAAAATTGAATTTAGGAGATATTGGCTTAAATTTCCCCAGAAACAAATTCCATATTTCAAAAGAGATTCTATTAAAGCAAAATAAACATTTCGAAAAACCGCCATATTCATTTCATGAGAAAGTACTCTCAGGGCATAACATCCTGAAGCTAATCTTCTACATAACTTTTCGATATGTCCATTAAAAGAAAGATTTTGAGTAATATAGATTCCTAAAAATTTTATAAATTTGGAGTTATTAATAATTATGAGATTGTCAAAAATTATATTATTAAGTGAACATTTAAAAGTTAATATATTTGTTTTAGTGATATTAAATGAGAGTAGATTAGAGTCACGCCACTTTTTAACATTTACTAAATCTTCATTAATCATTTTAATTAATTTAATACAATATTTAGTATGCCAAAGTATTGTTGTATCATCAGCAAATATGGTAAATTTACCATTTATAAAAATTGACGCAAGGTCACTTATATATATTAAAAATAGTAATGGACCGAGAACTGACCCTTGAGGTACCCCACAATGAATTTTATTACTTTTTAATTTCTTGCCATTTAACAATACTACCTGAGATCTTTCAGATAAATATGATTTAAAGCATTTAAATGATGTACCTCTAAAGCCATAAAGCTTAAGCTTCTTTAATAATAAATCTTGGTTAACGCAATCAAAAGCTTTAGAAATATGAAAGAATATTGCTGCAGCAAAATCTCCTTCATTTAATTTAAAATAAAGATGTTCAAGAAATGAAAAAATAGCTTCACTAGTATTTTTTTTTTTTAATGCCAATTGGTTTAAATTTAAAATATTGTTTTTATTTGAAAAAGAAATCATTTTATTTTTAACAGGTTTTCCAATAATTTTAGAAAGTGTTGAAAGTAAAGAAATTGGTCGAAAATTAGCAGCAAATTCACAATCACCTCCTTTGTGAATTGGAATAACAATAGCTGATTTAAGGCATTGTGGAAATATTCCATTTTCAAAAGAAACATTTATTGCCTTCGCTAAAACTTCTAAAGCAGGAATAGATAGTTGTGAACAAATTTTTATTGATACATTATCCCATCCAGCAGAATTTTTATTTTTTATCTACAAAATGATTAATTTTATTTCTTGAACATCGGTCGGACTAAAGAAAATGTATCCTTAATTTTAAAATTGTTCATGTACGAAAGTGGATCAATGCATGGATGACTATTTTCAGACAGATTTAAAGCAATCGAACAGTAAAAATGGTTCAGCTCGTCAGAAGATAATGAAGTATTTATAGGTATTATGTTGTTTTCCCTCTCAAATCATTGATAATTTTCCAACATTCTTTTCGTGGATTTAATGATTTACTAATACGATTTTCGAAATAATTTTTCTTGGCGTTTTTAATTAGTTTTCTATAAATGTTTTTATAAATATTAAAATATGAAATGAATGAATTGTTTGATGAGTTTTTTTTTTAATATAATGAAGTGAACCTAAATTCTTAGAACTTATTTTATACCCTTTGAAATCCAACATTTTCTATTATTTTTTTTAATAATTGTAATTGGAAAAGCTTTAGTAATGTGTCTAAAATTGTGGCATGAAAATGACTTAAAGGCTCTTTATGAAGAAAAATACTATCCCATGAATAATTTTTTATAGCATTATTAAATTTGTTGAAATTATTTTTACTGTAAATACGTCCCATATGTTTATTTTTCTCTATTTTCCCTATCTCACCGTTAAATTCACATAATATGGCTTCATGGTCCGATAAAAAATTATTTATTACTTCACATTTAACATTATTTTTATTAGAACAAACATAGTCAATTATAGGAGATAAATATTGAGAAAATCTAGTTGGTGAAATAACATGCATTTTAGGATTAAATTATAGTAATAAAATTTTCAAATTTAGAGTGTAATAACAGTAAATGATACCTTAGAATTTTTGTCTAGCACTTATTAAAACGGCTTTATTTAAGTCAGCTGTCGTCTGATATGTACTTGTTTTGGAAATACTTTCATTACAAGTTTGACGTATTGATTTTCTACCATAACTTGTTGTTACTCACAATAAGAGTAAATCAAGTTTGAAAAAATTCCCAAAACTATGGTTGTTCGGTTTCTCCCTTCGTCTTCGGTTGACTCTACGCAAAATTATTACTGGGTTCAAAGGATATAATATACATAGCCTGTTATATTCTTTTGCGTCTAAGAATGATTCCTTGTCAATACTATATTTACAAGAAAAGGCATAAAAAAGGCCTTTCTGGCATTTCTAATATTTTATTTCTTACAGAAGATTTTGGGGTGGTAAATACCCGACAAATATTAAATCAAAATCAAGGTCATTCAAATAATTCTATGCTAATGGTATTTTATTGAGTGGGCAGTATAAACCAAAAATTAGGATTACACCTCAGAAGTAAAAATTTCTTTGGCAATTACAATTCTTCCTCAACCTTTGGGTCAAGAATTAACTAACATCCTGTGTTCACTTTTGACGTGATCCTCGACGTGGTTGTTTCCAAGTCCTGCTCCAAATAATACTTGGTAAATTGAGACCTTAATTGGCACTTGGAAACAGACGAAAAGAAAAATAAGCCGTCTTTGTTAAGGGTTGAGGGGCATTTAATGAACGAAAATATCAAATTAGAGCACCATCGAAATACATGGTAGTTTCATTGCAAAACTAAACTACTAAACTTGAAATAAGTAATAAATAATTGACTAAGTTTGTTCCAAGGTTTGTTCTAAAAAAAATAATGTTATATGTGAAGTAATAAATAATTTTTTATCGGGCCATGAAGCAATATGATGTGAATTTAATGGTGAAATAGGGAAAATAGAGAAAAATAATCATATGGGACGTATTTAAAGTAAAAATAATTTCAACAAATACAATAATGCTATAAAAAATTATTCATGGGATAGTATTTTTCTTCATAAATAACCTTTAAGTAATTTTCATGCCACAATTTTAATAGTATATTACAATACGAGACGGAAAATGTTCTGAAATTTTCGTCGAGGATTGTATACTATTTTATTTTCAGCCATGAAGTAATGATTCAAGTAATATTTATAGAAATATTCATGATTTTGCTCGATAGACTTTTTTGAAATAATAAATTTTGTCGCACCGGTTATTACCTTTCATTTCCATTGTTAGTCGTTGTCACCAGTTGATAGCAGTTGCCGCTTAAAATTTTTTGAAAGTCTGCGTTTTTTTAAGAAAAGGAATACAGATTAAAGATGTTCTCCGATAGTGACGACGAGTTAATTAGCTGTACTCCGCCTGATTTGAAAGAAGCAGCGGATAAGATTGAAGAAAGTCTGCTACCTACAAAAAGTAAGCAACTTCAAGAGGGTTTGAAAATTTCTGTAAATAACAATGCCAATTTAACAATTAACGTGTGTAAATAAAAATATGAATAAATAAAGAATCGGATAGTTCCCGTGTTCTTATTTTACCCCGTTTTTATAAGACCTACTCAAAAATACCGGGCAAGAAAATGAGGATTGAAATGTATTAGGATGGAAACGCATTTTCCGTCCTAGGATGGAAAATGTGGATCGGAAGTAAGAAGACAGAAATGTGACATTTTCAAATTTCTAAAAAGACAGGAATGTCAATATTACATACATGGCTGAAAATAAACACATTTACTAGAGCTTTTCCAATTGCAATTATTAAAAGAAATAATATAAAATGTTGAATTTCGAAGGGTATAAAAAAAAGTTTTAAGAATTTACGTTCCCTTCATTATATTAAAAAAAATTTTCCATCAAACAATTCATTCATTTCATATTTTAATATTTATTATAGAAAACTAATTAAAAAAGCCAAGGAAAATTATTTCGAAAATCGTATTAGTAAATCATTAAATCCACGAAAAGAATGTTGGAAAAGTCAGCTATTGTTATTTCAATTTATAAAGGAGGTGATTGTGAATCTGCTTCTAATTTTCGACCAATTTCTTTACTTCCAACACATTCTAAAATTATTGAAAAACTTGTTAAAAATAAAATGATTTATTTTTTAAATAAAAACAATATTTTAAATACAAACCAATTTGCATTTCAAAAAAATAAAAATACTAGTGATGCTATTTTTTATTTCTTGAACATCTTTATTTTAAATTTAATTAAGGAGATATTGCTGCAGCAATATTTTGTGATATTTCTTAAGCTTTTGATTGCGTTAACCATGATATATTATTAAAGAAGCTTGAGCAATATGGCTTTAGAGGTATATCATTTAAATGGTTTAAATCATATTTATCTGAAAGATCTCAAGTAGTATTGTTAAATGGTAAGAAATAAAAACGTAATAAAATTGATTGTGGAGTACCTCAAGGTTCAGTTCTCGGTCCATTACTAATTTTAATATATATAAATGACCTTGCGTCAATTTTTATAAATGGTAAATTTACCATATTTGCTGATGATACAACAATACTTTGGCATAGTAAATATTGTATTGAATTAATTTAAATATTTAATGAAGATTTAATAAATGTTAAGAAGTGGTGTGCCTCTAATCTACTCTCATTTAATATCACTAAAACAAATATACTTATATTAACTTTCAAGTGTTCACTTACACTGAAAAAAAAAAACATTTCATTCAAAAAAATTTGGAGTTTATCTAAACAAATATTGCTTTCGTATACTCCAACTCCACTTGATGTTTAGAGCAAATTCATCATTTATTTAATTCGAATTTCTTGCATTTGTTTAATGTTAATCCATATTTGTTCAACACAACGTATGCGAATAAACAATAAAAGTATAAATAAATATTTAATTGATTTTATTCACATTTAAATGAAATAAATATTTATTTAACATAAATAGTTAAATATTTAAAAGATTTGTATGCATCCTTTAAGCCAACTCTAAAAATATTTGATTTAAAGTTAAGTTTGTTTATTAGAATAAATTGATTTGTTTGACCTTAACAAATATTTATTTATCATAAATAATTAAATATTTAAAAGATTTGTATGCATCCTTTAGGCAAACTATAAAAATATTTGATTTAAATTTAAGTTTGTTTATTAGAATAAATTGATTTGTTTGACCTTAATAACTATTTATTTAATTTGAAACCTTGTTTTCCTTGTTCTTGTTTTATTTGGGATATACTATTCCGAATTTTACATGTACCAGATTTATGCTTCTTATGTAATTAAATCGCCATTAAAGTACACCAAATAAAAAAAAAACTAGCAAAAGAATAAAAGTCTCACTAGGTACTAAAAAAATTTTTTGATATACTTAGTATATTTTTTAACTGCGACAGTTTGTGTCATAAAGACAAAAAACAACTAATTTAAAATTTGAAAGAAGATAATGTTGAATAATTTTTTATTTGTTAGTGGCATTTTCCAGCAATTTTCCGATTAATCTACGTTTGAGTATAAAACTTATTTTTTTGTATAAATAACTTATACCATATATACGTAATTTTCAGATACCTCAAAATTCAAAACATAAGAGGCATACATCTGATAATATGTAGAAATCGGGATGAATCCCTTAATACATCTTTAAAAAATGTTATATATTATATGATTATCGACATGAAATACCTACCTATTACCTATTTAGCCATATTTACGACAATATTATAAAAAATGTAAAATAACCTGATTCTTTTTGTGCAATTAACCACTGAAAACTACAAGGGTGCGTAAAAATGGTCTTTGCAGTTGAGTATGTTGCAGTTGAGTATGTCGCAGTTAGAAAAAATTAGGAAATAAATAATAAAATAAACATATTTGAAAATATTTTATTCAAATATTTATAACAACAAAATTCACAAAACGTTTAACACATAAAGATTGCAAAAAGTTTCTAATATTATATAATATAATAATGTATTAAATGGGTAAATGAGAGCGAAACTTAAAGCTTAAAACGCATTTAATTTTAAAAACAAAGAACATAATAATATACTCTAGAAAAATAAAAATACATATACCTACCTATATAAAATAAATATATATTATTTGTTAGGTAGGTACGCTTAACTCAGAAAAACAATAATGAGTTGATTTAAATAAATATTTTGTTACGTTAATGTCAATCAACTTTAAATTGAGGGTACCTAAACCTATTTGATACAAATATTTATTTAATTTAAACAATATTTCCAATAAATCAACAACTTGACCTGCCTAAAATTGTTAAACGGCCAAAATAACAGTTGGTTAGAGAGCCGCCATTGTGGCATCACATTGATGATCGACCTATGGAATCGACCATAATATTATCTATATTTTGGTTTTGACACGCATATAGAATACATATTATATATATATATATATATATTTACAGCTATCAATCTATATACCTAAGTTTAATTATATAGTTATAATATATAAAATCGTTTTTGCAAGAAAAAACGTTACCTACTACCTACTTTACTACAATAATATACGTACCTAATACTATCGGGTATTGTATTTACATGTTTAATAAATTAACGTACCTTTAAATAATGGCCATAGGTGGCCCAGTTTCCAAGCTGCTAATTGTTCTTGCACTTCCATTTTCCTCCCGCGACACAGAGCACCGACATTCACCGTGGTACTGTTTATACTGACTGGACGTACTGGACGACTGGACAGGGTTCTGGTGGCGCGGCGCGCGGCGAGTCGGGTGGAACAGAGTGGATCCAGTGTTGCCAAAATGGCAATTGGTAAAAATTATGTTATTTCAAAAAAAATTTTGGTACATATTGATATTTTATTAAACGTTTATGAAAATAACACATACAAAATTGCGAGCAACAAAAATAAATACTCAATTCTTAGTGAGAGGTATAAAAAATAGTGTGCTGTTTAAGACACAATTAAATTTGGTAACTATAAGGTTTGTTCCAACACACCTGAAAACCGTACATTGTACCGTCCGGTTCGTGCGCTGAAGAAGAAAAGCGTTCCAACTAACCCGTGACGGTTTATCGTACGATCCTTGCTGGCGTTCCAACATCGTCAAGGACCGTTCGCGAATCGGTTTCTGTACGGTAATTTCGATACTTGGTTGAAAGCATGTACTGTTTGGACTGACTTGCGCATTAGTCCGTTTGACTATTTGTCAAGTGCTCCTGGTTTATTTATTTTCGCTATGTCATTCTTCTCTCCTTGTTTGTTTACTAGTTTTGACATTACAAGATAAAATCATTTTTTTGAATTAAAAAATGTGAATATGACGAAGGAGACAGTGATTTTCTATCGAATAGTTAATTTTCTGATGATGATTTGGGGGTTTTAAACGAACTGTGAGTTAAAAATGAAGAATATTTAAGTAAGCAAAAGAAATTTTGTGAATAAAATATCAAAATCACCATCTGAAACAGTTTCTATTTCAAAAAATATCCTGACACTTTGTTTACATTTAAAAGTAAGGTTAGTTTTACAAAGACGCTTCATGTATCGGTTCAAAAACCGTTCCAACGCATGTCTATTTTTGTACGGTCACGAAACCATGCAAAGTTAACGCCTGCGCACAAAGTCGTTCCCAACAGTTTCGTGACGGTTCTGGGATGGTACAAAAATTGGGTGTTGGAACAAACCTTATAGCGATTAGGCAGCTAGACCGGTGCATCTGCGTCATGATCAGGCAAGTTAGCCAACACTCAATTCAACAATAATTGTTATTTATTGTATATACTTATTACAGCACAAAACATAGAAAATAAACACTATTATTACTTACCTTTACTCTCTGCTTCATTCAATATGCATATGTATATAATCATGTATACCTACTTGAAATTATGGTTAATTATGAATTATATTCTTATAAAATGGTACTAGGTATTGCATCCACGATTTTATTATGAATTTTTTCTCTAAAATTATGATACAAATACATAATTATGGTACGCCTGGCAACACTGATCCTTACGACCAAAAGCTAGACCACTCTAACTCCGCGCAAGAGTTTCCAGTTCAAAATATGTATTTCTTTTAAATAAGTGGGTATTTAAAACAAAGTAAAAAAACCTTCAATCAATTCATATAAGAACCCTTCTGTATTTATATAATGTAAATATTTATTTATTTACCTGAAAGCTTAAACTATCAAACAAATATTTAAAAATATTTAAATAAGTCAATTTATTGCACCCAAACTAGACGTATTTATGACGAACAATTATTGTTTCAATTAAACAAAAAATGTTCAAACAAATATTTATTAAAGTTTTCTTGGCGCATTTTTATCAGTGTAATAATATAATTTTTGGCAAAGTCATAATTAATAACCCCAAATTTATAAAATTTTTAGGAATCTATATTACTCAAAATCTTTCTTTTAATGAACATATCAAAAAGTTATGTAGACAATTAGCTTCAGGATGTCATGCCCTGAGGGTACACTTTCTCATGAAATGAATATGGCGGTTCTTCAAAATTTTTATTTTGCTTTAATAGAATCTCTTTCGATATATGGAATTTGTGTCTGGGGAAATTCAGGTTAGTATCCAATATCTTCTAAATTCAATTTTTATTTTACGAAAAAGAGCTATCAGATATTCGTGCAAAGCTAGATCTATAGATTCTTGTAAAACTCCATTTATTTCACAATAGCTATTTTCGTGATCGATTTTTCCGCACGCAAATGCCGTTGACAGCACGACGCGTAGCGGAGTGGTGTCAAGCATTTAAGTGCGGAAAAATAGGTTTCTGCACGTGTTAGGAACAATAGTTTTTCTACTAGCGTGAGGAATCAACAACTGGTTATATACACCATAGCAACTAAGATATTTCAAAGGTAATATGATGAACAGTGACTTCAAATCGTACAGCATTTAATTTAATTAAATTTAATTTCAAAATATAACAGTGCGGAAAAATCTTTGCCGCACGGTGCGGAAAAGTGGATTTTCCGCACTAAAACATTTAATTTCAAAATATAACAGTGCGGAAAAATCTTTGCCGCACGGTGCGGAAAAGTGGATTTTCCGCACTAAAACATGTGCGGAAAATGCGTTTTTCCGCACGCTAGTAGAAAAAAAATTTTAACACTAACTTCAATTTTTATATTGGAAACATTTTGTTTCATTCATTAAAAGCATAGAAATAGTATTAATTCACATACTTATAATACAAGACAAACCTTAAATATATGTTTACCTATTCCTTCTTCAAGTCTTGTAAAAAAATCCATAATTTATGATTCAAAAAAAATTTTTAATTATCTTCCAGATTTTATTAAGAAAGTGTCAAATTTAAAAATGTTTATAAAAATTTATTATTGGAAAAAGCTTATTATACTCTAGATGAATATTTTGGTGATACTCTTGTCATAATTATTTGCATTTTTTTTTTATTCCGATATTTTAAGTTTTACTAGTTATATTATTATATTTTATTGTTAATTTAATTAAAAAAAAGGCTTTGTCGATAAAAATAATACTTTATGACAATAAAGCATATTTTCATTTTATTTGATTTGATAAAGGCAGTACGAAATTTACAATTTTGAAATGACTTCTTTCCTTCGTAGATATAAGTTTGTCAGTTAATTTTATGGCGACTTTATGGATTTCCCTGGAATTATTTTTAATTAAGCACTTCTTAAACAACTATTATGATTTCCATTTCCTTAAAAGGTTTTCCTCGAGGCACCGAGACATAGCTGTTTGGCTTTATATTTCGTTCGGGAGAAAAGCCATTTTCAAAATGTCATGGGCATTAAATCCGTTATTTTATCCGAAGCAAAATACTGAAGGAAATCAATATATAAAGGCGAAGATAAGCCAGTTAATATTAGGTGTCAAAAGACACAGATTGAGATGCAACTGAGAAACATAAACAGCGTTTGGAGAAAGTTTGAAAGCAAATTATAAGTAATAAGAAACGCTTCATGCGAAGGTGACATCGGAGATATTGTCACTTTTATCCATGTTTCTAGAATCTCACCGACATAAAACATTGCTGAAATCACGCATGGAAGAAAGACAAACAGAACAAAGAAACGCTTTCTATATAAAACCGAACAAAAGAGTTCATTCGCCATATCTTTTTTTTAGTAACAAGTATCTCGACTGACAGTAAGTATTATAATATATTATTAAGGAAGTCGAATGGAAAAAAGCTCCAATGCATAAAATAAGCTTGTTTTAGGGTAACGTGCAAACGTATCTAGTTTTGCAGCGAAAAATCAATAGTAGGTGTAGTATTTGATGCTGTGCATTTCTTTGGATAAAGGTATATTTTCCTATAATCTAATGTCGTATGTCGGTACTTGTTTTATAATGAATATGTTACACATGGTGTAAAGTTTTCGATGGTTTTATGAGGTATCTCCGTAAAGATAGAAGGATATGGTTTTGGCAGCACTTCTTGTAAAACAAAGATGCTGCGATCAGAATTTTTCTAGTCCTCTTTGTTTTTGATATACGGGATGCTTTTGAAAATTTTACATTTTGGGACATCCCCTATACTTAGGTTACCCTGTAGTTTATCAAAGAGAAAACAAATGTTCTTTTTGCAGTTTTTTACGTAGAATCCAGTGACGTACTCAAATTTTTTCTACGTTCAATAGTTTCCGAGACAAAAAACAAAGTTGCTTTTTTTTAATGGGTCACCCTATATACTTTTTAATAATATAATTCAGTTTATAATAGGCTTTTCAGAAATATATAACACCTTATTTTTACTTTTAATTTTAAGCACGAAATTTACGTTTTATTAAAAAATATACATTTTTTGTTAGTAGGCCATGACGGGTATCTAAAAAAGAGAAGAACACAGTGATTTATGTCATATTAAAAACTTCTTTAGTTTGTCACAGTATTCAGGTTCCCTAGGTTGTTTTAAAATATCTAATTAATAGTAAATAATCAGTTTGTCCTAATTATGGCAAAAAATGTAAACTTTGAAAGTAACGAATAAGACATGCTCGTTTCTCATATCCATTGTAAAGAAAATGCAGATGAAGCATTAGAAGTGTATTTAAATAGGTAAGTATACCCCTTTTTGTAGTATCTCTGTAAAAATTTAATAAATTTCTTAAATTACTTGCAGATATACCGACAGACGACAGGCGGATAAAAGAATTTTTTTTAAGGACGAAATCAAACTTAATTGAACACGGTTTATTTTCTAAACCTTGGCCTAAAATCTACAACAAGGAAAACTGCGAGACTGATGAAATAAATGTTTTAGCTTTAATTGAAACAAATCCAACTAGTTCTTGCAGAACGCTTGAAGGTTCGGTCGGACTAATTAAATCAAGAGTTAAACACTCCTAAAAAAACACAACTTTAAGCCATATAAATTCCAACTAGTACAAAACTTACATCCTGGTGATGCACAGCGCCGTATAGAGTGCTTTAATAATTGGTATTTAGAAAATATCGACAGTGAAAATAATTTTGAAGTACCGTTATATGGTCCGATGAGGCTCATTTTACCAGTGCTGGTATATTTAATCGACACAATATGAGGTTTTGGTCTCAGGAAAATCAGCGTGTAATATTTCCACTCGAACGCCAAGGCAGGCTTGGCTTCAACGTTTTATGTTTTATACTAGAAAGCAAAATAATTTATAATATATTTCAAGGGAGCCTTAATGCAAATAAATATCTGGAAATTCTGGACAACGTTGTGCCGGAAATAATAGAAGACGTGCCCTTAGCGGGTCTCAATAACTTGCATCTGCAACAAGATGGAGCACCCGCTCACAATGCGCTAATTACCAGGGCCTACTTAAACAATAATTTTCCAGGTCACTCGATTGGAACTAATGGACCCCTGTAAGATGTCCACCAAGGTCACCCGACTTGTCAGTTTGCATTTCTTCTTGTGAGGATACCGTGAAAATAAAATTTCTTCTATTTAATACCAAACAATTGCAAATTTAGAAAATGCCACTGAAAGAGCATTTAGGAAGTTACAAACGTGGCCTTTAATTATTTTAAATACATCAAGGCGAATAAGAACTGTGTGTGAAACATGTACTAAGTCGTAACGATGTCTAAGAAATCCGTGTTGCTCGATATGTATCAAGTTTTTAACGTCAAAATATAAAATGTCCTTTACAATTATTCCAATATGCTGTTTAAATATAGTTAATAAAAAACTAGGGTTGCCATTTAAAAAAATTCTCAATTACGGCATATTTCTAATTTGGGACACATCGTATCAATGCTTTTTGAACAAAAAAGACCACACTTTAAAGTTACAAACTGGCACTTAATATACCTATAGAGGAAATCCCATAACTAGGCGTTTATATACAGGAATAAAATGTAGTAGGCTTTGTATTTTATTATAAGAAATTAAGCATAAATGACCTCTTTCCAAGTCTACTATCTGTTGTTGTAGGGACGCCCTGTATGAATTTAATAATCTAGAAAAACAATAGGAGGCACTGCAATTTTATTACACACCGGCTGCAATTCCCCATTGGCATAAATTGCGAACATCCTGACAGCTTAATGTGCAACTGAAAATATTTATAGGATTTTGGAAAAATATTGTGTTAAATTATTGTTTAATTATCCAGAGTAGCCCACAATTTACTTACTAATACTATAGTTCACTAAAAAGTGTTTATATACAGGGTGTTTCATTAATATTGGGGAAAAATTTAGAATGAGTTTGCTTGCTTAAAGATATGAAAAGAAGTTCCTGTAAACCAATGTCCGGAAATTCATTTATCATCATTAATGAAATTGGAAGTTTTTAAAAACATGCCGCTATATGCTTCATGAAATTAAGGGAACTCCTGCAAGTACCAAAAAAATTGCTTTAAACGTAATTGTAAGTTCTTCTGCAATTCTCAGATTCCAGTGGGTACAGGCACTCCTACCGACTGATTTTCCATTAACAGTAGATTTATGTCAATGGATGCAACAAGAAATTAGCGAGAATCTACAGTTTTTAGATCAATAATTATTCACCGATGAGACAAATTTTTCCAGAGATGCCATAGCGAACTTCCACAAGAATCATGTATTGGCGGATGAGAACCCACATGCAATTTTAGAATGCCGTCATCAACACCAGTTTTCATTTAACCTATGGGACGAAATTATTGAAGACCATTTCGTTTTCTTCTTTTGGAAGATATCGTATTGCCATTGAGGTTGCAAACGCACAATGATTGCTCGTAAATATTTGACCACAGTGTATCCAAATCGTTGGATAGGTCGAGGGGGAACACAACCCTATCCCCACAAGTCTCCAGACTTAAATTAATTGGAAGGGTTACCGCAAACATTTAGTTTATACGACGAAATATTTTTTCTTATGTAATTGTTAATGTTAATGAGTGAAGAACGTAATATTATTAAGGGACTGACTGTTTCACAGTATTACTGTTAAGTATTTCTTGTAGTGGAATTATTAACGTTGATAAATGAAAAACAAAATCTGTTTTTGTTTTTTGCTTAAAAATGTATTACATACAGAAAAGAAAGGTTTAAAATTAAATTTGCTTGAGTCCTTAGAAATAAACAAACTTAAAAATTCCCAACATTAACTTAATGATCAGATAGACCGTAATAACTCAACCTTATTAAATTTGTCTTAAATATATATACCCACAATAAACCTCATCATTATTTGTTATAATAACACATTATCAAATTAAGACCGTAATCTGTATACTGTATATTTAGGAAAACCCATTAATGTAAGATAATGTTAAGATTTTGCATACAAAAAGGTCCACAAGCCTCTATTGATTTACATTTGTTTGATAAAGCTACAATGTAGCGAAACATGTCACATTAATATAAAATCATATTTATAAATACTGGAGAAAAGTATGTAAATAGTATTTTACATTATTTCCTAAAAACATCCTATTGTTATGGATCTCCAGCAAGTATCGGCTAATTTAATAAAATAGTCTATATTATAAAGGCTTAGATATTTCTTCCTGAATCCTGTGTAAGTACACTATAAGCAACTCTCTGAAGATGCTCTCCTTCGACGCAATCCAATTATACTTGCAAATAAAGAAGCATTTATTTTCCATTTATAGGCAATAAACGTAAAGCGAGGCTCTTCCAATAATCACAGTCATTAAGTCAATTAATAGAAGGTTAGCAGTTAACGTATAATTCCACAAAAAAAACCACGCGTACTGGCAAACAAGATTAATGGTGTTATCCTGTATAACTTTGCTCTATAGCGCTGCAACAGTACATTGCTATAAAGTTATAGCTGGATGTAAGGACCAAACTTACAGTGGACTCAAAATGTTCTATTCTGTAACGTTAGATGTAACTTGCCGAAATACATTGTATTACCTGTCTGGAAACTTAAAAAAAAAATACATTAACAGAACTGTTGGGGAAAGATTCAGTTATCTAGTTGCATAATTTAATAACAAAAACAAGTATCAATTCAAAGTAAAGAAAGTACGGCAACGTAGCCGTCTACAATCTTTTAATTTATCTTCGGTGCATTGAAACTACAAATTCATATGGAAACAAATAAAAAAAGTCAGTTAACTTCAGTTTCCGAGAATATTCGCCGAAATAAAGCAAGCAACAGACGAGCGGCCGCCCATGAAGCAACGTGTTTGAGCATACGTGACTGAAGACAGGGTTTGGAACAGATATATGTTTTTTACCTGGATAGTACAACCGCGGTAAATTGATTTTTCGAAAGGTTTAGTGTTAGGCAACTAGATATACTTACGTGTTAATTGAAACGGTATGACAGGATGCTACTGTGTGTACGAGAAAAAGTTTAACTTTTCGGATTAACAATTTTCAGATTCGATCTGCCTTTGTAAGAAGCAGACGGTCTCACTCGCGGTGTTTACGCGAATTTCGTTGAGTTTGCGACATCCAAGCCATGAAATAAGTCGGTCAATTCGCGGAGTTAAATTCCGAAGATGTAATAATGTAATTATTATATCACGACTCGAGTCCCGTTTGTCTTTTGTGAGAAGCAGTAAGAAATTCGTGGAATTTACGCGATAAATTCTCGAAGGTTTAAGAATGTAGTATTGTATCACGATATAATTGCAATAAATCGCAAAATAATACTACTTGTCAAGTGGTAATCATAACATGACATATAAATATGTATATATGTGAGAACTTTGTTCTGTAGCCACTTGCTGAGACCTTATACAATAAGGATTATTTAAAGGTATTAAGCTCGCTAAGCAGTACAGCAAAGCACACTTTAACGATAATAATTTTTGCTGGCACCATAAACTCCCGCTTACAACGATGTAAGTCTTATAAATTAATAAAATAAAACTATCGCTACCGACTCTAGAAGCTCGTTAAACTAATCTTGACTCATCCACTTGTAGACCAGTTTAAAGTCTTCAAGCATCATCAATTTTGTTAATAATTTTAAAAATTATTTAACGAAAACTTTTATCTTTGTGTTGAGTTTTAAAGCTTAAGATAAATTTTTATATCAGGCAAGTTAAAAATGTTGCAGATTCTTACTTTTTAAGCCGCATATCTACCAGACCAGGGGATTGATTACTAGGTAATAGTATATTGTTTTATCAGGAGTAACAGCAATACTTTTTATGACGAGTAAGGAATAATTTATTATCAATTTTTGAATAAATTTTGGAAAAAAATGAATAAAAAATTAATCTAGCTAAATCTCTAATATTAATACACTACTGGACAAAATTAACGCAACAATATCAAATTATCCAAAAAATTAATGTATCTTTATCTTATGCCACTTTTAAGGTTTATCGAGTATTTGAATAGTAGGCTATGGATATTTCGTTTCGTTGTTAATGACAACAATCAAAACAATTCGTTTAGATTTACAGTTTTAAAGAATTTTTTAGAAGATAAACAATTTTGTGCAATACTTGCGATAGATTTTCTTTAAAATTAAGTTTATAATTTGTTACTGTTTTTAAAGTAATACGTTTTTATGGTAGACTGCTTTATTTGTGACTCCGAAAAATTGGAAAAATGAATCGAACAAGGAATTTAACTGAACACGAGGTAATGCGAGCGTCAGTTTTATTGGACGAGGGATATTGTCAGAGTTAGGTAGCCAATTTCTTAGGCAAACATCGTTCCACAATAAGTCGTATGGTAAGCCGTTTAACTGAAGTTGGAACTTATTCTAGAAGGCCAGGGCAAGGGCGAAAACGTTGCACGAACAACCGAGATGAACGTTTCCTTAGACAATACGCTTTAAGAAACAGGACCGCCACTAGTTCTATGATGAGAAACGAACTGGAAGCTGTCCGCAATGTCACAGTTTCTTCTAGAACAGTTAGAAGACGGTTAAATGAAGCTGGATTAGACAGTAGGAGACCAGCCACTGCGCCCATGCTTACTAGAGAGAACAGAGTTACCAGGTTACATTTTGCTCGAAATCATCAAAATTCGTCTGTGGATGATTGAAAACAAATTTTCTTTACAGATGAAACTAGAGTTAGCCTAAAACATCCAGATGGTCGTGAGCGAGTATGGCGAAGACCAGGAGAGAAGTTTGCTACTTGCAATATCTCTGCAAGGATTCCATTCAGCGGTGGCTCTGTTATGTTCTGGGGTGGCATCTGCTTTGACGCTCGCACAGAATTAGTTCCTGTTCGTACGAGATCCATGAATGCTGACTACTATCTTCAGAATATTGTAGTAGAACATGCGATGCCTTTCGGCCATTTTGTGGGACCCAATTTCTTTTTTATACAAGACAATGCTCGACCTCACGTGGCTAGGGAGGTACTCGATTATTTTAATCAAGTTGGTATACCAATTATGCAATGGCCACCGAGAAGCCCGGATCTTAATCCGATTAAACATGTATGGGATTACCTCAAAAGAAATGTGAAACGTCAAGTACCAGCACCTAGAAACCTGAGGTAACTTCAAAATACAGTTATCACAAGCATGGAAACAAATTCCCCAAGATTTTATTCAAAACTTAATTATAAGCATGCCTAGCGCATAAATGCTGTAATCCGAAGTAGAGGAGGCAACACACGCTACTAGTGTCCCAGTTAAATCATTAATTTTTTTCTTTCTTTATTTCATAATTTCAACGATTTTGTTATTAGATCTTAAGAATAATTTTCATTTAAATCTTATACAGACATATTGTAGCTAATTCACTTCTATAGTATTCGATAATATTTTTTCTAACTTTTAATGTAACCAATGTCCATAAAAAAAAATTGTTGAAATTAATTCATTATAGCGATTTGTCTGATTTAATATATTGTTGCGTTAATTTTGTCCAGGAGTGTAGATAAAAATCTGTAAAATTTTCAAGTAATAGCTAATATCAAAAGGTTGAAGTCTGCCGAGTTTCAAATTTTTTTGAAGAGTTACTTTAGCCAGAATAAAAAGTTAATTACTCAATGCACAAAAATAGCATAAAAATTCAAAGAGTATCAAAATAAGGACCGCCCTAATCTGCAAAAAGAAACCCAAAAGAAAAGATAAGAAAACTCGAGTTAAACTAAGTGAATAAGTGAATCTATAACCTACAATGAGGCAGCATACATTTTTTACGCTTTTAAGCTTGTTACAAATGTTAACCAAGTAGTTGCAAAGACAAACATTGATTATATTGCGCTCTTCGGCCCATGCATACAAAATATCTCGTTTTCTCTTATATAAAACAACTTAAGGACTTATAGCCAATGGCACTGTTATCAAAAATAAAAAAAAAGGTAAATGCTTCCAGCTCAATCGTAAAAAAAATATTTCGCCAACCATAAAAGGGTTTTATCTGTTGTTTGTGTTTTTCCCTCCGGGGCGTTTTAAATGGTGCGTTAAACAATGCCGGATGTCTCTCGGCTTTAAATTAACCTATATAAGGGGTGGAATAAGCTAATGTTACAGGGCCATTCTCAAATTGACGCGGGTAGTTTAATTTATACTGTGTTTCCTATTGCCTGGCAGCAACTAATCCTCATTACAAAATGCAAAATACAAATTTTGGTTACATTGTGAACATATTATTTTTAGACTGAAAGTCGCCGTGGTTCATAACAAAGGAGAACTTGTTATGTTCGCTGATGATAATTTCTACTTGAACTGTAACAGTACCGTCGATTACATTATTACGTGATATACTTGCAAGATTTAGCATAACATTTGCCAGTAATGGGTTATGTTTGAATACAACAAAAACAGTGTTTATCAGCTTCACTCCGAATCGGTCACCTTTTAACGTGAGTCTTCTTGTCGGGGCGAATGGAGGATCGACTACACAGGTTGTTCAAACAAAAGTACTGGGTATACATATTGACAATGCCCTATCTTGGAGCTTTCAAAGCATCGATCTAAGTTCTAAAATGTCTCCGGTATGTTATGCTCTCTACCGCCTGCGTGGTATGATCGGCAGAAATATTCTCTTGTCTTGTTGCCATGCCCAATTTGCTTCTCGAGTAAAAAGTGGAATTTTGTTTTGGGGTTCCTCTCCATTGAATTTAAATAGAGTGTTTTTAATTCAAAAGAAAGCTATAAGAAGTATGACGAGAGTGTCCCGTCGTCATTCATGCCGGAGGCTATTTAGATCACTTAAACTGCTCACTTTGCCTAGTCCACACATTCAAAGAGTTCAGGCATTCCTCCCTCGTGACTTTAATTCTCGTAGAACGATTCAAAATATTCCAGGAATTCTCCAAAGAGTGCGCGAATCAATGAGAAGAAAATTGGATGCGTGCCTCCACCAAGGAGGTGGACATTTCCAACATTTATTGGGATTTTGATTTAGTTTTATATCTAGTGTTTCGTTGTTTATTGTTGTTTAAATATTACCGTTTGAAATGTTTCTATGTTAATTAAAAAAAAGTTTTTAAAAGTGTTTCGCTTTTGACAAACACATGCATCGATTAATTTAAATCAAAATATCTCGAAAACGGCTGCTTGTAGCGACTCTTGACAAGCATACCATTTTCACGTAAAAATGATAGAGGAATCCATTTTTCTTCTAGAAAATGTGATACATACAGGCACGAAAAAGTTGTGACTCCCCGAAAAAAAAATACCTATAGGTGGCGCCCCCTATAATTAAGAGCCAAACTATGGTCAAATTTGAATTTGTCATATTAAAAAATCCCTAAATACCAATTTTTATCCAAATATAAATATCATTTCAAAAATTATTTACGAAAAACAAAAATAAAAATGAATTTTTAAGACCCTGTATCTCAAAAATCAAGGGTTTGCGGACATATTATGCTTACACAAACTTATTAAATAAAACCCTGTATATTATATTTTGTACTTAAAAATTTAAATATTCGTTTTCCCATAGTTTAGGTTAGCCTGTGGCCCAAATTGGCTTTTTCTATACCAATGCAAATGTTTGTCTCTTGAAATAAAAAAATTATTTATTTGCTTTTACGTCAAGCACACCCTGGGGAATAATTATTCGCCATTTTTCTATTATACCCACCAGCTTTCTATAACCAAACTAAATTGGAAATATTCTACTATGAAATAAGGTACCTGTGCATGCAATTGTGTCTGTCACGCCCATGGTTCATTGCGATTTTACGTTTAAAGACCCTTCGCTGTGATCTCCACCATTAAGAAATAGGGCACAGGTAACAAAAAACATCAAAATAAAAGCTCATTCTAAGTTTTATTAATTTTAGAATAATTGGCATTATTGCATCCTTAGTAGGCAATTGGTCTCTTTCTGACTTTTCAATAAAAGACCGATACATAAAATAAATCGGAGAAAACTCGAAAATAAGACTTTTCGAAACATTTTTCTTGTACTACGCCCTATTAACTGTTTAGGCTTTTAAGCACCACTAGTAAATCTTTAACAGTCTTTTCCTGACAAACCTTAATCGTGCGGAAAACTAAATCGGATTGGAATCGCTTTTAATGGCCGTTTTTAAAATGTACTTATGGGCCGAATGTGGGTCGCATTACTTCCGAATGTAATTTAAAGTGTATTAAAGCGTTTTGATCGGATTTTACGGCAAACACAGAATTGCTCGATACAAAATTGTTTTATTTTCGGATTTTACTGCATGTCTCGCAATTATTATTACATGTAGAGGCTGTTTAGAATAACCCGAACTACCTTGACAGTTTACACAATTATAAAATGTATCCATTTACCTTGTCGACCCCTTTATATCTACTATGAATCTTAATCTCGTCGAGTTTCCCGCATTAAAGGTTGGCAAGAAGTCGCCCTTTATTAGTTTACTTAAAGTCGTAAGACATCGTTATTTAGATAGACTCTCTACTTAAGGCTCCCGTGAAAACATCGTTAAGACTTTACGGTTTGTTCAGCACGCAGTAAAAGAAGATATTTTGAGGTTATGTTGAATTTTATTATTACTAAAACAAAGAAACGCTAGATGGCACAGGCACTTTTCAGTTGTGGTAATAAAGTCATTATTACCGAATAATGGAGTCATGAAAATAAATTGTGTGGCAGAAATATTGCTCACGTCGACATCTACCAGACCCATATATAGTAGAGACGTGATGTGTTTACATTACATGAGGACGCGTTTAATATTTTCGTAGAGGCGTTATATTTGCGTAAAACAACTTATTTATTTCTTGACAGTCAAATACAAAATTCACTACTAAAGCATCGAAAGTAGTGCGTATAATAGTTATTTATGATATAAGTGTTAAAAGTACATTTTTAAGGCACGCATGTGGAAATTTAATATCAATATACGATGCTATTAGAAACTACCTGGATGTAAGAGATTCTAAACATTTAATTTTCAATTATTGTATGCTTTTTATTGCCGTTTGTAGAAAAATATTGTATATTTGTGTAAAAGGCACTCTTGTGGTAGAGATAGTATCGATGAATTTTTGAGCTGGTCAAATCACTTAAATTACTTATTAAACAAACTTGCATCTATATGTTATAGAATTAGAGTAGTGGGCAGATATATCGGTGAGAAAGCTTAAAAGGTATTATACTTCGCAAACTCAGGAAACACCCGACATCATTTTTTGGGAAAGGAAATTAACCTAATAGAAAATATCGTTTTTATTCAAAAGCCTTTACTTAGAAAAATGATTAAATTAAATAATCTATCATGCATCTGTTCAATGCAAATATTAGAATAGTAGACAAAAACGAAATTTGGGCGTGGTCTCTAAAAATTTTAGCACATATTTTGAGGCTACATACTTTTTATCCTACAAAGTCGGGCTCTTTTAAATTTATTGTTTTATAACAAGCAGTAAATGTAAATATTACCAATATTTATAATGAGCATCAACGAACCACACAATATACATATTTGAGATTTTGTTTTTACGTCTCAGAGAAGTAAGAAACGAATAATATTTTTTCTTCGTGGCTGTTCGCGGGTTGGGGCCATACATTAAGTATTTCGCTTGAAAGGTAAATTGATAAATCTGCTTTACAAGCAGTACAAAATTCCGTGAAATTGGATTTTTCGGAAATAATATTTAAATGCATAAATATAAGATTAGAGATTTGTAAAAAAATAAGAGATACAGATACAAAAGAAGAATATTACTATGTTTGTAAACCAAACACTGCCAAATTTCTTTTTTATAAACGGCTTATCATAGAACATAGAATTGCGAAAATAAATTTACATAACATTGTTAATAGTAAAATATTCTGTATCAAGTAGGAATTGGCCTACACAATTATATATTTGGTTGAATCTGCGTAGTTAAAGAGTGTATTTGTTGGACAATAATATCGATTTTAAAGCTTTGCATTACAAGATAGCTCATGGACCCTGGTATAACTGCGTTTGGTTACCTATTCAGGAAAATCTAGAATAACTGGTCAAACTATTTCGAAGAAAATTATAAAAGCCTCAACGGGACAGCTACAGAATTTTTGATTTGAAAGAATAGAGTAACACACATACATAAAAAGCTAAAACATATTTACGTTTGCAAACTAAACACTGCAAATAAGTTATTTATGAACGGCTTATCATAGAATATAAAATTGTGAAAATTAATTTAACTAACAATATTAATATCAAAATATCCTGCATCAATTCGGAATCTTGATTCCTCGAAAGGAGTCGCTTTAGGAAACCTAATGCACTTAAGGTCCACAATTCGTAGTTTTGGAACCAGAGCCACTTAATGAAAAAACCCTAATTTAGTTTTATTATTAGGTTTATAATTAAATTCTTTTTAATCAGATTACCTGTATGTGTACTTCCCAAGTATGGACTTGTTGTGATGCTTTGACAGTGACATTTTTTTTCTGCCCTGTTCAAGGTTCACCGAATCAAATTAGTTTCAGTTGTAGATTATTTTATATTCAAAAAATACAATGCGTTTTGCCATAGCCGGTTGATTATCGTTAATTTGCCATTGCAACTAAGTCTAAAACTAAGATTACAATGCGTTTGTCTGTGACGCAAAGAATTGAAATACTCATGATGATTGGGTATGGTGATAGAGTTCGGACACAACAGCAAGTATGTACTTTGTTTAACGCTAAATATCCAGAAAGGTCCATAACTCAATCAGTTGTAAGCAGAATAGAAAAGAAGTTTCGAGAAACAGGTTCTGTAGAAGATCGACCAAAGACAGGACGTCCAGCGAGTGACGAGTAAATCAAACTAAATATTTTATTAACCTTTGAAGAAAATCCTCATAACAGCAGACGTCAGGTTGGTCTAGAAAAAGAAACCTATCTTATGTCAGTGAATAAATTACTGAGGATAGAAAAATGACACCCTTTTAAAGTAAATCTTGTTTAAGAATTGTCGGATGACGATCCTTATAGAAGAATGGAATTCTGTCAAACAGTAATGGACATGTGCAACTCACTTTTGTTAAAAAATATAATATTTTCGGATAAGTCTACTTTCAAATTAAACGGTGAGGTAAGAAAGCAAAATTGCAGACACTGGGAGAAAGAAAATCTTAGGTAGATGCGGGAGCATCATACATAATATCCCCAGAAAATAAATGTGGGGCCGGGTATTGTCAGAAACACAATTTTGGGGCCACATTTTTTTGACGGTAAGGTAAACGGCCAGAAGTATCTTCAGTTTCTGTAAGACTTTCTTATACCACCATTATGCTGTAGTGGTCCGAACAAACCTTGATCAAGTTTTTCCCAACAAGTGGATTGGAAGGCGTGGTACCATTGAGTGGCCATCCAGGTCCCCGGACCTTACTCCCATGAACTATTTTCTGTGGGTCATTTAAAAAATGTGGTATACAAAAGTGGACCAGCTAGTATCGAAGATTTAAAAAGTAGGATAAAAATAGAATGTGCCAAGATATCTGACGAGACTATAAATAATGTGCAACGAGAATTTACTGATCGATCAGGATATTGTCCGGCGCAAGAAGGAAGACAATTTCAACATCTAATTAATTAATTGTTTGCTTTTAACTGTTTTTCTTTTCAGATTTTTTGTGATTTCGTATAGTGGCTCTGGTTTCTAAACTACGAACTTTGGACCTCAAGTGTATTAGTTTTTTGAAAGTGGCTTTTTTCGAGGAATCGAAATTTGAAGTAATATGCAAGGCATTCTATTAAAAAAACTAATGTAACTAACCTAAACTAACCAAAACTATCGTAAAAAAAATTATAAAATCTTTACCGGAACAGTCACAGAATTCTTGACAAAACAAATAAACAAACAATATTTTTTAAACATATATACATATAAAGGGTTTCCGTGTATAATAAAATATTTTTCTGCAAACTTATCCTTTTTTTAAAAGGCAACATAATTTATTTGCTCGTTGACAGCAGAATTATAAAATCCATTTTGGGGCACAAAACCCTATCCGACACAAAACGCGCTTTATATTTTTTTGAGTGTTGGTAGTAAATATTTCCAGCACAGGAAAACGGTGTAAATTTACACAGCAAAATAAGTTTTGTACCGATTTAGTTTCTTTCTGTATTTGGCATACTACACAAAAACCCTTTGCATATAAAGAATATACCAGGAAGTTCAAAAGTCATGCATGAAATTCCTTTTTTTGTGTATAACTTATTTTTAAGAAAAACGCTGAAACATGAGAATTGATGTAAGTCTGTAATGTTTTCAGCCCCCGCCATTTATATGGCAACCTAGGTCACATGGTGGAACTATAAAAAGGTCTTTAAAAACTAAATCCCATGGTATAAGGGAGTAGGGATTTGCTTATTTCGTTACGGTAAAACCAGCCCAAATAAGTTTTTCACAAAAATCTGTTACTAATTAGCAAAAGCCTACATTATTTACATTAGACATATTGTGAGCTTTGATCGGTTGTCATAGAATAAGGGTTGTTTATTTTAAGCGTCTTTTACGCTTCATGAACGAAAATATAGAAAGTCCACAAAATATTTTAGAAAATGCTGAAAAAGCTAAGAAAAACTTATTACCGGCAAAGTCTAAAGCCCTGTACGACAAGGAGTATGAAAATTGTTTAGAATGGAAAGTAAAAAAACAAATTACGGTGATTACTGAAACGGTAAATGTAACCCTTTTGCTCATTGGTAATAACAATTTTTAATTATTTTAACTTTATTTTAGTCGGAGAAATATACCCCAAATAGCCTTTGGACAAAATATTCCCAGGTGAAGTCTGAACTTATAGTAAAGGAAAACATTATTATTTCAAGATATTGTCAATTAATAACATTTCTAAAAGTTAAATCAAAGGGATATCTTCCTAAAAAGTCAAAAGTCTTGGAAGGTGAACAAGTTTTAACTTTTATCAAAAACGCGCCGAATGATACCTTCCTGCTGCATAATGGGAGTTTTTGGCGGCCTAAAACGGGATGAGATAGTAAAAATGACCATTGATGATATTGAGGATAAGGGGCCTGTTATGCTCGTCAAGGTACCAGAAACCAAAACTGCTACGCCAAAAAGTTTTACTATAATCGATGGAGACCAAACAGATGCCTCAAAATTGGTTAAACAGTACCTTGCATTAAGGCTAAAAGGAATTAAGAAACGCAGATTTTTCCTTACATACCGAAATGGTAAATGCATAGCTATGCCTGTGGGTAAAAATACACTAGGACGTGTTCCTTCAATCATAGCAAAATTTCTTAATTTAGAAAACGCCAAGGAATATACAGGACATTGCCTACGTCGGACCTCGTCCACGCTTCTTATCGAGGGTAGTACTTCCCTTGCACCCTTAACCTACACGGAAAGTGGAAGAGTACTAGCGTAGCGGAGAGTTATATAGAGGAAAACATCACGTCGAAAAACCGAATATCAAAAATGATAGCTAGCTCTGTTACCGAAAAAGAAAATATGTTAATTAATGTTGAAATGAAGCAGGAATCCGCATGCACATCAAGAAACTCAGCAATCGAGTCGCAAAATTTCATAGTTGGTTCAGCTTCTTTCTCAGGGAAATTCTAAAATTGTACATTTAATATAGGAAAAACAGAATAATATTATGTGAGAAAATTGTTAAAAATAAATACAAATGTTGTTCAATATTTTCTTTAATAATAATTACCGTGCATTATTAACTTGCTCGCTCGCAAATATTTTGTCAACTAGAAGGTGGAGGTCATTTCGAATAGCTCATAAATTCAAGTGTTCCTAAACATCCGTAGATGTCGTTTAAGGTTTATCTAAATATCAACAAATGTGATAAGAAAATTGTTATTTGTATTTACATGGACATTCTATATCCAAACTTTGGTGCAAAATTTAATTTTTTTTTTATATTTTGCCCAATAAAAAGGGTCTAGGACATTTAGCCGTCGCCGTTTCGCCGTCGCCGTTTCGCCGTCGCGACAATTCGCCGGCAGCCGATTCGCCGTGGGCCGTTTCGCCGTCAAATAGAAATTAATAAAATACGTAAAAAAGGTTATAATATATATTGCTAAATTTTAACAAAATTGTTTGATAAAAATATACCTACATAGGCAAGTCAATAATAATAATTAGGGTTATTGGAATTCGGGTCTAGGACGTTCAGCCGTCGCCGTTTCTAATCTAATCCACCTTTTTGGGTCCAATTCGGTATATGCTAGATATAAAAAAATTGTAATAATTATAGACTTATATTCTATTTGACGGCGAAACGGCCCACGGCGAATCGGCTGCCGGCGAATTGTCGCGACGGCGAAACGGCGACGGCGAAACGGCGACGGCGAAACGGCGACGGCGAATAGTCCCATCCCCCAATAAAAACTATGTTAATTAAGAAAAATTCCATAGTAAAGGCAATTATGTATAAAGCTTGCTTTTTAATAGGTAAATGTGATGATATTGATAAGTGTAGAAAAACAATGTCTTTTTATTTTTCTATTTTACTTAGTCGATAAAATATTTAATGTTAAGTATATTCGAACGTGGGAGTCTACACGCAGATATTTGAGTATGTTTGATGGATGCTTTCAATGTAAATTATCGAAATTCCCGAGTGAATTCCACAAGATAAAGCAAAAAATGAAATATCCTAAGCTGAAACAATTTGTGAAAAAGTTGGGCGACGAAGCAGAAAAATACTGGGCATATATTTTTAAAGCGATTGTATAATTGAACGTATTTAAGGCAATAATTTGATTTAAAATACAGGGCGTTACTTTATGATAGGCCGTAATTCCGAGGGCGAATTCCTGAACAAAATCCAAGTAGAAAACATGTGTCCTAAGAAGGCTGGTTTTCAAGATACAGTCTCAAAGTTAAAAAAAAATCGGTTTTTATCAATATCTCAAAGATCCTTTTGCCGATCTTGGTGGAATTTGGTAGAGTTGTTGGTTGTGATAAGCACTAACTAGATGATAATTATGAGTTCCAGTTAACTTGATTTTATTTTATCAATTTTTCGGTATGCAAGAAAGTGGCTTTTATTTTCTTGTCTCAAATAAATAGGCACAAAGAAATACCACGAGACAAGAAAGTTGTATCTTAAGCTGCTTAACCCGAAAACAATAATAAAATTTTTAAGGAAGTCAGTGGCGTACGTTTTTTATGTTAACATTATTCGTGAGACTGCCCCCTTCGCCTCCCTGTGGCTACGCCACTGAGTAACACCCTGTATAGTTAGTCAAACCGGCAAAAATTATTCATATAAAATATAAAAATTGTGCTTTTCTGGTGGTGAAATCTCATTCATATAAGACATAATAAATTAATAATGCTTTCCTAATTGAAAGCGATAATAAATAAAATATGCTACGTCATTTGTAACAACGTTCGTATCATTCATTACTTACCCCGCGACAGCGCGTCGTTTTAAATTTTTTGCAGGAACTGTTAGAAACAAGATAAGTTTATTTTCACATCGAGAATACATTGATGAATTTATTATCTAGACGCATACAACCGACAGAAAAACAAAACAAGGTAGATAATAAATACTCTTGGCTTGCCAAAAAAAAAGGACATTTTATTGCATAATTCACTTACTATTCATTTAGCAAATGAAGGTAAGAAACAAAAACAGGGTAAGAATATATAAACGATATTCGATTACAACGATGTTTTTATCTTGTGTGGGTTCATTCGCATCTGTTTCTGACTTGGAACTTGTCCAATAAGAATACATAAATGAAATTACCAATAAATAGTTTTGTCAACTGATGAATAAAGTGTAGATAATATATTGTCTGTCGATATCAGGATGGGGCTTAAAAGAAATTTCAGCATAGGCATAGAAATATGAATATTGAATGAATATTATGTATAATACATAACAACAAATGCATTGTGAACGCGTCAATTAACTTACAATAATATATTTTATTTACAAATTAATGAAGCAAATTTATTTTAGTAATTAGATTATAGCTTTCGCAAAACAATTGCATATTTCTATTAT
Source organism: Polydrusus tereticollis (assembly GCA_963920685.1). Classification (NCBI taxonomy): domain Eukaryota; kingdom Metazoa; phylum Arthropoda; class Insecta; order Coleoptera; family Curculionidae; genus Polydrusus; species Polydrusus tereticollis. The sequence continues at coordinate 77,498,818 of OY987334.1, forward strand.
ATTTATTCCTTGATATTAGAGGGATTTCCTCCAAATATTTCAATAGAAATAGGGCGAGGAAATTCAATTTTAAAAATACGGTTTAAATCGGATTTGGACGTTGACATTTTAATTAGGTTGCAACGTTTTCAACAGTTTTATTTCATTTAAGAGATGTTCGAAAGAAAAAAGTGATTGGAGTGAAAATGAAAGCGATTTGCCGTTTCAGAAGGGCAAAGATGAAGATTTTGTTTTAGCAGTTGTGAGCTACGCTGCTTGATAATTGTGATGTTGTGAAAGCTTTCATTCAAAAATAAGGATAAATGTATTAAGGTGTAAACAAAGCCCTTCTGCTACCCAATTGACAAAAAATTACCATTTCCTAAAAATTCGAATTGCACATTACGCAAACATCTCGTTTTTAAACTCCGAAAGTTATTTGGTTGAAACGAAATTCCGAGTTGGCTAAATTGAATTTGAATTAAACAACCCTAATAACAAAAGAACGAACAAAAGACGGATATGAATTTAGTAACGAAATGCCAGTCCTTCTAACGTCACGAATATTAAGTTATTTATTTGTTTTATTTTTACACAGAGAAATATAATATTTATTCTCATTGACAAAGCTACTAATACTTAAATACAACGGGGGTCTAGAATATTCAACAGACATTTAAAATATTATATAAAGTACAAATACAGAAGTATTACATCATATTAAAGAAACATTAACAAGACATGCAACAGATCATAAAATTTCAAGCTATCCGGCCCACGAGATGGCAAATTACATAAAAGGCAAAAAGTAATAAAGTAAGCTAAAAGCTGTCTTGGTAATATTCTTCCAGGCTATAATATATTCAACCAGTCAAAAAGTATTTCACGGTTCTGCGAAACTGTGTGTTGCAGTGATCTACAATTTGTACTTAAGTGGCCGTAAGTTTTATTGCTTTCACAAATAAAAGAGTTGGTTAAAGGTAATAATCTAGAGATTGGCAGACAAACATCAAAACTTTGCCTGGTATTATATAGGCATTATGAATGTTATTGAAGAATAAAGAAAAATTCAAAATTTTTCACAATAATTTAATAACCAGAGCGGCATCTAGGTTGCACAAAAAGAGGTACGATTATTTAAACAAACATTCACTATTTATACTCATTCACAATTCTCGCTGCTTCTCTGTAGTGGGCGTTGACAGGATCGTTCAAACACTCAATCTGATTATTTATTTCTAATTTGGCTATTTCTATATTTTCTAAAAAATTCAGCTTATGGCCTTTACTCGCATTATGTAGCATTTAAAAGGTCTTTAGTATTAAAACTATGTAAATTCTCTCTTAAATGTAGACCAAAACCTGATTTCTTGTCATTAGGCGATTTCTGAGTTTAAATGTTCTTTTATTCTAATATCTAAACTACGTCCTGTCTGTCCAGCATATTTAGCTGTACATGAGTTACAGGACAACAAATATACCCCATTTTTGTCAAGCACGTTAATTGGATCCTTTACTCTCGAGAATAAGCTACGTAAATTATTTACTGATTTGTAAGCTATTTTAAAATTGTTGTTTAAGGACTTAAACTCACCCTCAAAGAAACAGCGCCCAAAAAAGTTAGTCTTATATACCTAGGTGGTTGAAAAGATGTTATGGTGTTATCCAAGGGGTCAGTCAACACCTTCCTAAGCATGCCATTAATTTTTTTTCTTATTAAGTTATTGATTAATGATATCTTGTATCCGTTGTTATAAGCAATTTGAAAGATGATGTTATTTTCCCTTTCAAATTCCAAAGGTAAGAGTGGGATGGTGAACCAACGATGGATCAAAGAATTAAACACTGCCATTTTATGAGCTAAACACTTATTGAAGTCAGCTGGTGTAACATTGTCTGTATGTGTGTTTTTCCGATAAATAGCATACACAAATAAAGTTATTCACCCTCTTTATCGTTAAATCTAAAAAATTCAGACAACATTCAGATTCTATTTCTTTTGTAAATTTGATGTGGTTGTTTAAAGAATTTAAAAAATTGAAAAAAGTTTCCAATTCATTCCCTGTTCCTGTCCAGACAATAAAAGTATCATCAACATATCTGCGCCATAATAACATTTTATCTAGAAGGTAAAAATTTGAATTAGCTCATAAAATGGCAGCGTTTAACTCTTTGATCCATCGTTTGTTCACCATCCCACTATTACCTTTGGAATTTGAGAGGGAAGAGAACATCATCTTTCAAATTGCTTATAAAAACGAATACAAGATATCATTAATCAATAATTTAACAAAAAAAAAATTAATGGCATGCTTAGGAAGATGTTGACTGACTCCTTGGATAACACCATAACATCTTTTCAACCTAGGTATATAAGACTAACTTTTTTGGGCGCTGTTTCTCTGAGGGTGGGTAATGTATTGAAGTCCTTAAACAACAATTTTAGAACAGCTTACATATCAGTAAACAATTTACGTAGCTCATTCTCGAGAGTAAAGGATCCAATTAACGTGCTTGACAAAAGTGGGGTATATTTGTAGTCTTGTAATTCATGCACAGCTAAATATGCTGGACAGACAGGACGTAGTTTTAATATTAGAATAAAAGAAAATTTAAACTCTCAGAAATCGCCTAATGACAAGAGATCAGCTTTTTGCCTACATTTAAGAGAGAATTTACACAATTTTAATACTAAAGATAACTTTAAAATCCTGCATAATGTGAATAAAGGTCATAAGCTGAATTTTTTAGAAAATATAAAAATAGCCAAATTAGAGATTAATAGTCAGATTGAGTGTTTTAACGATCCTGTCAACGCCCACTACAGAGAAGCAGCGAAAATTGTGAATGAGTTTAAATAGTGAATGATTGTTTAAATAATCGTACTTCTTCTTGTGCGACCTAGATGCCGCTTTGGTTCGGTATATTTTGTTTTATAATAATTTTGATTTTGGATTGAGATTATTACATAAATGAACTTTATAGACAGCTCTTAAAAATGGTTTAAGAAACCGAAACGCGTAGAGCAAAATATTAAATATTTGTAAAGAATTTTGGATTTTCCCTTCCTCTTTAATATGAATAATCTTCACCCCGGAGATATCCATGACTCAATTATTATTAATGGTATTTTGGCTAATATTACTATAGCATTTACGATGAATTAAGCAAACCGTTTCTAAGAGAAACAGACTCACTACAGTTAGTATTCTGAACCTAATAAACAGTGGTTTTCAATGGTTCCCCTATTTTGCTTTTCACGTAAATCTAAGGGTTTTTTTTCTGAATAACAAATACAGATGGCGCTAACTACTAAAGGCCTAGAACACAATGCCGTATCTCAGATGTCAAGTAACTAGTTCTTTTTGCGTTAAAACACAAAAGTTAAGAGTCGCACCAAGTTATCATTTTTTGTTAGCCATCATCAACCATATTTTTTTAATTTCTCTTGGTCTCTCGAGTGCCACAAGAGAGTGCAGTGGTGTGCAAAAAGTGTAAATAATTTCCTAAGAATTCAAATGATATAATATTTGCAAGGTCGTTTACATACAACAAGAACAATACCGGTCTTAGGACTGAACCCTGAGACATTCCGAATAAAATAAAACATTTAGCAAAAGAAGAGATCTAAAATGATGAACCATAGAAAACTTGAACAAAATCCAAACGCGCCATGATAAATTTTTGTCAATGTTACAATAAAAGGAGCACATTTTTTCCACAATAGAAGCTTAATGAAGCGAATGGTGGGTAATTATTTGTCAAAACCATATCGGGCAAGTTCTGGTGTACCCCAGGGTAACAATTTGGGGCCTCTGCTTTTTGCATTTTTATAAATGATTTGCCCAGTTGCATAACCCACTCTTTAAGTCTGGTGTTTGCGGACGACTTCAAAGTCTTCAAACCTATCACTACACTAGAAGACTGTATAAGATTACAAGAGGATCTAGACTTAGTCTCTGGATGGTTCAAAAATAATAAGATGACTTTAAATATCGATAAATGTGCAGTCATAACTTTCACACGTAAATGTAATTTCTTAAAATATAACTACCTTCTTAATGAATTACAATTAAGTAGAATGAGCGAGTTTAGGGATCTGGGAGTATGCCTGCAGACAAACCTGGGCTTTAACAATCATTATAATGCTATAGTTAATAAGGCTTATAGGGTTCTAGGCTTTGTCATAATAAGCACAACATTTTTAGGAGTATTAGCTCCATAGTCAATTTATATAATGCATTGGTTAGACCTCACCTTGAATATGCTGCGATAATTTGGTCACCCATAGCCGAGGTCAACATAAATAATATTGAAAACGTTATTGTTTAAAAGGGGCCAGTTTAGTCTTTGTAAGAATAATTAAATATGTTTATTAAAATAAAATAGCTGCTAATATTAAATCATATTACCTTAATTACAATTTAGCAGTTGGTGTCCATAGTTGTTTGCTAAACTAAACTAACCTGAAGTTTATACTAGTATTGCAACAAACTAAGAATACAGAAATAAATACTATTATTTCTGATGGGAATGTTCCCTGCACGATTCCAATAAACCTAATATCTTCCCTTTGTTCTCTAAGTGTAAAATTTTAAAATTGTCATTAAAATTATGGTTTTCGCTCAATAAATGTTTGGCATAATTTGAATTTTCTTTTTTCTTTAAAAATAAGAAAGTTCCTTTATTCTATTCTGGAATGACCTACCCGTTTGGCTAATATAAAATTTTGAACAAGAAAAGCAATGTAATTGATAAACTCCTGATTTATTTTGTTTATTAGTTTTTGATTCATTATTTTTAATGTATTCACCAAGTGAAGTATTAGTTTTAAAAGCTGTTTAACTATTTTCGCCGATTTTTAGTATTTAGTGAGCTTTGATCGGTTGTCATAGAACAAGTTTGACGGTTGTTAAGGGTTGTTTATTTTAAGCGTTTTTTACGTTTCTTTCCCAGGAAAATTCAAAAATAGTACATTTAACATAGGAAAAACAGTATAATATTATGTAAAAAAATTGTTAAAAATAAATCCAAATTTTGTTCAATATTTTCTTTAATAATAATTACCGGACATTATGAACTTTATCGCCCGCTAATATTTCCTATGTATGATGATTTTTATAGCACCCGTTTCTCAGGTATTATAAGTAAATAATTGATAGATGAAAAATAAAAGGAGTAAACCTGACTTAAAAAGACCCGAGTTTAGTACATAATCATCAAATCCAAATATATTGATCCTCATTTAAACACACCACATTTTTAATTAAAAGTTTTGTTAAGTATTGTTTACAGCTGCCAGACTTTTCGTAAATATATAGATATATATCAACATAATTGGAAAAGTTTACTTTTAATGTATACAGAAAGGGTTATGAAGAATACGCCCCCGAAATAAACCTAAACTCCAACTTTTAGAATGTGTCTTTAAAGGGAATTCTTTAACTAACCACAGACCGTTTAAAATTCTAAATGATCTCTTTATAATATTGTTTAAAAGTTTGTGAATTCGTGATGATGAATAAATTTCGTGCAGTGTTGACACAACAAGCAAGAAGACGGTGTCAAGAAAGGTTAGTCCATAATGGGTTTAACTTAACGACAAGAGAAAATTTGGAAATTCTAAATGTTTTTTGTGCAAGTAATAATCTGAACTCAAGTGTAAATTCATTGTGTACTAACATTTTCATAGAATAATAAGTTTAATGGAGTCTAATAGAGAAATTGAGGTTTTCGAAACATACAGAGTGGATAAACAAGTGAATAATTAAAATACAGACCGCATGTCGGTTAAAAAGCCCTTGGGAAATTTTCTTTCTATCATAAAATTTAAATCCAAAGGCACCGCAATTTTCAATTAAATGTTTATTTAGAATTGCAAGACTGACACGATGTAGACAAGTAAATACTAATTCGTTTAGGTGGAATATACGTATAGCTGTAGATAAAGTAATCAATAACACAGGCCTACGAAGAATTGAAACACAATTTTTGTTTCTTTAAGACAGTTTTGACGTTTTAATAACCAAATCAATCGTCGTTTGTTTCTAGGTTTTACTTTTATACAGGATTGCTCAAGAAGTCGGGGCACATGTCAACTTTAATTTTTTAAATAAAATACCCCAAATTTTATTCGATTTTTGAATTCTACTTAAAATTCTGAATATTTTTCATGTAACATACCCTATTTCGATATTCAGCTGTTTTCGATATATCACAATCTAAACAATAATGATGGCAATTTTCATGGAATTAATGAATAGGGAAAAAAATACGGAAACGTATTACCTTTATTGTAGTAACCCTAGTAACCAAGCATATTATTGCACTTTTTCGCCACTGTCATTTTATTTTAAGTGACAGTATTGCCAAAAAAAGTTGTGTTGTTAGAACGACACGTTTTAAGTAAAATGCACTTAAGTGAAAGAGAGCGCACAGAAATCCTCATGATGGTTGGCTATGTCGTTGGAAAGAGATCTACATTTGAAGTATGTGAACTTTTTAATAATGCTTATCGAGGGCGAACGCCGATATCAAGGTCTACAGTAAGTAAGATAGTTTTAAAATTTACAGAAACTGGATCTGTGCGCAATAAACTAAAAAGTGGCCGTCCCAAAATTTGTGATTAAACTAGATTAAATGTTTTACTGTGTCCCATTCCAGCACTCGTCAAGTGGGTCGAATTCAAAATATTGGTTATAAATCTGTACAAAATATTCTTCATACGGAAAAATATTATCCTTACAAAATTTGTCTCGTCCACGAACTAAATGGGGATGATTTCGTTCGACGCCTTCAGTTTTGCGAGAATTTGCGAAACATCTGCAATAATAACGGAAATTTGTAGGAATATTTTATTTACTGATGAGGCTACATTCTGCCTTAATGGAGCAGTCAACCAAAATAATTGTAGGTATTGGTCGAAAGAGAATCCTCACTGGATGCAAGAGGCCCATACACAGCACCCAGAGAAGCTAAACGTATGGGCCGGAATTTTACGTAACAGAATATTAGGACCTTCCTTTTTCGAAGAAACGGTAAATGGAGAGAGGTATTTGGAGTTTTTACAGTTTGAATTAGTTCCTGCTTTAGCTGGCCTATATCCAGATCACGATGAACAAGATAGTCCTAAAAGAATCATTTGGCTAGAACAAGACGGTGCACCGCCCCATTACGAGTTTTGATGTAACGTCATAAAAGCTGTCATTTTTACATGCAAAAATGTCTTTAACTGAAAGTGAAAGAATTACAATTCTTAAGAGGAGAGGATATGGCGATAGGGTCAGGTCTTACGAAGAGGTTGAAAATCTATTTAATGGCGCATTTCCAAACCGAAATCCGGTCCAAATTATGCAAGTATGTACATTCTTCCAACAGGACGGAGCTCCTCCGCATTTTAATCGAAACGTGCGCGAATTATTAAACAACTTTTCCGAATAGGTGGATCCGTAGAGGGGGTACAATCGAGTGGCCACCTAAGTCCCCTGATTTATCGCCTAATGACTACTTTTTATGGGGACACAATTTAAATTAATAATGCCAGAAATGATTTACAACACAATTGAAAAATTTCATTTTCAATTAGCACACTGTCAAGCTGTACAGGGAAAACAGTTTGAACATTTAATATAAAAAATATATTTTTCTAAATTGTACTCGTTGTTTCGAAAACTACTGATATTAGGAACAAAGTATGTTATACCAAAAGTGAAAAAATATACAGGGTGTTACATTTAAAAATATAAAATTCGTTCGAATTCCAGACAAACTAAAAAGCTGGCAACAACGCCAATATCGTCATTCGGTGCGTCAGATCCTCTTACACAACTTTACCAAATTTGGTCTAAATCAGCCCATAAATTATGATGTTACTAAGCCGTTTCCAAACTTTATACACACACTGTATATCAAACTACCCTTTATTTTAAACAAGGAGCCGCCCCCTTAAGTTTGTCGCATTTGTTCTCAAACACCCTGTATATGCATTATGATTCATATAGATTTTATTTTGACAAAAAAATTCACATCCAACGCAGGCCTGTATAAGTGTATAATCATGCACATACTATATCACGAGGACTGGGTTGGGTATTCTGTTTTTAAAATTTTGAAAAATGGAACCGTTATTACTGTATAACACGACACCCAAACAACGCCAAAGTGCATAATTTAGATATCCTCATAATTCTTATTATGTTGACTTCCATACAACGAAGCACTATGAAATAATTGAACCCGTGATAATGTCAATTTTGCTCCAAGCACAACACTAATTAATTCTCCATCAAATTTAATAGCAAAAACTTTAGCTATCTCTAGTCGTACTTTTTGTTTTAAACTCGATTCAGTATTAATGGTAGAACATTAATGGCATTAACATTAAAGGATTATCAAGAACTAAAAGTGTTTTAAAATCAGAGCGTTAAACCGATTGAAAATATTACGTAAATTAAAATTTATGAGGGCCCTCAATGAAGGTAATTAAGCATTCAAAGATGAGTTTTTCGTGTATCCATAATAAAAAACAGGAAAAACACGAAGGAAAGTAATCTCAGTAATTCTTTCTGACATACTATAGTTATTGGCGTTTCGTTTATCCAAAACTATCTGTGGCTAATTTCCATAAACCTCTTTGTAGATCAATTGAGCGTGAGCCATTGTCACATTTTTTAGTTCATTAATTTTCATCTTATAATAGATTTTGTCACATTATTAATTTTGGACCCGTTTTGGATATTTTCATCGAGTTCTCAAGAGTTTGTGATATCATAACAACTCTTGATCGCAATTTTTTACGTAACTTAAGTGTTTGTCGTTAGTCAGAGTGCTTCGCCGTAGTGGAGATGAAATGACGCAAAAACGCGAATCAATATCTTAGAATCCGTTTCTGTGCTTTACAAATTGGCATAAACTAAACTTCATTAACAAATAAGCTTCAAAACTGTAAATTAATCTAGCAGTATATCTAGAACCATAAAATATGGATCGGGACGTCGGGAATTGTTCCAATTTATCCAAGCATATAGAATCGACATTGGTAATGATTAATTGGTAGAATTTGAACATTTTATCGGCACATAGATAGTTTAAATTAACGTTGGTAAAGTTTGGCTGTTATATAAACTATATTATTTACATTAAAAATAAATGGAAAAAGCATAGACAGTTTAGGGATTTATTTAAAAGCAAAAATGCGTTTTAACTTTGTGGTAAAACAAGATTTTGTTTACTATCGCTTACTGGTGACAACAAAAATGTTTGGTAGCTTATAAAACTATGACATATTTTAGAAATAATTACCATTTTTAACATAAAAAGACAGTAGCTTAATTATATCATTTCAATTCATTCACTAATATTTTGGAATCGGAAATTGAATTTTCAAAAGTTGTAAAATAATAAATATCGGGAAATGACTGAGCGTCAAAAGCTCTTGGTATACGAAGGTGAAAATCGGAATTAACAGAGGTGGAGGGAGAATTTACCCAAATTAAAAAGTTCGCAAGGTTGAGGTTCAGTTGGCAGTTGAAATAACAGTTTGAAAGATTGAAACAACACTCAGTTCAATTTACAAACTTGATAGTTCGATGAATGTTCCCATGTAGTTCGAGATTTTAATGTTCGGAAGCCAGAAGGTTCCTTCCAACCAATGAAAGCGCTCTTTAAAGTCATGTACATGGTTTGCTTGTGCTACTTTTAAGTGTCTTTTTATTTTATGATCTGGTTTTATGCCGAAAAATGGATGTTATGCAAAATGATGACCCAATTTTCTTGTTAGATAACTTCATCCAAAAATATATTATATTCAATCAATCATCAATCAAATTTCTATCTTAAAAATCTTAAACCATCAGAAAAAATCACTGTCAAATTTGTTTCGGATGAATGAGGGTGATTCTCCGGCCATGGAATAATCCGTGCTTACTGAGGCGGAAATGTCTGATCTTATTTCCAAAAAAATTAAAAAAAGAGCTGGATCTGATGAGATACCTGCAATAATGCTTCTTTGAAGTGAGAAATATTTCTAGAAGTGTTAAAGTGTTCTACAATTGTCCCTACTCTAAAGAAAGGAGATCCAACAATGACTGAAAACTATCGCTTTGACTTCATATTTTTCAAAAGTATTGGAATATGTCATGCTAAATAGACTTTCAAAACATCTAGACGAAAATGATATATTATCTTTAAGCCAGCGCGGGTTTAGAGCTGAAAAATCTACATTCACAGCTCTTTGAGCATTTTTGGAAGAGGTAGTGAACGAGAGACAGGCGAGTACCCTCTGGGGATATTTTGTGATTTCGGCAAGGCGTTCGACTGTGTCGATCATGGGATGGCCCTCGAAAGTTTGAAATACTATGGCATTAGAGAAAGACACCTAAGTTGATATTCTTCATTTTTGAGATTTCGTAGGCAATTTATTCAGGTTTTGGACTAAACAACATCTTCAACAAGATCCATGCATAATCCCCCAAAAATAAAACTGAGACGCCACCTTAACTTAATCACAAGATGAGAGGTTAAATATTTGCAAAACCGCTATCGAAAAAATATTTTTTTCGCGCATTTATTTTTATGTTATGTTTCCAGTCTGTTTTGACGCAATATAGGTGAACACTCACACACACAACCCGAGTTAAAATGATCGTTGCTGTTGCCCATCAATTTTTATTCGGAACCTTTTCGATTTTGTTTATTTAGAAGTGTTTTTACGGCGTCAGAATAGAAAGAAACGTACGCTGAGTATTCACATTATGTTGACAAGACCAATATTTAGTGTGACCACAATTTCCTCTCGGCCTCGCTACGGCTTCCGCCTGCAAGTTTCTAAAATCGATGTTTTTTGCAAGCTGTGGAAAAGTGTGAAAATGCAAGCCAAGCTAAAAACGAAAGAGATATTGTAAATGGCTTTGAATTTTGCAAAAATCCTTTTTGTTTTCGTAAAATATATAGGTTTTTATTATTAGTAGGATAAAATTGGTTTAACTTTAACAACATTTATTAAACACATGTTTTATCTTATTTCCGAATCCTCCCTGGAGTTTCTAAAGAAACTGTAAACAATGGCCATAAAACGGTTTAATAAAAATGCAAATTTTAAAACGCAGAAACTTATACTCATAACATAACATAAAGTTTCATTGCGTTTTCTGTTCAATGGTTGAAACAATGTAGTTTTAGGTGCAAGCTTGACAGCGCGGCAGCGGTTAGATAAAAAATGTATACGTACCACATTATTCGACAAGGTAAAGCAATAAAACTGAAAATACACTAAAATTTCTTTCGCTTGTCAGTGTTTTAAATAGGTCGCCAAAAATGTGTAATAAAAAATATCCTTTTTCGAGTAAAACTATAAAAAAATTACTAGCCCAATTAGTTTAGTTCTTTTGTAAGAAAGCTGCTTCGTCGTCAACAGGGGATCATTGACGTAAGGAGGGCGGGTCAATTAGAATCTTCAATGTCATAGGTACGATTATAGGCCAGATAAACATACAAATGCAGCGAAGGGTGGTAGACGAAATAGAAAGTAGTGGCGTCGAGAGGTAAGAGAGGCGGGACAACCGGAGTCTCTAATACCGTCCATGATGTTTCAAGATCAAAAATATTCGGGTAAGATACACACACACATCAGGTTTTACAAAATACTATCACACACGTGTGCGTTCAAGGTAATCTGATGTCGGGTTAGCTCCGAAATCGGCGGGTATAAAAGAAAAAAGGACCACACACGTACGCGGAACATTTCGAGTTAGAACACGTGCCAAGAAAAAGATTCCCACGCTCAAGTGCACCTACTACTACCATCATGATGAAGAAAATATATAATAAACAAATAATAAATAATAAATAAATAAATAATAACCATTCGATTGGCTGAAATCAACGTTCATAACTCTGCCAAAGAAATTGAACGCATCAAGTTGCGATGAGTATCGAATGATCAGTCTCATTTTACACGTCCTTAAAATTTTTCGAAGAATTATTCACACACGTATCTACAACAAATGTGACTTTCAAGTGGATAGAACGCAGTTTGGGTTTAGAAATGGTTATGGCACTCGAGAAGCACTTTTTCCATTGAATGTTCTGACACAAAGGTGCAGAGATATGAATGTTAACGTGTATGCATGCTTTATCGACTACCGTAAGACATTCGACTGTGTAAAGCATGACAGACTTATTGACATTCTCAAGGGGACGGGTGTTGATGATAAGGAGATTAAAATTATATCACAACTGTATTGGCATAAGACAGCAGAGGTTCGGATTGAAAATGAAACATCGGAATCTACAGTGATAAGAAAGGGAGTCAGACAAGGCTGCATTTTGTCACTGTTATTGTTTACTCCGAAACTATTTTTGGAGAGGCGCTGGATAATATTACAAAGGGCATAGAGGTGAATGGTCGCGTAATAAATAATATTAGATATGCAGATGATACTGTTGTAATTCTCGCGGACAACCCGGAGGATTTGCAGTTTATGATGGATAGCATTGTAAAACACATTGGAGAGCATGGCCTTTACATCAATACACTAAAAACTAAGATGTTTGTTTTCGCAAAAACCAATGTAACTGTCAACCTAAGAATAAACGAAATTAATATTGAACAGGTGAGCAGCTTTAAATATTTGGGCACAATTATTAACAACCAATGCGATCCTACGAAAGAAATTAGATCACGAATTGAACAAGCAAGAGAAGCATTTATAGATATAAAACAATTTTTCACAAGACCAGAACTTAACCTACAGTTACGAGTGCGCAGGTATGAATGTGAAGGATGGAGGCCTTCGAGATGTATCTATACAGGCGCATATATTAAGAATATCGTGGGTACAAAAAGTGACGAATGAGGCAGTGCTTGCCAGAATGCGAAAGTCACTCGAACTCCTGATTACTATTAAGGAAAGGAAAACGAAATACGTCGGACACGTAATGAGAGGGGAAAAATATGAGCTGCTTAGGGCAAAAGATCAATGGGAAGACGACAGAATTCTTGGTTAAAGGATATGCGAGGATGGTTCGGCTGTACTTCCACCGAAATTTTCAGAGCAGCAGCTTCTAGACTAATGATCGCAAACCTTCGACAGAAGACGGCGAACTAAGAAGAAGAAGAAGGAAAATAATATGATTAGCACGAGGATCCTTGGGCAAGCCGTAGGAAAACATCAAACCACAGTGTTGCGCACTTAAAAACATAATTATTTTCCTTACAAGTATGAAAAACATCAAGAGCTACGGCAAGAACGAAAAATGGTATTCTGTTTTAAGGTAATGGAAAAAACAAACAATATAGGGATTTTTTGAGAAATATTTGTTTTACCGATAAATGTACATTTACCCTCAAGAACGAACCAAATGTTCAAAATTACCGGCATTGCAGCCAGGACAATAAGCATCGTCTTGTTCATACTCGGACGCAATATCCACAAAAAATAAATGTTTGGGCGGAAATTGTAGGACATCACATTATTGGACCATTTTTTACGGAAGGCAACCTTATAGCAGTAACCTATTTGGACTTACTCACTGCCGTCTCGAAAAACAGGCCGTCATGTTCCAGCCCACATTCTAAAATCAGCTGTTTCTAGTCGATCCACGTTTTGAGAGCTTTGCATTGTTTTGGTAGACCGTTCTGATGTTTCCTTTAAGTTTTTAGTTGTTTTTAGCAGTTTAATGTGATTATTTTAGAAAACCCATAACATTAATTTAACGTAGTTTGGACCTTTATATGTAAAACCATAAATTATTTGATTAAGTTGCTGTGAAATAGCGATAAATGCCAAATTCATGATGTGTTCACCAACTATAATGTTTTTCACTAATGAAATGCTATTTATTGATAAAAAAAAGTATCTCAAGAGACGATTTAGTATTGCGAAAATGTATCAACTTTTGCATAAAGTACTTTGAGGAAAGATTTTTAGTCAGGGAATTCAGGGCAACCAGAGGACTTGATAGTAGATAACACTAGAACAGTACAGCCTAGGTACCTTTTCTAATAATAAATTATATTGTTATTAGGCAATAAACATAGAAAGATTATAAGTACATTAGTTAGCTATTAAATAGATAGTATAATGTTGAGGGTTGTTGTCATACTTAGGTTAGGTTCTCGGACAAAAATTTAGTAACAAAACAATGCCTATATTCGTTGTATATTTTGTTTAGATTTTCATACGATACAAGTTTTTCTTACTTAAAATATCGTTTAAAACATACCTACAAGTTTAAAGCAGGTTCCTCTTAATGCCTCTCTATTTTTCTAGTCAAAAACCAAATTAAAAAAAGTTTATATAGTTTCTCGAGGAAGATAAAATGGTAGTATGCACCTACCAACTGACTGAAATTTTATATAAAATAGCTACCTATGAAATTGTTTCAAATGTCTGTTATTCAGGGATTATTTGGGAATTATTTTCGTAACCTCGAAGGAGTATCGAAGAAGATCGAAAGCAATACTTAGTGATCATAACATAAGCTAGTTTATAGTCTTGAATCACTCTGTATACTAATCATCTAAATATCTTTTTAATAGATGATTCTATACCTCATTTGATATAATTTAAGACATCTTTGACTTACAAAGATCAATTTTATAATCTACATGCCATATAGCCTCTATAAAAAATTCCATCTTCTAATGTGACGTCACGATCTTAACATGACGGCCTGTTCTTCGAGACGGCAGTGACTTACTACAAAACCGAATTGGACCCGCACTAGAAGAAGTTGTACGCGAAAATCAATTTTGCCATTACATTAATTATTAACTATTAAAATTTATTCGAATTTGTCACATGAGTTCATTATATCGGCCTCTTCAAAAAATTACAATACAATTTTTCTCTAAAATGTACAGGGGAGCCAACATTTAGCCACCTCAAAATTTACATGGGATTTCCTATGTTTAACTAAGCCATGTATCACCCGGTACCTATATTCTACATAGACATTTCTGTCACTTTATCTTATATTATTTGTAATATAAAGCTTACTACTTACTTCAACTCATTTTATATGCAATATTTATTGCTAAAAGGATTTCGCTTCCTAAAAATAAATACAAACCGTCGCGTCAATCGGCTTTGGTTGGCTTTTTAACGTTTTATTTCGAAATCCTCACCGCCTAGCTAAATAATATATCACGACCTGGTTTGAAGGATAATATAATCTTCCAGTTTGCAACAAGGTTTTTAAATACAGGCTGCTTCATCGGAAAGTAGCTAATATGCAACATATAAGGGCTGTACTTTTTTGAACTTCTAACGCGCCTGCACTTATCAGGCAAGGATATTCTTAGTTAAAGCAACCAAAATGAGCCTATATAAACGAATTATTCGAAAGAGTTAGGTCTACTACTTAAAACGGCTTCACAATAATTTTGTGAAGTTGGATCAAATATGCCACACGCTTATTTTTTCTTGTCTGGCCTGACATCACTAAAGTTGAAGGTTTGTTAGACTTTTAAACAGTCAAAATTCCAGAATTGATGTCATCCATCAGGCAGACAGATGCCTTTGATTGTTGTATAGATTTTTAGAGCAGCAACCAGCATAACCGTCCTATATGTTATAATTTTAATTTTGTTGTATCTTATATACTCTTACATTATTATTTTATTATTATTACCTATTATTAAATTACGTTTAAAATATGTTTTTGCGTTTTCTTTCTAACATAAAAAATTTAGATAAAAAAATATTTTTTTCCACGCTTTTATACAGGGTGTTATGGAAATGACTTATTATATTTTAAGGGGCTGAGGTGGTCTAGAGTTACACTTGATAGTTTTTTTTTCTAAAATCGGAAGTATTTTGAATTTTGTAAAATACCTTAAAACCGGACTATGTGCGCCTTCCATGATAGTTCAATGCCCCTGAACACATGTGTTTTTGACAAGACAAACTGCTGGAATGGTAATTGTTTAGTTTAGTGCAATTAATGTTGAATTTTGTGCTAAAATTTCGTATATAGACTAATTGAGGGTAGCTGATCACAATTTTCCTTTTGCGTTTTTACGGCAAATGCACTGGTTTTGAGAAAAAAAAAATGTTAAAGTTTTTCACTTACAGGTTAGGGTATTTTTGTTTATTTCGATATCTTTGGGTGTCGCGTTTCACTTTCCTTTCAATTTCCTAGATTTTATGGTTTTCCCTTCAAAATATGTGATAAAACTTTCACCAAACTATCTGTTCATAAAATAAGAACAACATTTTAGCAAAAAAACAATGGAAAAGGCACAAATTTAATTAAATTCGTTGTTGCCAGATTGTTCTTCTTTTTCTTGTAATTATTAATGGCTTCCATCCAGGAGAATGATATGCTAGCTCGAGCCAATAGGATTCATTCAATTAATAAAAATGAATTGAAAAGTATAGGCAATTTATAATACACTAACAATCTGACAACATGGGTGCAGTGAACCTGCAAACAGGCTCCTTGTACCGTGCAGTTTGCTTCTGCTTTTTTGGCCAGCTGTCAGTGAGCTGTCTCCCGTCTTTTTCCAGATAACGTAGAGTTTTCTGTTCGCTTACAAGTTATCCCGTTTTTCAGAGTTTCCTTGTGGCATATTTCGTTTATTTCAACTCGGAAGTGTATACTATGACTCCGACAAGTAATATTTTATTGGAAATAGCAACATTTTAGGATTACATGCAAAATAACATACCGGTGAGTTAGAAAAACTTTAACATTTTTTTTCTCAAAACCAGTGCATTTGCCGCCTAAACGCAAAAGGAAAATTGTGATCAGCTACCCTTAGTTAGCCTATATACGAAATTTTAGCGAAAAATTCAACATTTGCACTAAAGTAAACAATTACCCAAATCAGCTGTTTGGGTCATTGGCGCGTAGGTGTTTTGGACCTAAATTTTTGAAGGCATTTTTCTCGAATTTCTAGCTTCGAGCGCCATTTATAGCAATTTTTCCCCAATTCGTCTCGACCTATATATTTACGGGTTAAAAAATAATAAGTCATTTCCATAACACCCTGTATATATTATTATCTTAAAGCAGAGCAACCTTTTATTCTATCAGCACCGAATGCGCCCCTGCTTTCATTCGATCACCCGCTGGGTCTTATCGGCATTAGGGATTAGCATTTATAATGAGTTTGTAAGATAGATAGACGGACTTTAGTAACTTATTTTTTTTTATGGATATCGTTTAGAGGGTATAATTAAATATATTGAAATAAAACAAATCTAAGACGTTTGTCGGTGATTAATTGGTTTACATACATGACAACACACCTTCGACTTTATTGACGTTAAAGGCTAGTGCTATAGACGAAAGGATAAAAATTGAAGGCGTAGAATGTAATATGCCTTTTCACTCTAAGGAAGTGTAATCTCCTGTAATTTGTTGTTGTTGTATTGAAATAAAGGTGTTCTGTGGAATAAAATCTTAAAAAGCAATAAGGTAATTGTTCTGTTTTATTTATCAAAAGAATGGGTAAGTAATTATATAAATTTTAAAAACTTATTGTGAAGCCGTTTTAAATGCTTAAGAATAAAACGCAACGGCATTGTATTTGTGGCAATTCCCTCGGAGTTTAAATTTAACGCGCTCATGTTGAGCATACCTTAAAAGAGGAGAAGTTCGAAATGAAAAATCGTTTTTAAAACCTACTCTGGTAGTTTTAAGTTTACATGGACTTAAACTGGAAGCTGCGTTTGAAGAAGTATCTTAAATTGCACATAAAAGAACATGTTTAATGCTATCTAGACTCCATTATCAGAGAACATTTTTTCTGAAAGCAAAAGAACAACGCGAAATGTAAAAGCCCGCACAACAGTAGAGATGTCATATTAAACATGCTTTTGAAAAGAAATGGTTGGAATGGCCCATTTCGCGGGTTTAAAATTAGAAATGTGGCAGCTGAGGAAAACCCCAATAAAAATAAAATGGCTCTAAGTAAACTAAAATATCGAGGCTTTCTTTGTACAAAAGGGTCAATGTGTTGTAAAATAATTTTTTGTACTTACTTATTAAAGACGCTTACAGGTATACTGACTTACCTAAAACAAAGAAAGAAATTGTTAAAAACATCATTATATAAAAAAAAAACATCAATTTTAATTCAATTTAGATCGGTAAATGCTACAGTTATTGGCCTGTTACGGAGGGGTTGGTTTATTTTACTGCCACTTGCCAGAAAAAATGCATTACGTGAAATCCTTTTTTTAAATATGCAATAGTTTCTTATAAAACTGACGCCAATAATATTTTTACTCTAAGAAGTGTTGAAATATGTTTAAATCTTTTTTTAAAAATATATTGCCATGGCGCTGTAATAATTGGCCTAGCAATCTACAGTTATTGGCGATACTCTGAATCAAGTACTTATAATACCTATTTAGGTATACTTGCGATTAAAAAAAAGTAATACATTTTTTAAATAAATATTTATTATTTTATTAAAAATTTCAAGAAATACTGGTCGAAAATAAAATACAAATTAAATTATGGATTTCTTGTTGGCAAGAAGCACAAAAAAATATTTGGGCATTTGACGGACGCATTTTTTGGGTACAATTCTCGTGATATAGTCTTATACATGTTTGACACTGAATTCCTTCTCTGGATGATATGATATTGAAGAGGAACATATAGCACAACCCATCGTTACTTTTTTATTTAGGAATTTGCTTGGAAAGGTGAGAGGAGAAATCAAGTTATTTGAAATTATTTAAAGTTTTTTAGGACGTTCACAACTATCTTAAAATAACTGCCTTTCTGTCACATCTACAGAAGGGGAGATAGCTTTAACTTCTAACATTGTACTTGTTTTAGCACTAGGATTTACTTCTTTGTTTTCTTTGAGGATATTATGCACTTTACCTCCCATTTTGGAAATTATAGATTCTGATTATATTTTGTTAGTATCCTTATTACTTTCATTGTCCAAGCCGCGCGACCTTTACAGAATTAGCAGTATTTAGTTGGTAGTACAAATAATTATCAGATTTGTCTTGATTTGGTAAAGAGCCGTCCTAAATTATTTTAAGTTTTTGTTGACGATTTAATGTTTTTTCCTATTTCGTATTTTTATTATATTGCTTTTTTTCGAACACTTCACGCAAAAAAAAATTGTGATCTTTTTTACAATTGTAGATAAATTTACTACAAATTGCTGTAAATAACAAACAAAATTTTGTTGTGAATTTCTATATCATATTGTTTCTTGTTTTTAAACAAATTGTCCAACTATCGGACACAAGTTGTACAAAAAAGTTATACAAAAAGTTGTTGAATTTAAAAATATACAACCTGTAGCAAATGAAAAGATACATTATTGTTGACATTTTTTATTTTTCATTTTTTTTCGTGTTCCATTTATCCGTCCTGTATTTCTGTATTTTTTTCTATATTTCTGTATTTAGTCTCTGAAGATGTTAACACAAACGGAACTGTTTTTGTTTTCTGTTTTTTCTTCCCTTCTTTTCTTTTAAGAGTATCAGGCCATACTAAAAATATTTTAGCGACACAGAGGTATTTACACAAGAATCTGCTTCAGAATTTACTGTTTTATTAGGTTCAGCGGTCACAACGGTATTCGCATTAGGTAAGTTCACTTAATTCAATAAGTCGTCCTTATTGTCCAGATTAGTAGGTATTATAAAGGGTATTCCAAAAAGAGATTTCGAATATTGTTATTAAAAAAAATAAAAGCTTAATAACAAGAAGTTAAACTTTTCAGTGTCATAAGTAATCGTGATATGATTGATTACAATTATAAGCGATCTATGATGAATATTAAATAATAGTTTTTAGTACCATGTTTTCCAAAATCATGTCATATAAATTTGTTATTAGATCAGTTATTTGCAATGTTTTACTTTATTACTTTTTTAAATATTTTATTATTTATTCGTAGTTTTATATTTATTAGCCACCCCTAAAATGAGTAAATTGGTCTATGCCAATAATTATTAAATATTGTGTTAGCATAAACAATATCAATAAACTTTTAACATAAATGTAGTTTTTAGAACTTACTTTTCGGATCAAAATGAAGAAAATTCAATAGAAAACACAGACCAATAAACACATGTTTACTCAACTTGACGCCATTACCGCTTTATTTCTAATTTTGACAGATGGTGCCAAAACTGTTTTAAAATTACTAACAAACTTATTGTTGCAAAGTATTGTAAGTTTCCCCAAAAAATACTGAAATGGCCAATAACTGTAGCTTTTACCCTATCTATACCATTTTATTTATTGCTATTGATTTATCCATGTCGTACAGGCACAAAAACATATATTTTCCTTGAATTTTTGGAGACAGATTGGCAACAGCGATATTTTTGAATAGAGAATCCGAATAGCTTGGTGAACAAAACTCATCAAAAGCTCCACTCCGTATTCTATAGAACTAAAAGTGATCTGTCCAGCACCAGTAGGATAAAAACCTAGTCATAACCTGCCTCTAGCCATAGCCAGGATTTTGTCATTAATTTGTCAGCTGCAATTATTTTTATCTGAAAGTGCTTGGCTGCCTAGGATAATTTATACGTTTAGAACGAGACGTTCGTAGAAAGCATTAATTAAACCGAAAATAAATGGAAGATCAAAAGCTCTGGTAAATTGTTGCGGTCACAATTAATAAATCATTGCGTTTTTAAGGGCTTGCTCGGTAAAAATGCTTTTTTTCACACCACTTTACCAGAATTATATTCTGCTGAGCGGAGATGTAAGCACTAAAAATGATGGTATTTAAATAGGGAAGAAAAGCGCAGTAAAAACCTTTTTTATTAGTAGTCTAATCCTGCCAACTGTGCCTTTTTTATTTCCTTTTACTTTTTTGGAAATCCATGGTTTCAGTCATTCAAGAAATGTTTGAACTGAAGTGCAAAACAAAAAATAAAATAAAATAATACAACAGGGAACTAGAAGTTGTATTTTCTATAGCAATGGAAACCATACCGTAATATAAATGAAACAATGTTTGTTTGTACAGGTCTCGAACGTTTAAAAGCCTTCTTCTTCAGGGGATACTAAAAAGGATAGTACAAAGTTAGGAACTACCAATGAATATAAAATAAAAGTTTAAGTGGGACTTACCTAACATCGAGTTGAGCAAAACTGTTAATGTCATATTAATTATATTACGATTCAAATATAAGTGGAGTTTTAATTATAAATGTTAAATTTTAATTAGTGAAGAAACATTATGGATAAAAGATAATCAATTGAGTTAGAACATTATTGGAGGAGAAAGGTTTTTTTTATTTATAAAAGTTTTTTAAATTTTTATATGAAGATTAAGAAATATTAATTTAATTGTTGAAAATTTTTTATTTTGTTAGTGTTTGTTGTGAGGGGGGGGGGGGGGGGGCTATGCCCCATATTTTTGAAAAAGTATAAAGAATTAAAAAAAAAAGGGTAGTTGGTTATAAAAAAATTGAATATAACCTGTGTTAACCACAACAGTGTTACCTACTGCAACGTGTTTGTTGAAGTGGGGTTAATTTAAGAAGAATAATGACATTAAAGACGTAAAACCAAATATTAATATTAAAAATCAAATAGGCAGATTTAAGGAACTCGATGTTAGATTTATAAAATCTGTGTAGAATCAATTGATCTTTAGTTGCCGTCACTAGACGTTTAAAGTACTTGAAGACCGACAGAACACAGGCATCTGTCAACGGATGACCAAATTACATGGTTTTGTTAAAAAGAGGATTATAGATGTCTATCGGAGGGAAATAAAAAAAATATATATAAGCTGCAGTAAAGAAAAAAAAGCTGCAGTAAAGAATATACTTGAAATGGATGGTGATAACACTAACACTAGATGGCACAATAAATGTAGGGAATTTAAATTTTAAGGACATTTTTACAGAATTATTGAAAAATAATGAAAACGTTTTCAAACTTCGAACAGTGGTTGGATACAATGGAAATATCTAGGGGAGCTAGAAAGTTATGAGTAGAGATAGAAAGAGGTAAGTATTATGCAAAAGAGACTGAATTATAATTATAATTTACCCAGATTCAAAGCATTGAAAAAATTTGTGCTGATATGGCTGAACACAATCATATTTGGATTTTTAATCATTTTATTTATGGTGGAGGAAATTAAAGTCGTACTTGTTATATTTCACAATTTAATTCTGTTTCTTGACACGTGTTTCAACCCTTGCGGATCATTATCAAGGGAATATAAGACAATACTAAATTCTACATCTCATTAAAATCAAATTAGGGAGATGAAGTGAATTGACAGATGATGGGTTATTTTTGTCCTAAATTTACAGGTATTGGCCAAAGGTACAACTAAATTACAGGTGTGATTATAGAGGTATTTACATCTAAGTAATAAAATTAAGAAAATGATATTGTGTATATAATTATGGTTTTTTTCGTTCGTAATTATTGACAGTGTTTATTGCATATTTATCCTAAGTTATTAGGCTATTAAGTATTAGATGGGCACCTGAAGGTATTTCAATTTGATTATTAACAACATTCCATCGATTTTTTAAGGCTTTTTAATTGCTATTGTTTTTAATAGGTTAAGTTTTCTACCCTTGTGTTGAGTATATATCGGTTTTATTTTGTTGGATATTGAGTGGTTATTTATTATACAGTGGTACGCTATTCCTGTTTTATTTTGTTTTTTTAAAAAGGATGTTTTATGTTCTTTAAGCCCAGTTTTAAAGTTTCTACCTGTTTGACCTATATAGATTGCATCACAGTCTGATTTATTATGTTTAATTCTGATTTGAAGTTAGTTTGGTTAAGTGGCATGGAAAAGAGACGTGAAAATAATGAGCGAATAGCTGCAAACGTTTGAGTATGTGAATGGATAGAAGAATATGGGAGTCACTGTTAGTAGGTTTACGATAGATGATAAATTCCTGTGTGCGTTTTTCTGTTGGATATTTGGATCAAAATCATAGATATTTCTCCTTAAACGTTTTCGATTTATAAATTTGTCAATTCTTCCAGCCTTTATGCTTCTGCCATCCCAATAATTGTGGCTACGTTAATAAGAAGGTATACACGTCATCAGAAGTATTGGTTAAAAACTGCTCTACATCATTTAAACCTAAAATTTTTGATTGTTTTGATCCGTCCAACTATTTTTTTTTATCAGAAAAGCGACCATCCAGAAATATCTGCTCATGTCGATATTTTTTTTAGCTTAAGCATTGTATTCAACTGTGCGGTAAAAGTCGATTTTCAACACTAAAATCGGTGCAGAAAAACGTATTATCCTCACGCTTATAGGAAAAAATAAATTGCACGTTAAATGCTCTTTTAGATACTCTCGTACAAAATTACCCCAATATTATTGAATAAATAAAACGCGATTCATCCAAAATTCTCATTTTTCAAAGATTGTCCCATTTACCGCTTTTTCATGTCCATCATCCATTTCAGTTTACTGCCAAGTGGTTTATATAAAAGCTGTTCGAAAAACTTTTATTTTTTTGTCAAACTTATCAGGGTTTTTTACCCTTATTATCACATTTTAACGCCCATTTCCCAAAAGTGCCGTATCATCTTACTTTTTATTTATTTACGGGGTCTTACTAATGCGTTTCATCGAGTAAAACTGAAAAATACCAAAATATACATTCAGAGACTATTCTACTAAAACGTATAGGGTAAGCAGGACTATTATTGGCACCCCCCCAATAATTGGCCCTTTCATTCAAACTCGTAATATTAAGAAAGTCGTTATTACTAAGATTCAACAAATGACAACGATGCAACTGACCATATGTTTCAATGAGTACGCGACAAATTTCAAACCGTCAGTTAACTGTTCCTGCTTCGTAAGGGCAGTGGTCTACAAACGTGTTCGTGTTGTGTACACTTTGGCTTAAATCTTCACAAATTGGTAGGTATCACGTTTAACTTTTTCTTAGATATTAATGTAAAAAGCTATTATTTGTTGCCACTATTACTTTAGGAACTGTTTGCTATGATAAAAGTACGTTATTCAACAAGCATAACCTCAAGAATATTTAAAACCGCCAAAATAATTAGGGGCCAATAACTGTCTATATGATTTTGCTTAAAAAATAATAATTGGCACCCATGCCAATAACTGCAAGCTTAAGAAAATATTTACTAACAGTTTTTTTTTTGTAGATTTTATTAATAAAATACGTAAAAATGCATGTTTCTTCGAAAAATATTTACGAAAAACAGTTATTGGCATGGGGCCAATTACTGGATATTCTGGGTGCCAATTATACAATTTTCCATTTTACTAGGTGTAATTTTTTTTTAGAAATCAAATCATTTGGTTCCAAGTATCTACCTACAGGCTAAGTATTATTTTGGTAAAGTATTGGTGGGAATCTACGGATAAAAGTCTTAAAATTCATGTGGGATATTTACAAAAAATCGAGTTTAATCGCATTTTATGCGTTTGAGGGCCAAAAAACCCAAGCTACCTCTAGTTTACATGAACCTCTAAGGGCCGGTATAAAACAGACCAGTTACTCAGAGATTTAAACGTAAAAATCAATGTCTAGAGCTAATCATGTCGAGGCAGCAGCGCAGGCTTCTCAGAGCAATGATATAAGCGAATTTGAACATTACAAGAATAGTTTGGATCGAACATTTTCAAATGACGAGGCCGACAAAATAAAAGCCGACCGGTGTAAAGCAGAACGAAAAATTGTAAGGGTTGAAGATATCGTTAATATACAGGATATTAATATTATGGAAACTCCAGCTGTCATTGATAACAACGGTGTTTTAGAAGTTATTCCTCTTGATTTCTCTGCGAACGAGAGAAGTACCGAAATCAGAAGTAATGATATTCAGAATCAAACTAAATCTCAATACGTTGAAACCTCATTAAATGTGGATACTGCACAATGTATGCCAATTCTTTTCTTGTCTAAAGCAAACCATAGCCTCCTCGATCATTTATATTTTCCTGGAACCCCTGTTAGAAAAGACAAAAGGGAAGTTGAAAGGCTACCGTTTGTAGTAAGTTCGTCGACATACAGAGAAATCCAGAAAAAGACAGAGATGGAAAGGTTACATATGTCAATGGAAAAAGAGAAAAACAAGATAGAACGAGAAGCTAAAAAAATAAAAGTGACAGAAGATAAAAAATTGAAAGCTAAGAAAAGAAAGCTAAGTAACGGAGAGAATAACAACACAAAGAAGAAGAACAACCAAAAAGGGAATGATTAAGAATGTGCAAATAATGACTTAAATACGACTCAAAATGAAACACAGATCCTCAGTTGTGCAAATGGTGAAAAGATACCTAGTACTCAACAGAGTAATGATGAAGACGATTTCCTATTAGAACTAATTAAAACTGATTCCAACATAGTTAATAATTCAGAAAACTCAATCAAATTGTGGCATACGGTGTATGCAATGCATTAGAACACCTAATTTTAACTGTCTTGAAAAACATGCATTGTATAAATCAAATTCAAATACGTATATCTGTTTAACTTGCCTGAAAAAAAAATGCTAAAGAATTATATTTTTATAATATATTATTAATATTTTATTATAAATTACTTTTTTATTATTCTACTTTTATGTTTTTGAGATGTTAATAAATATTTTAGTTCAGGTTAGTTCAGTTTGTTTATTTGTTATAAATACTCTTTACCAACAAAGCTTTTTCGTTTTCTTTTCATCTTAAAACAACAATAATCGTTTAACAAATACCTAATATTTTTTCTTCGTTTTGCTCGATGGATTTTTTCCTAATTTGTTTTTATTTTCTAATATTTGCTAATATTAATGCAAAATATAAGTTTTTTTTACAAAATATTTGCATTTTATTAAATAGTTAGCAGGATTTTCAAGTGCCAATAATTAAACTTTAATATGCCAATCACTGTGTTGAGGGGGCCAATGACTATATTTCCATGTAACTTATGAAAAATATATACTTTTTAATATATATATAAGTAAATTGTTCATTATTTTTGTAATTGCAATAGGTTTAACAGTTCCTTTACTATTGAACTATAATATATGATTCATTAAGAGTATTTCAAGTATTGGGTTTAAATAAAATAAAATGCATATCTAAAGTGCTTAAGGGGCCAATAACTGTATCGTTTACCCAAATTAATAATAAATCAATTGATTTACTTTTTAATATTTTAAAAGAAATGTTTTAAACAAGGCAAAGCTTTTGCAGTTATAAAAGCGCTTCAATGGAATTCATAGCCACCATAACAGATTAGTGTTCATTCCATTGTTCTACAAATTTCTAAAAGGAAAACGGTACAACATAATAATTAAAATAACTTTTCTCGAGTCCTCTTAAAGCTGATAAAACTTTCAAAGAAATGGCCAGTATTCGCGTTGGAACAGTAAAATTTAATCTTTATGTCTCTAAATGTAAGGATCCTAAGTTTAGAGCATTTTTAAAGATTTAACAACCGGAAACCACTTAAATTCAGAAGAAATTGAAAAATCATTGTTAACGTTTTTATTTCAATGCAGAAAGGCGAACACTAATTAGAAATTGGTATGCAGTGTAATAAAATGCGCTAAATACGGGCGGGTTGCTTACAGCCTTGACTTCCGGACTGCAGCTTTAACGTTGTTAGCTGCCAATAACATAAACACAAAGAACATAAAACTTAATATGTTTAAAGTTAAAGTAAATCCACCATCACATTAAAGTTTATAACGTCCCATAAGATCCATAAGTTCTTATGCAAGCAAAACCAAATAAGATCTTTCGCACAAACGGTATTATATGAAGTTCGCTTAAGCTGTTGAAAGTTTCAAGACACTCTAAATAATGATGATTTAAGTAAAGTAAACTCTTTGTAATATTTTACATATTATAATATATCAAATAAATATAATTTATCAGGTTTATGTTAATTAAATCGTAATTGCAGATTGCAGTAACATGGGAGTCAATCTGTTTGTGAACTTTTTAGGGAACTCATTAACTAAAGAGGTGTCCCTGCCGTTTGGTCAAAGGATGCGATTTATATTCTTTATATTCCGTATTAATGCTGAGTATAGCACTCCTATAAGCTAGCGATAAGGAGTATTATAAATAGGTATAAGATTGTTTATTCAGGAACTTCTGTTATCATAGCCAGTGTGTCAGCTTCTTTCATCTGAAATAAATTTTTTATATACGAAAAGGGATTTTTAAGATTAAGTTGTGATTTTTAAAAACACCTTTAAAGTAGCAACTGTACAGGAAGAAATAACAGCAACAGCTTAACTACAGTAGTCAACCGGCTACAGACAGACAAACATCGTTGCCCTGTGGACGACTGGAGAGGACAAACATCGCCCAACCAGACAGATGAAGACAATTTTCATCATTTTACTATGGTCCATCGTTCACAGAGGCAACCCCAAATATCACATCTTACATAAGAATCCAGGAATACTGCCCTATAAAATAGGTAAGACCCAAAAAGCAACGAATTATTAGAATTTTTGCCATGACAAAGTTAATCACAGAATTTTCTGGAATAAATGAGAAATACGAAGTACTCAGAGAAAATATTAAGAACAGGGCAAACTACAAAAGGGGATTAAATGACTCATATTACTATTAATACAATCGGACAAAAAATTAACAAAAGATTAACTCAAATCTTGCCAACTAAATATCGTGAAAAACGAGCCCTATAGGCAGTATTGCTAAAATTATTATAGAAAATATAGACCAGGAAGATGTCGAACGCATTGACAATAATATTAATATTTTGAAACCAAACCAGAATAACCTAAAAGTCGCATCAGTAAGTCAATCGATAATTAACAGTTATTAAGAATGTTTCACATAATCAAGAAATTTTTAAAACAAGGGTCAACCAAATAATAAAGACCATACATAAAGTTAAAATCGACAAAAATACATTTTTTTAAGTATTTTCCGAAAAACTGCCTCTGGAAAATATGTTAAATATAAAGACTACTCTAGAAATAAGAACTTATGCTAAAGTCCTCTAGTAGAAATAAAAAACAATAATTTGTGTCAGCTATTTCCTTTACCTATTAGATACGACAAACATTATAAAGTACTTGTACCGAACTTTCAATACTTAGTTGATAAATGAAAAAAATTTTGGGTATTCTAACCAACCGTATAAACGAATTTCTACCAATGAATATTTATGCAGTCATTCCGAAAACTTTTATAAAAATACCTCCATTTCATATGTTAATATTGATGATATGCAATTCCAAAATATTGATGATAATAAATGGATTTCAATAACTACAGCCTTGCATTAGGTAACTTCATGTATAAAGAAGTAAAACTGCTTAATTTAAATATTATAAATTTTAATAAACTTAAGAAATTGCAAGAACAGTTAATTTACAAAAATACGAAAATTTCATAAAATTTAATGAAATAAAATGAGTGTCCAATCACCAAACAAAGTTTTACTCTATATCGTATTAAGTATAATAATATTGTTGCTGGAAGTATCTATGCCCCAATTATTTACAACCTCGAGGAAATAAAATTAGTCAAAATGATTCAATTGTTATTTAGGTCACAGAAACGTGAAGGTTTATATGCCCTTCTAAGGGCGAAGGAGTTACATTCTGTATATTCCGTATAAACATATAAACTAGCGATAAGGAATAATATAAATAATAGGTCTAAGATTGTTTATTCAGGCACTTCCGTTGTTATAGCCAATCTGTTGGTACAGCTTCTTTCATCCCAAATAATTTTGTTATACAGGATGTTTCCTAACCTCTCTGAAAAAAAATTAAGGAGTTGTATCATCGCCTTATTTTAAGACGAAAATATAGTATAAAAGTTTTTGCATGTCGCTTCGTTTTTGAAATACAGGGTGTTAAAAAAAAAATTGTATTTTTTGCTTCATTTTATTAATTAATGCCAAACGATATTCTAAAGATATTTGTTAAACATAAGGGATTAGAGCACTTTACTTTGGGTAAATTTTAAATTTTACAATTAGTTCATTGGATCTGGGTAAAAGAGTACCTTAATTTTTTAGTTATTTTTCGTATTTTTATCATTATGTTGCGTCAAATGATACGAATAGGCTTTGCTTCGTTCCATGGCAACCACATTTGTTTTCTCCGTAACATTTGTCTCCTGTTTAACATATTTTAAATAATATTATTTTGAATTGTTTTTGAATTTATTTGTACTACATTACATACTTTTCATAATAAGAAATGGCTCAAATTGATTTTATGTACGGTTTGGCAAATGGAAATGCGCTAGAGGCGAGACGTTTATATGCAGAACGTTTTCCTAATAGACGAGTACCTGTTCGGAAACATTTACAGGATTGCACCTCAGGGTAGAGTAAAAAGGTAACTTTGCAAAAAGCAAAATAGGCGGCCGACCACTTACAGTTAGAACCGTACAACTTGAGGAAGAGGTCTTAAACATGGTGGAAGAATCTCCAGGTACTAGTACGAAGAAAATCGAGAACGAGTTGAATGTGAGTTACAAAACAGTATGAAGTATCTTAAAGGACTATTTACTTTATCCTCATTCCGTACAAAGAGTGCAAGCTTTATTGCCTAGAGCCTTTCCAGCTCGAGTTAATTTTTGTAACTGGTTTCAAGAAAATTCTTTAAGGGTCCCACATTTTTCGGCAAAAATACTATTTACAGATGAAGCGAATTTTTCCAGACAAGTCAATCGACATAATTGTCGTTATTGGGCTGATCAGAACCCACATTGAATAAGAGAAACACACACTTAACACCCCCAGAAAGTAAATGTGTGGGCCGGTATTATTGGCAATAGATTAGTGGGACCTCTTTTTATAGAGGGGAATTTGAATGCAGAATATTATTTCCACATGCTGCAAAATCAAATTGTGCCAGCAATAACCAATACAGTAGGACCACCAGTACGACATACGTGGTTTCAGTTTCAGCAGGACGGAGCTCCTCCTCATTTTGGGCGAGCTGTAAGAGTTTACTTAAATAATACTTTTCCTAGCCGCTGGATAGGGCGAAGGGGCCCCACAGAATTGCCCGCTAAGTCGCCAGACTTAACGCCCCTTGAATATTTTCTCTGGGGACAACAAAAAAATGATTCTGAACGAATTGAGAAGAAGAATTATTAAAGAATGTGAATATATTAACCAAGAAATGTTACAAAACGTCATCCATAAATTTTATTTTAACCTAACCCATTGCCAAACTTGCGTGGGTACATTTAGTACAATTTTTATGTTTTTTTTTACAGTTTTAACGCGAAACATTCTGGTACCAGGTTGTAAAAATGAAAATGTAGGTAATATCTTACCTGTTGTATTTATGGTCCTTTAATACAAATTATTTTTTAAACTAATGGGTTTAGCCATATTACATGTTTCATAATAATTGTTGTTTAGAATGTTTAGAGGAGTCAGAAAACGTGAATAAAAAGTGGTTATTCCATTTAAATAAACCAAAGTTTTGTTAACCATGACTGTTTGAGGGACCCTGTATAATTACAGTTATCCTAGTTATATAGATTTTTTTAAGGCCTACAACTTTTATACCGGAAGCCCTTTTATATTGTGCGCCATTTTCTAAATAATTGACCGGTCCGGGACTTTTTACACACTGTGTATATGCATAAATATACCTACTGTAAAATATATTGGTATATCGAAATTGCACGCTTGATGAGAATATTCTGCAGAAAATTTTCAGTACTTTATACAGTTTCTTTTATCTTATTTAGGGGCTTCTACCGTCTGTGCTTTTAAGGTTATAGTCGCTAATGTTGTAAAACGGTTTACGACGACTGATAAAGTTATCTGACAATTTTACGGTTGTGCATTTGGTGGGGTGTACCTTTGTCCATCGGTTAAACGATATCTATAAAATAGAATTTTGTACAAGTTACTACCACGTAAAAACAATGCTATTTTAACTGGCACTAATGATGCAATCTCGCTGATTAGAGCTTCTTACTATAAATTAAATGCCACCGACGAATTTTGAGATGCATGTAAAATTCTCAAAATAGTCAAAAGAGTGAGGAAACGGTAAACGCTATTTGTTGGGGAACAGCCCTAAGAGTTGAAATGAGTTGTACAAAGATGGATTTTTTAGTTTAGTTGTAACATAGTAGGCGTAACATGTCAAATTTACGATCTCGTTCATAACGTAGTAGGTATAAGAAATGATGTATTTTGGACCCGCGCCAAATGGAAGCGGCTGGAGACCACTGCCACGCTCTACTTTTGTTCTCTGTAAAATGCGCCCACGGGATTGGCGGAAGCTTGGCGTCGGCCACAAAAGATGAATGAGTCGCGTCATAAGGTATTCGTGCAGCGGTTCCATCCGCTTCATTCGGCGCGAATTAAGAAAGAAGAGGAACTGTTGAGTGAGCAGACAAGCTAGCAACACGTCCCGTCAACCAAAGTTGGTTGTTGGCGGTCATTTTACTATTTGTACCAAGTGGTAAATCTTTACGAATGTTAGTGTATCAATTTAGAGTAACTGTTGAGTGAGCAAGTAAGCTAGCAACACGTCCCGTCAAAAAGGAATAGCCAAAGTTGGTTGTTGGCGGTCATTTTACTGTTTATACCAAGTGGTAAATCTTTACGAATGTTAGTGTATCAATTTAGAGTAACTGTTGAGTGAGCAAGTAAGCTAGCAACACGTCCCGTCAAAAAGGAATAGCCAAAGTTGGTTGTTGGCGGTCATTTTACTATTTGTACCAAGTGGTAAATCCGTAGAAATGTTAGTGTACTAATTTCTATGTAAAAAGTGGAAGTTTCACCCTAAGTACGGGTACTAAGTGTGTATAGCTCTGTGCAAAGAGTTATAATGTGTTGATTTCGCCAGAAGTTATAATGTGTTAAGTTCGCCAGTATATTAAATAAAGTTATTTTGCTTTAACACGAGTTTAATTTCCAATCATAATAAAACCGACCAGTGAGTCACACGCCTGTGGAAATATACCACAAACTTGATTGAACGTAAGAGGAAATAAAGCCCGGCGTTTCAACATGGTCCTTCGAATCCGGATGTTGGAAAATTGAATAAGTGCGAAAGTAAAATTAAAGTAAAAAATTAGCAAGAAGAGGCAGTAAGAGACTTCCAAACCAGTGAGAGTAGTGAAGTGAAAGTTAAGTGAGTGTCGACAGAGAGACAGCGGAAGGTAAAAACGTTACATGTAGAAATTGTAGTAGTATATATTGTTGTTGATAATTCTAGATTTGTTAGTAGCATTACACTTTGGTAGCCAACATTAAGGTAGTGTTGTGTTCGACTTCACCTCTGTGTAAGTTGTGTTGCTAGTTAGAGAGCAAAAGTCATTAAAAAAATATAAAATGGAGCCTTCAGGCAAGGCAGTTATTATAAGTGAATTAAGCAAGTTAAAAAGGAAACGTGGGGTGGCAAAGGCTGCGATCACGAGGATTCAAACATGGTATAATACTAATAAAAAAGACAAAGAGGCACTGAAGCAAATTATATCGCGAGAGGAGACGTTGAGAAAAGCGTACGGGACGTACTCTGATTTACAGGATAGTATTGAATATTTAGATCCAGACGATTTAGATAGGGATGAAGTCGAGGGCAAATACCATTCGTTGGTGGCGGCGTTTAATGAAATATTAAGCGCAGATAATGCACAAGGTAGTGTAACGAGTAGTAATCAGGGGCAACATTATATTTCTTCGGGTGTTAGATTGCCAGATTTGAAGGTCCCATCGTTCGATGGCAGTGTTTCGGATTGGCGGTCTTTTGCAGAAATTTTTAAAGTTTTAATTATAGAGAACGCAGTTCTTTCGGATGTACAACGATTAATGTACCTAAAATCTGCACTCAAGGGCGAGGCTTTGAAGCTAATAGATTCTCTTGAATTAATAGGAAGTAACTTTCAGATTGCTTTTAACATTTTGCAAAATAGATTCGAGAATTTGACATGTGTGGTAAATAACCACTTCAAAACTATTTTAGGTGCGCCGGTGCTAACTAAGCCAAATTCAAATAATTTAAGGGAGTTCATAGCGAATAATACAAAGACAGTGGAGTCGTTAAAACAATTGCCGGTATCTCAGACTCAAGTTCTTGAATATTTGTTAATATATATTATGGAAAATAAATTAGATTACGCCACAAAAAAGGCATTTGAGCTGGATCGTAATTTAAATAACTTACCAAGGTTAACAGATTTCTTTGAATTCTTACAGCGTAGGTGTTTAGTGTTCGAAAATCTTTCTAGTAGTAGTGAACAACAAAGTTCACAGCCCAGAGGCACAACTAATAATAATAGAGTATCGTTTTTTGCTAGTCAACAGCAGAGCGATCAGTATTGTTGTATTTGTGGCATTCCAGATCATAGAACATATGCGTGTCAAAAATATTTGGATTTAACATTATATGGAAGGCAACAGATCGTACAATCTAAGCGATTGTGTTTTAATTGTCTGGGTGCACACTCTGTCGCTCAGTGCAAATCACAAAGTAAATGTAAATATTGTAATTTATCGCACCATTCAACGTTGCATAGAAATGTGCCAAGAGGTAGTCCTGATGCAAGTTCGGGCACCGCACAACAACATAATTCTACGCGAAAAGCAAATTTAGGTACCGTGCGAAACGGGCGATATTTCCAGAATAATACCGACAAAACCTCGTACAACGCGAACAGTTCAAATAGTCAATCGTTCTTAAGGCCATCCGGGCAGTACAACGGGTCTGGGAATCGAACACACAACGTGTCAAGTTTAAATACGAGTACGGAGACGCCTAGTCCTCAAAATATCGGTGTAAAAAATATACAGGGTGAGTCAAGTAGGGATGCCCAAATAAGTTCCACTAAACCAGTGTCTCTTTCAGCATTGGCAAATGAACATTCTAACGTATTATTGGCAACCGCGCAGGTAAATCTTGTGAGTAAGAATGGGGATGTGATAACAGCGAAAGTATTGTTGGATAGTGGAAGCCAAAGCTCGTTTATTACTAAATCATTAGTAGAGCAGCTACAGTGTGATATTATTATTTATAAAGTAAATATTTCAAGCGTTTCACAAAACAGTTTTGTATGTAATAAATTGGCGAACGTTACTATATATTCGAAAACGCAGGATATCTGTTATCCAGTGAAATCGTGTATCATTTTGGATAGTATCACGTACAAATTGCCGCAAATCCCTATCAAAGTAGAAACTTTGGATATTCCGTATAATTTACAAAGCCGGCTGGCTGATCCAACTTTTAATATTCCATCCGAGATCGACATGTTGTTGGGCGCTGATGTCTACTATTCGATTTTAAGCCAGGGGCAGTGTATTTTAGGCTCTAACAAACCTACTTTGGTAAATACCACACTTGGGTGGATTATAGCAGGGAAGGTACCTTCACATTGTACATCGCCAGTAAAAGGGCACGCTACGCAGGCAGGCGGAAGTAGTGCGTCATTTTTTTTGCAAACTCAAGACGTGGATAAGTTGTTGACAAAATTCTGGACAGTCGAAGAAGTGTCTTCAAAACCTATAATGTCAACTGACGATCAGTTGGCAGAAAGTATCTTTATTAATACTTCAAAACGTGTAGAAAACGGTTCGTTTCAGGTCAATATGCCATTTAAAACTCCGGGTGAGTATACGAAACTTGGTGATTCGTTTAACATGGCTGGAAAGCAGTTAATTAAAGAAAAACATCCAAGATCAGTAGAAATTGAACAACACATGGACAGAAACAAGAAGGCCTGGGAATTAGTGGAAAAACTCGCCTTGGAAAGAACCAAACAACTTCACGACGCGGCAGAAGCGTATCAGTTCTACGCAGACGCAAACGAAGCAGAATCCTGGTTCTTGGAAAAGGAATACATTTTGTGTTCAAAAGATCTGGGCATAGACGAACCTAGTGCAGCGTCCTTATTACAGAGGCATAAAGATTTAGAAGGGGAACTTCATGCTTATCATGGTGATATACAGAGTCTGAATGTACAAGCAAACAGACTTATCGAAACTGGAATTTCGAATTTGGATTTAAATACAGAATTGGAGGTGGCGGAATCCATTGAAGACATGCAGTTTAATTATAGAATGATAGCCACAGAAGTATTTGTTGATGAACCAGTAGAAAAAGTAGAATATCGTAACATAGTGGAAGAAAGAAAGGTGCCACAAGTCCGTGCCTTATATCCATTCAGTGACCACGGTCTCACCATGGTAAAAGGCGAGGTGATGTTCTTACTGAACAAAAGTAACCCTGATTGGTGGTGCATAAGAAAAGCGGACGGTACCGACGGGTTTGCACCAGCTAACTACGTTGTTGAAATCGAACCTAGAATAATCCAAGTTACCGTACGTAAACCTGAGACGGTTAAAAGTATACAAAAAGTGAAAAAAACCAAAATGGTTAAGACGAAAGTCCCTATTAAAGTACACAGACCTACTACCAGACCTGTTAAGAGAAAAGTTGACGACAACAATAGCGTCCCGAAAAGACAGAAGCAGCTGAATGATGCATACGACAGGTTAAAGAACATGGCTGCTACCCGACATGCCTTGTTGGAGGATTCAATTAGATTGTTTAGATTTTATAGAGAGTGTGATGACTTCGAGAGATGGATCAAAGATAAGGAAAAGATGTTATCTATTGAAGATCCGAATGATAGTGTTCTGCAGGCAAAGAGAAAATATGAGAAATTCGTTACTGACCTATCGGGCAGTACAAAACGCATGGACGAACTCGAAGCAGAGGTGCGCGAATTCGAGAAACTAAATCATTCTCAAATCGACAAAGTTCGCGCTAGGTTCCGTCAAATTCAACTTGCGTGGCAGA
Organism: Polydrusus tereticollis; assembly: GCA_963920685.1. Classification (NCBI taxonomy): domain Eukaryota; kingdom Metazoa; phylum Arthropoda; class Insecta; order Coleoptera; family Curculionidae; genus Polydrusus; species Polydrusus tereticollis. The sequence continues at coordinate 77,534,533 of OY987334.1, forward strand.
AAGTAAACCGACTGAAGTCCACCAAAGAGAAGAGCCTGGAGGGCGCTAGCAGCGTGGAGCTCTACAATAAGCTCTGTGAAGAAGCAAGGGATTGGATGCTCGAAAAAATGATGCAGCTTGAAAGTGCTGTATTAGGACACGATTTGAAAACAGTACAGTCTCTGCAGAGAAGACACGATAACTTGGAACGGGAATTGGCGCCGGTTCAAGAGAAAGTCAGCAAAGTAATGTTATTGGCCAATGACGTACAAGGACAATATCCTTCTGAAAAACATAACGTTTCTCAGAAACAAAAGGAAATCGACAAGCTTTGGGCTAAGGTTAGGGAAAAAGCTATCGAGAGACGGGCTCGGCTTGAAGATGCGGTTGGCCAACAGATATTTACAAACGGTGCTAAAGATCTGCTTAAGTGGGTCGCTCAAGTTAAAGATAGACTTAATGCAGATAATCTGGTAAAGGATGTACAAACGGCCGAAGCATTGCTTAAGGATCATCAAGACTTAAAACAAGAAGTAAACGCTAAAAATGATGAACTAAAAACAGCTGACAGCATTTTCACTAGGTCTATAGCAAAAGTGTCTCCTCTCATTTATGACCAGGCACATGTAACTACTGAACTTCATCACGACTAAGCCAAACTACTTTTGATTATAGGTTACCGCACCTCGTGCGTGTGGCCATATTTTAAGTCTTAATCTACTCGATTACTAGTTTGTTGAATAATAAGTTTCAACGTACGTTTCATTTATATTAGTTCATTTTACACAAGGTGTCAGTCCTTTTTTGGCGTGGTGGCCTGCCTTAAGTCCACTGGGGGTCGAAGGCTAAGACTCCCTGGGAAACCTAAACGGTTACATGATTTTTGCATTCTTTTTGTCGTTTTTGTTGGCCCTTCGCTCTTAAGGAGCGTCGTATGAGTTCGCACAGTTGGAAACTTCTGGCAGCTTTTTCAAGAACACACTAGGAGCGTCCCTGGTGTCAAAAGACTAAAGACGTAGACTACCCTGACAGTAGCGCACTGCCCTTTCGGTTCTGGGTTCCGGCGGAATCTGGTTCCACCTTTCGCTCTGCGGAGCATCTGTCACTCTGTTACTTCTCCTTCTTCCATTTCGTTCTATCTACTTTGCGGCTTCGGCACTACAAGACACGAGTAGTGCTGTCTATCACTACCAAGTGTCATTTCTCTGGGTTGGGGCGGGTAAGGGGTTTTTGAGCCCAGTCCAGGGGAATTATCAGGTCTTCTTCGGGTGGGGATTCGGGAAAATTGTGAGTGTGTGACGTGGGGTGCAAATTTACGCCTTGTGCTTCATGTCAATACTCAAAAGTTAGGGGTGCCTCATCAGTAGCGCCATTCGCAGTATTCGACTCCAATGTCAGTACTCAAAGTTAGGGGTGTCTCACAGTAGCGCCAGTTCAAGAAAGTTAGGGGTGTCTCATCAGTAGCGCCATTCGCAGTATTCGACTCCAATGTCAGTACTCAAAGTTAGGGGTGTCTCACAGTAGCGCCAGTTCAAAGTTTAGGGGTGTCTCATCAGTAGCGCCATTCGCGGTATTCGACTCCAATGTCAATACTCAAAGTTAGGGGTGTCTCACAGTAGCGCCAGTTCAAGAAAGTTAGGGGTGTCTCATCAGTAGCGCCATTCGCAGTATTCGACTCCAATGTCAATACTTAAAGATAGAGGTGTCTCTCAGAAGCACCGTTCTTTAGTTTTTTAGTTTTTTTTTATTATTTTATACTACAAGGGAAGTAGTTAGGGGTGTCGCGGCGGAATGCCAACGTTTATGTGCAGCTCAAAAGGAGCTTGCTATCTGGACCTCGTGTGTTCAGTTTTAAAATGAATTTTATGACAGTGCTCGAAGCGAGTTTTCAAAGTAAATTTCGAATATATTCTTCAAAGAATATCAAAGTCATTTAACACAATATATGATTCGGTAAAAATGTGCCAGTTATGAAAAATAGGACATTCAATCTGTGCAATACGGACGGGTAGGACGGCTGTACAGAACTTTAGGTTCTTTTTAATATTAAGATTGTTGTGAAACCTATTCTACAGGTTTCAAGAGGATACGGGTCACTTACGTTCAGATTACGTGAAAACAAAGGAAAAGAAAGACTTTATTTTTCTTTGGGACGTTATACACTTAGGTCAAGATTATGTTCTCAGAACAAAACAGGACTTCAAGTGGACGATTGAGCATTGGTTTGTGTACGATTATGTCAAGTGGGTCCAGTAAAAGACAATGAACATTTGCGGAGTCGAGATAACTTTGACAGTGTTTGGAAATACGAGGGGCATGTGATACATGAAATCGTGTGTCATGCTGAACAAATTTGTGTGACCTTCGGTCATATTGTAAATATTTTAGTTTAAGTTATGAAGTTAAAAAAGGAAAAAAAAATGGTTATAGTTAGAGCTGCATGGTTGCGTTGCACGTGGCACATGCGCAGCTCTCTGTTTGAATATGGGGTATTTGACTCAGATCATGAGACGATGTAGAGTCTACAACCATATTGATGGTCATGGCTGTTAACGTTTATGGATTGTTGATTATCGTTGTTAGGTTAGGTATAATGTTGGATACCAGAGTGTTAATTTCTAAGAGTAGATTGTGTAGAAAGGGGATGTACTACATAATGTTCGATTAAATTGAATTGAATCACAAGTGATTCAAGGTGGGGGAGAATGTTGGGGAACAGCCCTAAGAGTTGAAATGAGTTGTACAAAGATGGATTTTTTAGTTTAGTTGTAACATAGTAGGCGTAACATGTCAAATTTACGATCTCGTTCATAACGTAGTAGGTATAAGAAATGATGTATTTTGGACCCGCGCCAAATGGAAGCGGCTGGAGACCACTGCCACGCTCTACTTTTGTTCTCTGTAAAATGCGCCCACGGGATTGGCGGAAGCTTGGCGTCGGCCACAAAAGATGAATGAGTCGCGTCATAAGGTATTCGTGCAGCGGTTCCATCCGCTTCATTCGGCGCGAATTAAGAAAGAAGAGGAACTGTTGAGTGAGCAGACAAGCTAGCAACACGTCCCGTCAACCAAAGTTGGTTGTTGGCGGTCATTTTACTATTTGTACCAAGTGGTAAATCTTTACGAATGTTAGTGTATCAATTTAGAGTAACTGTTGAGTGAGCAAGTAAGCTAGCAACACGTCCCGTCAAAAAGGAATAGCCAAAGTTGGTTGTTGGCGGTCATTTTACTGTTTATACCAAGTGGTAAATCTTTACGAATGTTAGTGTATCAATTTAGAGTAACTGTTGAGTGAGCAATAAAGCTAGCAACACGTCCCGTCAACCAAAGTTGGTTGTTGGCGGTCATTTTACTATTTGTACCAAGTGGTAAATCTTTACGAATGTTAGTGTATCAATTTAGAGTAACTGTTGAGTGAGCAAGTAAGCTAGCAACACGTCCCGTCAAAAAGGAATAGCCAAAGTTGGTTGTTGGCGGTCATTTTACTATTTGTACCAAGTGGTAAATCCGTAGAAATGTTAGTGTACTAATTTCTATGTAAAAAGTGGAAGTTTCACCCTAAGTACGGGTACTAAGTGTGTATAGCTCTGTGCAAAGAGTTATAATGTGTTGATTTCGCCAGAAGTTATAATGTGTTAAGTTCGCCAGTATATTAAATAAAGTTATTTTGCTTTAACACGAGTTTAATTTCCAATCATAATAAAACCGACCAGTGAGTCACACGCCTGTGGAAATATACCACAAACTTGATTGAACGTAAGAGGAAATAAAGCCCGGCGTTTCAACACTATTTTTTAACATAAATACAGGGTGTTTATTAAACATACGGCAAAAATTGAAGGGGTTGTTTCTTGGACTATTCTAAGAATATTTTGTTCTTTGATTATTATTAAAAAGCCGCTTTCTATGGAAGATACAGGGCGAGAAAAATTTTCGACAAAACCAATTTTGATATTTCTCAAATTATTAATGTAGTCTAGATTTCATTTAAATATGTCTCGTAATTGATCATTTCGTATGTGTCGAATTTGTTGCGACTGATTGACGTTTTGTTGTTTGACGTTGTCTTTAATAATATAGTTAAACTTTTGTTAGTGAAGACCTCTATCAGCCGCCCACCGCTGAGGAATTTAATAATTACTTCAATAGTCGCAGTATCATCAGCAAACAGGTATAATTGTGTTTGAGCGAATTTTGGAATATCGCTGGTATATACAGTGTGTCTACTTAAGTTCGCACCATATGGAAAACTTTTTTATTATTAATTTTACGAAAAAAAGTTATTCTTAATAAAAAGTTCTGCTTAGTCCAGAACCTAAAATGCAACCATCAGATATTAAATTTTTTCAGTCGTATACGAGGTATATCAGAAAATATAAATTTTGCTCAAGAATAAAGTACCTTCATTTTTGACAATATCGAAAATTGTTATTAAGAAAAGTTGATCAGAACTAAAAACTACGTTCAAATATGCAATTTACATCCAATTATATGGAAAAAATCTTTTTTTCTTTTTTAACTACAATAACAATGCAAATTTAACTGTAGGGACGTGAAATCTAGGATGCACTGATAAACAAATGATTTCTTCATAGCAAGAATTGTTTGACAGTGAACGTCAAATAAAATTTGTTAAGATGCCGGTGATATTTAGTGTGGAAGAAAAAATAGAAATTGTGTTAATCGTTGGTGATAATTATAAAACTTATCGTGAAGCAGGTGAAATATTTAACAACAGACATCCAGGGAAAGAAATACACCATACATCAGTAATGAGAATTATGAAAAAATTCAAATTATGTGGAGACGTTAATAATAAATTCACAAACAAGCGTCAAAAAATCGTTGCAAGTGAAGAGATGAATTTAAATGTAATGCTATCTGCAGTGGAAAATACTAAATTGTCCCTGCGAAAAAGGGCATCTTCGCTTCCAGATAAAATTGGTAAAGACACACTATCAAAAATCTTTAAAGAGAACAAGTTTCATCCATATAAACCACAATTTATCCATACTTCAAAACCTGGAGACTACGACAGACGACTAGAATTTTGTTTTCTTATTCAAGGAAAGCTAGAAGACGATCCTTTTTTAGCTAGGAAAATAATTTTCTCTGACGAAGCTACATTTACGTCTAATGGAACAGTGTCTTCGCAAAATTGTCGATGGTGGACTGACTCCAATCCTCACTTTACGATTAAAACTCGCGATCAATATTATTTTAAAACTAACGTTTGGTGTGGCATTTACAAGGATAAAATCATTGGCCCTTTTTTTTTCGACAATCTATGACTTCTCAACGCGATCTAAATTTTTTACAAAATCAGTTGCATGATTTTCTTCGTGACCTTCCAAGACATGAACGGCAACAAATATGGTACCAGCAGGATGGCGCAACATGTCATAGTACGATGTAAGTAAGGCAATACCTTGAAAATATCTTTAATGGAAGGTTAATTCATAGATATTCCGATATTTTTTGGCCAGCTAGGTCGCCAGATTTAACCCCATTAGATTTTTTCTTATGGGGTTACTTAAAAGTAAAGGTATATCAACACAGGTCATTCACGAACGTAGAACATTTGGAAACAATTATTACGGAAATAATTCAGGGTATTACTCCGAATATAATTAGAAATGTATTGAGGGAATTTTCTTCTAGAACGGAAACCTGTATTGTAAGAGAAGGCGGATACGTTGAAGCAATAGTGAATTAATGAAAAATTATTACACGCTTGTTACGCAATTAACAATATTAGCATTGTATTCATGTAGTTGATAATTATTAAAATAAATAATTTTGTTATTTATCAATTTTTTAATGCATCATCAAAATAATGCAATATAGAGGTTAAGAGACATAAAGGTTATCAAATGTTTAACGAATAAAGAGATAACTGATTAAATTTTTCGATATTTTCAAAAATAAATTTACTTTACTATTGGGCAAAATTCATATTTTCTGATATACCTCGTATACGACTGAAAAAAATTAATATCTGATGGTTGCATTTTAGGTTTTGGACTAAGCAGAACTTTTTATGAAGAATAACTTTTTTTCGTAAAATTAATAATAAAAAAGTTTTCCAAATGGTGCGAACTTAAGTAGACACACTGTATATTGTACAGAACCAGCGCCAGGGGGGAACCCTGCGGTACTCCGGCTCTGACGTGTCGCACAGTTGATAACGCATTCTCTGACGAAACCAGAGAATGTATTAAATATATTACTTTTCATATGTTCAATCCTGCTTGAACAACGGAGTTTTGGCTTGGGATTACAGTTCCAGAGTAAATGAAATTTTTATTCAACAAAAAAGAATTATTAGAATGATGATATTTAAAAGTAGATCTTTTTCATGTCGTGAATTGGTTCCTCATCTGACATTTCATTCTTTGTTTATTTGCAACTCCCTAACTTACGTTAAGTCTAACATTGATACACTTGTTCACACTCGTAAGTTGAATGAGCAGTATCGCTTTAGGAAAAACTTAAATATTGATATATATATTCCTCGTCATAGACTGGATTATTTCCTGTGAGGCGATCTAAAGTCATCAGTTTATACTACTCAAATCGAGAATGTGGAAGATTTAAGAATTATGATAATTGCTGGGTAAAACTCAATAGGAAACTACTCTGGTGTTTCTGAGGATTGGATTCTAGCTGGAGGTAGTCATTGTCAACAGTTGTTGTAGATTAGGAAATTGTACATGTAATTTCTGGTAATAAAATCTTGTTATGAAAAATCATCAAATGACAAAATATTCTTAGAATAGTCCAGGAAAAGACCCTGTATAAATAGAAATACTTTTTCGTCCAAGAAAAATACAAAATTCTGTAAACCTCCTACTCCAGTCCTGTGCTTGCTTATAGGAAAGCGTTAATATCTTAATTAGAAATTTGCAGAAAAAAATATTGGAATAAAAAAAGTTAACTTTTTACTAAAGGAAAAGAACTGGAAGCCACACAAAATGATCGAAGCCTTTAATTTCCGTTTCACCGAAGGAGAATATCTTAAAAGAAATAACTTTTTTATGTCATCGTGTTGATAGGTTTATCAAAAGCAATTTACTTAGTTATTGCTGCATTTAAACAAAAATGATCGGGATATTTCGTCAAATAAAGCAGTAAAATCAACGCTGGACTCACAACCGCAATGAAAAATGGAAATCCAATATTATTTAGATTCCATTTTCGTTCCGAATGTAAAATTGTGTTATTGATAATACTGTGATTCGGATTTGTTTGGCCAGACGTGCTCAGTTGCACTAATTTGTACAATTTCATTATCTATGAATGACTCTTAAATAATTTGCGATACGTAATTTTTGTTATATATTTTGCTACAGAGACAATTTATTATTGGGTAATCGGTTTTTGAAATAATGGAACCATATTTGTTTAAGCGTAAAGAAATTGTTCAAGTTATATTTACAGAAACAAGCTTAATAAACTAGCTAGATGCAATCAGGTTCCCTTTGCGACCAAACATGGGTGCATTAAAAAAGTCAAATAAAACAAAGACTCTTAATTTAATAAATAAAATAAGAAATTACTACTATTATTACTATTACTATAATTTGGAAACAATCGGGTTTTTAGCCACTCATTATTGCTTATTTGGAATAACTGTGCGAGATCTACGGCCACGCACTTTTTACGCTATCCTTGAGCGTGGATAAGTTTCACATGTTTTAAACACAAAACTGCGAAAAAAACTAAATATTTTTTAGGGTATCTGGTAAAATATTGGAAACCTCTAACATGAAAAAATAAGTTCCTACAAATTTTTCTCTTACAGCCCCTCCCTACGGAGATATGTGCCCCTGAAAGACGCCGCTGGAAATCGTGTTTTTTTTAATAACTTTCAAGGCACATAATATACTTTAATTAAAATTTATTGTGATGGACACTAGTAAGGACCTCCTAAAATGGTGTCCTAGAAACATATTTAGCTTTTTTAGTTTACCAGGGGCGGACTAAGCTTTCCAACTTAATGCTTAAATTTTTTACAACCTTTATGATAAAGACTTAAATAAAATAAAACTGGGTAGCCTGCACCTCAGATTCTTGTTTATTGTCGATAAAATAATAAACCGTTTTCGATAAAAAGAATAATAAATGAATAGTTGTAAAAGACCTACGTTCGCAAAAAAAGTGCATTTTATTTATTTATCTACAAGTGTGCGGTAAGTAACTACTTAATAGTAAGTAACTACTTACCGCACTGATTTGAGTGCGGCAAGTATCACTTTACCGCACTAGTGCTGTAAGTAATTACATACTATAAAAACAACTTCTTATATTATTTAAGTGTATTTTTTATTTTTAAAAGAAACTCTATTAAACATTATATGTATAACAAATACTTACATATTTAAATTCCTAAACTAATCCAAACTTATAAATTAAGAAATATTAATATTAATTGCAGAATTTGTAACATGGAATGGAATGGAATGGTCTCATCGAAAAACTTATATAGATGACTTCATCCAGGGTTAAACAAAGGTTGTTATTAATCACTTGTCGAAAACTGTCCGGGTTACTTCAAGTTTATTAATGTTTTTTATGAAATAAACACGGCTATTTGTAGAAAAAAACCGTTTTTTTAAACACATATATCACATTTTTTAAGTTAATGTGAATGCAAAATTACCAATAAAATTAAATTAAAACTTGAATTGTCTGACATCTTGACACATCGTCAATATCAGCTTTACCGAAAATTAAATGTTTGATTTATTTAATTCTTTGCACACAAAATTTTCAAATTTCGAAATATATATTTTACGTATTTTAATAAGCGCTATCCGATAAGGTTATTAAAATTTTTACCAAAAGTTCTTTTAACCTAAAATAGCGACTTTTAGTTTTCTTTTTTTAATCTACAATTTCTAAATTTTTTAGGCATAGACGATAGGAACCTGTATTGAGAAATAATATTTTTGAGATGGTCTATCTGACATTTGCATTTCGATCGGACATTTCGTTTTCCAGTCACCAAATTTTAAATCTCGGCATTTTTGAATTATCAAAAAATAAATACTTGCCATTATCCGATCTTCCACAAAAACTATGCAGTTCAGTAGACCAAGGTTCTCTACAAATGCAGAAAGTTTCAATCGATTTGATCGACTCTTGCAACCTGTGTCGAGTGCCACAGGAACATTTTTAAATTTCGTTTTTCATCGTTTCACCAAAACACCCTGGGTATTCGAATTTTATCGCACCACATACCCTGACTAATTATTATTAAATTGTTGAGCAAGTTTAATCGTTATTAGAAAATTAGGAAAAAAGAAAAAAAAATTATTTGACACGACTCCTACGACAGGCGCACAGTATAACGTACGGTATTTTTAAGCCACGTTTCGGAACACATAGGGGCCAACTTCAGGGCCAGAGAAAACTTAAACATAATGCAGAAAACACCGAACTAATCATTTTAATTTACTCGATCATCGATAGACAGGCCCTCGACGTGGCTACATTAATCATGTATGGCTTTAATTTTAGATAACAAGCTTCCTCGAACCCGCAGAGACCCCAGCGCGAAAACGAAAATGGTGTTTTCCATTTAACGTTGGGGAAAACAACCAATGATTTGTATAAAATGATGTATTTGACAGAATGGTGATCCGAAAACAAAGGTATCAATCGATAGCGTTTATATAGCACACAAGAACAGCGGTTTTACAAACAAATATTTATTTGTTTTTTAAATTATTGTTACAAACCCTCAAAATGTTTAATGGTCTTAATTTGGATTTATTAGCTTATTGGTATGGATATTGTTTGAGAACCATGCTTTAAAATAGGTTGAATTTAGAAACAAAATTATTATTTTCTACCACGGAATAAAACTTCGAACTGGTATCAATACGTAGTTAAAGTTAAAACTAACCTGAACTAAGAAAGCAAATCATCTCTTATAATTTCTTGATTTCAAAAAATGTATCTCACAAAAAGCCACAAAATCTGACTAAAGATTCAAAAACATGTCTATTTATAAATTAGCAGTTTTTATTGTAGCCGACAAATAATAAATATCCACAATACTGAATATGCATGTTATGGCTTTTTAAAAGGTACCGAAATAAAGTAGCAAAAACATTTTCTCCTATAATTTCTAGTCGGCAATGTATAAAATCAGGGCTGAGGTTCCCATGGTACGTATCATACGTCTCCCCTCAATTTTTCGATGGCCAATTTGTGCATCTTATTATTCCCTCAAGGAAGAAGAAAGCTTGTTCTCTACCGGTTTACAGCCATTTCTTTTCTGACACGAAAATGTGAATTTCATCAGTCAAGGGCGGTTTTACGGGAGGGGGGGGAATAGAGTAATTACCCCCCCCCCATGAATTTAGAATTTTAAGCATCATCATTGAAAAAAGGGCGTGGCATCCAAAAATTTTTCGTCTACGGCGCTACTTTTCCCTCACCCCCCCCCCCTCCAAACTTATTTTCTGGTTAGTTCTGGTTAATAAGAGCTTTTCTATTTATTACTGCATGCTTGTTTAAAAAAAATGTACCTATCTAAAAGCATAGGTAATTGATACCATTTTTTTAAAAAAATTGGGATTTGAGAATACCCCCCCCCCCTCATGTTGAAAAGCTAAAACCGCCCTTGTCATCAGTGTATGTATTAATCATAAAGAAGTGGGATTAAATGCAGTCGAAATATCGGTTAAAAAGTTTAATAACTTTAAAACAATTAATTCAATTGCAACTATGGTTAAAATCATTCTAAGACTATTATTGACCATGCACTAATAGATCATTTCAAGACCTAATGAGATTAATTGGGACAAGTAAAGAAAACTGCGAGCATACCAGAGAAATCAAAATCATGGAAAATAATGAATAGGTAAATGAAGAATTGCTTATAAACTGGCGAGGAAGAAAAGGTATTGAATATTTACTGCTGATGATGATTTGAATCTGACCTTAGTTGCATATATTATTATAACGAACTAAAAATTAATATTAGCAAAATAAATTACATAATACTTAAATAAAAAAATAAACAAATCATTTAAATATAAAAAGAAAACGTTAAATTTGAAGAAGTTCAGGATATAAAATATCTCATAAATAAATTATTATCCATGATACTCATAATATACAGATGTCGAGGTTATCTTATATCAATAAAACTAAATTTAATATTTCATATAGAATGCCTTCTTTTTATGGCATTTCAGATATCAAATGCCAGTATGGGGAACATGCGGAAAAACTACTTTTAACTCGGTCCAAACACTCCAAAATAAAATATTAAAAATACTCTTAAATACGATTGGTTGACCAGAACATTATTATACAGAGTTGAATACTCCAAAATTGAATATACTCCTAGAATTAGAGCAGCAAGTAAAACTTATGTATAAAGTGTTAAATAAGAACCAAAAATGTAATATAAATATTTAAATGTCTAATTAGGTACCTAGTCACGAAACCAGATCACAAGCATCCAAAACATATAACAAGATACCGGAAAGTATTAGTTAAGTCTTAAAAAAAATCAACAATTCCTGAGCTGTTTCTAGACTGTCCAGATACCATCACACAATTACTATACATAAACCATTGAATCTGTCACCTTAGCATTTAGTATATACAGCGTGTCCAGAAAAGTTCTAGACATATGGGAATTCTCTTTATTGTTGATTTTCGAATTTTCGAAGTTATTCTTTATAAAAAGTGCTGCTTGATGAGCAAATAATATTGACATATCAAAACTTAAGATATCATGTACAATGTACAGGGCGGCAAAAAAAATATAGAAACGCAGAATTACGTTAAGAGGGAAGTACCATCAATTTTTATTTCGTTTAAATCGTTATGAGAAACCTTTACGAAGGACTACAAAACGTGGCCAGATACAATTTTTCGTTGAAATATTTTAATATACAGGATACCATCAAAAAGCCTTTGGAAAACATGTTTTTAATTTACTATGTGCAATACTATAGTAACGACTTATTAACAAGAGTTTTTCGTTAGTTTCGTCGTGGTTGTAAAGTTAACGCTGCAGGAGAAAATAGAAATCGTACTTATCGTCGGAGATCCCTATAAACCTATTCGGGAAGCCGCACTCATATTTAATACTAGACACTTTGACAAAATGGTATGTAGCGCCACTATAGCAAACGTAATTAATAAATTTAAAGCTACTGGTTCCGTCGAAAATGTATTTAAGAAACAACACAACAAATGGTCCACAACAGAAGAAAAGCAACTCAATGAAATGCAAGCGGTTATCGAAGACCCGAAAATTTCTTTAAGAAAATTGTCAAAAACTATTCCAGTTGACGTCAAAAAGTCTACTGCTAGTAATATTTTAAAAATAAATAAATTTCATCCATATAAACCGAAATATATTCACACGCTTCTTCCTAAAGATTCTGAATCCCGTTTCCTATTTTGTGCGTGGTTCCAAGGCGGGTGTGAAGTTGATCCTTTTTTTGCAAGAAAAATATTTATAATCGATTGCCGTAGTCAATATTCATTTAAAACCAATGTTTGGTGTGGCATTTTTAATGATCGGATCGTTGGACCATACTTTTTCCGACAAAACATATATGCTGCCATTTACCTAGACTTCTTAAGGAATCAGTTGTCTCAATTTCTTGACGAAACAAACTATATATAAGACGTACAATTTGGTATCAACATGATGGAGCCTCATGCCATAGTACTAACACAGTAACTGGGTATTTGAATGAAGTATTTCCGTACCGTTGGATAGGCAGACGTTCAAATATTTCTTGGCCAGCCAGGTCGCCCGACCTGGACTTCTTTTTATAGGACCGATTAAAAGAAATGGTGTATGGGCATAGACCTTTTTAGGATATTGACCATCCTGAAGCAGTAATAACAAACTGTGTCCAAGAAATCACTCCCAATACGATACGGGCGACAGTAAGAGAAATTACAAGGCGTACTATAGTTTGCATGGAAAAAGAAGGGGGGCGTGTGGAGACATAATTTTTCACTTTAAACTATCTGTTTTTAGATCACTTTTATCATGCATGTAATTGCTAAAATATTGTTAATTATTTACATTTACAATTTATTTTTGCTCTAAGGAAATTAAATGTTTTTAATATTCCTGATAGGTAGATAGGTTGATGTTAGAACATGAAATAATCTCGCATTATTTTTTTACGTAATTAAAATATTTCAACGAAAAATTGTATCTGACCACGTTTTGTAGTCCTTAGTAAAGTTTCCTTATAACAATTTGCTCTAAAATAAAAATTGAGGGTACTTCCCTCCTAACGTAATTCTGTGTTTATATATTTTCTTGTCGCCCTGTACATTATATCTTAAGTTTTGATATGTCAATATTATTTGCGCATCAAGCAGAACTTTTTATAAAGAATAACTTTTTTTCGTAAAATCAACAATAAAGAAAATTCCCATATATCTAGAACTTCTCTGGACACGCTGTATATGGATGGTCATGGCAAAGTCATATTGGTCAGAAAGGTATACAACAAGACATAATATTCAAAAAATATTTTATTGTTGCTAAAATGTTTGTAAGAAATAGGAAAGTAAACACAAAGTTTTCTTGAAATGCCTTTGGTAGAAATCCAATCATATTATATTCATGCTGAAGCATTCTACTTTCAAGCAGTGTAAACCTTGACATATTTTGAATTCTCCCTAAAATACCATCGTGTTACAATGTGGTGCTGGCATTTCTGTTTTAGGCTGCAAGATTTCCGTGGTATCTAAAGGGGAGTTTTTAATAACTCACAAGCTCGAAACTCGCTTTCAAAGTGTTGGCCAGTGTGTAAATAGAAATTTTAACGTGCTACATAAACCGAGTAATAAGGAATTTAAAGACATATCCTGCTAAAAACTTTGTATACCGATCACCTTGATACTTTCTTACAAAGTTTCGGCAGATGGTAGAAAAGTGATGAAAACTAATAGTGTACAGCTGCACACTGTCGCCAGTATAAATCTTTCAGAGTGATATTGCTTTTCGGTGACCTTGTTTACTTGAATTTATTGGGTTGATTTGTTATCTTGTAAGTGATCCCTTGTCATTGAGAAAATAAAAATTGGAAACCTGACACAGGAGAGGCAAGGTGTGGGTGTTCTCCGTTGATAGCAAACACCCTTTTGTCAGCGCATTTCGTTACGGGCTATGTTATAATGCTTTGTCAGAAAATAACAATTGGATCATTTTTCTTAATAAATTAAAAACATTAAAATAATTTTTCCTGTACAACGTTGTGTTTTTCAACTTCCGTTGTTTTGAAATTGAGCCCGACTTCATATGTTTTGTGTCAGCAAGACAAAGTGAGTATTTTTATATAAAATTCGGGCCAGCGGCAACGTACCATGCAAGCAACGTGAGAAATGCCTTTATTCAAAAACCTTGATGCGTGGAAATAGACGAAAAAACTGTATTAAAGGTCCAGAATGTGAGAACAGTTTTTATATTCTAATGTGAAGGTATGGTAATATTGAAACTAACAGCAAACAATTGCATGTACGCTGCTTACGTAAGTAAGCATAATACACCAAAATATACAATCACTTGGAAATTCTATCGACAAAATTAATGACATGCTCTTAATACATCCGGACTGTGAGATTCTTTGCATCACAGAACACTGGAAATCTAAAATGCAGCTTAAACAACTAGGTATTGAAAAGTTCAAGTTAATGGCAATGTTTTGTCGCGATGAAGGTCAACATGGTGGTTCGGCAATATATGTGAGACAAAAAGTAACATCTAAACCGAGACCGAAATTAATTAGACTCTCAAAAAGTGGCGTGTTTGAGTATGCAGCTATCGAATGTCGAACTGGAGAAGTTGACATAATAGATATTTCAGTATACAGACCTCCATCAGGTGACATTAAAATTTTTTTGGAAAAAACTGAACAACTGTCAAAAATACAAAATGAAAAAAAGTTTATCTTCTTGGCAGGTGACTTTAATATAGAGTTAATCAAAGCAAATAAAACAGGATCCGAATTTTTAACAATGATTAATTCTTTTAACTTGAATCAGACTTTAAATCAAAACACAAGAATAACAGCAGCTTCTTCCCGTTGCATAGATAACATGTTTACAGATTCGGATTATGTTAAGACAGATATAATAGAAAATTACAGCACAAAAAATAATTTTTGAAACACAAATAAAAAAACCACAAATGATAGAACGTAAGAGAATTTTTTCTCAGGAAAATAAAAATAATTGTTTGTGCTCTCTAAGGGAACAGGATTGGAAAGATGTTTATTCTTGTAATAAAAATGAAACAAATAACCAATGGAACAATTTTATAAATACATATACAAGGCTATTTTACCAGTGTTCCTCTAAAAGTAGTTTATAATAATCAGAAAAATAAAATTATAAATCCAGAACTTGTCGAGTGTAAAAAAAGATTAGATGCTCTATTAACACTAAGTAAGAAAAATATTAATTACTCACATGCCTACAAACAGACTAAAAAAGAATATGATAGCATTCTGAAAAACAATCGAATTAAAACCTATGAAAATAGAATTAAATACTCAGATAATAAAATGAAATGCATGTGCACCATCAACAAAGAAATCACTGGTAAAATGTCACATAATAATGAGGTAAGATTGGAGGGAAGAGCTGATGTGATAGCCAATAAATATAATGAATTTTTGGTCTCTGTAATACCAAATATTTTGAAAAATGTAAAATCTTTACCATGTATCGGTAATATTCTGGGCAACAATCAATCAATGTTTTTGGCACCTGTTAATGTTGGGGAAATTTGTGAGTTGGCTGGGCAGATCAAGAATAAACATAGCAGCGGCATAGATGGAATACCGACAAGCATTATAAAGAGCTCTATTATTGTTGTAAAAAAAAACCATGTTTCATTTAATTAATGGATCATTTAAAAATGGTATATTTCCAACCAATTCGAAAATGGCTTTGATCAAACCTTTATATAAAAAGGGAGATCCTCAAAAAATGGACAGCTATAGGCCTATAAGTCTTTTGCCTGGGTTTTCTAAATTATTTGAACTGATGGCTATGTCCAAGAGGCTGATCAGATTCATGAGTAACTGTAACTTGTTTAATAGTAGCCAGCACGGCTTCTTAAAAGGAAAATCCACGCAAACAGCTCATTATCAATTTGTTAAAGCAGTTTTGAAATGTTTTGAAAGTGGTGAAGTCGCTCTTGGAATATTTCTAGATTTGTCTAAAGCCTATGACTGTCTGGACAGGGAAATATTGGTGAAAAAAATGAAAATATATGGGATAAGAGGGCATGCATTAAAGTGGCTGACATATTATCTTCATTAAAGGAATCAAATAGTGGGTATAAATAAAAGGGGCCAATTACATAAATCGAAAATATTAAATAATAACCATGGAATATCCCAAGGTAGCATACTCGGACCTATTATGTTTGTAATATTTGTTAACGACCTTTATTCTGTAGCAGACAGACCCTGTCAAACTATAATTAGTTATGCGGATGATGCCAACCTACTAATAGGAAATAAAACTATGTGTCAACTCCTAATAGATAGTAAAAATCTCCTTACCTCAGTCTCTAATTGGTTCACAGAAAATAAATTCATTCTTAACACTGATACAACAAATATTATATTTTTTAAAACAAAACAATCAATAATGCAGAATATTAGCTACTTAGTGTGTCTGAAAATACAAATTTTCTAGGATTATATATTAACGAAAATTTAGACTGGTCAGTCCATATAAGTCAGTTACAGAAAAAACTGTCGTCTGTGTGCTATGGGATCAGGGTGGTGGGTAAATATATGAACGAGAAAACTTGACTGTGTATGCACTATACATTTTTGAATGTCTTATGTTTTTGTACAGAAATAAAACGTTATTTGAACAACTTGGTGATCACAGTTACAATACTAGAGCTGAGTATCTTTCTTATCCCATGCATAGCCTTCAACTAAGTGAAAAAAGCCCAGAATATATGAGTATTAAGTGTTATAATAGGTTACCTTTACAAATAAAAAGAATAACAAGTCAAAGGGCATTTAAAACTGAAATTAAAAAAATGTTGATTAACTTAGAACCTTATGGCATGGATGACTATTTTAACATGTAAAATATGAGGTATTGAATAGTGAATAATGAATTTATTGCTGTAGCCGTACTACTGTATATTTGTGACGTCATTTATTTTTGTTGTATTTCAACCAAATTTGAAACAAAGATTATTATTATTATTACCAAAACGTTTTAATACAATTTAAATTTTGCTATTTAATTACAAAAGTTAATATGTCAGCTTTCAACTAACTCTAACAAGCACAAATGAGAGTGAAAATCGTAGTTATTGAACAGCTAAGTTTGACAATATAAGTGGCCCTGAATATTTCGAAATTATATCTTGCAAGTTATTAGAATCGTACGAAATGACTCGAATATGCCAGTTGCTAGGGAAAAGCAATATGTTGTCGCTCTTAGCGTTACTACAAAATTAGTCGTATTGGATTTAGGCAAATACTAACATTGTGGAGGCGTGTATAATTTTAAAATTTAAATTCAAATGACAAATTATATTATAAAGTAGGAAGATACCCTAAATAGTTGTCGAACTGTTCGAAAAATTGACGAAATAAGACGCCCACGACGGCCATCACGAGTTGTTTACTATTTGTGAAAAATGCCGAAGCAATTAAATAGTGAGTGCAAAGAGCTAATACCTTCTTTAAGAAGCTATTTTCAGGAAGAACTTAACAACAATGGCCTACTGTTGCCTTTAACAGCAGCACAGAGAAGTAAATTTAAAGAGTATGTTAAGGTTTAGATATTTCATTTCTACTTTACTTATTTTCAACGTGTAGCAGCTGCCCTGAATTTGAATATCTCCACTGTAAGCGGAATTTCAACAACAGTTAAGGAAATTAACTTATTAGAATCACCTTAAAACAAACGTTCTATTTCAAAGAGAGTTGTAAATGTGTGAAGATTGGATATAAGTTCTATCCGTGACACTATTTATGTAATGTACGAAACAAGTAAGTTGTATTATTAAAAAATTCATATTCTGTAACTTTTTTTAGAACATCATGCAACTTTGACAACTTTAAGTTAAATTCCATAACAATGACATGGAAATTAAAAGACAGAGAACTGTTTGATAGTTGTCTTAACTCTTTAAGAAGTCTCATCAAGAAAATAGGCTTCGGATGGTAAAAAGATGAACTGAGATGAGGGCTTATGGAACTTTCCCATGTAGCCTTCAAACGACTGGTACTTTTGAAAGAATATATTAAAGAAAAAGAAGCATTGTTGCACCAATTGGTTTTCTTGGATGAAACATGGATTTGTCAGAATGGTACCATTTGTCGATCTTGGCAACCAAATATATAAACTATGGGAAATTTTTGTATATTTATCTTTTCATGACCGGTAAATTGTTCATCAATTCCATAAATCTAACAAAAAAAAATTAATTTGATTTGACAGTTTTTTAAAAAAATTACTCCAAAATTTTAAAGATATTCAAAACAGTTCCTTTTTCCTTCGATGCTATTTCTATGTTCCCTTCAAGATATATTATTCTTAATAATCAACCCTACAATTTTTGTTTTAATCAATCGTTCATTCTGAGGAACCTATTAAGCCAATTAAGTTTGCACCAGTCAATCATCGAACCAACGTGGCCTGTTCCGAGACCCGGCCGATACTAATGCCCGAGACAACACATGACGTGTCGTCGGCACACTGAAATGTACTGCTCCTGTCACAACCGCTTGTAGTGTATACAATACTTTATTTTTCATTAATTTTAAAATATAAATAGTTAAACTCCTGCATTTTTTTAAAACTATTTTTGTTAATTTTTAATATTTTGTGAGCTTTGATCGGTTGTCATGGAATAAGTTTAACGGTTGCTAAGGGTTGTTTATTTTAAGCGTCTTTTACGTTTTATAAACGAAAATATGAAAGTTCCACAAAATATTTTAGAAAATGCTGAAAAAGCTAAGAAGAACTTATTACCGGCAAAGTCTAAAGCCCTGTACGGCAAGGAGTATGAAAATTTCCTACAATGGAAAGAAAAAAACTAAATTACAGTGATTACTGAAACAGTAATGATGGCTTACTTTTAGGAATTGGTATGTAACCCTTTTGCTCATTGGTAATAACAATTTTTAATTATTTTTGCTTTATTTTAGTCGGAGAAATATACTCCAAAAAGCCTTTGGACAAAATATTCCCAGGTGAAGTCTGAACTTATAGTTAAAAAAAACATTACTATTTCAAGATATTGTCAATTAATATCATTTTTAAGAGTTAAATCAAAGGGATATCTTCCTAAAAAGTCAAAAGTTTTGCAAAGCGAATAAGTTTCAACTTTTATCAAAATTGCGCCGAATGATACCTTCCTGATGAATTGAGGATAAGGGGCCTGTTATGCTTGTCAAGGTACCAGAAACTAAAACTGCTACGCCAAAAAGTTTTACTATAATCAAAGGAGACCAAACAGATGCCTTAAAATTGGTTGGACAGTACCTTGCATTAAGGCCAAAAGGAATTAAGGAACGCAGATTTTTCCTTACATACCGAAATGGTAAATTCATAGCTATGCCTGTGGGTAACAATACACTAGGACGTGTCAATCGTAGCAAAATTTCTCAATTTCGTCGGCGGACATTGCCTACGTCGGACCTCGTCCACACTTCTTATCGAGGGTGGTGCTTCCCTTGCAAACCTTAAGCTACACAGAAAGTGGAAGAGTACTAGCGTAGCGGAGGGTTATATAGAGAAAAGCATCACGTCGAAAAACCGAATAGCAAAAATGATAGCTAGCTCTGTTAAAGAAAAAGGAAATATGTTAATTAATGTTGAAATGGAGCAGGAATCCGCATGCACATCGAGAAACTCAGCAATCGAGTCGAAAAATTTCATAGTTGGTCCAGCTTCTTTCTCAGGAAAATTTAAAAATTGTACATAGGAAACACAAAATAATACAGTAAAACCCCTCTATAGCGGACACCAGAAAAATCTCGGGAAGTGTCCGCTATAGAGAGGTGTCAAAGACAAACGTTGTCTCTTTAACGACATATTTTCAGACTTAAAGACACAAAGTTTTAATATCAAATGAATAACAATAACTAAACAAGGATTTCAAAAAGGCCCTTTATGCTAATGTTTTCTTTGAATAGCGCAGTAAGATCATAATTAATGTTTATGACACCATTTACGGGGTATAATCCATTTTACAGAAACGGAAAACCCAGAAAAAAAGGTACCTACCTAATAAAAGGGTCTATTAAGTAATTACCGTGTCGGTTGTCGATAGACGTTTTAAATTACCATAAAAGGAGATAAACAATTTAACATTCTACGGGGTGTCCGTTATAGGGAGGTAAAAATACATGTATTTTAGATAGGGAAGTTTTTAAGAAAGTGCCCGCGTCCGCTATATAGAGTGTCCGCTATTGGGAGGTGTTTTTTATACAGGTTTACAATAGAAATGTTTTTTGCACCAATGAAAGTGTCCGTTAAGTGTCCGCTATTAAGAGGTGTCCGTTAAGGGAGGTTTTACTGTATTTTGTAAAAAAATTGTTAAAAATAAATACAAATTTTTTTCAATATTTTCTTTAATGATAATTACCGGGCATTACGATAATCACCGGGCATTACGAACTTTATCGCCCGCTAATAATTCCTGTGATATTATGATGATGTTTATAGCAACCGTTCCTACGGTATTATAAGTAAATAATTAATAGATGAAAAATAAATAGGATTTACACAAAGGAAAAGCACCTTGCACGCCGTAAAACTCCAACTTCCTCAGTAATAGCTCATGATTTATCACATCAAATGCCTTTGGATTTGGAAACATATATTCAGTCAAGTAAGGATAATAAGTTGCAAGCCTATAAATTTTCATACCACATTAAACCCACCAGACCATCGACATGGTCATAAAGATACCCCTCCCATATAAAAAGGGACTGCCACCTAGGCTACATTAAGTAATTTCAATCATTTAAAACTCCTTTTATAGCAATAAAAACCGTATATAAACCATGGAGCCTAAATTTTCATAAATAATAATCTTTCGCGGGTCTACTTAAAACTCTTTAAAGTGTTTTATTATGCAGATAACGCTGAAGTTGGGGATATTTTAGATGTTGCCCTGTGAAAAAAGCTGTTCAGGACAGGGAATTAGGTTTTTGGCTGGCGGCCTATAAATCGCAATACTAACATAAATGCTACGCCTGTTTCTTTTCTTATGTTTCCGATCAGGTTAGTTCAGGCTGTGGAGGACCGTAAGGCAGTCAAAAAGCATCTAGAATGAATCACATGCACTACCCATACCCATGGGCTTATACCCGCTTCGAAGGACAAAGAAGTTTATTGATTAATTCGAGTTAGTATTGGCTAATTTAACCCAGTCTTTCCCAAAGTGTGGGCGCTGAAAGCCTTCAGGGGGGCAGTAGAAGGCTCAGAGAAAATTATGGGGCGTCAAGGCCGTCTAGGGGGGCAAGGGCAGATTTAAAAAAATGACTAAAAAAACACGCTAACCATGTAGTAAACTGTAATATAGGTTCATATTTTTGTATTGTCATTGGTTCTTATCACGTGTGCAAAATTTCAAATATTTTGGTCGTCGGGAAGTGGATGAATATTGAATTGAAAGATTCCATTACTACCTATGTAAAGTGTGTTCACAAATATAAGAAACCGACCTAAATGACTGCTATTATTAGGGTATTCAAAATATAATAGACAACAATAAACCAGTTCTGTAAAATGATATGGGCGTAATAAATTTTAAGTACCGTACTCAGGTAAATAAAAATGCGGATAAACCAGGGTCCTTTTTGATTTTAGTCTGTCAACGTACACTGTTGAGTTTAGTTTGTTTTTTGAAAATGTTTCGTCCTTGGTGTTCTAGTGAGATTTGTGAAAGCAATGAAAGTGAAGTAAATAACAGACTGCATTTATCAACAGATGCCAAACAGATTATAAAGAATGTGTTTTTGACAATAATGTCGCTCGGAAATTTGTGTCCTAAAGAAGTTGTAAAGGAAACGGCTTTACTTACAAAAAAATCCTTTTCTACAGTTTGGAAAATTACGCAAGGGCCAATTTTGGAACGCAGAAAAAGAAATGATATTAGAAAATCAAGAACGTTGGACCAAGGGGACGAGGAACTTATACGACGAAAAATTTATAAAATGTATGAAGAGCAAAGTGTACCAACGTTGGACAATTTAATGAAAAGGTTGATGAAACAGAATTAAATGATCAAGAACGACATTGTGGAAGCGCCTTCAACACATGGGCTTTAAATTCAAAAGGATTAATAAAAAGCAGGTTTTGATGGAGTCCTAGCGTTTTCAAGAATGGCGGTGGGAATATCTGACAAAAGTAAATGAATACAGAACTGAAGGTAGGCCGATCATTTATTTAGATAAAAGTGGTTAAGTCGATTCTAGCGGCAAATGTGTGACACGTGCCTGGTCAAACCGTGGAAAAAGAATAACAATCTTACATGCTGGTTCTGAAGATGGATGGGTGCCAAACGGTCTATCTCTCTCGGCAAAAAATATAAGTGAAACATGTGTTGACTATCATGAAGACACAATAGCGGAGTTATTTTAAAATTGGTTTGAAACTAAATTATTGCAGAACATTCCACCAAATAGTGTCATTGTTATGGATAACGCTAGTTATCATAATAGACAATTAAACAACGCTCGTTCTTCAAAAGACACTAAAGTCAAAATTCAAGAACATATGTTTGATAATGATATATAGTTTCATAAAAACTATAGAAAGAAAGACTTATTAAAAGTGCTTAGAAGTATGTCTATTCAAAAATAATATTACTGCGATGAACTTGCGAAAAGCATGGGGCACATAGTATTGCGGCTACCGCCTTACCACTGTATATTTAACCCTATTAAACAAATATGGCACCAACTTAAAGCTGGAATTAGTCGCAATAATATTTCATACACACTTAATTCTAGTGTATTAAGTCTAATTCATGATGAAACTAAAAAAATTTCTGAGGAGAACTGGAAAAACTGCGTACAACATGTAATGAAAGTCGAAGAAAGTTACATTCGTATTAGAAATGCAACAGGAAGTTTTATTAACATAAACATGAATTTTATATTTATTTGCTGCTAAATTAAATATTTCAATACTATGTATTTTCTAAGACGGTCCTAGCTCAGTCGGCATTATATCAATACCCCTATTTAGGGGAAATAAATAAGAGTAATTTGGTCAGTTTCTTATATTTGCGAATACACTTTACATACATAGAGGTGAGCTAATAAGGTAAATGTGTACTGTTTTTTTTTTAAATTCTTACCCTGTATATACGCTAAACTGTTTAATTGCGCGTAAATGTAGCATTTTGTATCAATCTTCTAGATCATCATTATATCTACTAATTAACAAGGTCCGTTTCACAACTAACATTGCTAACTTTGCTAAAAACAACTTCATAAAACAACACGGATGTATATCCGAATCTATAAATAATACCATTAGTCTTGACAGAACCCGTTTACTAAATTAATTAAAGTTTTAAATACCTACCCAGGTATTTAAATTTAGTTAAATTATCCATAGGGATTAAATACAGTGTTTTTTTTTTATTAGATATCCAGCAATAACAAACAAATATTTCTCCCGCTAAAACCCCTAAATTTAGAAGCGCCTAATATATCGTATTTTGTACAGTTAATAGAGGGTGGAAAGTTAATGCCTGTGTCAGTGTAAATTCTGATCAGGGAACCGATTTAAGTAATAAGTGTTGGTGGAAAAAATCTTAAATCCTTTTACTTGAGGTAATAGTCATTCCAGCCTCCGAAAAGTTTAGGAAATATTTTCAAATCAAATCAAATCAAAAATGCCTTTATTTTTATAACCAGAGAATTACATTACAAATAAAAAACTAAAAATGGGTGGCGGTATCCAACCAGGTTGCTCCATACAACCACCCTGACTTAGTTAATTTTAAAGACACTTATTGAAGTATGAAAGAACTATTTTTACACTGAATTTATAAAATTTTGATTGACCAATAGTTAATATATATGCTTTTTTAAATTTTATTCAATCTAAATAGTCTTAATAATATACACTTAAATCTATGACTTATCTAATTATGCCCAGTCTCTGCCCTCCAGTATACGCGCCCTTACTCCCCCAGCAAACAACATAATCGTTCGGGCCGACCTAACCTCAAACGGAAGAGAGTTGAATAATGTGATTGCATTGTATGAAAATGACCGCTTAAAAAGTTCAGTATTATGACGTGGAATATTAAAAAGATCCCTATTTCTGGTATTTACATTATGAGTGTCAGTACCCCTAACAAAAAGTTCATACAGATAAGATGGTTGACCCTTCGTAATAATATTAAAAACCATTTTTGTTAGTTGTAACTCAAACCGCTCTTCTAAGTTGAGCCAGCCGGACCTAACTAGGCTTTGCGTGATGTGGTCGAATTTGCGGAGATTATAACAAAATCTGAGACAAGAATTCTGGACTTTTTGTAAGCTATTCTTATTTCGTTTAAGTAAAGCGGGCCAGTACACAATATTGCAATATATAATTTGAGACAATACCAGAGAGTCAGTTAATCTTATTTTCAAGTCTGTACTAAATATATCTTTATGCATATACAAAAGTTTTAACTTGAAAAACGATTTCTTTATCAAGTTATTGACGTGAGAGTTAAACTTCAAGTCGGCATCTATATATAAGCCTAGGTTCTTGCAAGTATGTACAGGTTTTAAAGTAACTCCATTAAACACAATTTGAACGGATGGGCTGGCTGAAAGTTCAGTTGTGTTTTTACCTATAATCATTAATTGAGTTTTTGATTCGGAGCAAAATTTTCTTTAGGGGTTTACATAACTCTTAATAGTCCAGTAAATAATAACAGAGAACATGGTGAGTTTAAGCAATTAATATTAGCAATAATAATTAATTTCTTTATTTTACAATTACATTGAACAACGTAAAATGAAATAGTGTAAAAAAACAAGAAGAAACAGGCAAATAAACATTTTCTAATTGTAATTCAACCTAACCTACTTGCAGTCTTATTGAAAAATTCTTCGCTGGTGTAAAGCTTAATGTCTTTTAAAAAATTAAATACTTTTCATTTCATGATGCCCGCTACTAAATTTATTTTTAAGCTTATTAACTATTTCTAAAATTTCCATATTACTTACGAATTTTACAGGAATGGTCTCAAGGCAACGCTCTATACTTGTCGAAAAAAACGTACTTTCTAGCTTTGTTAACAAGTTTAAAGCTGCGGTGGTTAAATGTGTATTTACAAATTGTGTTGCGTTTCCCTCTATTTTTACATCACATTCTACTGTTTTTCCCTGTATCTTTCTTATAAAATTCCATGCAGTTTTTGTTTTATTGTCAGATGTGCGTAATTTATGTGCATAGTGTCCTTCTTACAATTCTTTAACATATTATCATATTGTTTTCTTATGATGGTTTTTTAAAATATAAAGGGTGTCTAGTTGTTTCCTTACACTCTCGCATCTCTGGATTACTTTGCTCATATTTACCTTTATTAAAATTTCTAATAGGTGTTTTGCATATTGGAAAGCAATTATTAAGATCCACCAAAATCCATTTTATCAGTTCGTTTCACTGTGTGTTTACTAATGTCGGTCCTTTGGTATATAAGGATCGCCAATCTTGTTTTTGTAATTTGTTTATAAATTTCTCCTTGTTTAAGTTACTTAAATTTCGTTGCTCTATAAATATACTCTCTTTATTCTCTTATTAGCCTTTCATTTTTGTGCAGCATGATCCAAGATATGCGAGTGCAGGACTTTTGCTACCATCCCATCATCAAAATTTGATATAATATTGTCAATATACTTTTTAGTGTCGGATGTTATTTTTGTGTATTCGTTTATGACATGTTTGATATTCCATGAGTTTACTAATGACAAAAGATACTGTACTCTTCTGGCAAAAGTTTAAATTAAAGTCACCAGCAAGAAAAACTACCTCATTATACAGGGTGTCCGGAAAATACGTGTACAACGTTTGACGACAGACCCTTGACGTCAAAATAGGTCGATCTAAGCCGACTTAGTTATATCCAAAATTGTCTCGTTTAGCCGGTAAAGGGCGTCAATAATTTGTAAAAATATTGGTTTTTCCTAAATTACGTGAAAACCTGCTAATCGATTTTAGTGATTTTTAGTATGTAGACTAACACTATAAAATGACGTTTTCTAGTAGTATAGTCACCGGCTGTGAATAAGTGGAAGTGTTATAAAAGTGATATAATACGTCAACATTTCTCATGATTTTTTATATCAACGGCGTTATGACAACCTAGATATTTTTGTCAAGTGACTGAATGTATTTGGAAGCTATTTTACCTCCTCAATATTTTTCATTGGATCGTTGGAAAAAATTTGAAGGCAGGGGTCGTATGCGAACAACTCTAACTGTGGAAACAGAAGAGAACATTCTGGAAAGAGTTAAAGAAGAATCAAGTACCAGTACCCGTCGCTTAGAACGTGAGTTACATGTTCCTAAAACGATTGTCAATGAGGTTTTAAAAGAACAGTTGTTACATCCATATCACGTGAAAAAAGTTCAGGAACTTGTACCGACTGATCCCCCCATGCGGCCTACATTTTGTCAATTTATTAAAAACAAAAGAATCCGTGATCCATATTTTTGTAGAAAAAAATTGTTTACTGACGAGTCGTGCTTTACAAGATCTGGAGTAACCAATCTGCACAACGGACATATTTATTCCGATGAAAATCCACATTCTATTAAAGTTGCAAATCATCAGCATCAATTTAAATTAAATATTTGGGCAGGTCTTATTGATCGCCTATTGTTATTCCAGACAGGTAAGATGGAAATATTTATTTAAATTTTTTCCAAGACACATTACCAATTCTTCTGGAAAATTTGCCCCTTTTACTTCGGAGGGAAATGTGGTAAATGCATGATGATGCCCAGTCCCCATTTTTCCGTTGCCGTTCGGCAATACTGACACCATCAATATCCCAACCGATGGATTGGAAGGGGCAATGATGCACCCGTAAAATGGCCACCACGTTCTCCGGAGTTAAATATGTGTGACTTCTTTTGTGGGGCGCTATTAAAACAGAAGTTTACAAGACTCCGGTAAACACACGCCATGATTTATTGACGCGAATTTTAAATGCAGGCAACAATTCTAATAACCCCGAGACATTAAATAGGGTCCAATATCATTTTTTAAGGAGTATTAATAAGTGTATTCAGCAAGATGGCGGTCAGTTTACACATTTGCTTAAGTAATGTTTTCCTTTTACTTAGTTTCTTACAATATTTTTAATACATACTTCCAACTTTGTTTTATTATTACTGTTAATAATAATTGATGTATGCAGGTAATTGTAAATATTTTCTTTCTGGCAAAACAGCTCATCCAACGAAAAATATAAGAGAGGTAAAATAGCTCCCAAATACATCCAGTCACTCGACAAAAATATCTGGGTTGTCATAACGCCGTTGATATAAAAAATCAGGAGAAATGTTGACGTATTATATCACTTTTTTAACACCTCCACTTATTTACAGGCAGTGACTATACTTCTAGGAAACTTCATTTTATAGTATTAGTCTACATACTAAAAATCAATAAAATCGATTAGCAGGTTTTCACGTAATTTAGGAAAAACCAATATTTTTACAAATTTTTAACGCCCTTTACCGGGCTAAACGAGACAATTTTGGATCGACCTATTTTGACGTCAGGAGTCTGTCGTCAAACGTTGTACACGTATTTTCCAGACACCCTGTATATCAAGCTCATTCACAATATTGCTTCAGTATTAAAATACAAGTTTCTTTCACGACTTGAAGCATTAAATGCTCAAACCTATATTATTCTTATTTATTCTACAATGAACCAGTAGCCCAAACAAAGCGAGGTTATGCCAAAATAAAATTGCAAACACTCTGCAAGAAATCTGTGTTAGGCGCAACATGAAATATACCCTATCAGTGACTTTATATCAAATGCTCCCGCTTTCTCGCCTACGTAGGCATGTTCTGAAAAACATCGAGCTAAGTACTTGAACTTGCTAATCGAACAAAGAAGACAAGAATAAAAAAAAAGACACTGCTCATGTATTTTAGCTTAAAAAAAATGTTTTCATTTTATTTTCTCTCGAAATTCCACTTAAGAAGGCTCACGGACCCCGTTTGCCAACGAAATCGCGATAAAGCTTAATTCATTCAGGATCTTAATGTGTGTAAGTTATCTGACAAATTACCCGCATTTTGGGGAAGGTCTTTTCCGGTCGTTACCTCCGTAAAACAATTTCTTTTGGTCGCTTTTCCTTTAACAATGATAAATTAGGCAAACATTCGCTGTTTATATCAATGACAAGAGTTTCTTTAACATCATGGAGCAAGGATAGAAGTGAAGTTGACGGTTTTGTTAGAGGTGCTGGTTAGGGCGATCCTTATTTTGACAATATCTATCTTTTTCCATTAAACTTGGCTTCCCTGCGAAAAATCATTGAAAGAAGTGTGATGTCTTTTTTATTATAGTCAGCAGGAAAATCGCCAATAGGGTGACACACTTAAAAAAGTATCCCTGTATATACAAAGAACATGGATCATTTATGTCACTAGTCTGTGTATCTTAACATATCTTAACATAATTATGCATGCTTAACATAATTATGTTTGTTCTTATACAGTATGTCCGCGGATGCGGCTAACAAGAGGACAAAAAGACCAAAAATTGAAAGATACGAAAAAGAGAAAAAGTCATTCTTCATGAAAAAATTTGCTTGTCGAAAAAGTAGGAATTACGATGAGAAAATTGATTCTGGTCTTGATGGTCATTTTGAACACCTGATCCACTGAAACAGTTTCACTTGTTTATTATTCCGATGTTAAGTTGGTCAATTTTCTACGCTATTTATTTTGTTATTATAAAGTTTGTTACAATTTTAAATAAATAAAAATTTGAAATACAAAAAATTCAGAATTTCTCCAGTAGAATCCAAATATGCAACCAAACCAGAAATTACACAAAAAATTCATGCAGGCAGAAATGTGGGGAATAATTTACCAAACAACTTTCACTTTTTCGTATAAGAGGTAATTCAAAAGTTACAGGCATTATGCGCGACTTTTTTACCACACTGTATGGTAAAGGCCATTACATCAGGAAAAAAAATTATAAAATTGACATTTTTAAAAGGTTGATAAACCAATCATTAATCTCTGGTTTGTACCACAAAATAAACTAGCAATTAAATCGGAAGAAAAACACACAGTTTACTAATTTCACAAAATTTACAATAATTATCAGAAAAATGTACACCCCATTGAACTTTAGATGTAATTATTAGTTCTTTAAAAAGTTACCGTTCTAGCAACTAGTCGAATTTGTATAACATTTCCTAACTTTCTAATATAAGGGAATTAGTAAAGAGAATGTTTAACTTTTCACTGAATTTATCATGGAACGCCACCAAAAGAAACAAACAGAAACAGTATTAATCTAAAAATTAACTTCACGTTGAAAAATTTGCCCTTAATTATAATATTAAATTAAGTTTTTTAAAGATAAAATGTGCATCATGCATTGTTAAATTGTGATGCCGATAAAATTTTTGGTGTAAATAAATAAATATGATTGAAATAGTTAAAAAACTCAAGGGTTTAAAAAAAAATCCACTTTTAAGGCTTCTGAACGGATCAAATGCCATACTCTTGTCAAATTGGGTTTAGTTACAAGGTGACTTTTAGTAACGCAATTTAAAAGAGGCCTTTGAAACTCAGATTGTCTACAAAATGGCAAAAGAATTTAACTTATACAGCTTAACGATATACGGGATTTATCCGGGATATGTTTCCGGGATGAGATCCTTTTCGGGTCGTTAACTAGTAAAACAATTTTGTTTTTGTCGCTCCTCGCGTTGCTACTATAAATTAGACGGGATGGATAAACGTGGCTAAAATAAATTTATAGCATCAAAAGCGAGCTAAACTCGGTCTTTTTTCCCGTCCAACACAAATCTGTAAGTATCCTAACTAAGGCAATTGGTACTTTTAAACGTAAAATCCTAAAATCTCGTCTAATACCAGAAAAATTATAACATTTAATCTAACGAAATTCCTGTTATCTCTTGGTAAGCTCGCCTTAAAGTAAATTAAATGCCCAAAGACATGCAAGTCACTTTGCTTTAACGACAACAGGATAAACGTTAAGATGTGCAAGATGTGGACGTTTAATTTCGACAAGTGGCTATACAAAAGTTCAGACTTCTATGCAGGCAATGATAAAATAAATGGCAGACAATACCGACAAATTACCAATTTCCTAACTTTGTTATATCGCATTGCTGGGTTACATGACCTGACAAGCATTCTTAGAAGTTTAGACCATCGATGACTAGAGCCTCTTTTTTTACAAACAAACTTTAATGGAATACTGTTACAATATAATTATTTAGCAACACCAGTTCTGTCCGCGTTGCTACAAGATACTTACTCGGTTGTGACAATGTTCATGTTGGTCTGTCAAAAAAAAAAAAGAATGTCTGAATAATAAAATTATGATCTGTTTCTTGTATTGGAAATGCCTGTATTATATTTAAAGGTGAACAGGAAGGACCTGGGTTTTATTCTGGATCTCTACGAGTGTCCAACAGGAAGTAATTAACAATAGGTAATTAACATCAAATACACAGAATTGCGAGGCATCTCAAGTCATATTTTCAAAACATTTTATATGAAATATTGTATGTAGTACTGTGCCTGATCATAAAAAATGTCACATTTCAGTTACATAAGAAATTTAAAAATTACGGTGACCTCGCCCTTAAAGCTAAAATCACAGCAAATATTGAATTTTGTACGATTAAATCGCTTTAATGCCCCATAAAACTTATCAAAGCGCCTTTTTATCGCCGAAGCGCCGGCTTATCAAGAACTAAGTGCTGCATTTTAGAAACGTATGTAACTTATATGTATCTACTTTGCAGCGAACAGATATTTCATATGTTGCGATTTTGTCATATACAGGGTAAGAATTTTAAAGTGTTACAACGAAAAATCTGAAAAACGGCTGGAAATATTTTATTCGAGTTTTAGGACGCCAATAAGGAGGTTGGAGGAAAATTTTTAAACCATTTTATGTCACACTTACTTGCTTACATATGCTTTATTGTCTGAATATAAACAACCAGAAAGACGACTGAAGCAACACACGTCACAACAAAACACAAACAAACACTAAGGCAACACAACGAAACTAAATTTCCCGTCCTATTATTTTAAGCTACAATATCTCATTACTTATTGTACGTAATAAAATACCTAGAGAGCCGGGATAATGTAATGTTACTATGATGATTCTGGAATGTCTACGTGGTAATGGGATTGAATTAATTAAAGTAACTAACTAACGTATACGTGATTAACGTGACAAACAGCAACAAAACTTGTACAATAAATGGATATATTTAATTTATTGCACGAATCTGTTTCCTCATTTAGTAACTTTTTAATTATAAATTGTCTTATACAATTATATACCAACCATAAAATAAGTATTTTTAGTTAACACACTCTGTATAGGTTAATATGTCATGCTGTCTGACACCCTAGAATGTTTAAATAACCCCATTAGGGGGGTAGTGATCCCTGCTGTTTTATCGATGCGTTATTTTTGGCAGGTCCTAAACCAATATTTCTTTAATAAAGTACCCTTAAAGATATCTGAGAAAAACGACCCCTTGCTGTTAGCTCAGCGTTTACAGACAATGTAAACGGTTATATGTTTTTTTCAGTGCATTTATATGTATTTCTTTTATAACTTAATTTCAGTAATTAATTTTCAAATACCTTATTTACTGGTAGGTTTTTTTTTTAACTGTAAAGCCATAAATACTCTAAAATACAAAACAAGATTGCTAAAATATTACAACATCGAAAAAACTTTTATAGCATTGGGAAAGTTTGCGCTCAGAACCCAGGTGTTCTGTTCCTGGATAAAGGCCTTCTTAATTATGCTACAGAGACACTTGTGAATACAGGATATCCCGAATTCGAAAGGTTGAAAAAGTTCCTGTATCATCTAGGATTTGTCTGTACCAGTTTTAAATCAGCTAAAACAGGCAATGGGGCTAATTTATATTGCTTGGAACTAATTCGTGTGTGTTAGTCCAAAATTGCTTATAAAATTTGAAGGAAAATAAAGAATACATCAGTTTTAAGTATGAACAAAGAGACTCATTTTATGTGCACCAACCTGCATTTCTTTTTGAATAATAAAAATTTTACACTATATTATTATATATTACTATTTACACTCCTCAGCATAAAATTCTGCTACACACATTTTTTGTCTAAAAGCGTTGTTTTATAACTCTGTTATTTTCAATCTGATTGTTGTGGTTTTGTAACTAGTTTGTATATAGATACAGTTATTAAGATTATCTTGTATAATTTCCTAACATTTTCCTTATGCTATGTTATAGCGGGGTAAATTAAAATGTTGTTTTTGCCATAATTTCAAAACACCTTGCATGGAAAAATTGAGGCTGATAACTTTGTTTAAAAACTCCTAGCTATACAGGGTGTTTCCTAACCTCTCTGAAAAAATGAAGGAGGTGAATCCTCACCTTATTTTAAGACGAAAAGGTGGTGTAAAAATTTTTCGCATGTCGCTTCTTTTTCGAAATACAGGGTGTTAAAAAAAAATTAGTAAAGCAATAATAATAATTTTAATAATTGATTTAAAAACTTTTAATATTGAACTCACATGAACAAAAGTCAAATAAATGGCTGAAAATGTCCTCCATGAGCCAGTAAACACCCATGTACACGACGTGCTAAATTGTCTCTTACGTGTTGGAAAATTTCGGGACTGGCGCGAATCGTATTAAAACCATCAATAATAAACAGTCGAAGGTCTTCTTCAGTTTCAATAGAACGAGTTGTTTAAGGTAACCCCAGAAATAAAAATCCAATGGATTCAGATCCAGCGAGCGGGGTGGCCATGGGTGAGGTCCTCCTCTACCTATCCAACGAACAGGATATTGTTGATCTAAATAGTTTCTAACACGTACTGCAAAGTGAGGGGGAGCGCCGTCATGCATGAACCACATTAAAGTTTTCGTTCTTAATGGCACTGCTTCCATCAATTCTGGCAATTCGTCTCTAAGGAAGTTGTAATAGACATCACCAGTAAGTCGATTTGGAAAAAAATTCGGTCCAACTAAGCTATCTCCAACAATTCCTGCCCAAATATTACTGGTGATGTCCTTCGATAATAGCCTTGTCTGGAAAAATTCGCTTCATCTGTAAATAGTATTTTTGCCAGTTACAAAAATTAGCTCGAGCTGGAAAGTCTCAAGGCAACAAAGCTTGCACTCTTTCTACGTGATAAGGATAAAGTAAATAGTCCTTTAAGATACTCCACATACTGTTTTGTAACTCACATTCAACTCTTCCCGATTTTCCTCGTACTAGTGCCTGGAGATTCTTCCACCATGTTTAAGACCTCTTCCTCAAGTTGTACGGTTCTAACTGTAAGTGGTCGGCCGCCTATTTTGCTTCTTGCAAAGCTACCTGTTTCCTCTAGCCTGAGGTGCAATATTGTAAATGTTTCCGAACACGGTACTCGTCTATTAGGAAAACGTTCTGCATATAACCGTCTCGCCTCTAGCGCATTTCCATTTGCCAAACCGTACATAAAACGAATTTGAGCTATTTCTTGATTGGTAAACTCACCCATTATGAAAAGTATGTAATGTAGTACAAATAAATTCGAAAACAATTCAAAACGATATTATTTGAAAGATGTTAAACAGGAGACAAATGTTATGGAGAAAACAAATGTGGTTGCCATGGAAGCAAAGGCTACTCGTATCATTTGACGCAAGATAATAATAAAAATACGAAAAATAACTAAAAAATTAAGGTACTCTTTTACCCAGATCCCCGCCAATGAACTAATTGTAAAATTTAAAATTGACCCAAAGTAAAGTGCTCTAATCCCTTATGTTTAACAAATATGATTAGAATATCGTTTGGCATTAATTAATAAAATGAAAAAAAAAATACATTTTTTTTAAAACCCTGTATTTCGAAAACGAAGCGACATGCGAAAAACTTTTATACCACATTTTCGTCTTAAAATACGGTGAGAATTCACCTTCTTCATTTTTTCAGAGAGGTTAGGAACCACCCTGTATGTATAAGGTAAAGTAAGTAATAGTGGGAATAACCCCCTGCACGCTTCTCTATCATTATGGTAAAGCTATGTTTGAGTGTAGATACTTTGTTTATATTAACACTTAACAACACTTTGTGTCGTATCGATTTATGTAGTGAAATTACAGATATTTGAAATTCAGGTAAGTGACAGGCTGAACATTTTGATTAGCATGTTCAGATTTTTTCCAATAATTCGTTGAAATTTACATTTTTTAGCAAGTTTTGGATATGAATATCTAAGACATTCATAACCTCCATGTTGTTTATATCTATTTATGCCTTGTTCTACCATTTTAATAAAAGAGTGATAATTTTATTTCAATGCATGATGGGCCATAGTGGGAAGATGTCACAAACCAAATGACTTTAATAAAAAAGAAAAAAAAAACAAAAGGCTAAAAAACTTAAATATAAAGTTTTAATGAGGATATTAGTTCAAACAGTGATGTAGGCGAAGTTATTTGCAACGATTCCAGAGATTTAATAAGCTGAATATGAAGATTCATCCATTCAAGAGAAAGGATACGTTATAGTAAGATACATGACAGAAAAATCTCTTAACATTATGTTAGTCAGGTTGTAAGATAAGTGGAGAGGAATACAATATTTCTTTTTTGAAGAAAATTGTTCAAGAATTAATAATAAATTATTCTTTATTCGTATATAATGCCTTTCGGACGGAGAATATTGTCAGTTTTGTGTAAGTTATCACTAATTTTTGATTGATCCATCAGACTGCAATTTAAATAATAATTATAAAAAAGGATTGGCGTCAAAAACTTAAAAGTACCTAATGGTATAGCAGAGACGACCGTAAAGAAATGGAAGAATATTAAAACGAAGATCAAAAATAATTTTTATTTCAGCTTACATCGAGATATAAAAAAATACAGATGCAAGAAAAAGGACAGTAGTCAATAGTTATTAAAAAATTAATCATTTGTTCATGCAATCAAATCAAAATGTTTTCTTTTAATAAATGGCAATTGCGTTTAAATTTTGTAATTTAATGATAATATACAAATCAAGAATAATTTGTTATTAAGTATTGAACAAAATTTGGAAAAAAGTGAAAAATATTTCGTTCAACAATTTGATGGAATAAGTAGGAATAAGGAGATTCTTTTTTTTTATTGATTTAGGACCCTATGAGCCCCTGGGAGAATAAAAAATCAAAGCCGGTTCAAAAGTCGCCCCCCTTTGTGGTTCTGTATCTCCGTTAGAGGGCACTTTGGGAATTTCTTCTTTATGACAAATTAGGGTTATTTTGACCTCCTCTGTATGTGCCCCAGAAATTAGGAGGTACTTACTGGACTATTTCGTTCAACTGCTGAAACTGCAAAATTATATTAGCTAAAAATATGTAAAAATTTGATGGAATAAGTAGGAATAAGGAGATTCTTTTTTTTTATTGATTTAGGACCCTATGAGCCCCTGGGAGAATAAAAATTCAAAGATTGTCAAAATAACGACCACCCTATATACGTAACATTTTGTTTTTTGAATCATCCCCTTATCTGAGGGATTTAATGTCGGGGATTGCATTAATTTAAACTACAATGAAGACGATTAGTATTAGTTTTGGATGTTTTTCTATCCCGTTCAGACCGTCTGTCTTTTGCGATTAATTTTCGTTAAGTACAAATGAATGGTTCTAAGTTAAACTAAGAAACTGAAATTGAAAACTTAACTTTTAAAACCCATTAATCATACAAAATTTAAAGTTAAGTAGTGATAGACTGAAATGGTAAAGCGAATTAAACGTATTTCATTTTGTACTGTAAAAAAAGTTTTAAACCCTTAAATCTTAATAACTGAGTTGTATCGAACTGCACTGATAATAATATATCGGCGGATGGCTTTTAGTTAAGAAACACTTACAGAGATTTTGAGAGGAACCTCGACAGCGAGTTGTTGTTCTTGAAGCCGTCAAAAAAGTCCATAGGTAAAAGGGTAGCCATTGATTGCTCCGTCACTTCTACGTAAAGAACTAACTTTCACTGTGTATTAAATAGAGATTGGTCTCATTTTAATGGTAAGGCTTTCTGTAAAGTATTTAAATTTATTTTGTATTCTGTATAAACAAGGGGTAAATTTAAAACTGAAAATGCAATGAAGTACAAAAAAATGCCAGATACAATAAAATGTAAATACTGTTCACGGATGATATTTTCCAGTAAACTGGAGTTCATTTATTGATTTTTGTTTTACCCTATTTGAATTTTGCATTTGCCCTAAAATATCTTTTTAAGCATGGCAAAACGTATGTGTGACGATTTAGGCTAGAAAAAACTGTCAATCAAGATAATAAATATAATGTCATCTGTAAAATGTGTAAGTCATAATCTCTCTGATTATGATAAATATAACATTATTTTGGTACTAATATACAGGGTAAGTATCTCCTCATTTCTGGGGAGAATACAGAGGAGGTCAAAATAACTCTAATCAGTGAAGGAAAAAATCCTAAACGGAAATACAGAGCCCCACAGGGGTACCCAGCGATTTACTTTTCTGGCTCTAACTTTTGAACCAAATTGTATAATTTGATAAAATTTTAACATTTTATGGAAACCATAAAGAGTCATTAAACCATACTACAGTAGATGGTATACATCGTCAGGGAAGTCAGGGACGGACTTGCCCTTACATTCGTTGGTCCAAAATATTGACGGGGTCATTTGACAAGAGCTTAAAACTTATTTTTTAAATAATCTGGCTATTCGTCTTTAAAAAAGATACTTTTAATTTATTTCGATAGAACTGGCGGTTTTCATGCGACACACTCAAAAGTTACTAATGCTAAGCACAAACAGGTAAAAATTAGGTTGTTATTGTTAATACCTACATAATGAATTGCTATTGACGAAACCTGTCAAAGCCGCCATCAAGTAAAAGTAATTTTAAAAAAATTAAAGAATTTTTTTACGCAGAATATGCTGAGAATACTTTATTCTGCTAGATTTGCAGCCCCAACCAAAAAGAAACCTTTTAAAGGGTTGATCAGAGCCTCAGGAAAACAGGTAAAAGATGATTAGGAGGTAATTATTAGAGGTAACAATTAATTTGTGAAATTTTTTGAATTTTGAAAATTTGATTTACTTATTCGAAGACGTGCTTCTTGATAGAAGAATGCAAATGTTGTACATGTACGTCAACACCTAACAAGCGTTTTTGGCCCTCGTTAGGTTGAGGTGAGCCTGTTTTATGGCCACCAAGGTCTCCAGACCTAAATCCCTGAGACTTTTACTTCTGAGAACATCTAAAGGAACTAGTTCATTCAACACCAGTAAATACTAGAGAAGAACTAATA
The DNA here is from genome assembly GCA_963920685.1 of Polydrusus tereticollis. Classification (NCBI taxonomy): domain Eukaryota; kingdom Metazoa; phylum Arthropoda; class Insecta; order Coleoptera; family Curculionidae; genus Polydrusus; species Polydrusus tereticollis. The sequence goes on from OY987334.1 coordinate 77,572,118, forward strand.
GCGAAAATGACACAGCATTCTTATAATGCCGGAATATTATTTGCAGTACAGTTTTTAGCATTTTTGTGTTTTAATAATATTGTGAATTAATTAAGCTACGAAAAGTTCTTGGACTTGACAATGTCTGAGCTGGAAATCTTTCAGTATAAAGTCTTCTTTTCTTGCCTATGAAGAGTTAGAAAGCGATTCTAAAAATTAAATGCACATCAGCATTTATCTTTAACTATTTGTGTTTAGCATTAGTAACTTTTGAGTGTTTCACATGAAAACCGATATATATCGAAAACCACCAGTTTTATCGAAATAAATTAAGAGCCCCTTTTTTGAAGAAAAATGACCAGAGTATTTAAAAAGTCAGTGTTCTGCTCTGTCAAATGACACCGGTCAAAATGTTGGTGGCAAACATATGCTGTAGTATGTTTTAATAACTCTTTATGACACTTATAGAATAATAAAACTTCATTAAATTATACAAGTCGGTTCAAAAGTTGAGGACAAAATAGTAAATCACCCACATTTGGGGCTCTGTATCTCCGCTAGGGGGCACTTTACGAATTTCTGCTCTATGACAAATTAGGGTTATTTTGACCTCCTCTGTATGCTGTATGTTCCCCAGAAATTAGGAGGTACTTACTGGACACACCCTGTATTTGACAAAAACACTTTACATCCACTTTAATTTTGAATTAAAAACAACTTTTTAAGGCATTTAGTGAACATAAAACAGGAGATTTTTTATTCAGGAAAGGTTCTGCAGCGAAATTTGTATCCCCAAAAATATTTTCGAGATTAAAATTAATATACATGAAGATTACAACAAGAAAATATGAGTTTCCCGTAAAAAATAAATTACCTTTACACAAAAGGGAATATCGAGATGCAAAATTCATTTTGAGTATTTATTAATTTTATGTTTTTCGCACCCTCATGAAAAACATTTTTATTTAAAATATTTTATAAAAATTGGCAATATCAAATATTGACAACTTTTATATTTAAGTGAGGGTAAATAATACTATTTGTTATGTAACAGTTTCCTAGCACCTAAGCACCTTTCCTAGAGGCATTTTCACAACTTTTAACAAATAGGTTTGATCGATATCGATACAAAGATACAGAATACAAAATTTTAAAAATGTCCGTTTCATACACTTACTGTTACTATTTTAAACAATTTTTAGAATATTATATGTTAAAGCACTTTCCAGGTAATTTTATATCGGTTTTCATGTATTCATTTATATTTTTTAAGAACTAATTAACTAATAAACACCATAAGAAGTAGCTAAAAATAGAGTTTTGGCACACACATGCAGATTTTAAAGTGGAAGGAAATATTTTTATTAAAGTCTCAAGCGCACAGTAAAAACAGAACAAATTTGATTGCGTTTAGTGGAAAAAAAGTCGCGGGAAAAGTCTAAAGAAAGTTGGAAAATAGTTCGAAAAGAGCTCAGAGGACATTCAAAGGACCGCCGAGAAAATCCTGACTCGGGACGTGCATCGTAAAGCAGAACTGAATCGGAGGCTGAGAATGGACCATGCGTTGGATGGAACGGAGAGGGGAGGTTTTGGCGGGAGCACAGGCGTCAATAGCGCGTATATTTGAATGGATTTCGGCTACAAGTTGATATTTATTTATTGGATTAAATAGGTTCTTAGAGCTGTCTCTACAATGATTCTAAATATACCTGACGCAATAATATCTAATTATATCAAGGGCAGGTGTGGGTGAGGCAACTATTTCTTCAATTCTTATTAAGTCTTCAAGAGAGAAGATTTTGGCGCATAAAAGATTTTTAAAGCATGTATAAGAAACGGGTGGTTCACTAAATATCAAACCAGGACGTTGAAGATAGAAAAACGCAAAAACATTCCCCGTGTTAGAGAGATTTTTGAAACCGCAAACGATGATGAAATAGTAAGTAGCAGAAAAATAATAAAAGACAAACGAAAATCAGTTAGAAGAATAATTAAGAAAGATCTTAATATGCGCTGCTTTAAAAAATATATTGCCAAAAACTTAGGGCATAATAATAGTAAAGTAAAAAGGGTAGGAAGGTGTGAAAAGCTTCTAAGACTTAGATATAGAGAAGCCGTTTCGAAAATATGGTTTTCGGATGAAAAATTATTTTTTCTGTGACCACAAAACAACCAACAACAAAAGTTTACTTCACACAGCTCAGAAAATAAATCACAAATTCCTTTAAACTTCCTAGAGACCACAATTCGAAATCAGTAATGCTATCGTTCGTCGTGTAGCGGAAAAACAAGATTGATTTTTCTTGAATCTGGATTTAAAATAAACTTAGAGTTAATCAACGAGACATTCTAAGCAACATTCTTCCGGAAATTGAACAGTTAACAGACAATTATACCTTTCAACAGGATTATTATGAGCTAAATGTGGGACTTAGATGTACGCGTTGAAGTCATGGTAGAACCTGTTATTATAAATCCTGCAGATGACAGCAGTAGCGACAGTAATGAAATGTTTTCATCGTCAGATAGTGAATAATCGCTGTAATGGTAATGATGAATTTAAATTTTTAACGTATTGTCATTATAACACTTTTTAATGTCGGCGTGGAATATAATTTGTCAAATTATTATCAATTCGTGTTCATTAGGTAACAATAGTTAGGAAATTTATAAACATTTATAATTTAGGTTTAGGTTTTGCCCTTAATCCACTATTATATGTTTCTATTATTATGTAGTATAATAAAAACATTATGAAAATAACATATACCGTTGTATTATTCTTTCTGGATTCTATACCTGCGTAATTTAGTTTCTCTAATTACTTTATTAGATCACCAAATGTAAAAGCTTAATTTATTTTTCAGTTTAATTTATAATATTATATTTATTATAGTAAAAGTAAATATATTATAATAATAAACAAAAAATTCATATATTTTTTAAATTATTATTGTTTAAAATTACACGCCTCTGGAATTGGCGTTCCCCTTACGTCTTGCACACCCCGGTAAAAATGAGTCACTGCCAATTATCTTGGTACCGTAGTATAGACACCACACAATTTAAGGGAGCAGTGGCACCCCCTATCATAATTATTATACGTTGAGGCTCACCGCCACAACATTTAAGTTATGTTAATCTCCGCCACTGAAGTCATTTTGGTACTTTCAAAAACGGGTGCAGGTTAATTTGACCCACACGGTATAATAATCGAGTATTTTAAACTGGCAAAATTCCATGACAACAAATTGTTTCCTACTGGCAAAATAGTTACCTGCTGGCGAACTCCCTGACACAATAAAGAGAAAATGTAGGTCTATTATTCTCTAGGGTTCTTTCCTATGGACTTCAGCTAAATTCAAATTTAGAAAATTACCCACTAACATGAATCGACCTTTTTTGAGGATTTTAGTTTCGTAGTTTAAGTTTTTGGTTCCAATTACGTCATTATGTGAATTTTTATTATTCACGCGGTTTATATTACGACGGTCGTATTTCGTTGTTATCGCTTAAGGAAGTTTTTAGTATGGAATCTTATAGAGAAAATTACGCCCTAATTACACACGGGACAGCGAACTAGTGCAGTGCTATCCCTTATCATAAAAAAATAAGCCACGGAGGCGACGCAAAAAGTTGAATTTAATTATTATTTTTTTGCTTTTCACCTTAACTAGTGTTAATTAAAGCTTAAAAATAAGTCCCTTCTCTCTGATTAACCCTTGCCTTGTTCGGTTTCCTGGTTAAATTAACTATTAAGTCTAAGAATCCTCAATGTGTATCATAAATTAGCAAAGTGGGTCAAATAGGGATCCAACCTAATGTCTAGTAATTGAAATGTTCGGTTTACATTTAAACTTTCTTGATAACTAACAAGCCGACATTTTTTGTTTTCATAAAAAATTCTGATTCGAAAGTTGAGGATTTATTACAAAAACTTGTGATATTCAAACTAATCCCTGTTGAGTAAAGAGTTTTATTGGTGATAGACATCTTATACACGAAAAAAAACTGAACGAGTAAGGAAATTGGACGTCAATCGAATAAAATAGAAGCTCTAACTGCTACTTTATTTCGAAAAGGCCTGGAAAAATAAGTTAATTTATTCCGGTAGATAATCACAACCTGTCAGGGCACTTGATGAGGGATAGAATCTACAGAGAACGACAGGGGCAAGAATTGTCTTTCAGCTACGACGATTACAACTGTTTCTCTTAAAAATCGCAACTTTTAAGTTGTCAAGGTATTGCAATCAATCCCTCATTTAGAAAGTCAGTTGTCAATTTCACTATTTACTAATAAATGTCGTGCGATAATAAAAAGGTAAGATAGGGATATGTAAGCCGCTTTGACCTGAGGGTAAAACCATATCAAATCGACCAAAAAAAAAGGTGCTTTCTGTTTTGACCATCTTCGATTTTGATGATTTTTAGTGCACTTTTATTCTATCCATGGAAAAAGTCGAAAATCCAAAATTTCATATTTTTTGAATTAGTGGTTTTTGTTTTATTGATTTTTGAAAATCGCAAAATTGACCAATTTTGCTCCTGCAGGTACTTAGAAGAATATCACTATCTTAAAAACTACTTCCACTACATAAATGAATGATAGCTTATTTTAAAGGTATTTATTTCTAAGACCTTTCTAAAGACGTTACACACGACATACTTTATTTTGAATTTTTTTTTTAATTTTTGAAAAAAGATTTCTTTTTGAAAAATCTCAAAAACACTGTTTTTGATTTTTAAAAAAAAATATTTTAAGATATGTACCAAATTTTGGGATGGAGAAATGTCAAAAAAAAAATCAAAAACACCTTGCTTAGGAAAGCATATGCATTACTTATTGTAATAGTGTGTCCCCAAAAAGAAAAATTATTATTTCTAAGAGGTTTCTTAAAGAATCCACCAAATAAATATTTTTTTTTTATTTAAATGAGGCACTTTCCGGCCCGTTCGCTTATTGTGTAACACGACCCCAACGAGAGGGGTGAAATTTACCCCTAAAATTTTAATACAGAGAACATAGTTTCTTTTGCTGGTTGTTTTAAAGGTTATTAAATTATTAAAATTATTCTTTCGTTTTGCAAGATGAAGTGCAGTCCTACCACTGGACAAATAGTCAGGCCACACTGCATCCTTTTGTAATATACTACAACAACGAGAATGACTAAATAAAACATTTAAATTTTCTTTTTATTTCTGATTGTTTGGTCCATAATACTGTTGCTTTTCATTTATTTCTAAGCCGACTTATGCCAGAACTGAGGGAAGAAGGTAATCATTTAACAAAAATTGTTTATTTCTCAGACAGAAGTGCTGGCCAGTACAAAAATGAAAAAGTTTTATAAATATTTCTTGTCATCAAGAGGAATTTGGCATTAAAGCAGAGTGGCACTTTTTTGCCACTTCACATGGTAAAAGTGCCTGTAACGGTTTGGGGGGGGGGGGTACTGTGAAAAGGCTAGCCACTAAAGCAAGTCTCTAGAGACCATACGAAGAACACAAATTATGACCCCTGAACAACTTTTCAAATTTGCAGAAGAATATATACCTAGGATTAGTTTTAAATATTGTACAACTGATGACAATGAAAAATACCTGGAAAAACGATTTCTTGAAGTTCAAACTGTCGTAGGAACTCAGAAAGTACACGCAGTGATTCCAATATCTGAATCAAAGATTGTTACAAAACCTTTGCCACTAAGCCCTCTGAAGAACACGTTCAGCACCTTATCCAGCAAGTGGTTTAACAAGAATGGAACTTCAAAACATTGACTCTGGTTTTGTTACAATAAATTATGACAGTTTGTGGTGGTTGGGCTATATAATCGGAAATAGCATGGGAAGTAGAGAAATTAAAGTTAGCTTCTGGCATCCTCGTGGTCATGGAATCTTTTTCTTATTCAAAGCCCAAGAGCGATATATTAGTTATAGATCAAAGTTCAATATTAAGAAAAGTTAATCCAAATACCGCGACTAGTAGGACTTACACCTTATCTACTGAAGAAATGTTAGATTCTTCAAATATTTTAAAAAGAAATTTAAAAAACTAAATAAAAACAATTTTTTTGTTGTAAGTAGTTGTATTATATTATTATAAGCTAGTTTAATAGTAGGTACCTATAACATCAACAATAAATTAAGGGTATTTTTTGCGTAAATTGGACCTATAAACTACAAGCTATAAAAAATGAGTTGTATTTTCTACATTTTATAAGTAAGATATTTTTCTCCTTTATAAATTTTGGTGGCGATATTTTAATGCATAAAATGTAATAAAATTCTCTAACAAATTTTTGACCTTATACCCATCATTTCTCCATCCTAAAATTTGGTATATATCTTAGGAAGACAGTAAGGAAAATAATATTTTTTTTTTGAGATTTTTGAGATTTTTTAAAAAGAATCTTTTTTAAAAGATTAAAAAAAAAATTAAATAAAGTATGTCGTGTGTGACATCTTTCGAAAGGCCTCAGAAATACCTTTATAATAAGCTATCATTCATTTACGTAGTGCAAGTAGTCTTGAAGATATTAATATTTTTGTAAGTACCTGCAGGAACAAAATTGGTCAATTCTGCGATTTTCAAAAATCAATAAAACAAAAAGTGGTCATCTACAAAATATGAAATTTTGGATTTCCGAGTTCTTCCATGAGTAGAATAAGTGCACCAAAAATCATCCAAGTCGGAAATGGTCAAAACAATTGCCTGGTTGAATTGATATGTCTTGACCCCCTAAGACGTACCGTTAGAAAGCTAGAAGCTGTCAAAATTCAAAAGTGTCATTTTTCAAAAGTTGCCATCTCGGAAACTATTAAGTTAAGACTTAAATGCACTTATTAAAAAATAATTGTTATTTTATGTAGAATTCAACATATAAGGTGTTCTGAATTAAAAACGAGAGTTGGTATCAACTCCACCCAAACGACTTACCCTGTATACATAAAAATATAATAAAATAAAAACTTCTTTACAATCAATTAAGTTTTCTCTTAAACTTTTTTAGATTTGTTTCCTTCTATCCTCATCATTACACACTTTATATCGGACTTCATTAATTCATAAATAGAATTTAATGAGAAACATGAATCCATGAAACAACTAATTTAATAACTGTAGCCAAGAACTTTTAACTGGTCTGACAACTTTGAAAATAAATTTTTAAAAGCACTTTCTTATTATCACTTACTGCAATGCATCCAGGGATTTTAGTTCTGTATTAAATAGAACAAAATAACTTTCTTAAAAGCCGAGAGCCTTATCGGTCATGAAAGGTGACGACGTAATAAAAAAGCAGTATATTTATTTGTTTACGATTTCTCGATATAAAACAGAAGAATCGCCACATAAACTGCCAAACCCCAAAGGCTTTGAACTGTATATTCGTATGCCATATTATCCAGTATGTATAGAAACTCTTGGTGCTCCTTAATGATATGCTAAGCCACTTATGACCGTTCTCACTACCTAGCTTAAATTGGAAACTTAGTTAGGATTGACCTTAACTTAAAGTTTACCTTAAGCTAAAATCCGTTGCACAAACTTCTCTTGCCTGAAACTTCACTAGATGTTCGTAAGTCTTGCAACAATGCCAATCTAGTCGTATTTTTAGTTATTTTTATATTTTATTTCAATATCAACGTCACAACATTTTTGGTTTGTCACTTTCAGCTCACATTTTATTTGATTTTATTATTTTATTTTCGTTTCGTGTTCAGAAAGTTCTATAAGATAGAAGTCTTAAAAACGAATGTTTAAATAAATTAAAATGTTCTATGTATATGTATTGTCACATGGGAAATTAAGAAAAACTTGCACCAAACTTATCTCAAGTAGAAAAAATGTATTCTCAAACTATAATACAGTTTAAAAACATTACTAAAACCCATATGGAGAGAAAATCACACTATGAATTATTAGCATACCATTAAGGAACGCCCTGTATATCACAAACTTTTGGTGATCATTCATACATTTACAAGATACAAGTGTGGCAAAGTTAAATTTAAGGTGGGGTTCTTATTTACTTTTACGAAAATTCGTTTCCAAGATTAGATTTTGCCAGACCTGTATAGGTTCGTCTGTTTGTGTGCGTGTGCAAATACCAGTTTTTACAGCTATTAAACCGAATTTTGGTTTTGCTAATGAACAAGCCCTGCAGAAATAATATTATTGTGGTATGATGTACGTTGATTTTAAATCGGGAATAGTACCTCAGGATGGTCATTCCAGAGTGATGATGTTCTCCAGATCAAGGAATTCTTGAACAGTGTCATTTGAAATATTCATTAATTTATTTAAAGTACACATTATAACAAATCACAGTCAAAAAACTTTCAGACACCTGCACTTTTAGTAAAATGGGCTAATTAGTAGTCCAATTATGGAGCTCTCAAAAATGCCATTAAATTTTTGCTTTACGCATAAATTCATTACGTAGCCAACATTTTTATTAACGAAATTAATGGAAATTTCCTTGGGTACAATCTTAACTAAAACTTTTAATTTATTGATTAAGTATGCTAATTTTAATTAAATTTGTAATATTTAAAGATTAGATAAGGCTTATCTTAATTATTGTCGGTAATACCTTGGTTAAGTACCGATATTATCTGTCCATTTTATTGTTTAATGGTCAAAGGTCAACGTTGTCAAGCTGTTAAAGGTCAGTTAAGGTTTAAATCGCTTCCATTACAAACGCACCGCTCTCAAGACGTCTTCGGGGATTTTTCTTGCGGTTCTTGTATCTGACCATAAAAAAAAGTATAATAAAAAAGTCACTCGATCGGAAAACAGTTTCGAATATTCGTTACTCTGTGTATCTTGTGTCGATTTTTCCAAAGCTTTCGATTGTGTTAACCACGACATATTATTAAAGAAGCTTGAACTTTATGCCTTTGGAGGAGTATCATTATTCAAGATTTAAATGATGAGAAATAAAAAAATTATAAAATTGATTGTGCAGTACCTGAATGTTTAGTTCTTGCTCCTTTGCTATTTTTAATCTATAAATCATCAATTTACCATGTTTGCTGATGATACAACAGTATTTTGGCATAGTAAATATTGTATTGCCTTAATGAAAATTTAATAAAAATTGAAAACTGGTGTGACTCTAATCTACTTTTTTTCCGCTTATTTAAATAGGGATTTTTTTAAAGCTTTTAACAGTCGCCATTTTGAAATAGCTTGACAAAATCGCGCCAAAATTTATGAGCATACTATACGAGATATTAGCTTTCAAATGATGTATCACAAGCTGTATGTTTCCATTTAAAAAAAAGACCGATGTCGTCATATCTTTGACAAATGTCTATAAAAAAAAAAAAAACGAATAACGTCAAAATGTGAGCATATATAAAACTAAATTGACGTGTCCGAGCATTTTCCCCAAAAGTTACAGGTTAAGGCTATATTAATTTTATTCCGGACTTCTGGGCAGCCCTGTATTTGCTGAAGGCATAGTTGATTGTGACTGATGGCGGAAATAAAACAGGAAAAGGACAACAGCGAAATTGCACAGCCCTCTTTTAGGACAGTTATGGTTTGCTTAAAATAATATTTATTATTAACGACTTTTCAAAAAAATGTGATCTGTCCGAGCATTTCTCGGGATTAAATTAAAACAAATGGCTTATTGACTGCCCCAAATTGACCATTCTCTACTGGACACCCAATAAATCTAATTTAAACCATAGTTAAGCCTAGTTGAACACATCCACAGCCTCTTTTTGTTCTCTACCCGCGCTTCATCAATGGCTCTTTTTAACAATAAAAGATAACGAGGTCGGTTGTAAACAACGTATAAAAACGAACAAGGGTTGAAGCTATTTGCCAAAAGACGTTATATGTATTAGGATTAGGATTAAAACGTTTGACGCCTTTATTAAAAAAAAAAACCTTAATTAATGAATTTTAAGCTGAAATATAAAGGGTGTTAAAAAAGTTTCAGGAACCGTGTGGGGATGATTATTTAATATGGTAAAATAAAGGTAGTAAACAATATACTTAACCAAAAATCCAGATCCGAATATTTTATGGGTTACAACCTATCAAAGTTCAATATTCTTTCATTAGACATCGTGAGTTAAATTATTCTTTTACAATATTGTTGTTCTTTTTGTGCGACCAGAGGGTACAGGGGGTAACTTTAAAAAATGCTTGTAACAACCTTGTGAGATTTATCATTTATCGATGATTATCAAAATTTACTTGTAATTTTCACCTGATAATCAATGTCTTTCATTTTACCAAGTTAATCAGAACTTAGAGATAATAAATGTATGGTCAAAAGACAATGGTCTTCTGCTAAATCCTGCAAAAACCTGTGCTATTCTTATTGGTACAGATAGACAACGGGCCAGAGTTCGATTTGTTGGACGGAGTTCTAATTAATTTTAAACATGTTTCGCGAATTTATTTCTTTAGACAAATACTGCAAAAACAAACATGTTGTGTTAAAGATAATAAGATACTAAAAAAACAAGAAACAAACAAACGACAGCAAAAAATCGATTCAAGAAATCACTAAAATTTAGTTTTTTTTTAGTATGACAATATAGGATGTCAGGAAAATTAAATAACAATGTATTGATTATTATTTGGGTATTTCCATTTTATGATAGAGTTTTTGTAAATAGTAACACCTTTTTCATGTAACCTTAGGACGCTCTTATTCATTCTGTAGAATGTACGCTTTTTAAATATTTCCAGTTACGAAGAGAACCTGAGATACAATGGAAAAAGATCGTGAGTCGAAAATCGTATGTTCAAGTATTGACAGAAACTCGACCTCTTTACATATAAGACCAATACTTGGCGCAATACAAATTAAAATATTAAAATTAAAATATGAGCTGTATCGTGATGACGTATCAGACTCAAAATGCAACTTTTTCGTCACTTATGTCTATTTTAGATTAGAAAATTTTAATATTAAAAAAGTTTGTTTACGTAAATATATGCATTTCTTTACAAATTTAATCTTCGTCAAAAAGTAAGTTAAATATCTTTTTAACTAAAAACGGTGGAGCTTACCCGTTTCCAAATATGTGTTGTTTGCTAACTAACCATCGATAAAAGACAAAATCTTGCCAGGAGCAAAGGTGCATTGAAAGGGCCATATATTTACAGTCTCCCATCAGCACGAGAAAAATGTGTACGGGACACATAGGTCAAGGGCAACAGCGATAAAAGGAATTTATTATTTACCAAAACATTCAGGGATAGTGAGAACTAAAAGGATTTCGTCCCACTTCTGATGGGATATTCAGAAGTGAGATGAGAAAAATTTCAATATTTTCGTCAATATACGTAAGTATCAGAATTGACGTGAACGTGAGACGACAATCGTGATAAGAGAAATTTGTCGACACCATTGGCCTCTGATAGGTTCAGGCTAATAAAAAATAATGTTACAGCGGGATTTTCCGGTTAACAGAAAGTGGGGCACTAGGTCAGTCTTTGGACTTGAATAAGTGTTAGTTAAATGGCTTATGTGCACAGAAACGATGTGTGTATATATACGAAATTTTCCTTTATGTTTAAATTGATATAAAACAGAATATAATAGATAAAAAATTAGCTTTAAAAACATTAACTAACCTAAAAATAGTGTAGATTGTACAGTAGCTAGATATATCCAAAATCTTTTGTGAAACACATTCAAGTCAAGAATAAAAAAATACATGAAGCCATATTATGTGAATTTAACGGTTTAATAGGGAAAATAGAGAAAAATAAACATATTATGGGACGTATTTACAGTAAAAATAATTTCAACAAATTTAATTATGCTATAAAAAATTATTCATGGGATAATATTTTTCTTCATAAAGAGCCTTTAAGTAATTTTCATGCCACAATTTTAGACACATTTACTAAAGCTTTTCCAATTACAATTATTAAAAAAAAATAATAGAAAATGTTGGATTTTAAAGGGTATAAAAATAAGTTCTAAGAATTTACGTTCACTTCATTATAATAAAAAAAATGTTTAATCAAACAATTCATTCATTTCATATTTTAATATTTATAAAAACATTTATAGAAAACTAATTAAAAAAGCCAAGGAAAATTATTTTGAAAATTGTATTAGTAAAACATTAAATCCACGAAAAGAATGTTGGAAAATTATTAATGATTTGAGAGGGAAAAACAACATAATACCTATAAACAATTCATTATCTTCTGACGAGCTGAACCATTTTTACTGTTCGATTGCTTTAAATCTTTCTGAAAATATTCATCCATGCATTGATCCACTTTCGTACATGAAGAATTTTAAAATTAAGGATATATTTTTCTTTAGTTCAATCGATGTTTAAGAAATAAAATTATTCATTTTGGAGATAAAAAATAAAAATTCTGCTGGATGGGATAATTTATTAATAAAAATTGGATTGGAGCCATTTTATGGCAAATCTACTTAATATTTCCAAGTAAATAACATTGTAGGGGAAGGTGGCATAAAGTTGTACAGCGAGGTATAATGTATCAGAGAAAATAGTTTGTAACTCTCTAATTTGAAAATCTGCAACATTTCAGCCCATGCCCTGTAATTACAGCGTCAATTAAAAACAAAATCACGGCACTCTGAGATTCGATTAGCATCAACTAGCCCTGAAATCAAGTCGGCTGTTCACCTTAATGTGATAATTTAATAACTGGGGTTGCGCCCTTGGGGTCAGCAGCCCTTTAATGGCGCGAGCGAAACAAGGTAACTTGGTTAATGTTGCGAGTTTGTTTAGGTCGATTGCGCTTCTAGAAAATTAACGTTAATTACTATTTAATCTTGTAGATTTTTTTGTGCGGTTACGGCTACAGAGGGTGTTATTTAACAAGTGTCCAATATTTTACAGAACGATTCCTCAGTTATTTATAAGGTGAAAAATTCATATAAGCAAGCCCTTCATTTTGGAGATACAGGGTGTTAAAAACTTATTTTTATTTTTGTTTTACGTAAATAATTTTTGAAATAATGTCTATATTTGGGGATTTCTTAACATGAGAAATTCAAATTTGATCTTAGTTTGGCCCCTAATTGTAGAAGGCGCCACCTACAGGTATTTTTCTCTTTTGGGGAGTCACACCTTTTTCGTGCATGTATGTGTCACATTTTCTAGAAGAAAAATCGATTCCTCTATCGTTTTTACGTGAAAATGGTATGCTTGTCAAAAGGTGAAAAAATTTTAAAAACTTAAAAATAAAAGTATTAAGTAGGCTAGTAAGTATATTAAAATGTTTATTTTGTGTCGTGTCAAAAATAATATCTTGAGGCATAGTTAAATAGTTTTATTTATTATTATTGTGATTATTTGTTAATAAAAACAAAAATAAATTTTTTCCACTACTAACCTATAACATCGCCATTATTGACCGATTATTAACGCTAGAAATCGTTTTTCTCTACCTTATAAGTCATTATTGACCATGGTCAATAATAAGCCATTGAAATCCATTATTGACCGATCTTTGACCTTAACCGAATTTTGTTTGAACGCAGGTAACTTGATTTTTTAATTCTAAAACATCAATTCATTGTGGTTAGGCAACCAGATAATTATCAATACATATTAGATTACTTGATATTGTAAAATATCGATACAATCAACATTTTTTCTGCTTCCATCCTTAATTCGGGAGGTGTACACATAATATTATCACTAACATTTTCTTCGCTCATTTTTAAAAAAAACGCAAAACTCGTGAAATCTGATGACACAAATGAACACAAATTGACCACCTGACAAAACAACAAAATATTTTGCCAATTCCAAAGCGCAGGTAACTTGATTAAAAAATATACTTATACCTACCTATAATTTTTTATAATTATTATTAATACTATAAAGATAAATGTCATATAAAAGTTTGTAGTAGTGGAAAAAATAATATATTAACCACGGTTTAGACAGCTTATTATAGCCCTCGCGTCTTAAATCCCTCGTCGCTTCGCTCCTCGTGATTTAAACTCGCCGCTCGGGCAATAATGATGGTTGTCTAAACCTTGGTTAATAATATACTATTTAACACCCTGTATCTCAAAAATGGAGGGCTTGCGGATCCATGCTTACATGAACTTTTCACCTTATAAATAACTGAGGAATCGTCCTGTGAAATATCGGACAATTGTTAAATACCACCCTGTATAGAAGGCAGCAGCGCTTATTAAATAATACCCAGTTTAAAATTGATCTTCAAGTATAGCGTTGTTTTTTAAAATTTGGGCTGATACAACAAAAGGCGTAAAAATTAAGAACGTACACTCAATTCAAGTTAATTACCCTTGGCGACGAAAAAAAACATAAAGCGGAATAGCATATTTTAGTGAAATAAACTTGTAACATGTAAGGTTTTCTTGTTAGATTAAACAAACCGAATGATACAATTTAATACTTATTAGAAACATAATTTTACCAGTTTTTTAACCCTGTATGTTAACTATACTTATAATTTGTATTATCTAAAAAAAATGCAAACATCAAAAATATACAGGGTGTTATTTAATAAGTGTCCGATATCTTACAGGGCGATTCTTCATTATTTATAAGATGAAAATTTCATATTAGCATGGGTCCGCAAGCCCTTCATTTTTGAGATACAGGGAGTTAAAAATTGCATACAGCAAGGAGGTGGACATCTACAACATTTATTGTGATTTTGATATAGTTTTATATCTAGTGTTTCGTCCTTAATTGTTGTTTAAAAATTACCGTTTGAAATGTTTCTATGTTAATTAAAAAAAAAGTTTGTTTCACTTTTTGACAAACACGTGCATCGATTAATTTAAATCAAAATATCTCGAAAACAGCTGCTTGTAGCGACTTTTGACAAGCATACCATTTTCACGTAGAAACGATAGACGAATCGATTTTTCTTGTAGAGAATGTGATACATACATGCACAAAAAAGTTGTGACTCCCCAAAAGAGAAAAAGATCTGTAGGTGGCGCCTTCTACAATTAAGGGCCAAGCTAAGATCAAATTTGAATTTCTCATATTAAAAAATCCACAAATACCAATTTTCGCTCAAATATAGTCATTATTTCAAAAATTGTTTACGAAAAACAAAAATAAAAATAAATTTTTAACACCCTGTATCTCAAAAATAAAGGACTTGAATCGTCGTGTAAAATATCGGACATTGTATTGTTAAAATATTTTTCTTTTATAGGGGGTCATATTTTCTCTATAAAAAAACAGCAGCAATCACCCATCATGGCTGGATTCCATCGTCCTTGGTACCGAATATCCATTGTCCTGATATCTCGACAGCGCCCAAATTCTCAGGAAATAATAATAAATGGGAAGGGAGAAAGTGAATTTTTAATGACATCCGGCAACCAAGAAGTCTAAAAGTTTATTAACTAGTTGTGCGTAGTTTGCATTCATACTGTTGCCTAAAAATCACCTCACTACACTTAAAAATTTCAAGCTCTAAATTCTTGCGTGATGAGCTTTTCACTAGTAATACCACTAGAGGTCAAATTATTTCCGGAAATTTTTTCGAGCTCATGAATATCTTCTTCTTCAACTCGGGATTATTTTCAAAAAATATTAATGAGCGAGAAAAAATTTCCGGATTTAATTTGACCTCGTGTGGTATTCGGAAAGAAAATTCCACACCAAATTGTGTTTAAATAATTTAAATTTATTTTTCGATTTCCAACAACGTCAATTTTCGTCTTCATCAAGCACCAGCAAAACATAGAAGGTTTGTTCGACTTAATTATTTAGTTACCATGGCAACAATTTTTTTTATTGTTTTTTAACCGCTAGAAACTCTATTTGATTTCAATCAAATCAAATACCTAGGTTCATGAACAAATTTTGATTGGGTCGAAGTTTCGTGATCATCCTAGGTATAGATTACAAGCCTGCGATAATTCTTAATTTCTACTCTTTGTAGTTGCATGAAAATGGCAACCTAGAGCGTAAAATAATATATATTCTTCTATTTTATATTAATTTTGAGTTACTACAACTGGTAGAAAGTTATAATTTTATTAAATTTAATGTGCTTTGCAGTTTCGGTAATGGCTTCGCCTGCCCTATGAGATATTGAGATATTGACTTTTACTTGTTGTAGTTACACGGTAATGCAGTTTTTTAATGAAACATATTACATTCTTTGATTTTTTATTTCCTTTGGGCTACTACAAGTGGTAGAAAATAAAAATTTTATTAGTTCTATAGAAACATACATGAACAGATTTAGTTTATCTTGTCACCAATGGATTCTTAGCCTATAAACTGTTGATTTCTACTGATTGTAGTAGCTCAAAAGTGCCATTTTAGGATCTAAAATATTATATTATTTCATTTTATAGTTACTTGGGCTTACTACAAGTGGTAGAAAATCATAATTTAGAAGGTTTTTCAGAACGCTGCATGAACAGATTTACAGTGCGTCACAGTTTTGGCAGCAATTTAGACCTTTAAATTGTTGATTTCTACTCGTTGTAGTTGCACGAAAATACCACCTCAAGACACAACACAGTATATTCTTTAATATTACATAAGTTTTGAGTAACTACAAGTGGTAGAAAATTGCTCTTTTGCGTTTTTATTAACTTTTCATACGCGCTTTATTGGTATGAAATTCATAACCAGCGCGCAGCGTCAGCAAGCGTCAATCATTGGAGGCTGTGATAATCGTATTTTGACAGTTCAAAACATCAGAAAAACTCGCGTTTTGTTGTAATAAAGAATATTGTGCAGCCAGTAAAACCAACAAAATTTGTTGTTTTAAAAATGAATCGGTTTGAAAATCATTCTATATGCAAAATATGCGTGAAATTGTCTGATGTAATGATCAATCATCGTGCGATGACTTATTTACCTGCATTAATAGAGGATTATGGCTTCTACTTGAAGAAAGAAAATTTGTTTCGAATTGTTCACGAATATTTGCATTTAAACTATTCAAAATTCAAAGTGCTAAATGGAAAAAAGGTGAATAGAATATATAAATATTATATATTATATTTCATTAGACATAGACATTTAATTCATTCCATTCCAAGTCCTGCATTTTCGCCATTAAGAAGAAAGGAGGTGTCCAAAGAACATAGAAAACATCTTAGCTTTGTAATTGAAATGTATCAAAATTATCATGTAAATAAATAAGAACCAGATTTTCAAAAAAATATTCTGTCATTATAGACGTCAAAAAATTTCAAGTAGAAATATAAGTAGTGCATGAAATATTTCCGGAAATTTTTGAACATTTTGTCTGAAACCAATTTTTTAACAAAAGCATGAGTGCATTGCACCGGAAAAAATTCCGAACCCGCAGGGCGAGGGATTTTTTCTTTGGTGCAATGCACGAATGTTTTTTTTTTTTTTTTAAATTGGCTGAAGACCAAATTTTGAAAAATTTCCATTAGGAAATATTTTAGGCACGTGTTATGTTTTGATCGGAAATTTCCCGAGTTGATAAAAGTTTATTCAGAAAATTATTATTGTGAAAATTGACGACCAAATCGAAACAGAAGGTACTTTATTTACTGTAGCAATTTTGTTTTAGCTCCATAGCAACTAATTATAATAGCCTACTACACTAAGTTTATGCTGATTTAAAATTTTTGACAGGTCGACTGTTTTGATGTTTTGAAACTATAAATGTCAAAAATGACAATTATCCCCGGAATATTTCCAGATGTAATTTTCAAAACGGATGCAATTTCCACTTATCAATTTTTTAAAATTTCCGTGTAAAATTTCCAGTTAAATTGACACTAGGGAAATTTCCAGTATAATTCGCTGTTGGGTACCAACGAGGAAAAAATTTCCACTAAAATTCATCCGTTGCCATGGTAATCTGTCAAAACTACACGTTTTGATTGCTTAAAAATTACAGGTGTGGAATTTTCTATGAAATTAACATCGTCCAGCAATATTCTAATCTGTGACCCAATAAAAATACCTTATTTTAATTTGTCGTCACCTAACTGGGGAAAGACTAGTCTTAGGTATTTAAATCCTTCACCTTCTTTATTCAAAGCCTACACAAAGTTTTTCATTAGTCAAAAGAAGGCAAAAGGACATTCTTTGGGTCTACAAGGGACACATATCAAACATTTTGAGATCCCGGTTGAAATTTACTCCTCTCCGGGCAAATTTTCGTTACATAGCGTTCATTCCCTGCACGACTGTCCCACAAACAACGGAAACACAATATTTCATAAATTCTCCCGGAAGTCCCACCAAAATTGCTATAACTTTTAAATTCCCATATATCTGCCATTTGTACCGATTATAGTTTATTTTCTCTACAAGGATGTTCATAGGTTTCTTTTCATTGTCACTGAATGGGCAACTATTATTTAATAACACAGCTTTTAAACAATATTTCGATGAGACGGGAACCAAGAAGTTCCGATTGTGACTTCACCAGAAATTCTTCACAAATATAAGAAAACTTTTCAGGCGAAATTTTGCAACTGCCGCACGTTTTACATTTTCGTCGCTGAAAAAAACTTTCTTACCTACAGAACCACTCAATTCGAACTTTCTGTTTTAAAATGCACCCCTTTTAAATGATCCCCTCATAAAATTTACTAACTGCCAATATAAAAGGATTTAATGAGCCCAGGGAAAAGTGGTACGAATTAGGGCTGTATGAATATTTTTTCTATTATTGGAAAGGTATTAGCATTGTGAAAATAATAGGCTGAACTGTGTTACGATAATCTTGTCGGCCAGTGTTCTGGATCTTAGCAATTCCTGAGTGTGCTATCGGCTGAGTTATAAAACAATATCAACTTTAATGCTCAAAACCTTTAACCATACCGATAGAACGAATATACAGAAAAAAGTTAAACGAAAATAATGATAAAAAAGCGGATTTATGTTTTCCATTTTGATAAACGATATACGGTCGTAAAACGACAATACATAAAAATTTCATGCTAATTTGTCTCTTTTGTTTACATTACTTGAATTCTAAACGCCTAAACAAATATGCCTTAATGACAAGCTGTAATAATTGTATTTTTTAAGCTGGGCCAATATTTTAAATCACCCGGAAACCAATGCATATTAATTTGTTTGCTGCTGTCACAACACAATGCTGAAATCCCTAAAAAATATTAATGTGGTTTCTAAATTGACAATGATAAAGTTATAACAGCCTTATTAATCCATGGAAATCTAAATAATGAATTTTTATCCACGTTTTTATCGTCTGTTTGGCATTTATTGAAGCCAGCAATGCCAGATTCAATGATCATACGCTGTCTGATTACTACAAGGTTGTATGTTACAAAATTTGATTTTAGCAAATTTTAATGTAAAAACCATGTACAGGGTGTCCAGTTTTCGTATGTTTTACGTGTTATCTGCGTTACTAGTAAAGATAGAAGGTTGCGGTTTTAGCGGCACTGTGTTACTTTTTTGAGAAACAAACGATGCCATCAACAGAATTTTCATAGCCCCCTTAGTTTTCTAGATACGGAGTGGGGTGATCTTGAAAATTTTGCATTTTGGGACACTCCCCGTATCTCGGTTACGCTGCAACTTATCAAAAAGGTAAAAAATGAATTTGTTTGTTTTTTTCACGTAGAATCCAGTGGCTTAGTCAGATTTTTTCTATGTTTAATTGTTTTCGAGAAAAAGAGGAAACTTGCATTTTTTTAAATTTGATGAGTTTGACGTTTGCATATCTGCTGAAATTATCTGTGCCAGGACACTCTTGCGTATAAGAAGTTGACTCCACAGCGTCATAGAACCAAGTTTAAAAAAGTCTGAGTATTTTTCTCCTGTGTCTTTGCTAAGATCTCTATTGAAAGTAAACATAAAAAAACCTTACACAATTATTCACGTGCACAAAATGATTTTTTGGATTTTAACTTTCATTATTCTGCTAATAATCTAAATAATTTTTATCTAATTTATGGGTCAAAACATTCTCATTTTATAAGCGCAAATTCGGTACCGAAATAATTTTAAAAGCTGCCACCAAATTATGTCAAATGATCCAGAAATGTTCGCCCTCAAGCGGTATTCATTTATTCGAGTCCGCAAAGGCGTAAAATTCTCGTCATCGAAAAAGCTCAAAAAGTTTAAAACTACTTTTTTAAATGACACCAAGCAACGTGAGGATTTTGGGTCGCCAGTGTTTTATTAAAACTTTTTTCTTGTCAAAAATAAAAGCCTTTAACCAAAAGCCTTCTATCGATTTAACACAGTCGACAACGCGGGAAAAATATTGTAAATACATGCAAAGTCACTATACTGACTACTTTTTGTTTACGAAAAACAAGGAAAAAACGTTCAATTTCAAAGAAGGTTTGTGTTACTTGTGTTAGTGTATAAATAAAGGAGTTTATTGTTGCGTCGAACGTTCTTACCCCTACAGGCCATAGAATTTTTTTTAAATTGTGATTTTACTTTTATCGACACGCTATATGTATAGCTTGTGGCAATTACAAATATGTCTGAAATAAAGAAGCATTCTGGTTCATTTTATGGAAAGCAGAAAGAGCTGCTGAAACTAGAAAAACAAGCAACTGCATCATTTGTATCCAATTCGCTCTCAGGTAGGTGCCTACGTAAATAGTAATAATAATAATTAATAGAACTTAAAGCAGTAACAACATTTAGAATAGTCTCAGTTGTACGGTATTTTTAGGAGAATGTTGTTGGTATATCACAATCGTGTAATATAGGTGTTCGGTTGAAAGAAAAACAAATCAGTGATGAGGGAAATGAATCACATTCTGATGATGAAAATCATGAAAAAATCATAGAAAGGACAGAATCACCAGTTAAAGTAAGCGAAGCCAGCATTATTTGTAGTTTAAATAATGATTATTATGATTATGAAATTCGCAGTAATTGTATTTATTTTGAAAATCCTATTAATAAATCATTAAATCCACGAAAAGAATGTTAGAAAATTATTAATGATTTGAGAGGGAAAAACAACATAGTACCTATAAATACTTTATTATCTTCTGACGAGCTGAACCATTTTTACTGTTCGATTGCTTTAAATATTTCTGAAAGTATTTATCCATGCATTTATCCACTTTCGTACATGAAGAGTTTTAAAATTAAGGATACATTATTCTTTAGTCCAACCGATGTTCAAGAAATAAAATTAATCATTTTGGAGACAAAAATAAAAAATCTGCTGGATGGGATAATTTATTAATAAAATTTTTTTCACAACTATGTATTCTGCTTTAAAAGCTTTAACGAAGGCAATAAATGTTTCTTTTGAAAATAGAATATTTCCACAATGCCTTGAATCAGCTATTGTTATTCCAATTCATAAAGGAGGTGATTGTGAATCTGCTTCTAATTTTCGACCACTTTCTTTACTTCCAACACTTTCTAAAATTATTAAAAATTAAATGATTTATTTTTTAAATAAAAACAATATTTTAAATACAAACCAATTTGCATTTCAAAAAAAATAAAAATACTAGTGATGCTATTTTTCATTTCTTGAACATCTTTATTTTAAATTAAATAAAGGAGATTTTGCTGCAGCTATATTTTGTGATATTTCTAAAGCTTTTGATTGTGTTAACCATGATATATTATTAAAGAAGTTTGAGCTTTATGGCTTTAGAGGTATATCATTTAAATGGTTTAAGTCATATTTATCTGAAAGATCTCAAGTATATTTGCTGATGATACAACAATACTTTCGCATAGTAAATATTGTATTGAATTAATTAAAATAATAATTGAAGATTTAGTAAATGTTAAAAAGTAGCGTGTTTTGACAAGCTCATAATTAATAACAGCAAATTCATAAAACTTTTAGGAATCTATAGTACTCAAAATCTTTCTTTTAATGAACATATCAAAAAGTTATGTAGAAAATTAGCTTCAGGATGTTATGTACTGAGAGTACTTTCTCATGAAATGAATATGGCGGTTCTTTGAAATGTTTATTTTGCTTTAATAGAATCTGTTTTGAGATATGGAATTTGTTTCTGGGGAAATTCAAGCCAATATCTTCTAAATTCAATTTTTATTTTACAAAAAAGAACTCTATCAGATATTTGTGCAAAGCTAGATCTAGAAATTCTTGCAAAACTCTATTTATCTCACAAAAAATTGTAACAGTAACTTCAATTTTTATTTTTTTTTTTAATTACTATTTTTTACGGTCGTCGGCGTATCAGAGGCCATCTTGAACCGGTCATCGACCGTACGGTTTTTAATCGTGCGGTCTACCGACTGGGGAGTGTGAAACGGCACCTTCATCCTACGAGATATCCGATCTCATCCGGCCTGTCCGGCGTGAATAGGATGGTTTTGATGTCGATTCATTTTACACTCTTCCCTAAGACAAGAGTACGCGGTGTTTCCCAAGCGGTCACCCATCCAAGTACTAACCGCGCTCGACACCGCTTAACTTCGGTGATCTGACGGGAACCGGTGCTTTAAGTGTCGTTAGGCCCTTTTTATATTGGAAACAGTTTGTTTGAATCATAAAAAGCGTAAAAATAGTATTAATTGACATACTTTTAATACGAGACAAACCTTTTATGTTTACCTATTCCTTCTTCGAGTCTTGTAAAAAAATCCATAATTTATGATTCTAAAAAAATTTTTAATTATCTCCCAGATTTTATTAAGAAAATGTCAAACACTAAAATGTTTAAAAAAAATGTTAAAAATTTATTATTGGAAAAAGCTTATTATACTCTAGATGAATATTTTGGTGATACTCTGATATTATAAGTTTTACTATAGTATTATATTTTATTGTTAATTTGATTTTAAAAAAGGCTTTGTCGATAAAAATATTACTTTATGACAATAAAGCATATTTTTATTTGATTTGATTTAGTGCATGCAAGTGCAATATAATTTTAAGAAAATGCGAATTGACGCAAGATAAATCGCAAGGATTTTGGAAGTTGAACCGACTTGTTACTCAGAGTCCGCGATAAGACGAAGAAAAATCAAACGTCATTTTGACTATGAGTCTGAAGATGAAGCAATATCGAACGCAAAGAAGGCTTTTAGAAGTAGCCTCTATTTTTACGAACCAGACTATGCTTTCAATCCATTCAAAGAACGTCTTTCCTAACTTAACAGTCACAATGATATTTTTGGATTCATGTATGACGACATAAAATTGGAAGATAAAAATACCTTGTTAAAAAACTGTTCCGATTTACAATTAGCACTAACGGAGAGAGATCACTCTGACATCGAAGGTTACCAACTTTATCGAAAACTATTGGTGCTCCCATCTTTATGGCCTAAGCCCAGTGGGCATTAACCAGGAAACATCTTATCCTACATTACAATGAGAAATCTGAGTGATACGATAACTTTCCCATTATCTTCGTTGCTGTACGAATTGGTCTCACACTTCTAGTTAGTGTCGCATCAGTAGAGAGAAAAGTTTCAAGACTAAAATTGATCAAGAACTACCTGAGATCAACGATTTCACAAGAACGACTGGTCGGATTAGCCTTGATGTCAATTGAACATGAACTATTTACACGAAATAGACCTTGACACATGTATTAAATCTTTTTTTTTTAATGATAAGGTACAGCACTGCAACATTAATCCTTTATGGCGCTCTATGAACGATTCACGTTGGTCTTGAATCTTTGAAGATTATACTAGTTGGGAAGAGGTCGTTCCAGAGTGATGACGTTCTCCAGATGAAAGAATTTAAGGGGAGCGCCAAATTACCCTCTCGCCCGGGTGAAAACTTGACTTTGAGCCGGTCCTGTATACTTGGCCCTTATTCATAGAAAAAAAAGAAGTATGTCGGCAAGACGTATATCGACTTTACTTTATGTAGCACGAACTCTACAACAAAATATTCAAGAAACATATAATATGGAAGTTACTTGATCTTTTCATGCAGCATGAGCTCTCAAGGATAAAATATTCCAGCCTTATTATCTTATTTCCTAAATTAACGTTCAGAAACATTCCACAAGTTTCAAAATGGAACGACAATGGATGTTTAGAACATACCATTTCGCATGCATGCATGTGAATTTCATATTTCTGGACGAGACGTTATTAAATTTGAGTAAATATTCAGACTGCTGCTGCGGCGAATTTACACACGTTTCGCCCATATCGATCGCTATGTTATGGACGCAGCAGATATTTTGTTGCAGTATAGTCGCTATAAAATTACTAACGTACGTTCTTGTCCACCAAAAAAGAGTGACTGCCCCTTAAGACCAACCTCTGCAAATTTAGTTTGAAAGGTGTTGAAAATGTCGTCCGTTAACTTGCTGGCAGCAACCTATTTGCTTAATGCGAAAGAGTAAGAAATCATTATTGAACTATAAAACCCAGTGATCTTCGCCGTAATCCATTACTATTATTTAATTATGTTTATCTACGACTAATGTATAATGTAAGAGTTGTGGTTTTCGCAATATAATGCCACCTATTAATCCCTTAGGGAATAATGGCAAGGGATTAATAGTCCTTATTCCCGCTCCAATCACAAAATTTCTCAAATCAAATAATACCATGGAAACAAAATACACCAAGTCAAAAGTGTCACTGTCAAACGCGTAGTGTTTATGTATTCGTATTGGGATGGATGAAAATGAAGAGGCTTTTACTTGTACACCTCCAGAAATTGTACAACTAGCTACAGCAACAACATCTACCTTAATACCGGAAACATCGAAATCTATTTATAATAAAACATACGCAACCTTCAACGAATGGCGTCTTCGAAATAACACAAATTCATTTTCCGAAAATGTTCTACTAGCCTATTTCGCTGAACTAAGTGCAAAATACAAACCATCTTCATTATGGTAATTTTATTCAATAATTAAATCTATGTTGAGAATAAACCATGACGTTGATCTGGAAAAATATGGAAAACTACGAGCGTTTTTAAAAAGATAATCTGAAGGATTTCAAGCAAAGAAATCTTCCACTCTGACCTCGAAAGAAATTAAGACATTTATTGACAAAGCTCCTGATGAAGTTTTTCTTTTACATAAGGTAAATATACATAGGTATTTAATCTAATCTATTAAAAAACTCATATTCTTATTTGCTTCAGGTTATATTAATTATTGGAATTATGGGCGCATGCCGGTCAAACGAGCTTTATGAAATGAATATAGAAGACGTAAAGGATCTTCAAACAAACTTCTTAATAACAATACCCGAGACTAAAACCAAAATTGTACGAACATTCGCCATAAACAGTACGTTTTACAACATTATAAAGAAGTACATCGATCTCCGTCCGTCACATGTAAAAATCAATTCATTCTTTCTAAATTATCAAAAATCCAAATGTACAATACAACGTATAGGAAAAAACAAATTTGCAGACATTGGTAGACAAATTGCCAAATATTTAAACTTGCCAAATTCTCAAACTTATACCGGCCATTGTTATCGCAGATCATCTGCCACTCTGTACATTAATGGAGGAGGCGATATAACTGGATTAAAGCGTCATGGGGGCTGGAAATCTACACAAGTAGCTGAATGTTACATTGATCAGTCTATGAGAAACAAGACAACTACAGCAGATACTATTACTAAACAAATAAATAGTAATGAAGCATCTTCTTCCTTTGCAGCAACCGACATTCCAAATATTTGTATTGAAAACTCTTCCAAACTTATTCATAGTTCTCGACCAATACAGTTTATTAATTGTACTATTACTAATTTTAATGTTATTGACAAATAAAGTTGTTCATTAAAAATTTCAAATTAATAAATTAGTCGTAGATAAACTAGAGTATACTACTCACAATAATGGCTATTATTACCTCAGAATATTAACTCCCTCGCCGCTTACGCGGCTCGGTTCGTAAATATTCCTCGGGAATAATAGCTATCATTATTGACTCGTGGTATCTACTATTATTGTCAGGGGTCCCGAAATCAAAAATTTGAAATGTTTAGTTACTTTCCGGCAGCTGTTGGAAAACTTCGTTCTTAATAATGGCTAGTGTTTCTGAATTTGTTGCTGAGAAACGAATTAGTAAAACTGCGCTTCGTAAAAATGAGAAAAGTATTATTCATTGCTCTTCGCCACCAAAATTCAACATTCGGAGTTGCAGAAATAGTTGAAATGTACTCAAATATGACTGGAGTCGGACAGTCAACAATATACCGACTTGTGCACGAGGATAAACGCAGACCTATCCGGTCACCAAAGACAGGAAAAAAATAAACTAATAAATGAGGATGAAAAGATAGCCATTAGAAGAATCATACACTCGTCTTGCTTAAAAAAAAATACCTACCTTGAACAAGATAATGTCTGAATGAACCCATGGGCAAGAAGAAAACTACGGAAAACTTTGAAGGAAATTGAAGTTGAAAAAATAGTCCATACTTTCAGTGGAGTCAATGTAATATGAAATAAAACAATGCAGTCTTCCTCCACAGTTTAATTTTTAACATAAAAATTATTAGATTCCCGACATGTTTCGAGCACTTAAGTACTCATCTTCAGGGGATACTGAAAGGATAATATAAATTTGAGAATGAAAAGAAAAAGATAAAAAAAGGACTTACCCAACATCGAGTTTAACTTCGAAATAATAAGTTGTCTCAAATAAATGAGTACAACAGAAAGGCTGGAGACTTGGTGCATTAAATGGTTAAATAAATTGAATGAGAAGTAAAGTTAAGATTAAGTTTCGTAATATAAATAAGTGTAACATATTTAAGTATGATAATAGAAGATTATGACATCTGAAGGTAATTAAAGGAAAGTTTGTTTAAAAAATTAAGAATCATGAGCTGAAATGGTTAAGTTTAGAGGAGTAACACATATTATGTTAAGTTAAATAAAGAAGTAATGTGGACTCTGGAGGAGAGAAGTTTTCATTTTTATTTTATCAAATCATAGGTTTTATTTTAAGAGAAAAAAAATTTTTATATTATAAGAATTGTGTAAAAACTAATGAAAGATTTTTTTATATTAAATGAGGTGTTTGTCTAATTTAACTTATGTGATAATACGGGGCTTTGCCCCATATTTTAGAAGGATGATAAAACATAATCATTTTTTCAGAAAGGTTTTTTAAAAATATGAAAAAAACTTTTTTAAAATTTCAAAAACTTTCAAAAGTTAAAAAATTCAATATAACCTTAGTGCGAACACAACCGCGGTACTTCCGCAAAACGTGGGAAATGAAAAGAGGTTAAAATTTAAAAACCAAGTCATGCAATCCAGTATTACCATAAGAGATGTCAAAATTAAGATTGATTTTTTAAAAAAGGAAAAGAAGATTCGAACCAGCTCGATGTTAGGTTTACAAATTAATATATTACTTACATTATATATTAATTACAATAAAATATTAAATAATAAATATTTATAGTGGAACACGATGTACATTATCGACAAAAAAAGACCATCGTCACCCATCTTCTTTCTTGTAATTCTGACTTTAACTTTGCGTTCATTTAAGAAAGTATTAGTACTGCATTTTAATGAATAAAAACGCATTAATAAAATATGTCGTAACACTAGCAGCTATCCTAATAAATCGCGCATCATACTTTAGCAAATTATGTTAGCAATGCAAGCTGTGTCTTATACTTTTACAAATTGTAATTGCGAAGTATTAATAGCTAAATTATTATTGCACAATTTTTGATTTCCTTTCTGACGTTGGGCTTAGCTTAATCCTCTTATGGTATATTTACTGTCGTATTTTTATGAAGTAATTACTCGGAAAGCTGAAAACAACGAAGTTCTCGCTAATTTTTTGCATACACCCTTATTTGAGGTCGCTGATTACGAATGAAGGAAATGAATATTTGTTATGAAAAAATTCAAAACAAGAAATCGCTTTTAATAGAGAAAGACGAAATCATCTGCTGGCGACGACGATATTTGAGGGCAGTTAGACAGTTTCGAAGGGAAAACAGGAATAACTATTATATGGACGAAACTTGGTTAAATAAAGGATATACCGTTGGTAAAATATGTCAGGATAAACATAGAAAAAGCGCGAGGCAAGCTTTCATGGAAAGATGGTCCACTGGAATAAAAGCACCCTCGGGAAAAGTTAGATAATTACTCACATTGGTAGCAAAAATGGATTTATCGATGGTGGCTTACTAGCATTTAAATCAAAACGGACTGGAGACTATCATGAAGACATTGACGCTGATGTCATTAAAGAATACTTTCAGCAAATGCCAGACCTTATTCCTCCTGGGTCTGTTATAATTATGAATAATGTCAGCTACCACGCAAGAAAATCCGAAAAAATACCAAAAAAAAAATGACGTAAATAAGAAGCTACTTCATAAAGATATGCTAAAAAAAGGATCTACTGGAGATTGTAAAATCGAATAACCTTTTTTGTACGAAATTTGTTGTCGACGAAAACGTTTCAAAACAAAATATAACGGTACTTCGCCTTCCGCCATATCACGTCGCTGCCACAAGTCATTGAGAAAATCATTCTTAGTCGTCTGCAAGATTTCGTTTTTGAGCGCAATATTCTCCCGGATGAACAATTTGGATTTCGGGGAGAACATTGCACTGTAAGACAAACAACAAGACTGGCAACCAGAATACAACAAGGATTTAACAGGAGAGCACACACGGGAGCGGTTTTCTTTGACGTTTCGAAAGCATTTGACAAGGTCTGGCAATGTGGACTGATATTAAAACTAATAAGGTTGGGTGCCCCCAATTATCTCATTAAAGTCATTATCTCCTTCTTGGAGAACAGAAGTCTTGTAGTTTCATCAGAAGGCGCGATTTCAGACCCGAAACACATCAGGGCGGGAGTTCCGCAAGGATATCCCTCTCGCTCCGATGCTGTATAACATTTATGTTCATGATATTCCGAGGGACAGATTTAATGAGTTGTTTTTGTTTGCTGATGATACTGCAATTACTTCTGTTTCAAAGTCACCGCAGATACTGGTGTCTAGATTACAAAGACACATTAAATCATTAGAAGAATGGCTTTCGGACTGGAAGATTCGTCTGAATCCCGCCAAGACGAAAGCCATTTTCTTTTCGAAAAGCACGGTGAAAAAACCCGAGACCCTTCTAAGGGTGAACGGAATACAAGTAAATTGGGTTCAAGAAGTCAAGTATCTGGATCTAATACTTGATCAAAGATTGAACTGGAAGAAAAATTCCGAGACACGTCTTAAAAAGGCTGGAAAGCAGCTAGGGTCTATTTACTTTCTTTTAAATAAAAAGAGTAAAATAGGATAACTAAAGTAAACTTATACAAGGCTTTGGTCAGGCCGGTCCTGACTTATGGTGTGCCAACACGGTGCATGATAACCAGGACCGAGCATAACAGATTCCAGATATTTCAGAACAAAGCTTTAAAAATCATTGCGGACGCTCCGAGGTATGCTGTGAATAGGGTGTTACATAGAGATTTTGAGATTCCCACTTTAATAGAATTTGAAAATAAAATTATTACAAACTACTACAGACGTACGGATATTGCCACTAACCCACTTATTAGACAAACACACATACATTCTCCGCCAGGCTCCACTTATAAGTACCCTAAGAATTGGCTACCTCCAGTTATAGTTGAAAGGCACTGAGCTGGAGGCTCGACGAAATATAATAATATTTTAAACAAGGAACCCAATTTCGAGAAATATTTATGTGAAGTTCGGCCCATAACGCTACAGATCATTGAATAGAAGTTAAAGACATAAAGCCTGACTTAGAAGACAAGGAAGATCCCTAATCTTACTTTCGTCCACCAGACTCGTCTTTCTATTTTATGCAAATTAGGGTGACCCGAATTTAGGACCGATTCGGGGTGGGTAGGTCTTTAATATCTAAAATACGGAATTTTTAAAAACTATCATTGCAATTTACCTGAGGTTTATAATTCAACCTTTAAGTTGTCCACCCTGCTTAATGGGTCCCGTCATTGCAAATTTACATTTTATTACTCTCTCGCATTAAGCAACAGAGTATAGTCGCAAATAAAATCGATTTCGCACATTTTGAATAATAACCTATAGGGTAAAAAATTCCTTTAACTGTTTCTACAGCAAAAATTTGTTCCAAATTTATCAATTTTTTTCCAAATATTTTTTTATCCACAAATGTCAAATACAGACATCAGAGTGAGGCGCATCCTCATTATGCAGGCCTGTTCGTGATAATCTAAACCAAATATTTCTAAATAGACGTATTTGCAGGAGGGGTCCAATATAATGGCCACCGAGGTCTCCGAATATTACCCCCCTTGATTTTTTCCTGTAAGGTTACTTAAAAAGTAAAGTTTTATAACCCGAAAATATTGAGGTATTAAAAGAATGACTACGTTATGAGTGTGGACTTATTACACCAGAAGTTATTCAGAGTGTGAGGAATTTTATTTACGACTAAGTTGCTGCCAGCAAATGACCGGGACCCATTTTCATCACCTTTTAAACTAAGTGTAATACATACATATGTAATTCCCAAATCAATACCTAATTATTTAATAACATAAATTCAACAAACAAAAAAATTTCGAGGTATAAAGTTTGAATGTAACTATTATGTAACTTCATATTACCGTTAATAATGCAAATCCACGCCCGCGTCCTTAAAATTTAATTCTACCTCTAAGAACTTCTCGACAACGGAAATAAACTACATTTTACAACTAGCGATAATAAAATCGCAGAAAGCTCGATACTTTCTAAAATAAAATAAAAAGAAATATAATTCAATGATATATCATTTGATCGACGCGCAGTATTTTCCAACCCCTATAATTTAAACTTATTGTAAAAATAGATATAAGATTTCATATAATATAAATCAAATTGATTAAATCGATTTATCTAGCAAAAACTTAATCTATTATAAAATTTACAGTGAGTCTCAGAAGTAATGTCTGAATCCCAATGAAAACGTCTATTTTTTATTTCATTTTTGAATTTTGTATCAAATTATAGTACCTAAACTCAATTAGATACCGAAAAAATTACGATTGAAAATATCAATAGGTAAGACATATTTATTTAAAAAGGACAGAACAACATATCAAATTAAATGTTGAAAATGTGCACCACTTACGACCTGACAATATCCAAGGCGATTAAAAAACTTTCCTTGAACCTTTTCAACCATGTCCGGAGTTATTCGGATCTTCCTTTAACTCTTTCAACAAATACTTTCGATTTGAGGTAACCCCAGAAACAGAAGTCCAGGGCAGTCAGGTCTGGCGACCTAGCAGGCCATTCGATAGGTCCTCTCCTTTCTATCCACCGATTGCGAAAGGTTTAATCCAAAAATGTACGCACAGTGGCAGTATAGTGCGAAAGAGTACCATCTTGCTGGAAGATCAGTTCTTCGTCAGGGGTGTCTGGGTTCAATTGATTCGAAAATAAAGCCACTAATGCTGGAATTAATTGAAGCTGGAAAAATTCGAGATATACTTATCCAGTTAAAGACTGTTCAATAAAAAATGGGCCAACTACTCAAACATTTGTTTTTAAGGATACTGACTGTAAACCTCCATCATCCAATGCGGATTTTCTGTTGCCCAATAACGACAATTTTGTCTGTTCACATTACCATTCAAACAGAACGTGGCTTCATCGGAAAAAATAATATTTAACTAAATTATTATCTAGAACAGTTTTAAATTGGAGACTATGGCCATAACCCAAATTTCAAATTCCTAATTTTTTTCGTTGTCTAGATACATATGATAGGCCATCGAGATTGGCGCACCTTGTATATGTATGGTGCATGATTAACTTTAAATAAAAACATAATGATAGGCCCCTTTATCTTAATTGCTTTTTCGCTAAACTAGTTTCGGCCGCTATCCGCTCATCATCAATGCTCAAAATAATAATCTGAAGGCAATAACTTGTCTGTCTAGAAAAAGAAATCTCTTGGTATGCGCCCGCAAATCATACAAATTGACTTGTTTATAGATTCCCAACAAAACCCGGTTTTATCCATCGGACGAGTGGAATAATGAAACAGACCTTTTCGAAATTAGTATTCCGAGTAATTCTGCGTGGTAAAATTACATTTACCCACAATTCATCCCTGGGAAAAGACCAGTATTTCTTTTGCAATGGGTAAACCGAATTATTGTTTAACTAAACTAACAAAAAACAAAATGGACTTTGTTGTTTTTACAAAGCGGATTTCTCGCCGATTCAATTGACTTTGGATTTGACAGGGCCAAAATATAAACAACCAAACAGCATATAACACTAAATCTATAAGTAATTTACCCTGTAGGTATTAAGTTTGATTGCAATTCCAATGGCATGTTAGACAAAGAGACGACATCCATTGAGCCAACTGAGACTAATATGGGATTTGTGTGCCTAATGGCCGCCACGTTACGGAGTAAATTACGAACTACTTTACCAGATGGTCTTGTTATGTAACTTACACTGAAATGGCAAATTTAGAACAAGCACGTCAAAGTGGTCTGATCCGAATTCGGCGCGATCGGTTGGATTAATTGTTCCAATGCAATGGAAGATCTATCATTAGTAGTGTTTCAAACAAAGCGTAATGCGGTAAGGAATCTATATAGCATTCTAATAACAAGGAAACTCATCACTTTTATAAATAGCTATTTTTTCGAACAAGGTAATTGAAATCCAATAAATAAGGACTATTTATGAATGTATTGTTTTGCTGCTATTAATATGGAAATATATATTATTATATTATATTACAGTAGAGTCTCGCTATAGTGAACATACTATATATAATGAACCTTCCACTCCACAAATATTAACATAAACCTTTGAATAGTGAACAAATAAAACCTCGCTAGAGCGAAATTGCACACATACAAATAAAACAAACTTGAAATCAATAATGTCGCACTTGAAACAAATGATTTTTATGAGGAAGAAGAAAACATCCCCTTTAGTATTTTAAAATTACGTAAGGAATGTTACATACGACTTATATGCATCACAAGTTGATATAACGCTTTCAGTTTTGAAAGATGCTTTAAAGGAACGAGGTATTTTAGAAATAGGTCTCAGGTCATTGTCAGCGCTAATAAAAAATTTGGGATTTCGTCATAGAAAGAACTGCAACAGAAGATATTTGTGCGAACTACCAAGAATTACAAGCGAACGAGTTAAATTTTTGAAAAAATATATTGAAAATTATCAATCAAAGTTTAGAAAAGTACTTTTTTTAGATGAAACTTGGGTATTTTCGAATGGAAGTGGGTCTAAATCATGGCAAGACGACTTAGTGAAATCAGTAAAACGAAAAAGAGGTTGTGGTTCGGGAAAACGTTACATTATATTAAATGCTGGCTCATCTACTGGTTTTATAAAGGAAGCGAGTTTAATTTTTTCCTCTAAATCAAAAAGCGCCGACTACCACGATAACATGAATTGTGAGCTTTTGGAAAAGTGGTCTAGAGAAAAGCTGATACCAAATTTAAATAAACCGTCCCTAATTGTACTATACAAAGCATCTTATCATTCTCGGGAATAAATAGGCAGCCAAATTCATCCTGAAAAAAAAAAGATGTCTTTCAGTGGTTACTTCAGGAAAATGAGAATCCATCACCTGATTTATTAAAATCTGAAGTGATCATGAAAGCAAAAACTATCAAAAAACAAAAAATATATGTCGTTGATAAAGTTTTGCGGTTATCACCAATTGCCAATTTAATGCCATAGAGCTAGATTGGGCAGGCGTAAAATCGTTCTATGAACAAAATTACGGGGGACTACTGAAGGAACAGAAAAAATTATCCTGGACTGGTGGAACAGAGAAAAAGTATTGGATGTTCAAATGGAACCACTTATTATTTCAAATGCAGAGATAGTGAAAGTACTACTGAAGATGAATTTGACGAATCAGAATTTGAAGAGTTTTAAAGCTATGTTTATTTTGTATTTTTTTTTTTTATTTTTCAACCTCTATTTTAAATTCTGTAATAATAGTTCAATTAGAAAAATGCCACACATAAATTACCGGTCCATGGTGGCCTTAAAGTTAGTTTAGGTACATCTTATATTTTATCTTGACCAGACTTGGAATTTTATTTTGCCTTTTCTTCATTGGTATACTTCTACTACTTTCATGGGCCATCTTCTGTGTAGGTCCTAAACTTAGTTTAAGAACTTCCAAGACTTTCTGTGTAATAGATTGGGGATTTGATAACGGTTTCAGTAGCTTTTTCTTGTTAATTTTTAAAGTAACCTATTAAATTGGGAACATTTTTTTTAGCCTGATATAACACAACAAAAATTTAGCCAATGTGTAATTTAATTTGAATTTTTTTGATATTTAATATAGTATCTGCTGAAACAAACTAAAATTTGTTTAATTTATCTAACATTCTATTTACTTTGTTTCTTTAAATTACAAATAATTAGAAAAAATATAATTATTAAAAAGATACATTCAAAATTCATATTACATGCAACCTATTGCAACAATACGAATGCACCTTTGTGGCATTAATTTCATCATTATCCATGATAAGTTTTTGAGTGTTTTGGGACTAACGCGAATTTTTGAAATTGGCGGAGAAAAGGAAATATCTTTCTTTAGATAAAATTGAAATATATTTTTATTTGTTTACTAGTACCTAGCTTACTGCGTCGTGTATATGGTATTTTATATATTTCTTGTTTCTGTGACTTGTCTAAACATATTGTATGTTTATGTACCAATAAATTATTTGTATTTGCAATAATATATACATTAGTTTAGTTGAGATAAATGTACACAAAGACATTAAAAATTATATACAATGTAAAATGCAGACCAGTTCTGATGTTTTAATTTTTCTCTATTAAACAACCACCCCTATTTACCGACCAACGTTTAATTCCCGAGGGTGGTCGCTAGTCAGAGGTTTTACTGTATATTGTTTATCTAATTTTCCACCATCATTTTAGTTATAAAGTTTTTTAAATATAAAATTATTGTGTCGACCGTGTGCAACAATACGAACGCACCCCTGAGAAATTAATTTTGGAACGAGACCCATCACCCGTCATTTTTATTATGACAGATAGTTTCAAATTAATTGTTAACCTATTAACATTCAATTTTATGGAAAATCAGCTGTCCATATATCGCCATATTGGTTTTTATATTTTGAAACATTTTTGAAACCTCTGATTCTACTGATTTGATTCAGAGATCATATGCGCCTAATTAAGTGAAAGCCGACTATAGGTATCTATGTTCTTAAAATAACAATTTATAGGTATGGGATCGGAATGATGTTGAGGTTTGGAATCGGGACCGCCAGCCAGAAAATGATCAATGATTCCCACTATGAGCATTTTAATAGGTTAATTAATGGTATCTTGGTCCAAGTAATGTATACATTGATTAATTCACTTTGTTTCACTGAATTTCATATTTCATTTTCTATATTCTATACCCTAGTTATTAGTTTAACGTATCTATAAAAGTGTATAGTTTTGAGCGATAAGTATTGAATAAATAAATAAACGTTAAAATAAGTTCGGTAGTTTACAGGTTACGATGCATAAATCTGAGGTAGATTTACTTTGTTGTTTTATGTCAAGTATTCATAATATCACAAATTTTATGCACAATACCCACGATATATTTTCACAGATTCACACATAACACTTAATTTAAAATGCATAATACAATATTTTAAACACAAAGACATCTTGACATCTGGGCACTTTCAAATGATGGAGGAAACTTACTCAATGCGATTAAACCGCTGCGTAGCACAAATGAAATTTCTTTTTATGTCTGCTATATATAAGATGAGATTTTCTTAATGTTTGCAATAAATTTTAAGGACTCCTGTTGTGACTGAGCACTTAGAGTTTGAACTTGGTTATGTTAGTGCACAAAAGATGATGAAAAAAAAAGGAATATTTAGTAGTAACTGATCTGATTGATCTAACCTTATCTACAGATACTCATTGGATAAGCGACGATGCGAAGGCGAAATGAGTTGTTCCAACAAGGCAAACCTATTTTACACACGTGAAAATTATTTGTCAGAGTTGACGAACAACCTCGAAAAGACATCATGTTCTATAACCACATGTACCTGAGCCTCAAAACATCAACTACATGCTACATACGAACATACGATCACAATCACAGACATACAGTGTGGCCCAAATTGGGCCTACATGTATGGGGATCTTGGAAACTATAGAAGATAGAGAAACGGTTAAAAAGGGAAAGTTTTTGACAATTATATTTCTAACTGAAAACCGTTTAGTACGCGGCCCTATCTTTTTTGGTTTTTGAAATATGTTGAAAA
The DNA here is from genome assembly GCA_963920685.1 of Polydrusus tereticollis. NCBI lineage: Eukaryota > Metazoa > Arthropoda > Insecta > Coleoptera > Curculionidae > Polydrusus > Polydrusus tereticollis. Next base: position 77,608,320 of record OY987334.1, read on the forward strand.
AACCAAAAAGATGTATTTTCGAAAATATGCTGTAGATTTCTTATTATTCACTATTTTGGCAATCTGTAAAAACATTTTTAAAGCAACTTTTTAAGTAGATTTCAGTTCTGCAATTTAATTTTGAACACGACGTTTCAGTTATTTTATACCATCATCAGGTTCATTTTTTCTTATGGGCGCCATATTGTATTTTATACTTAAAGGGTAGCTTATGACGTCCGCTTTTCAACGATGTATTATTTGTTGGAAAATAAATGAAATTGACTTGAAAAATAAAGAAAATTAATTTTCGCAACACGTCAAATTTGACAACTGCACTATAACTCCCTAAATTGAATACCAATTAAAAGGTTTACATTTTGTAGTATTCACAAAACACTGCTTGCATTGTTTCAATCAACAATATTACAATAACCTATGATTATCCAAGAAGAATGCAGTTTTCAAATTGGTATGTGAATCAATGCGAACAAAATCATGATTTCAGTCGTCTTGTAATTTGGACCGATGAATCACATTTTACCAACTGCGGGTTATTTAATAGACATAACCATCATTTTTGGGCAACAGAAAACCCTCACCAATTGGCTCAACGAAGACTGCAAACCCGATTTGGTTTTAATGTATGGTGTGGTATGTATGGTAAGTAATGTCACCTAGCTTGCTAAATACATAGCAGGTATTAAGTAACCCAGCTTTACTTTTCTCCTTACATTTTAGACAACAGACTTATAGGACCATTATTTTATAATCATACGTTGAATGGCCAAAGATACTTGGAGCTGTTAGAAGATCAAATATTACCGACAATTAGAGCAAGAGTTCCTCAAGATCAATTGAATAATATTTGGTTTCAACAAGACGGTTGTCCCGCACATAATGTTCCGGAAGTTCAAACTCTCTTAAGACAGATATTTGATGACAAATTAATTTCAAACGGCGGACCAGTTAATTGGCCTGCTAGATCCCCTGATATAACTCCTCTCGATTTTTATTTATGGGGTTATGTAAAAAATGAAGTATATGAGTTTGAACCCCCGGAATCTGTACAAGAATTAGAAGAGAGAGTGAGGAATGTGTTTACGAGCATAAATGGCAACACGCTTCGCAGGGTCATCAATACTGTGTTAAAAAAGTGTCAAAAATGTATTAATAAAAACGGCCAACATTTCGAATAAGTATAGTAAGTTAGATATTTTTTCTTATTTTCTTTTCAAAACAATAATTATTATTCATTGCGTTTTTAGTTTTCTTTATTTGAAATGTTAATATGAGATTTTTAACCATAAGGAAAAAATAAAATAATGTATTATAATATTATGATATTTTAAACAAATTTAACCCTGCCTAATGTGTTCTTCTCAAATTTGACGTGTTGCGAAAATTAATTTTCTTTATTTTTCAAGTCAATTTTATTTATTTTCCAACAAATAATACATCGTTGAAAAGCTGAAGTCATAAGCTACCTTTTAAGTATAAAATACAATATGGCGCCCATAAGAAAAAAAGAACCTGATGATGGTATAAAATAACTGAAACGTCGTGTTCAAAATTAAATTGCAGAACTGAAATCTACTTAAAAAGTTGCTTTAAAAATATTTTTACAGATTGCCAAAATAGTGAATAATAAGAAATCTACAGCATATTTTCGAAAATACATCTTTTTGGTTTTTTCAACATATTTCAAAAACCAAAAAAGATAGGGCCGCGTACTAAACGGTTTTCAGTTAGAAATATAATTGTCAAAAACTTTCCCCATTTAACCGTTTCTCTATCTTCTATAGTTTCCAAGATCCCCATACATGTAGGCCCAATTTGGGCCACACTGTATAGGTAACTAAACATTAATGGGATGTAGGTACATCAATATTAATTACCTTATGGTGTTTGCTATGCTGCAAAGTGAGAAAGGAAAGATTAGTAAAAGCGTAGAAATAGCAAAAGTTAGAAATAGTTACAAAAAAGAAAGTACAGTAGGATAAATGTCGCACTATACAGGGTTTCCGGTAAATTTCTCGGGGAATATTAAAATTTCATTGAATTATACAATTCGATTCAAAAGTTAGAGCCAAAAAAGTAAATCGCTGGGTACCCCCTAGGAGCTCTGTATCTCCGTTAATCCGTTAAGGGGCACTTTAGCAATTTTCTTTCTATAACAAATTACGGTTATTTTGACCTCCTTTGTATGTTCCCCAGAAATGAGGAGGTACTTACAGAATACCCTGTACAGTATGTTTTTAGCATTAACATATAGGTAAGTAAAGTAGTAGTAAATGCCCACTAATGTATGGTTTCAGATGCCCTCTATACCTAGAAAATGTGTTGGGTTACTGTAAACTTTCCCAATTAAACACAGAAGTTTTAAGCTAGTTTCATCATATATTATACGATAAGTAATTAAAGGTGCCTATACAATTTTCTCCAATATTTATCGGTTGGTATTACTAGGATGAATAGGCTATTTTGATTTGATATGATAAACTTAGTTGTAAAATAATGAAAATACCTATACATCGAGGAACCCTTATTGATAAAAATTAAAGTAATAATTTAATATTTAAGCTTTAAAACTGGGATTTTCGGTCTATGATACGTCACAGATATAGTAAAACGCTAGTCGCCATTGTGGTTTCGTATGTAACGTCACTATCCACTAGTAAACAAAGCAAGGGGTTCTTGTCCGTTCTGTAGTTGTAATTACCCCCAGGACATGTATGATGCATTAAAAAATCATAATACATGGAAAATCACTTTTTCCAAAAATTGCACATTTAGTGAACGACTGACTAAAATTTACTATAAATTATTGACCAAATTTGCGAAAATTTGGGCGTGGTCTACAAAATTCTTTGCGGCGCTTCTCGCTTGCAGCGGGCTTTTCCTCCGTGCTTATTAACCGATTTACCCCCCCCCCCCTCTAACAAACTTTTCTAAATATGCCCTTGAGTGTAGCACCTTGATGCATTTGTTATAATACTTGATTGAAACTGCTTTTAACAAAAATCAAACTTTTAAAGGAACATTTTTGTTTTATTTCTGAATCATTTATTTAAATAAAAATACGTTTTCATAATTAGTCGGGCGGAACGAAATGTGAACAATTAAAAAATAAGTGTATTAATGAAACTAGTCCAAAATGAATTTTTTAGATCAACCCAAAAATATCATGATTTTTTTAATTTTAAAAAAGTTTAATTAAAAAAAATAACAAATTGAAGTTAATAAAAAGGTAAAGAAATGTTGATTATATAACTGTCTTCGATTTAAAAATTATATCAATACATCATATAGCAGAGACATCTGCAAGAACAAGCTACAAATAAACTTGAATGGATTTGATAATATTACAGCACCCTCTGTTATTCTGGTATGTCCCTACAAAGTTTTTTGGTTATCTAATCCATACTGAAAGAGATAGCTGCAATCATATCATCGATTTAAGAAAAGTTCAAATTTCCCTCTTATAGATGGCGCGGCATGAAAATAAGACAGGGAAAAATCTATAAAAGTGTTTAATATACAAAGTGCCGAGAAAACTGTGCGCATATACGGAATACCCTATTTTGCAAGAAAACTATCCTTTACTTACCCAAGAGTCTTCGTAGAGATCAGAGGAGTCTTCAAGCTCAGAAAGCCGTTTAACCTAGACTTCTTCTCCTCGGCAGCTATCCTCCCGCCTTCGGCTTCTTCCTCTTCTTCTTCTTCGCGCTTGCGGCGCCTCTTCAGGTAGAAATAGCAAGCAGCGCCGGCTCCTGCTAAGATAATGAGCGCTGCTATAGACGAGAAGACAGCTGTCAGGACCACGTCCCGTTTTTCCATCATTAACTGCAAAAAAAAAGAAAAATATTGTTTAAAAAAAATGTTGATACACGGTAAAAAAAAAAAATGTCCCTCAACTGCGATAGCATCCGAACAAATTCTATACCTAGATAATCTACTAATTGAGGAGTGAAAAGAAATATCAAAGGAGCTTAGTGCCATAAAAGCCAAATCCAATTTTTATAAAGTCCATCCGAACATATTTCGTTTGACCTAATAACTGCAATAATAGTTTTATTATATTGTAAACACCCAAAGAAACCCCGTTACATGTTCGATTGCCAAATCTACGTTTTTAAAGAATTTCTTTGTAACATTACCCATATAAAACTGTTGATGAGAGTGCTAACCAGCGAAATCTACTTGGGCCTAGCTGGCATCACAGAAACGGATTTTGTAGTCAAATGAAAAGCCATAGTAATACCTTATAGTAGCAATGTTTATTATGTTTATTTTTACCATTACTTGTATTATATGTATATTAATTTATTATAAGTACAAAACAAGCGTGAAAAGTTTGCATGCGGAAAAGGGCAACTTTTCGCACGCATTTAGGTAAAAGTAATAATAACAATTAATATACCTACTTATAAAAATATATATTTACATATATACACAGAAGATTTAATTGTAATTATGAAACGTTTTAATCTATTCCTAATGCAGTCTCGCTATCACTATCATCCACATTTATAATAAGATGATGTATTTCGTTTTGTTGTGTAGTTATATAAGAGTCTTCAATTTTTAAGACATGGTTAACCGAATTTTTCCAACTTTCATCTGGAATTTCACCGAAAACTTTCTTTATTAGCTCTATTTTTTAGTTAAATCAACCCATCCGTTTTTGACAGTCTCATGAGTGTCAAAACTGTCAAACCACGTTTCATCCAGATAAACTATTGAACGTTTTTCGGATCTAAACTTTTTTATTTCGCTAAGGTACAGAAATCTGATTTTCCCTAATCTTTCGGACTCCATAATAATTTCAATTTAATTCAAGTAATGTACCTATCTATTGTTATTATAAACTGGCATTAGAACTAAATGTGGGTTAATACGTCTCTGCGAAAGCGAAAGCCGAGTTTATGAGGGATTTTATTGCAGTCATTAAGTCAAACGAAATATATTGGGAAGTACTTTACCTATAAGGTGGCTAAGTGTGTGGCGTGGAAGTCCAATATCACCGTTGTTAGAAATTTTGAAAATTATTAAATATAATCGTTCTGGGATAAACAAAATTGCACATTTTAAAAATATTTTTGGATATACAGGATGCGCTAAAAATGCGGGGCATCTTAAAAATATTTTTTTAACGATACCACCCACTTAATTATGTCATCAAATTGGGCATAAAATTTCATTATTTTTTATTAAATTTTTTTACTTTTTGCTTATATCAAACATTTTTAAAACGTACCATAAATGAACATTAAATTATCGTTAGACGAAATGTTGCATTTCCGTTTAAATGCATGTAATTATTGTATTTTTGATTTTTCACCATGTGAGTGAATTCAAATAGGTAATCAAAAATAATAGACTCATGCAAAATAACAATTGTTTCTTTTTCAATCTGAAATAATAGTAATTATAGCATAGATTTAGGTGTTAAGTTATGCAATAACATGTTCAGAATGACCAAATTGAAGTCATTATTTAATTATCGTAAAATTTCCTTTAGATTTTTCGTATAAATTCTGGCGCAGTAAATAGACCCGATATAGAACTGAACTAACTTAGAAACGACAAAAATGAAGTTTTTCTTTCTTTTTAATTGTTATCTGTGCCTTCTTGGCGATGATGTCTGGGTCTGCCCTAGCAGCTCCGGTAAGTTTTTATAATTTATTTTATTTTTTCGGTGAGACGTTATCAGGCAAAATACCAAATACTTGTTCTGACAAACAAAATGAACTATCGATGTTTTTAGATGTGGAAAAAGTTAATAGTAATTTGAATTTAAATTAAGGTGAAGAAATCTTGTAGTTTTGACAACATAATAATGAAAATTAATCCTATTTTACCTCGATACTGAAATTGCAGTGGCAGATTTTATAACAAAAGTGCAAAGCATTCGATACTGTTAATGATAAAAAATAAATGCAATGTCTGTATAATATCGGGGTGAGAGGAATGGTTTACTGCTGGTTTGAAAACTATCTTTATGATCGTAAATAATTCGTTAAAATCAAAAATAATAACAGTAATAAAAAGGCTATAACTTGTGGACTACCACAAGGTTTTGTATTAGGACCAATCCTCTATTTAATTTACATAAATTCAATAGGAAATTTAAATTTAAAGGGGATATTGAACTATTTCAGATAATATAAAATGACATAAAACATTATTTTTAAATGGCTTTAATCATATCTAAATTTTAACAAATCCTCTTACATTGATAAGTAGGAACAATTCAAATAAGGAACTTATTTCAAAATTAATTTTTAACTAGTATTGGGTTTAGTGACCTCCTGAATAATTTTAGTAGTTGTTTGGTTAGATTTAGGTCAAATGAAAAGCAAACGTAGGAATGAATTGATTGTATTTGCCAACGTTTCGGCCTAAAATTAGGCCATCCTCAGGGCAATCCAAATAATCACTCCAGTGTAAATTAAAAAAAAAAATAGGATACATGCTATAATAGCCTTCTTTTGGTCAACATAAAAATTGTTACTGTAGAAAGGCAACAAACTTTGCATATCGGCACAATGAATTTATGATTGTAAGACGCAGACAACGGTCAATATTGAAATTTAAAAAACATCAAAACAGACGTTGGGATTGAAGTCCCAATTGTAAACTGAGTAATGTATACACAATGTACCTTTTTTAGAACCAACATTAAATTTATATCGACCAAGAAGATATCTAGTAGACCTCCAGCATTTGTATAAAAATATGAAAGTATTAAAATCAATTAGCGTTCATTAACATTATACAGGGTCGTTGGTATGTATGGAAACGGTCGATTATTTCTTAAAGTAAATCAGTCCGCAAAAAATATTTGAGATAAAAGTTTTAGGGTTTTTTAATGTGTATTAGAATTTTAAAAAAATAAGGTTGAGTCAGAAAACCGTAGAGAAACAAAGTTACTTTTTTTTAAATGGAACACGGTATATCTTCGAACATTTTTGGATTTTACATAAAATAACAATTATTTTTTAATACGTGCAGTATAAGTCTAAACTTAATAGTTTCCGAGATATCGACTTTTGAAAAATGACATTTTTGAACTTTGGCAGCTTCTAGCTTTCTAACGGTACCTTTTAGAATAAAACGGCTTACATGTCCCTATCTTACTTTTATATTGTCTTCCCAAAAATATTAACTTCCGGTTAAACCGGATGTAACTCAAAAGCCGGAAATACAGTACTTCCGGTTTAACCGGAAGTTGATGTTTTTGGGTAGATCTTAAAAAAGTAAGATAGGGACATGTAAGCCGTTTTACTCTAAAACGTACCGTTAGAAAGCTAGAAGCTGTCAAAGTTCAAAAATGTAATTTTTTAAAAGTCGATATCTCGGAAACTATTAGGTTTAGACTTATAATGCACTTATTAAAAAATAATTGTTATTTTATGTTAAATCCAAAAATATTCGAAGATATAGGGTGTTCCATTTAAAAAAAGGTAACTTTGCTTCCCTACGGTTTTCTGACTCATCCTGTATACTTATTTTTTTTTAATTCTAATACACCCTAAAAAATTCCAAAACTTTTATTTAAAATATTTTTTGCTAACTGTTATACTTTAAGAAATAATCGACCGTTTCCATACATACCAACGACCCTGTATAAGACAATGCAATGATTTTGAAACTATACCCAAATTAGATCAAATTTTGGTAAACGATCAATTTTACTTGACGGAAATAATATAATCAATTATCAACGTTTCTTAAATATATCCAACTAATAAAAAAATTTAAAAATAAACTAAAAAAAAGACAATTTTGAAAGAATGATTTTGATAAAAATTCGTGAAATAGATACTTTAGTTACTATTCTAATTTTGCATTGTATTCCTTGTAATGAACTATATCAGTTAGTTAGGAATAAATACTTGAATTAAGATTAAAAATATTAATATGTTATTAAGACCATCACCATTAGTGCCTATGTAATACTAGCTAATAGCACACATGTATTGTTTTTAAAAATGTAATTTTGTATGTATATCTTTTTCTTTCGGGTAAATATCTCAAGGTTCTTCTAAAATATCAATAACTCAAAATCATGGTATAAACGTAAGACAAATTTTTCAAAGTATTGCACTTTTTAAGGGCTCTGATGCACCCCCGATGGATCATGGAGATGCCAAAGGAGGTCCCCCTCCACCAAAGGGACCACCTCCACCTCAAACCCCAACCAAGTAAAATTGAAAATTCATAAGAATATTTTACTTTGTTGCAGTTGTTGATTGCATAATAATTGAATAAATTTGTTATTGCATTAAGTTTTTTTTTTGTTTAGTAAAACTAATCTAAGATTGGATTGGATGGCTTCTTTGTCCAGCTTGTGGTTGGGTGGTCATAATAGCGATTTTTTTTTATTTAAAACCCCTTTTTGAGGGCAAATTGTTTTTTTTACGCAGGGGAAAACAGGAAATACGTAGGTATTAAAAAATTGGTGTCTGGTTGCGAAGAGGAATTGTTGCTCCTATTTTTTTCAATGACACAGTTAAAACACAGCGTTATAAGGATAATACTTTGAATCCATTTGTGGAACAATTACTTGACGATGAACTACGTTTTTGTTATTTTTAACAGGACGGTGCAAACCCAAATCACCTTGTTTGACGGATGGATTACTTTACTTTTCCTCATTCTTTCTCAATATTGTTACCTTGTTAATTTTGTAAACAACAAAAATTAATTTTTATTTATCTACTTTCATTTAGTAATATGAATTTTACAGTTCTGTAAATCGTTTTGTAATGGCATCTATTACAGCACTAGTGCTGTAATAGATGCCATTACAGCACTAGTGCTGTAATAGATGCCCTTACAAAACGATTTTTAATAGCAGGTGCATTTTTATTTTTAAAAATGCCTTTTGCCAAATGTTTTTATTCATAGATGAAAGTAGATAAAATTTTGTACAATATTCTTGTTGTAAATTCATATAACTACACTCGATGTTTGATTAAGCTCGGCTGACGCCTCGTTTAACAACTTTAACATCTCGTGTTGTAATATGAATCTTTACAACACTTATATCGTAAATAACTATTGTTTACTTATTTTAATATTCATCATTTTAACCTAGATTTGGTTAGATATATCGTCCTTTTATAATTTTGATCTAAACCAAGCCATATAAGTTTTTCAGTTTAAGACAGGGTTGAAAAAAATCAAGATTTTTTTGATTTTTTCAATTTTTTTTTATATTTTTATTTTTATCTATTTTTTCCTATAAATATGTTGCTATGCGTTTTTGATTTTATTTCCACCGTTCTTCAAATAATGGAGATAGTTCATGTCGAAAAACGCTCAGAGCTGCAAATTCCTGTCAGAACAAAAAAAAACCTTCCACTGATATCCATAATGGAAATGTGATACTGAGTGTATTCATAGACTTACTTATTTATTTATTTATTTTCTTTGGGATACGAACAGGATATGCTCCCATAAAGGTATCCACTATTTACAAATACAATTTAGTTTAATTAAAATGTTCATAGTGTACTTATTCTATCAACTAAACAGATCTAAGTAAAACCTAATAGGTACTCACTAACCTAAATACTAAAAGTCAATAAATATTCCTTTTAATTTGTTCTTAAAGGCTTGTAAGGAAGTAGAAAAAAAGTCCACTGCATCACATACCGAGTTAGAAAATTTAAACATTCTCGAGAAAGTCGAGTTTAAAGAACTATTTGTCCGAGAAAAGCGGGATTTAAATAAATTTATATTCCGAAAATTCCTCTGAGGAACATTGAAGGTCACCAATGCCAGCAGCTCAGGAGAATCAATTTCTGAGTTAATTATTATCAAAAAGAACTCCCAGATCTCTAACTTGACTCACTCGTTTTAAATAATGCCCACCAAGGTTGTAGTTGTAGACCATTTTATTATGGTTGCGGGAAAACGTAATAGTAACGCATTTTTTTAGATTAAGAAATAAATGATTTTCTTTGCAATAAATGTGAAACCTGTCCAAGTCTGCTTGCAATTTCTTGCAATCGCTTACTTCAGATATTTCTCTGTATAATTTGAGGTCATCTGCATAGAATAGAAATTTGCAATGATGAAAGCATGTCTGTATATCATTTATGTACAAGGTAAATAGTAACGGCCCCAGGTGGCTACCTTGAGGTACACCTGAGGTAGATATAAAGTTATTCGACCTGCAGCCAGCCACTGAAACAAGCTGCTCTCTGTCAGTTAAATAGGAGTCAAACCAGTCCAGAATCACACCACCCACACCAACCTCAGATAACTTTCTTAGAAGTAAAAGGTGGTCAATTTTATCAAAAGCCTTACTGAAGTCGGTGTAGATGGAGTCAACCTGAATTCTATTATCCATACTACGAGTTAAAATAAGATTTGACTCTATTGACCTATTACGAAAAAATCCATGTTGATGGATACTAATTTTATTCTTTAATAAAAAAAGAGGTGTTCATAAATTGCCTTTTCAAAAACCTTAGCAAAAATGCACAGTTTAGATATTGGTCGATAGTTACTTACAGAGGGCTTTTGATACCATAGACAGGGGGCGACGTATTAGCAAATTGCAGCTATATGGTGTCAACAGTGGCGCGCTTCAGTGGTTTCGTGACTACCTCAGTGATCGTTTCCATGTGACGCAAAGTAATGGTGCCTCTCCATCTCCCAAAAGATTACTAGTGGTATAGGTGTGCCTCAGGGTAGTGTACTTGGGCCACTATTGTTTGTTCTGTATATTAACGATATTGACAAGGTCTTAAAGAATTCTTTTGTAAGCCTTTCTGCTGATGACACTTTAGTGTCGGTGTCTGGAAGCAATTTTGGACAACTTGTTAAGATAATGAATTCAGAATTGAGTCTATTATTTAATTGGCTATGTGTCAACAAATTAAAACTAAATGTAAATAAAACAAAATATATGGTTTTCGGCAGTAAACAAAACTGCAAATTGTTTCTTGACTGTGACAATGTTCTTAATATTGACAACATGCCCATTGAATATACAACTGAAATAAAATATGTAGGAGTGGTTCTGGACTCACAATTAAATTTTTCGCAACATATTGACCATATTTGTAAAAAGATAGAGAAAAAAATTGGTTTCTTTAGAAGAGTCTCTCATTTTATCAGTCATTGGTCTCGACTTCTTATCTTCAATACTATAGTGTACCCTCATTTTAACTTTTCCAACTCGCTGCTAATATCTTGCAGAAATATTGATATACAAAGATTACAAGAGTTACAAAACAAAGCTATGAGAAGTATTCTGTCTTGTACTCGATACACCCCGGTTAGACTAATGCTTAAGTCACTTGGATGGCTGTCGGTTTCTGAGAGCATTGAAGCGTCAAATATTTTATTTATCTTCAAGATACAGCATGAATTATTGCCCTCATATTTAAAAGAGTACTTAATTCCTAGGTCCCTTCGACACTCGCATGACATCAGATCTAAAGACAATTTTGATATTCGGTTTGCTAGAACAACACACATGCAAAAAAGCCTCTTCAGTGATGGCTTAAGACTTTTCAATGCTCTGCCGGCGGACATCAAAAACTCGCCCAATGTGAGAACGTTTATGCGTGGTGTAAAGAACCATTTCATGTTAGCAACCCGTTGAACTTTCCTTCTTTTTAAATACTCTTCTTTTGAATCTTTTTAAATATTGTTCTTTTAAATATTTAAATTTAGTTTTAGGCTAAGAGCATTATATTACAATGTCATAAATTATATTATATCTTTCTACAATTATTGTATTAATAAAAAATTGAATTTGTTTATAATAGCATTTATGCTAAAATAAAAACATTTTCATTTCATTTCATTTCATTTCCTGTTTATATAAAGATGCATCCGCCCTAACTCATTTTAACAAAACGGACATAACTTTAAACCAACTGCAAAAATTTGGGAGGCGTTATGAACAGTGTATAACCCTATATCATTTGTTGGCATGTCTTCTTTACTCGACAAAAATCAGCAAACACTAACAGAGAGTGAAAAAAATGTTGCTTCAAGAGCTGTTAAAGAATTAGATCGAAATAGTGGTTTACTACCACTCATAGTCAAGTTTCTTGCCAGACCAGAACCTTTCACTGATATTATGTTTCATGATGATATTCTTCAGAATGTAAAATTATAGATTGGTGGAAGAATTTTCTCAACATTTGGTTTAGTCCATTCCAAACTAAGAAATCGATTAGGAACGGAAAAAGCTGCGAAATTAGTTTTTTTGTACAAGCACTACAATTAACTAAAATAAACATTATTTAGGTACAGTGGTTTTATTTTTTTGATATAATAAACCATTATGAAATTTTGATTTTAATCATTAAATAAATTGAAAAAATCAATTGATTTAAATCCTTCCAACTCTGGTTCTAGACCTCTTGGGTGAAAATAATTTTTGTTTGCACGGTATAACAATATCCAATAGAACGTTGAAAATAAAATCCCACAGAATTTAGACGAATAATAAATAATTATAGTTTAGTCTTGTATTTTCCTGATTAATACAACGCCTCAATAATTACACAGGGCAAAGTAGGACGAAACAATGAGACGGAATTTACTAATAGGTAAATATCCTCTCGGAAATTTTCATTTCAATTGTATAAAACAACAAATTCAATGACATGTTGTCAAATGCAGATACGCTCGCATTAAATAAACATCGTTTCTTGTAACCTATTGTGTACTTCTGCTTTCCCGAGGCAAAGCATGAAAAGTCAACGTTGTGGGCTGTGTTTAGGATGGTTTATAATAATTGTTTCTCAATTGGTAAGTACTGTATGTTTTAATATAGATTCAAACAGAATCTTCAGAAATAAATAACTTATACTATAGTATTTGTAATCAAATTCAAGTAGAAAAGTTCATATTGACATGTGTCCTAACAAATCTGGTTTTCAAGATACAGGGTTTATTAAAGTTAAAAAAAAAAAAATTGTTTTTATTAATATCTCAAGAACTCTTTGGCCAAATTTGGTGAAATTTGGCAGTGTTGTTCGTTGTGATAAGACGCTTAGTTAGCACTAACTAGATGATAATTTGATAATAATTATGAGTTCCACTTAAGTTGATTTTATTTTATCAATTTTTCGACATGCGATGAAGTGGCTCAATTTGAACAATAATAGTACGCCAATGTAATAAATACCTATATTTAAGAAATATTTAAATGTTAGGTCAATGTTAGGAATTGAAAAAAAGTATTAATATCCAAAACATAAAGTTTAATTTTTTTTAACAATAACATTTTACTTTTTAAGCCTCTGTATATAATCCGCTACTGTTTAAAAAAAAAATTTTAATATAGTCAACTTATGTAAAATTTCTTTTTCCCCCTTCACTTTTTCTCGCAAAATTAACCATAACGCGGATAGTTAAAAAGAAAAAAAACAAAAAATGTCATTTGGGGGAGTTGTCCACCCCGGAGGGGTTGGGACTTTTAGTATGATAAGTAGAACGGCAAAAACTAAACATCCCCGAAGAAAACAGGTTTATGTGATTTGGTTCCCAGCATACCATATAACATTTTATAACTGTACTTGCCCATATAGTAAAAAACTAAGGAACATAGAAGTCGATCGGAATATACCAATATTAACTTAAAAAAAAAAAATTTTGGATACAAGGGACTTTGTATTTAGACATATTTTTTAATTCTAAACAACTTTTCTTAATAACGTTTTTCTCTATATTTCGACATCAGGGTACTTGTATCTAGATTATCCTAATGTACCACCGAGTTTAGATACCCTGTATATTATTTTTATACCAGATATGGTCTGGGCTTTCCAAAAATATGATGAAAAACAAGCTCAAATTTGGATATTTTAAAATATTTACTTTTAAACAAAACTATTATTATAAAATCCAAGTGTTGAAATTTCATTAGGAGCAAACAAGAACAACATTATTATATATGACTTTCTTTTAATGCAATATTGGCACATTTTTGCTGTTTTTTTTTAAAAGGTTTTTTATTATATAAATCATCTAACAAAATACAATTTACATTTAAAGATTCTCTAAGCAGTGCTTCAAGCACTGGTATCGAGAGTATTATCTTAAGATTAAATGGCCAATTATATATAAAAAGACAATAATAATATATAGGTAGGTATCTATCTTAAAACAATAAAATTTAAACATTTTGGTTTATAATTAATATTTTTAGTGATTTAACAAATTTTGTACATTTATTTAAGTTTTTAATATTTTCCGGTAGTTTATTATACGAATATGATGCCAGTGATATAGGATTGTTTAAACCTTTGTTGGATTTTATATTGCACATATAAATATTATTTTGTGTTCTTGTGTACGTTACTTATAAATGCAATGTCTGTGTTACACTTTTGGGTTTTATTAATTATTTTATAAATAAGTTTGCACTGTTCCAACTTTAGTAGCTGGTGCATTTGGTAGACCCCCAACTCCCTATACAGGTCATTCGTGTGCATCATCCAATCAAATTGAAACAAAATTTTATTTTGAAGCCTTTGAATTTTTTCAAAGCTAACCTTACCACACGTACCCCAATTTCCCTAATTGCATTTAATGGAATCAAAAGGATCTATAATGGAGAGTTTGAAAGGCGAAATTAATAATTGCCTCAAGACCTTTCGAAATAGTTATAAGAAGATGTTAACATTTCGCAGCTTTATTGTTGCTTCTTCAGGAACTGTAAAAGAAATCTAATCAGTGGCGCACCCAGAGGGGGGGGGGGTGGCCAAGGGGGTCATAGCCCCCCCCCCAAACCCCAAATGAAATTTATGTTTATTGCCCTGTCCCAATAAACAAGTAGAGAATTGGCAAAGCTTTCTTAGCCTTCATTCTTTTTATGCAAATTATTCATTTTTTGAAAATTTTTATAATGAAAGCATTCTAACATGCGAATTCAAATTATGTAACGGCAAATTTACAGATACCAAAGGAATACCCTTCGATATGTTTAAGCTATATCTTCAATGTAATGGTATGATATTTCCCAATATAGAAAAAACTTTGCAAATATTTGTTTCCCTTCCGGTCACCACCAGTACCTCTGAAAGATCATTTTCTACTTTAAAGTACTTAATGTAAAGACCTTCCAAAAGTACCTGTTATAAAAGCTCTATAGTTCTAGAAAAATGCGTAACCTTGAAGTTTTTTTCAATAAATAAAATATTTTGCTGGTTAAAATTAATAATTTGGTACATAGAATTACGACACAATGGTGGCAAATAAATAAATCCTACTTGAAAATTTCAGTGTGTTTTTTTTCATACCTTGATCATAATCCATAAGTACAGTGTACCCGTGTGGTACAAAAAAACACTCACAATCACATAATATACGCCCGAAAAACAAATTCGCTCACGCGTTAAGACGCCCAGTCGTCTCCAAAGGAACTACTGTTAAAATTTGTTTGCCTGTTTTGTGCGATATACAACCGTCCAACAAAACAAAATTTTTTTATTCCATTTATTGATGCTTACTTTTAAATGTTTTTAAGCGAAAGCTGACTAATACATACGATGTTGTAAAAAAGTTCTAAAAAGTATAAAAAAAAAAAAAAATTAATTCACAATTATAGGTGACTGAATAAAGGTACAATAATATCATAAGCTAAAGTGTTGATGTTATGGCCTTAAGAAAGTCCAATATCTCCGTTGTTGCTAGAAATATCGGAAATTATTATAACCATAAGTGCACAGTTTAAAAATATTTTGGGATATACAGGATGCGCCAAAAAAGCGGGGCAACATTAAAGTAATTTTTTTAAATGGTGCCACCCATTTAAAATTTTCTTGGAGAACATCATATCGAAAAAATAATTTTGAAATATTACTAATATAAACTAAAATTGTATGTATTCATAAACCTTATAGCTATCTAGAAATATTCTGTTCAAACACAACATCAACATCTTATACAGGGTGTTTTTTCAGTCGGTACAAATGTAGCAATATTTAAATAAATATTATTCGATTTTTTTAAATGTATATAATCACTATTATGTCACATTACAGATAATTCCAACCCCTTTAAATAATATGCAATTGCTCTAAAAAGCAACGTTCCTTTAATATTTCATACAGGGTGACAATTTGAAAACGAACAGCATTTAATATTGCCTCTACCAATGATAGTATGAAAATTTGGCGAAACACGTCAATTGATATATCAAGGGGGAAATTTTTTAAGGCATTTGTTGTCGTGTTACTTTCAACCCCCTGACCCCCAGGGCACCTACCCCTAAAATTTTAAATGACAACCCCTATTTCTTTTGCCATTATTGTGTTCCTTATAAAATTCTACATAAACTGTATTATTTCTTTTTTAAAATTGTGATTATTAACCTCACAAATTAATGAAATGTATTTAATATCGAATTTTAAAACGAATTGCATTCACCGCCTCATAGCACTTCGTTTAAAACTGTTTGTACTTACCAATACATAGTTACATTCCAAAGTCATAGCTGGCTGATTGTCGCTAAGACAGGTGGCCATTGCAACTAAGACTAAGACTAAGACATTCCAAATTCTTGTATTTATTTACATTTCGTCTTCGATATCGCCACTAGAAAACATAAAATAATTTAATTTTTTTGCCGTTTTCGACAAAACAAGATTCTCGATTTGCTTATTCCTATTTCGAACAAATGATAAGTACTTAGTAGGTACTTTATTTTCCGACTCCTGCTGTTCATTATTTATTTCATGTTCTTCTAGAATCAGTGAAATACGCTGTTAATGTTAATTTCATAAACATTTCAATAGTTTTTAATTATTAGTGTCGTTTCTTAAAATGGTTTACACTAATGCTGAACGCGTAGAAATTATTTTCATTTACGGAGCTGAAAATCGTTGCTTTGCAAGAACGGCGGCCGTATTCAACGAAAGACATTGTGAAAGAAATGTTGGACACAAGTACATCCGTGAGTTAGCAGCTAAATTTGAAGAAACAGGATCTGTTTGAAATAAGAAAAGGAATGAGCCAAGACTGCTCAATGAGGCCGCTCAGATTGACGTTCTTGGTGAAGTTGCTATGGCTCCCACTACGTCCCTTTGTAAAGTTGCAGATCAAACTGGACTGTCGCGTGAGTCAGTCAGGAAAGTATTGAAGTTTCACAAATTTTATCCATACAAACTCCTAATTATTCAAGAATTAGGGGACGATGACCCGGACAGACGTATTGAGTTTTGCGAAATTATGACGGATAAGATTATTACTCAGCCCAGGTTAATAAAGAATATCTGTTTCTTGAAATCCGTTGCATTTGAAACTCAACCAGATTCCATTGAACAATTACAACAAAGAATTGTACAGAAGTGTAGAGCTATTTCACCTGCAACTCTTGAAAACGTCCGAAACCAGTTTGAATACCGACTGTACTTGTGCTTGGAGAAGAATGGAACCCATTTTGAACAATTCATAAAGTAGGAAAGGTGAGCTTTCCAGTATTTCATTATCATTATCATAATTTTTCAAGGAGTTGCATTATTTAAATGTTTATTTAAATACATTTAATTAATTTATGAGGTTAATAATCACAATTTTGAAAAAAAAAATAATACACTTTATGTAGAATTTTATAAGGAACACAAAAATGGCAAAAGAAATAGGGGTTGCCATTTAAAATTTTAGGGGTAGGTGCCCTGGGGGTCAGGGGGTTGAAAGTAATACGACAACAAATGCCTTAAAAAATTTCCCCCTTGATATATCAATTGACGTGTTTCGCCAAATTTTAATACTATCATTGGTAGAGGCAATATTAAATGCTGTTCGTTTTCAAATTGTCACCCTGTATATAGGGTGTTATTTATTAAGTGTCCGATATTTTACAGGACGATTCCTCAGTTATCATCCTCAGCATGGGTCCGCAAGCCCTTCATTTTTGAGATACAGTGTGTTAAAAATTTATTTTTATTTTTTTGTTTTTTGCAAATGATTTTTGAAATAATGTCTATTTTTGGACGAAAGTTGGTATTTGGGGATTTTTTAATATGAGAAATTCAAATTTGATCTTAGTTTGGCCCTTAATTGTAGGGGGCGCCACCTACCGGTCTTTTTCTCTTTTGGGGAGTTACAACTTTTACGTGCACCCTGTATCTTACAAACGAGGGATTTCTGGACCTCCATTAATGGGAACTTTTTTCATTATTCTTTGTCAAGGAATCACCTGTTTCAATTTGTCGGTATAATATTCAAACTTCCTGTATAGGCATATCTTATATGCTTTAATGTAAGCTAAACAAGCACACCTAGGTGTATACTTGTATACTTAGGAGTATATTGTATTAGATTAAATGTTATTAAATTTTTATATGCCACATTGTATTGTGAAAATGCATTAATGCGAAAATAAATAAATTGAAATAAATAAAATAATATTGATTTCATTGCAGATTTCACAAAATATGGCCAAGTCCGTCGTTATTACTAACACTGATTTGTATTCTCAGACTAACGAAATCATTGTGCCAGGAAGAATAAGACAACAAGACCAATATTATGACTATAATAAAAAGAAGTTTGAAGAGATTCCTGTAAATCCCAAATTACCTTCAAAACCCTTAATAAAAAAACAAGAAAATGGAGCCATATTTATAATTAGCGATTATCAAGCCAACTGCAGATATAGCAGAAGGAGAAGAAGATGTTGAGGTGTATTTTGCTTCTGTTAATGGGATAAGCTCGGAATTATTTATTTTATAACCAAGTACAAACAAAAGACTAAGTAATTACAATTATTTATGATATTATAAGTAGATACATTAGGGTGGATATTATTTATGGATCAATATAGATACTTACAATTGGTATACCGGCTAAATGAACTTGTTTTAATTCCATATTTTAATGTATCTACATACATTTAACCAAAATACGCTTTTATTTATTTCATACATATATTACGTATTGTTATTGTTTGCTAGTTACAATTCCTTCACATGCATTTTTATCTAAATTGCCGGAAACAACTCGATAATTTTTTAAAACTTATTTGTGCCTACGGTGGCTTAAATTTCTTATAGATATCCTAACGTTTTAATTTCCTAACCATCAAGCTGGTTGGTGGTCTTAATATCTCTCAAATGTTTTAACAATAATTCTCTGGAACTTTCCCACGAACCTTGTATTATGAGGGAATCCCACGGATCAATAGCGCCAGCACAGGCGCAACCCGTTGTACATCTGCGGATTCTACCATTTATTGAGTAGTTCAAACGAGGCGTAGCTCTAGCGAATATATTTGGTTTTCAATCTGACAGTGGCGTTTTGAAATCGAAATCAAAACAAAAAGAGAGAAAAATGTAAACAGTAGTGGATTTTAGGTGAATTTCTAGTCATAAAATTGCCACAATTGAATTAATTCGAGATTTAATAGTGTCGAAATGTCTCGAGCACTCTCTGAAGATGTTTTAGCTCCTATAAAAGAGCTAATAACCGTAATATCCGGTTTTAAGGTAAGCTAACCTATAAAAATATTCGAACTGATATAAAATTCGATAGGTCCCGTTGAATTTTAGGAGAGTACAGAGCCTTTTGACCACATTTTGAACTACTTCACTCTCAACCTCAAAAAATCCGACACAATGTACTTTTTAAGCAAGCGAGATGTAGACCAAAGCATCTCGAGTATGAGTGAAAAGTTTTGCTTTCACGGATTCTTCTCTCATGCGAAAGCATTAGATGGGGCCTACAAGACGTTTCTGCCAGAAGTGCTGTCAAAATCCGAAACAAATAACAGGCTCAATGTCGTAAAGTTTCTACTATGCATGTCTGAGTCTCCGACAACACATTTTATAGAACATCCAGAGTTATTTGTGCACCAGAAAGTGGAGCCAGAGGTAGAAGTGGATTGGGCTGCTTATTTGAATGAAGGTATTGAAAAATGGAATCCTAACTTTGAAGATAGTACTGTGAGTATTTGTTGTTATTGATTTAAGATATGAATATTGGTCACTATGCAGAATCGTTGTTCTAAATTTCGGTTTAATGTTGATCATTCTTTGCGATTTAGGATGATGAGTCCTATCTTAGCATAGAAGATAGCACTGAACTGTTATGCACAAATTATTCCGAGTCATTAATGCCTAAACAAATCAGAAGTAGTGAAAAAATGTATGTCATGGATTTAAAAACAAATCGGGAGGAACTGTTAGCTACAATTCAACACTCCTGGTACAACCAGGAGCAATTTTTCATGGAGCCCGAAAGTGGGTGGCGTGAAGCCAACATTGGGATTTTGTGGTAAAGCTTTCTCCTAATGTGAAACGTAACATAATATCTTTTAATAACCTGAATTTCAGGGAAAGCCACTTAAGGGATCAGGTACAAGGTTTGATTTTGTTAAGACCGCCTTCATTTATCTCCGAATGCAAAGTGGTGAGGGAGGTTTTGTGGCAGTTATGGTGTCCTCATACTTCGTCAACTTTGGAGCTAAGAGGTGCAAATATTAAACCAAGACCAGATGTTACCATATCTAGTGTTAGATCAGTAAGTTTACTATTACTATTATTAGTATTGTTTTTATCCCTTGGGAGGTGTTCTGGGTTTATAATGGTGAACTTTGATTCTACCTAGTTGTTAACTTAGTTAGGTAATTAATTTACCTTCAATTTTATGTCTTGATTTGATAGAGATTGTGAGTGTGATTTTAATTTTTAGTATGCATTCTACACATTTCTGGGTGAATTTATCCCTTACATAGAAATGCTGGATTTCTTCAGCGAATTCGAGAAGTCATTGCAATCTGACTTGGCTCATGATTGCCCTAGAATTTGTAGAACATACCAGAGTTACTGTAATTGTCTGAAGTCTATTATTAACCCTGTATATAAAGAGTTGTGTGATCTAGAAGAAGAAGTCAGACAGCAAGGTAAAGAATATAATGTATAAGTATATTTTATATATTATATATTTTAGTTTTTTTATACCTACATAACTTTTTAATATTTTAAATTTAATAATGAATGATTATATATATCCAATTTTAAAATAACAAGTATTGAAATGGAACATATCGAAGATAAAAGTAATTTTAATAATTTAATAATAATTAATAATTTTTCATTATACCATTATAATAATATCAGAAGCATTTCAAAAAATTTTGACGAAACGAAATTATTTTTATGTCAACTCGACCATAATTTTGATTTTATAGTGTTAACAGAAACTTGAAAAGTTTTTAACACCGACTTATTAAGATTAAATAATTATGATATAATTTATAATAAGGGAGATTTCAATAAAAGTGACGGTTTGATAGTGTATGTTAAAAGATGAAACGGTAGTTCTAGTAGGTGATGTAAATATTGATATTTCTTCAAAATCTATTATTTAAACTTGTGGAGTGAATAAAATTGTATATCATTTATAAATAAAAACACGAGAGAAATAAAAGAGCGTAACTCTTGTATTGGTCATAACTTTGTAAAAACAAAAGAAAATTCAGATAAGTTTAAATTATTATTGGTAATAATGTAAATAAAGAACCTTTATTATTGTATCAAAATTATGTTAGTTACTATAAATTAAAAGAAGATATGGCTAAAACAAATTGGACAAATGTCTATTCCTATTCTGAAACAAATGACTTATCTAATAATACTTATATAATAATAAAATAAAAGAAATTCAAAATAATGTACAGGAATGTATAACTCAAATTAAAATAGAAAATAAAAAGAGAAAAGATTGGATTACTAGTGGCTTACTAAATTCTATTAAGACAAAAAACAAACTCTAAAAAATTACAAAAAAATAAGAATGATCGATTTTTATTATATAAGTATAAAATTTATAAAAACAAATTAACTAAACTAATTAAAGAGGCAAAAACTAATTTTTTTAAACATGAAACTGATAAATGCCAAAATTCTAATCAAGATATGTGGAAAACCATTAAAAAGGTATGTAGTAAAAGTCAAAAACATAAAAGTAGAAGCGAAATTAAAATTGAGAATGAGTCGATTACAGACAAGTAACGTATAGCTAATAGCTTTATCGAGTGTTTTTCTGAAGTTGGTGAAAATCTAGCACATAAAATCAATAAATGTAATAACACATTTTTAAATAAGAGAATAAACAATATAGACTCATTTTATTTAAAAGAAACTAATCAAGAAGTCGAAAATATAATTGATAGTTTAAAATTTTAAGAATCTCATGGTGTCGATAGTATAACCACAGAAATATTAAAATCAATTAAAACTACTACTTCTAGGCCACTCACTTTTCTTATAAATAAAATTTTTTTTTAAAACCAGTATGTAAGTATATATCCAGATGCTTTCAAAATTGGTGTAATTAAACCTATTTTTAAAAATGGAAATTCAAGTGAAATTAGTAATTATAGGCCTATAACAATTAATATCTTCATTAGCTAAAGTTTTTAAAATAATTTTAAACATACGAATCAATAATTATTTAGAAAAAATACATTTTAGTTCTAAAAAACAATTTGGGTTTCAAAAAAATAGATCAACGCAAGATACTATTTGCTATCTGACAGAACAAATATAGAATGCAGTAGATAATAAAACACCTTGTATTTGTATTTTTCTGGATTTAGCAAAAGCCTTTGATAGGGTTAGCCATAATTTACTATTAAAAAAATAGAATATATTAAATTTAGAGGAAATCAATTAGAATTAATTAAAAACTATCTTAGATAGACCAACTCAAGTTAAAATAGATAAAGAAGAAAGCTATTCAAAAGTATTTAAATATAGTGTTCCTCAAGGGACAATTATTTTAGGACTATTATTTTTTAATATTTATATTAATGATTTATTTAGTATAAATTGCGATGAGAACATTCATAGTTAGACGCAGATGTTACTGCTATTTTTATAGCTATACAAATTGGGACAATTTAAATAAGAAAATTAAAAAAGATTTTAAAATTAATAAGAATTGGTTTGATAATAACTTATTAACAATTAATTTCCATAAAACAAATTATCTTCCTTTTACTTTAAACCTAAATGTGTACTACAAAATTGATATTGATAAACTAAGCGATGACATTAAAATTTTAAAAGTTAGTCATGTAAAATATTTAAGAATAATTTTTGACAGTAAATTAAATCGGAATTTTCAAGTAGAATATTTGATTAAAAAATTAAGAAGTTTATTACAAATTTTTAAAAACAAAAAAAAATTCTGGATATAAAACATCTAGAATGCCTCGTATATGCATTAGTCAAAACTCATTTAAATTACGGAATTTTAGGTTGAGGAGAAGTTTACATTTATAATATTTTAATATATATATTTCAAAATAAAAGCCTTATACAATTTAAATACCAAATTTATTTATTCAAGCTTACCTACTTGAAATGTAAATATAATTATTTTCTAAAATAGTCTTAGACGCATATTTAACTACATATATATTTATTTCTTTATAAAATATATGTATTTTAGTAATTCCATTAAATTATTTTAATTTGAATTCTTTTCTAGCTAAAATCATATCTGTTTGTGCGTTTGGTTGTTATTTTATTCATTTTATACTGACTGTTTTTATATACTTCGTATTTAATTAATTTGTAATTTAAAAATATATTATATTTTATATCTCTACTGTTGACGACTCAATGTACAAATTGTATCTAAATGGTAATGTATCTATTCTATTCTATAACCGTAATACACGTTACAAAAATGAAATATCCACACCTGAAATAAATAAGTCCGTAGGACAAAAAACTTTTAAATATTTATGTTTTTATTTAAATGATTATTAACCAACAAATATTAATAAATATGAAATTGAAATAAAAACATTTATATTGGAAACGTTTTAAAAATATTTTTGGAAATGCTTTAACTAATTAATGCTATTTAATATTATTGTGAACTAATTATATAATAATTCTTTTTCATAATTTTAATAATCTATTATCAAGAAAGTAGCGTTTGTTCTTATATATTTATAATTTTAAATAAATAAGATTTGCCCGTAACAAGCACGTCTTCGGGAAATTTATGAATAAGTTTATTGAAGAATAACATATTAACATATTTATTATATTATAACTATTTGAAATAAATTTATTATTATTATTATATTGTCATTTATCAGTGAACAGCTAGCTGTCACAGGCATATAGAATATTTTTTATCAGATTTAATGTTTTTATTTTTATTTACTTCTGCAACGTATTGTTATATTTCAGAAACAACATATACACTACTTAAATTGGCTGCGAATTTAAACAAAATTTTCCAGTCAATAAAGGCTCTGAAAGAAATTCACGACGCCGTTATTCTAGACCACAACACTGAATCACCCTTGCAGTGTGCAACCACATTAATTCTTAGGCTTCACCAAGGGTTAAATTTTACCTGTAACAAAATGGAGCAGGATTTAAAAATCGCTCTATTTTTCGGAAGTATTTACCATTATATTGGATTGGTTGATTGTTGGTTGATCAGAGATGACTTGTCTGATTATACTGGGGAGTTTGTTATTCAGAAGTAAGTGGGAGTAAATTTAAACAGGGGTAATTGCACACTCGTTTATTTAGCAGTACGCGGGGCAACTATGGACAGGAGGTAATTGATTGTAAACAGATGTATTCGCAGACTTTTAAATAATTTGCAGTAAATGTAAGCATTGCTTTGTGCTAGGTGATGTTAAGTTAACGAGAACATTTCGTTTTAAAGTGGATACGTTTTTAACAAAGCTTTTTGTCATTAGAAATTGTTTACATTTTAGTTTTAGCATGTTGCTTACATGTAAAAATGTTAGGTGTGTTAAAATTACCTCAAAAATAGCTTATTTCTAAGAGGTAGTAATAATTACCCCAATATGTTTGGATAGGTATGTTATTTTCTCGGTTATTTTGAAATAAAAAAATGTATTAATTTTTTTGTTGGTATTGTAGAATAATTACAAACGATCGCTGGCATACACACTTTGCTATAAAAGATAACATAGACGATAGTTGCAAGCAAAACAATTTTTTGAGGATATTTGTAGAGAATG
Source organism: Polydrusus tereticollis (assembly GCA_963920685.1). Lineage (NCBI taxonomy): Eukaryota > Metazoa > Arthropoda > Insecta > Coleoptera > Curculionidae > Polydrusus > Polydrusus tereticollis. The sequence continues at coordinate 77,633,308 of OY987334.1, forward strand.
TTTTAAAAATCGGTAGAAACATTAATTTTCTGAGACTTCTGAAAAAGTATGACATTATTGGGGAGTGCCAAGGTTTGTGGAGTTTAGTATGAATCCAAGTTTTTAACTTTTTTCAACTTATTGCAAGAAATATTTTTGCTATTTTAGAATCAATTTACGAGGAATTTACTAGAAAAGTTTTAAATAAATTAAAAGAATTTTATAATGTTAAGGATATCAATAAGGGATTTGAGTCCGATATAACCAATGAATTCAGTGAACAAATAAATCAAGAACACTTTATATTTCCTGTTGTCGGGGAAAATATCTGCAAGACAGTTCCAGAACTGCAAAAATTGGAAAATTTGGTGGATGTAGAAGACGGGTTTTTAATGACTGCGTTTGCCGATTTTTTTGTTAAAAAAGCCCGGAAAGTCCCTAAAGAAGAAGTCAGTTTGTACGACAGGTAACGACGATTTTCAATAATGTTGCCGTTGTTCTAGAATTTCTTTTTTTTTTCAGGATATCTGGGATTACAACTAGCCTCTTTCCAAAGACAAATTTTTTTGAAAACATCCTTCTAAGCATCTTAGAGGAGCGGTTCACCGTTTCGGGTTTGATGGTGAAAAATCTGCTTATAGAGGAACACCTTCTGGAAAAACAGTTTCAATTCTTGAAGCATTTGTATTTGTTTTTCGACGATATGATTTTTCCGTTTTATAGAAGACTTTTTGAAGGGGTAAGTCGTAGGATATTATTTTATATAGGTATTTTGTAAGAAAATATGAAACAGGTTGGCACAAAGTTTGACATATTGCAGATAATTTAACAAATTTTAATTGTTTTCATGAAAACGTAAGACACCGTAAGAATCCATTCTAAATCCTCAAATTTTAATTAAAAAAAAAACAGGAACGTAGGAAAAATTGAAAACCCTAAATTGTTAATTTAAAAAAAAAAATCCAGGAACGAAAAGAAAGTTCTAAAACCTTAAAATGTAACTAGAAAAAACTGCAACGTAGAAACTTTTTGTAAAACTACAAATTTTAATTCAAAAAAACACAGAAACGAAGCACAAATTATAAACCCTAAAATTTTAATTAACAAAAGCACCGAAACGTAACAAAAAAATTCTAAAACCCCAAATTTTAATTAAAAAAAATAACAGGAACGTAAAAAAAGATTATGAGACCTCAGATTTTAATGTAAAAAAATCCAGGAACGTAAAATTTTTTTAAACCCTCAAGTTTTAATTTAAAATAATCTACAAACAAAAACCTCAAATCCTAATTTAAAAAAAAACAGGAACGTAAAAAAAGATTATAAAACCGCTAATTTTAATGTAAAAAAAAACCAGGAACGTGAAAGAAATTTAAACCCACAAATTTTAATTAAAAAAAAAAGAACAAAAACGTAAGAAAAGATTATAAAACCTCAAATTGTAATGTAAAAAAATAACAGGAACGGAAAAAAAGATTATGAGACCTCAGATTTTAATGTAAAAAAATCCAGGAACGTAAAATTTTTTTAAACCCTCAAGTTTTAATTTAAAATAATCTACAAACAAAAACCTCAAATCCTAATTTAAAAAAAAACAGGAACGTAAAAAAAGATTATAAAACCGCTAATTTTAATGTAAAAAAAAAACCAGGAACGTGAAAGAAATTTAAACCCACAAATTTTAATTAAAAAAAAAAGAACAAAAACGTAAGAAAAGATTATAAAACCTCAAATTGTAATGTAAAAAAATAACAGGAACGGAAAAAAAGATTATGAGACCTCAGATTTTAATGTAAAAAAAATCCAGGAACGTAAAAATTTTTTAAACCCTTAAATTTTTATTTTAAAGTAATCTAGAAACAAAAACCTCATAAATAAAAAAAAAACTGGTACGTAAAAAAATATTATAAAACCGCTAATTTTATTGTAAAAAAAATTCAGGAACGTAAAAGAAATTTTAAGCCCTCAAATTTTAATACAAAAATTTCTAAATCCGAAATTTTAATTCAAAAAAATAACACAAACGTAAAAAAAGGTTATAAAACCTCAAATTTTAATGTAAAAAAATCCAGGAACCTAAAAAAAAATTTTTAACTCTGGAATTTTTATTTAAAACCCCTAGGGAAGAAAACAAAAAATCAAAAACCTCAAACTTTAATTGAAAGCACAGAAACGCAACCAACAATTCTAAAACCTCAAATTTTAATTTTGAAAAAATTAACAGGAACGTAAAAAATATAAAACTTTAATGTTAAAAAATTCCAGGAACGTAAATAATTTTTTTAGATCCTCAAGTTTTAATTAAAAAAATAAAAAACCTTATATTTTAATTAAAAAAGCACAGAAACCCAGACAAAAATTCTAAAACCTCAAATTTTAATGTAAGAAAATCCAGGAACGTAAAAGAAATTTTAAACCCTCAAATTTAATTTTAAAAACCCAGGAACAAGGAAAGGATCGAAAACCTCAAGTTTTAATTTAAAAAAAAAACAGGAAATTAGAAAAATACTATAAAACCTCAAACTTTAATGTAAAATAATTCAGGAACGTACAATAAAATTTTAAACCTTCAAATTTCAATTAAAAAAAAAACAGGAACGAAAAAAAAATTCAAAAAACCCCAAATTTTAATTTAATAATAAAACAGGAACGTAAAAACAATCATAGTAGTTGGTTTAAACTAGAAGTCAAATTGCTGTTTTTTTATTTTTTTTTTTAGTTTTACGCGGGGTTTTTGAAGGAGAAACCCAGTTTGACAATACTTTTAGCTCAAACCGAACCTTTAATACTGACCATAAAACGAGCACCAAATTACTAAAAAATATACAGGACGTTCCAATTAAAATAAAAAGTTGCCTCACCCTGTATAATATACGTTCCTTGCGAACGGCGGCTATAAACTTTCTATAAACTTTAACCTTTCTTTGCTAAGAAAACAATGGTAATAAGAGAAGTTTGTCTTTGCTCAACCTCCTGAAATCTTTTTAGAAAGTAGGACAACGATTTTTGGCGTTACTCCCATTTCATTCTTTATTATCTGGACTCTTGACATTTTCGCTGAGTAATATCACAAGAGCTACATATTTATCTTTACTCGGTATTGAGATATTACTATTTGTTCAACCGCGCCAAGCTTTTTTCCAGAGTTCTCTCTTAATTCTAGACCGAGTCTTCTAACAAAAACTGGGCCAACGACATCCGACTCACTTCGCATCTTCAAGACATTTTCATGGACTTATACCCGGAATTTTACGAAAAATGCTCGGTGCAAATTAAAGACGGATGGTCTTTGTGTACCGATTCACTTTCCGCCTGCAGTTTGGTGAACGTAAACTACGAAATGGCCTGGCCGTTAAATATTATCGTTAAGCAGGAACAAATCGAGACATACAAGGAGATATTTCAGTTTTTGTTGAAACTTAAATGGGCATTGCATACTTTGAATCATCTTATATTTGCGGGTAAGTCAGTCGAACTATATGGAAGCCATTGTTTTAAGCTGGATTTATAAACTCGAAAAGTTGGTGAGGTTAAAGTTATGATCAAGTTTGTGAGGTTAGATATTCCGAACTCCGAGCATAAAAATTGGTTATCTCGAACTACCCGGGAAGTTTTCGAACCTTACATGAGCTTTACATCAACAACATGAACGAGTGTATAAATGGAACTAAGTGTTCCCGTTAGTTTAAATTGAACTCCTATTTCCAACACCAACTGAACCTCAACCTCGCCAACCTTTCGAGTTTATAAATCCAGCTTTATTCATTTCTAGTGACAAGTGTGACACATTAGTTTCAAAAATGAAATAAAACTTCCAGGTCCGTATTTAAAAAAATTAACTTGATGTTGCTTTCTAAAAAACGAAACGTCGCATCTGATAATAGTTATTTTCTCAATGAGCATAGAAGAGTGCATTAAAAGAGTGCTGTGGGATTTTCAGTAACGAAGCCGTAAAAAAATACAACAAATATTGATTTTTTCAGTTTTAATATCTCCGGAAGTAATTGGAATTTTGAAATTTCTTATTAACCAATTATTTAGTATTAAAATACATATCTTTGCCTCTATTTATCCAACTATCTATCTCAAATAGCAACGCTAATTCATAGAATTTGTAACACCCTGTACAGAAAATAAAAACGGGCAAGGAAATTGTTGATCAAATTCAATCCTCAGTAACTTTCTTATTTTTGAACCGATTTCAATAAAATTTACTGCAAATGATAGACTGATTTATTGAGTACATTTTTAACGTTGGTATGCTATTAAAATGTCGGGTAAGAGGGTGTTTTACAGCGAGAAACAAAAGTAAGTTTTATCCCCTAAGTTTTGAACACCCTGTAGAGAAATTTAGTTATGCTATTTTATTTATGTGTGTCCTCTTCCTAAGCCCAATGTTTTTTTTAACATTTACTTTTTGTATTGATATCAATATCCTTATTCTAATAGGAGTTATAAATTTTTAGAGAATACTATACCTTCTCCATATTTTGATATTGTTATGTAAACAATTTTAACGATTATTTACCTCATCCATTATAAAAGCGGGTTGATTTTCACCTGATTATTCAGCGATAATCTCCCGCTCTCCGGTGAAAATCACCCTTGTCAAAAGTGAAAATCTCACCCGTCAGAAATCGTTAGTTGTTTATTTGGTAAATAATCAATAGTAATATGTTAAGTGCATGTAAAATTGCTGAAAATCATGCATGAAGGTTTGTTGCCCTAGAAACAGCTTGAATGCATTTTTATTGTTATTTACCAAAAAGTGCCCGACCGAAGGGAGGGCACTTTTTAAGGTAAATAACAATAAAAATGCATGAAAGCTGTTTCTTTAGGGCAACAAATCTGAGTGCATGATTATCAAGCCATTTTACATGCACGAAATATATTTTTTAGACTATTTCCTGAATGAAAAACTAAAAACGAATCATTTTGATAAATTGACGCGAAATTGTCAAAGCAGAAATTTCAACTTGTTGTGACGGTTATTCTCGTAGGTAACCAACAATGAAAAACCAGAAGAGTGCAATTTTCAGCTCAATCGCGACCGAGGGCTGATTTTCACCGAAAATCAAGTGAAAAGCGCATTGTAGTTACAGTATATGAGGGAAATAGTCTTCAAAATACATTTCGGGATTGGGAAATAATCAGAAAATCATTCTCAGATTTTTTGCCATTAGGAAATCGCTCTCGGGCAAGCCCTCGAGCGATTTCCACGGCAAAAAATCTTCGGAATGATTTTCGATAATTTCCCTATCCCTTAATATATTACTACAGAAAATTAAACAGAATTTAATCAGTTGAATTTAATAAACGAGTCAATGAGCCGGAAAAATTATGAAATCTTCTAAACTCCCAAAAACGATCCGATTGTCATGTTCGATTCTTTTATATCAGAAACATGAGTGATGTGTTAAAAGAAAATGATTTTCTTGAAAGTTTTTCGGAATTTTCTGCAAATTTTTGTGAAGCATACAGGTTTTTTCATATTATACAATACAGGCACATTTATTTTAATCCTTGGATTATTTTTGAGTTTAAATACAATTCAACTGGAGGAGCGTAAGCGCCCGTGAGAAAAACGCGTTGTGTAACGGGATTATTCAGAGAGGATTGCCTGCCTAACAACTGTGGTATTTTGAGGGATAAATGTAACGTAAAAAATAAAGCTTACGTTTTATGACGGATACTTATGCTTTCCATTTTAAAATGAATATAATCAGGCAAACCCATGACTGGGACAACGAATAAAAGGAAGAAAAACCATTTTCAGCACTGAATTTAGTGTTAGCATTTTAATAATAAAATTGTTTATTCGAATTCCACTATGTTATTAGTTTATTAAAAGAAATCTGACAATAAATCTTGCGGTATTTTGATAAAATAGCATTTTTTCCCTAATGTAATGTCAGGTATTAAATAGAGATTACAAAAACTAGTCACAAAATTAAAAATATCAGTAAATACATTCCGTTTTTAAGATAATATACTGGGCGACACGATTTTTGTAATACACTTCAGCCCATTATTTTCACAATGCTAATACCTTTCTAATAATAGAAAAATACTCATAAAACCCTAAGACGTACCACTCTTCAATTATTATCATTTAATTATCATTAGACTCTTTTAAATTGGCAGGTAGTAAATTTTATGAGGGGTCATTAGAAGGGGAAATATTCAATGATGTGTCTCACTATGCATCAAAATAATTTTATTTGAACATGATTGGATGGTTTACATTGCGACATTTATTGTTGTGTTAGTAATGCATTTACTGGGCAAAGTAAATGGTGCTGTATAGTACTTTGATAATAATGAAATTACGTCTTCCGGATTTGCAGTTTATTTTAAGACATTTTTAAGTACGGACCATAATTTACCTGCATTTATTTATTGTTTGTTTATGGCCACCCTTGGATAATCCCATTCAAAGGCAAAGTGTAACTTTCTTATATCTCAGGACTACCGTTCTACATTTGGTTTGTTTAATGTAACAAGAAAACCTTACATTTGAATTGATTCGGCTTTTACTTGGTGGAAATCCATTGTTAATTTAAATAGATGGTAAAATAAAAAATATAATTTTACACTTTCCACAGATTTTTATTTTGACTCGACATATGTTTCGCAACACAGTTGCTTCTTCAAAAGAGTACTATTAAATGGTATTTTAACAAGTGTATACTTAGGTGTAAAATTTTTATTGCAGGTAATTTTTAGGTACGGTTGTTGGAAAAACCAATAATAATATTTACCAACTAATTAAAGAGATTTAAAAGAGGTGATCCATTTAAATCCAATTGATCATTAAGGAGAGTATTGTTATATTTAAGCCTATTTATCTCTAAAGATTCAAGCAAATTTAATTTTATGCTTTTGTTTTCAATATGCAAGATATCGTAGTTAGGATTAAATGTATGATTTGCTTCTAACAGATGGTTAGAATAATTAGAATCTGTTTTGTTTTTTATAAAACTTGTATGATGTTCATTCACACGTTTTTCGAAGTTTCGACCTGTTTGTCCGATATAAACTTTAGGGCAATCATTACATTTTAATTTATAAACGCCAGACTTATTTCCCTTGTTCAGTTTACTTTTATTGTTTTTAATGTGTTTTCCTAGAGTATTGTTAGTTTTGAAGGCGATATTAATGTTCAAGTTTTTTAAAAAGTTTTTAATTTTAGTGCTAATATGACCTATGTACGAGATAACTTTATAATTGTTATTATTCTTATTTGCTGTTGGAAACACTAGGTTTATAGCCTTTTTGTATAATTTTTTATTTAGGATTTTATCTATTGTTATCGCGGAATAACCATTATTAACTGCAATTTGCTTAATGATATTTAATTCGGTTTGAAAATTAGTTTTGTTTAAAGGTAATGTTACTAGTCGATGTATCATACTAAAGAAAGAAGCTAATTTATGTTGTACTGGATGGCAAGATGTGTTATGTATAGTAGTATCAGTATATGAGTAGGTTTATGGTATATTGAAAAATCATGTTTATTTTCGAATTTTGTTATCGTTAGGTCTAAAAAATTAATGGAATTATTGACTTCTTTTTCTATTGTAAATTTTATATTGTTGTGTATATTATTTATGAATTCTAAAAACTGATCCAATTGCCTATCAGTACCTATAAAACAAGCTAGAACATCGTCCACATATCTTATGGACAATATAGAGTCTATTATTTCGAAACATTCACTGTTTAAAAAATTTCTTTATTGGTATAGATATGTGGACGATGTTCTAGCTTGTTTTATAGGTACTGATAGGCAATTGGATCAGTTTTTAGAATTCATAAATAATATACACAACAATATAAAATTTACAATAGAAAAAGAAGTCAATAATTCCATTAATTTTTTAGACCTAACGATAACAAAATTCGAAAATAAACATGATTTTTCAATATACCATAAACCTACTCATATACTGATACTACTATACATAACACATCTTGCCATCCAGTACAACATAAATTAGCTTCTTTCTTTAGTATGATACATCGACTAGTAACATTACCTTTAAACAAAACTAATTTTCAAACCGAATTAAATATCATTAAGCAAATTGCAGTTAATAATGGTTATTCCGCGATAACAATAGATAAAATCCTAAATAAAAAATTATACAAAAAGGCTATAAACCTAGTGTTTCCAACAGCAAATAAGAATAATAACAATTATAAAGTTATCTCGTACATAGGTCATATTAGCACTAAAATTAAAAACTTTTTAAAAAACTTGAACATTAATATCGCCTTCAAAACTAACAATACTCTAGGAAAACACATTAAAAACAATAAAAGTAAACTGAACAAGGGAAATAAGTCTGGCGTTTATAAATTAAAATGTAATGATTGCCCTAAAGTTTATATCGGACAAACAGGTCGAAACTTCGAAAAACGTGTGAATGAACATCATACAAGTTTTATAAAAAACAAAACAGATTCTAATTATTCTAACCATCTGTTAGAAGCAAATCATACATTTAATCCTAACTACGATATCTTGCATATTGAAAACAAAAGCATAAAATTAAATTTGCTTGAATCTTTAGAGATAAATAGGCTTAAATATAACAATACTCTCCTTAATGATCAATTGGATTTAAATGGATCACCTCTTTTAAATCTCTTTAATTAGTTGGTAAATATTATTATTGGTTTTTCCAACAACCGTACCTAAAAATTACCTGCAATAAAAATTTTACACCTAAGTATACACTTGTTAAAATACCATTTAATAGTACTCTTTTGAAGAAGCAACTGTGTTGCGAAACATATGTCGAGTCAAAATAAAAATCTGTGGAAAGTGTAAAATTATATTTTTTATTTTACCATCTATTTAAAAAAACCTTACATGTTACAACTTTTGCATTCAATATACTACAACATACTACTCAGTTTTATGTTATAGCAAAAAAAAATTTTGTGACCCAGTGATAATAAAATTAACAAAAGCAAAAAGAGAAATAAAATTTCAACACCTCGTATTTTAGGAACTAGACTTTTTGGGCCTAAAGTATTTTTTCATAAATAGTCCTAAGGAATATAGCTACTTAAAATATATTAAATCACTTAGAAACCACCCTGTATACAGGGTGTTTCAGAAGTGCGGTACGTAATTTAAGGGGGTCATTCCTTATGAGATTCTAAGAGAAAAAGTTCATATGAACATGTGTCCGGAGTTGCCTCGTTTTTAATATACAAAGTGTTAAAGTTTAAAAAAAAAATCGGTTGCAATTATGCGTTTTATCAGAAGGTGGCTATTTTCAACCTTTGCTTTGATTAACTGTTGCATTCTCTTTTTGTATCGTTATTTAAAAAAATATTTTTTTTTTCTCGAAAACGAAGGAAAATACGTAAACAATTCGAGGAACAAAAAAGTTGTATTATTAGTTGGTAAATCCGAAAAAAATATCAAAGTTAGACAAAAGTAAGTGGCGTACATTTTTTGTCAATAATATTCGTTAAGGTGCTCCCTGGACTTAATAAATTTAATCTTTTAAGCCCATTACCATTATGAATAATATTTAAAAAAATTATAAAAAAACGATTTTTTTTTTAAACTTTAACACTCTGTATATCAAAAACTCCGGACACATGTTCACATGATCTTTTTCTCTTAGAATATCATAAGGAATCACCCCCTTAAGTTACGTACCGTACTTCTAAAACACCCTGTATACAGTATGTCCACGGATAGACATCCCCATAGGAATAATGGACCAAAAATTTCGTTTTTCGACAAAAAGTCATTCTTGATAAAAAGTTCTGCATCTCGAAGAAATGTAGCCTACGAGGAGATTTTTTGATTTTTTTATACAGGGTACCCAAAAAATAAAAAAACATGAAATACCATCAAGAATAAATTAACTTTACTTATCGTTTTAAAGTAAAATCGCAAATAAAAAAAGGTTTTAAATCATATTCAGTGCTTACATAATAAACGTATTAAACAAAAACATTGCACAACAAAAAGAACTGCATTGCAAAGCAAGAACTATTATTTATTCAAATACGCCTCCCCCGTTTTCGACGCATTGTTCAAATTGCCTTCTAATGTGATCATAACTTCTTCTTACCTCCTCGAGGGAAATCATTTGTACTGACTGTAAAATCCTCTGTTTCAAAATATCAACATTACATTCAATGGGTTGCTGAAAAGTTAATTGCTTTAAACGGCCCCAAAGGTACGCGTCTGAAATCGTGAGGTCAGGACTCCTTGCAGGCCACATAACTGGACCGTACCGGCCAATCCATCGATTTCCAAATTTCATGTTAAGCCACTCTGTAACTTCGCGTGCACAATACGCTGGGCACCCATCTTGCTGAAAGTACATTTGTCCCCTGTACTGCAATGGCAGCTCATCTAACTTATCCGAAAAAAAGGTTTGTAGCATTTCCATGTATGAATTCCTATTGCACGTGTTCTCAAAAAAAAACGGACCTATTATTCCAAAATACGAAATTCCACACCATACATTAACTTTTTTAAAATATTGGCGATGGGCAGGAATTCTAAATTGGGGATTTTCTGTGCTCCAGTATCGTACGTGCTGGGAAGCCACTGTACCATTTGTTGAAAAAGTCGATTCATCAGTGAATAAAATAAGTTTGTGAAATTGGTTATTTTCATTTAAAATTTTGTCCCCTACCCATAAACAAAAATCCAGTCGTTTCGCATGGTCTCCATCTTCTAAAGCATGATTAAAATGCGGTTTGAATGGGTGAAACTTATTTTGTTTTAAAATTATTTGAATTTGACTTTTTTGGACAATAAGCAAATGTTGAGCTCGTTTCCTTAGTGAGACAAGTGGGTTCTCCTCAACAGATTGTAAGACCACAACGGTAGCTGCATCATCCTCATCAAACAGTTTCTTCTTCCTTTTTAAGTTTTCCACCGACCCCGTGTGTTTGAATTTCTTGATTAATTGTCTAATTGCATACGTCGAAACATAAACTCCAGGAAACTTTTCTAAAAACCTTTCTTGTACATAATTGTAAGAGTTTACACCGGTACCATAACACTGGACCAAAAATATTTTTTGTTCAACGGACAGCATATTTCTTTTAATATTTTAAAATGAAATTTTTGACAACTTCATAACATTACAATAATATCATGACGTTTTATCAGATTTTTATAGGATACCTGCATTAGGTGGGATAGGTAAAAAAGGTAAAACTAGAGATTGTTCAGTAAAAATAATACACGTATTAATATGATGCTGGAGTAGAGAAAATCCCCAACTCAGAATTGAATATGATTTAAAACCTTTTTTTATTTGCGATTTTACTTTAAAACGATAAGTAAAGTTAATTTATTCTTGATGGTATTTCATGTTTTTTTATTTTTTGGGTACCCTGTATTAAAAAATCAAAAAATCTCCTCGTAGGCTACATTTCTTCGAGATGCAGAACTTTTTATCAAGAATGACTTTTTGTCGAAAAACGAAATTTTTGGTCCATTAGTCCTATGAGGATGTCTATCCGTGGACATACTGTATAGCTTTTTTTTGTTTTAATTGTAGACTTGGAATTAAAAACTAAGTCGGTCTGTAAATCCCAGAAATCATCCCGCCCGAAGAATAAAGCGAGCGACAAACTGAAACGATTAAAATTCTGTTTGATAAATATTTTAAACAGTCTGCAGCACTTCTTGTTCGGCTTTATCTTCAGCAAGGATCTGCTCAAGTTCGAGCTGGATTTTGAAAAGGCCTACGATCTGAACTCGCTAATTGAATCTCACGAACAATTTATCAATTCGTTGTCTCGAACCATTGCGGGTTTGAAAGAGCTTATGTTGGAAAAGGATAGACACAATAATGTAAGTGAAATGGAAGAAGGCAGTATACAGTTTATGTCTGATTGCTTTTTTTAGGTTACGAGTTGCGTTAAGTTGCTCAAGCTCATGTGGAACGACCTTAAGTATGCCACGCCCGAACGGATAGGTGACTGCAGCAAAATGTATCAACAATTTTACAAAGACATAAGTTCCATTATTTTCCCCGTTTATGTGTATGATTACTGAATATTAAATTGTTTATTTTTGAAAAATACAAGTGTAGTTTTTTTATATTCCACCTATTTCTGACATTTCGTATCATCCCTAAAATCTAATTGACTGTTGACTACGAAATTGCCGCTTTTCTATCGATAAACGACACGCCTTTTCAATATGGCATCTAGCCTAATCAATAGAGGTTAGGTCCGCCTAATGTGTAGCTTAAAATGCAAACGTCAAAGTTGGCTGTTCTGGATTTTACGGGATTTACCACGCATCTGATGCTGTTGATTTTTATTAACTTAAACCCCGATTTAAATTATTTTCTTGCATAATGTCATAGTTTTCGATTTATACCGGGCGTAAAAAAATTGGGAAAAATTCTTATTAGAGCTGCCCTTATTATTCTCATTTTTGGTCACTTAATTATCCCTAGGATTAAAAAATATTCTGCAAGTAGGATGTAGCTATTTTCCCTTGATGGAATGGTCACCTCTTAGTCCCGATTTATTTCCCATAGAGCATATCTTATTATCAGGTAATTCATAATAATCATAATAAATGCCTCGATTTAATAATTAAACAAATTATTACAAAACAATTAGTTCGAAAAAGTGGTGGCGGTATCCAAGCTGCTCATACAACCACCATTATTTAGGAAACATTTTATAAAGCAAGTTATAATATTATATAATAATTAAGCAAATATTCAAGAAGAAGAACTCTACACTACCTACCAGTTATATAAGACAAAAAATATAATTGTAGAAATATTAATATACAATTTTGATTTTACAATTAGTTATCCATTATTCGAGGATCTTACAAAGCGGAGAAAACCATGTACCTATATGTAAAAGAAAAGCGCTACATCGTTAACTGAAATTTTAAATAACGGATCTGGTGTTACAGCTTCTTTATTATTACCAAACCCTATTAGCTGAGTTTGGGTTTCGTTTAAAATAAGCTTATGGGCATGGGATACCTTAGCAGTCATCCCCAAGTCATTATTGATGTTATTTATAGATGCAGCAAGTTGGTTTAAAGAAAATGACATATTTTTGGGAAGTTTGCTGTATACAGTATGTCCGCTTAAGTTCTATATATAGGAAACTTTTTAATATTAATTTTACGAAAAAAAGTTACTCTTTATAAAAAGTTCTGCTTACTGAAAAAATAATATTACACTATTCAAACTTGAGATAGTATGTACAGGATGATCAAAAAGTAAAAAAATCAAAATTGGCCTACGAGAAAAGTACCCTTAATTTTAATTTTAGAGCAAAATGAAATAAGAAAATGTTGATTGGCATTAAAAATTGTATCTATTATTGAAATAAAATTTGAAAATAAATTTGACATTTCAAAAAATATCAGTTTTGATTTATAATTAATAATAATTGTATTTATTATGATATTTAAGCTAATAAACATTTATCAATCATTTTTATTCAAAGCGTAACCTTTGATTCTTTATCCCTGTTTTGTAGTAATTTTATGACGCATTTAAATAATTGATAGAAACATGATAATTTATTTTGGAAAAATACAATTATAATAATAAACATTAAAATATGAATTTAAATAAAAATAGTCATTAACCTTCCCTCACTGTACATTTGCCTCGACATATCCTCCCTCCATTTCATCGTTCTTGCAGAAAATTATCTTAAAACATTTCTAATCATAAAAAAACTTGAAATAAAACACGTATGTGTTGTAATTTTCACAATATATTTGTCAACATGACATATGTTTCGCCAGCACAGTGGCTTCTTCAGATGTGAGGAAGGTATAACAATTTGTAAAATATATAGACCAAACTGGTCGATCGTTCCACACCAGAATTAAAGATCATTACGATTCTTTTTCTAAAAATAATAAGCATTCAACTTACGCGGAACATCTAAAAATCGAAAATCATACATTTGATAAAAATTTCCAAATCTTACACACTGAGACAAAGGCATTAAATTGGATTTATTGGAGTCTTTATCTATTAACAAGGGTAGAAAAACCCAAAATATCCTAAATGACCAATTAGATAATAACAACTCTCCTTTGTTAAATTTATATTGAACCACAACAATTCCCTACTATAATATCATTAGTTCAGGTACCTTAATTTTAAGCTTCTTATTTTACAAACTGTTATATTTTCCTCACATCTGAAGAAGCCACTGTGCTGGCGAAACATATGTCATGTTGACAAATATATTGTGAAAATTACAACACATACGTGTTTTATTTCAAGTTTTTTAAAATGAATTTTCACCAAGTAAAGGCCGCTACGATTAAAATTTCTAATCATGGCAGGAGTTATATTTGTAATTGTCTATCTAATTACCCTCTCTAAATGGTCAACATTTTGAAATGGCCTTTGTAGGTATACATTCTGTTTTAAGTAGCCCCCCAAGAAATAATCGAGGGGGCTCAAGTCCGGAGACCTAGCGGGCCGAAAAAGGTCAGAATATCTATCGATAACTTTTCCATTAAAAACGGTATTTAAGTATTGTCTTACATTCCTCGTACTGTGGCATGGTGCACTATCTTGTTGGTACCATATCCGTAGTCTATCGGGTATGTGAAGTCCATGAATAAAATTAAACAAATAATTATTTAAAAAATGCAAGTAACGTTCACCATTTAAATTTTGTCGAAAAAAAAGGTCCTATTATTCTATTTTTGTAAATTCCGCACCACACATTTATTTTAAATGAGTACTGATCACGTGTCTGTATAGTGAAATTTGGATTAACGTCACTCCACCAACGACAATTTTGTGAACTTACAGTCCCGTTCGAGGTAAAGGTTGCTTCGTCGGTAAAAATTATATCTCTTGTCATGAAAGTTTTATCTTCTAACTCTCCTTGTATTAACAAACAAAATTCTAAGCGTCGCTCAAAATCACCTAGCTTCAAGGTATGTATAAATTTTGGTGTGTAAGGCCGAAATTTGTTTTCATTTAATATTTTTAAAATCGTAGTTTTCCCTACATCATTTGGTAATGTTGTTGACCTTTTTCGCAATGATTTTTTTAGGATCTTCTACTACAGACAACATTACTTGGTTCACAGTTTCATTATTTGCAACCCTTGGTCTTTGTTTCTTATTGTAGTTATTTTCCACACTTCCAAAGGTCTTGAATTTAGTCACTATGTTCCCTACTGTTGTAAAAGAAATCATTTTATCAGGATATCTGTTGTTACAAATTTTGGCAGTTTCCCGATACGTTTTGTAATTTTCACCAACAATTAAAATTATTTCAATTTTATCTTGCATAGGTACTCAATTTGAACGGCATATTTATCTAATTAAATATTCAAACTGATGTTTCAGACAAATAACATAGCTGCCATTAAGAACTAAGATTAAAATTTTTAAGTTTATTTTCAATAATAGTGTATTAAGAGTAGGAACAGATATAATTTTTAATGCCAATCAACATTTTTTTATTCCATTTTGCTCTAAAATTAAAATTAGGGATACTTTTCTCGTAGGTCAATTTTGATTTTTTTACTTTTTGATCATCCTGTACATACTATATCAAGTTTGAATAGTCTAATATTATTTTTTCAGTAAGCAGATCTTTTTATAAAGAGTAACTTTTTTTCGTAAAATTAATATTAAAAAAGTTTCCTATATGTACAGAACTTAAGCGGACACACTGTAGAGAGAAAAAATTAATGTGCCTAGTATGCTTCATTGGGCAACACCTCTGGTAATTGGAATCAGCTGGGAAGCTTTACTATTTATAACAACCTTCTGACCTCTATTCCTAAAGCATTCTCTAAAAAAGTATAAAGCAGTGTCACCCAATCCAACGTATTTAAGTATCGCATATCGCATGCAAAACTTCATGATCTATGGCGTCAAAAGCTTTACTATAGTCCAATTGGAGTTTATCGCTGGCTTCAAAGATGTCATCAGTGAATTTTAGCAAAGCTGTTGTTGTGCTATGTTTACAGCGGAACCCGGTAAGATATTATTCAAGTTTATGAAATGTTTTAATTGGTCAAATACCACCTTTTTTAGAATTTTAGAGAGGGTTGATCGTATACTAATTGGTCTGAAGTCGGGGAGCACAAAAGGATTGGACCTCTTTGGTATAGGCACCTCATTTACATTTCATTAATAATAAAAGTAAAATCATTGTTTAAGTGTGGAAGTATATAAAGTAGCATTTTAAGGCTGATTCCGTATTCCCAAATTGCATTTGACTTTACTTTATACATAATTTTTACAACGGTTTCTGTGGAAATTTCAAAAAAATTAAATTTGTCGTATTGGTCACATGATTTGTCGATATATATTTATCGTTAATAAACTCATTATTATTTAATATAAGGTTTGGCAAAGAATTTTGAAAATAATTAATAAAATCATTAGCATTCCACATAACTTTTAGCGATACTTACGTCCCTTGCGCAGAGAATTGTTACACCTTATCACACGTTTTGCGACCGAAACTAGACCATTCAACGTTTGTTTAAGAGTTTATATAGATTAATACCTTGACAAAGTTTATTTATAAACCGTAGATTGAATATTCCTTTATTCTACGTTTGTGTATAGGCTTTGCCCTACCTTGACACAGTTTAAAAGGAAATACTTACGCAAACTACATAGATTTCGTGTTAAACCAAAGTTTTTAATTCTCAGTGTAATTTAACTCGAGTTTTTCCAAGGGAACTTTTATCGTTAAGAAAATTCTTGGATATTTCAATTTGTGGCAAACAAAGAAACTGAAAAGGCGTTTTTATATCAGAAAAGCGACGAAAATATAATTTAAGTTCAGGGTGTCAGATAAGTATATGGCATATTCTCGAGAGCGTATAAGGGAGGTCAAAACAACCCTAATTCGTTATAGAAACAAAAATCCTAAAGCGCCCCTTAAAATGTATAACTAAAAGTAAAATGACACCTGTCAAAATTTTGGCCCAACGAGTGTGGTGGCAAGTCCCTTCCCGACTTCTCTGACGATGTAAAACATCTGCTCAAGTATGGTTTTATGAGCATTTATGGCCTACATAAAATATTAAAATTTCATTAAATTATACGTGTCGGTTCAAAGAGTCGAAAAGGTAAGTCGCTGGGTACCCCTTTGGGGCTCTGTACCTCAGTTAAGGAGCACTTTAGGATTTTTGTTTCTATAACAAATTAGGGTTGCTCTGTCTTCCCCTATAAGCTCTTGAGAGTATCCCATATTCTTACCATACACCCTGTATATGTATTTGTAAAAGATAAATAATAAAACATTTATTATTAAAGATTTAACGATCCAAGCATAAGAATATAATATTAACCAAGTAAATTATATTTCTCATCAACCCCACATTTTATTAAATTATTTTTCTAACCGCGCAAGTGACCCAGAAAACCTGCAATCCCATAATGCCTACCATATATAGAAATCCTTTAAATTTCATTGAAAAGAAAATCAAGGTCTTTATTTCCTTTATTACTATCTGAGCACGAACGACCTTATTTTCTGAAGGTCTTGGTTTTAAACTACGTCAATCGATATAGTAGATAAAAATAGTTTTTGATTGATCAGTCAGTGCATCATCTACTTGGAGTCGCAGGGTCGTATTTAGGAATCTACATGGAGGTCAATGCGCCATTATGTACAGGGTTATCCAACCAAGACTAGACAAGGCGATTTTTTGACTTTTCCTGTACTTTTATAAAAAAACTGAAATAGCCATCTTAAGTCATTTTCTCCCGCGAATTCGAATATCTTCAGCAAAAAACAATTGAACATCAAACAAAAGTACTAGGGGTCACTTTGATATTTTTTTAAATGGGATGCCGTATTTTTAATGAGCTTATCCGATTTCTCATATAAATTTTGATCTAAAATGTTGGATTTTTAATTTTTTTTTTTTTTTATTTTTACGGTAGACGAACATTTTCCGAATTTAAAACTGAAGAAAAAAGGCGTTTTTGAATTAAAAATACAACATTTTAGATCAAAATTTATATGAGAAATCGGATAAGCTCATTAAAAATACGGCATCCCATTTAAAAAAATATCAAAGTGACCCCTAGTACTTTTGTTTGATGTTCAATTGTTTTTTGCTGAAGATATTCGAATTCGCGGGAGAAAATGACTTAAGATGGCTATTTCAGTTTTTTTATAAAAGTACAGGAAAAGTCAAAAAATCGCCTTGTCTAGTCTTGGTTGGATAACCCTGTACAGTGTGTATCAGCCAAATGGAATAAATTCGATAATAAATACATGGGGGCGTGTCCGAAAAAACGCTCGGACACGTCGATTGATATTTCTAGTTACACATTTTTTTCAATAAAAACTTTTTATACAGGGTGTGTCTTGTAACAGTGGTCAATACTAACTTTCTTATTTTAAATGCAACACCCTGTATATTATTGAATTTTTGGATTTTTCAGAAAATTATAGTTATATTTCATGTACAATATCCTATACCTATATTCAACTGTTTCGGAAATATTAAGTGTTTTCAGATTTATTGCAAAAATTAACAACACACTAAAAAACTAATACTGTTTATTTCTTGATAAGTAAAAGACAAAAAAAAACATTCATGTAGGAGATGTTAAAAATTGATGTTAAAATGTTTTTACTGATATGAAATAAAAAAAGGGTATAAATAGTTTTGTTTAAAACGCCTGACCTTAGCAAATTGTTGTCTGTCTGCATGACAGTAGTTGTCAGTGTTATAAGGTGGATTTATAAACTCAAAAAGTTGGCGAGGTTGAGGTTCAGTTGGTGTTGGAAATAGGAGTTCAATTTAAACTAAAGGGAACACTCAGTTCTATTTATACACTCGTTCATGTTGTTCATGTAAAGCTCATGTAAGGTTCGAAAACTTCCCGGGTAGTTCGAGATAATCAATTTATATGCTCGGAATTCGGAATATCTAACCTCACAGCTTGACCATAACTTCAACCTCACCAACTTTTCGAGTTTATAGTCGTTTGAATTTCGTTAACTGCATATCAGAGAAATGGTTTATTGAACAGAAATGCACAAAATAACAATTCTGCAGATGATTAGTTATGGAGATAAAACACGGACACAAATGGAAGTTGCTCGCTTATTTGATGATACCAAATTAGATATTATGCTTGAGTTTCAGGAAAACCCACATACTTCTAGTCGAAAAACAGCCCCAATGTTCGATGTTTGCCATTCATCGATTATTCGAACATTACAAGAAAATTAAATGTATCCCTATAAAATGATACCTACTCAAGAGCTCATGGAAGGCGATTTTGATAGGAGAACGTAATTTTGTGAACAAATGATGGCAATGTTAGATAACAATGTGATCCAATTAGAACATGTTTAGTTTTCTGATGAGTGCACCTTTACACTTTACGGTCATGCTAATCGTCAGAATTGCCGCTATTGGTCTAGGGAAAATCCTCACTGGATGAGAGAGGAACATACGCAATATCCTGAAAAGGTTAATGTTTGGACAGGAATTGTTGGAGATAATATCATAGGTCCCTTTTTTATTAATGGCAATTTAAATGGCGATAATTATTTAGCACTGCTCCAAAATAATGTCGTGCCAACTTTGACAAACTTATATCCTGATCCAGCAAACCCACAATTTCCAGCGAATATGATATGGTTTCAGCAAGATGGAGCACCGCCCCATTACCAAATCAATGTCCGGCAGTACCTCAACCGAGAATTTCCAAATCGGTGGATAGGGCGGCATGGATCGATGGAATGGCCAGCACGATCCCCTGATCTGACGCTATTAGACTTCTTCTTATGGGGTTATGTCAAAAATATTGTATACAAAACTTAACCCCTCGACTTAGCTGACTTAAGAAGACGAATAACGCTTGCGATTAGATCGGTCACGCCTGAGATGTTCAGTAACGTTAGAACAAATTTCTATTTAAGATTAGGATGTTGCCAAGACGTTCGCGGCTAGCATTTTTAACATCTCCTACGTTAATGTTTTTTTGTTGTTTTTTACATTATCAAGAAATAAACAGTATTAGTTTTTAGTGTGTTGTTAATTTTTGCAATAAAACTAAAAACACTTAATATTTCCGAAACATGAAGATAGGTATAGGATATTGTACATGAAATATGTCTAAAATTTTCTGAAGAATCCAAAATTGAATAATATACAGGGTGTTTCATTTAAAATAAGAAAGTTTGTATTGGCCACTGTTACATGACACACCCTGTATAAAAACTTTTTATTGAAAAAAATGCGCAACTAGAAATACCAATCGACGTGTCCGACCGTTTTTTCGGACACGCCCCCATGTATTTATTATCGAATTTATTCCATTTGGCTGATACACACTGTATGTACAATATCTACTAAAGAGTAAAAAATGTATCCCAGCAAACCCAACAAAATATGTAATAAAATGCGCTCATAAACAGCGGGAAGCAGTC
This sequence comes from Polydrusus tereticollis, assembly GCA_963920685.1. Taxonomy (NCBI): domain Eukaryota; kingdom Metazoa; phylum Arthropoda; class Insecta; order Coleoptera; family Curculionidae; genus Polydrusus; species Polydrusus tereticollis. The sequence continues at coordinate 77,653,725 of OY987334.1, forward strand.
CATCGATATAGGGTGACTGCTCTAGTAGTCGGCCTTTTCTGATCATTCTGTTTTTGTTTTTTAATAATAATATATGTGTCCTTGTCAAGTAAAAACATTAGATAAGTGATTGAAAAAAATATAAATACTCGAAAAAGTACGTAAATATTTTATTTTTGGGTTTTTCTGAAAAATATCAGTTTATTCACCATATATATATATACGACTACACTTCTTTATATATATATATATATAACCAGAAGTCGACCGTCATATTATTAATGGTTATTTAGCACAGAGCCTGTGCTTGCATTGTTTATTTTCTCAATAAAAATGGAAAAACGTATTATGAATAAACACAAAATTATTCTTCTAAAAATATAAAAAAAAAAACACCTTAATGTACTTACTAAGAATACATAAAATATGCAAAGACATTTTTTAAAAGTATAGGTGAAGTTAAAAAAGTATTCGCAAAAATCGCAGCTATAATCTAGACACACAATCTAGCAACCACCTGGGACACCAGTCACATCCCACATACTTATCACCTTCTGCTTCGGCATCGCTATCTAGTTCATCTTCACATTTAGCACAATATTTCTTTCAAAACATTTTTCTAGAATCTCACTTCTTTCGTTGGGTCTTTCTTTTTTTTTATTATTAGTATTTACCATATCGCTTTTATTTTGTTCTAACTCATTCCTTTTCCTTTTCTCTGCTTCTTCTTTCTCATTTTGTACTCTATCCCTCTCCATGTAATATGTTCATTAAACATTGAACAAAATGACACCTGTGGAAGGGTCGACCTTTCGGCCGTTTTGTTTTTGGAATTGACTTAGGGTATTTAAGATATTTTTTAAAAGCATAGGTTGGGGAGGTGAACGTCGGCATCGGCTCTATTGCATGTAAGATTATTGATGACTTAGAATCTAAAGCTTTTTCTAAGGACTCTTGAGAATATCTATGGAACTTCCTTTTTGACCTGGCGTGGCATCGTTTATAATGTAAAGAAAACATTTTTTCGTTAGATTAAAGTGCTTTTATAGCCAAAAAAATCTTCTGGCCGAGTACTAGCACAATCAACAATTTATGACTTTGCCAGTACTGATACGTACTTTTTTGATACACCATACCATGGTACATGATGGCAACAGAAGAATCTGTTTATATGTATTTGTAAGCGTGATATATAGACAAAATAATTTTTTTTTAATTTTGCCAGTAGTCGGCCACGCTGACCGACCACTAGCAACTTTATAATAATTTAATGCCAGTAACAGGCCATATTATTTTCGTAGCTAAAAATAAAAATGAATATATTTCGAACTAGTTATTTAAACATATATTCATCCAAGAAATCTTACTCCGGTAAACATATAGAATTAGTTTAACTTACCTTTAAAATTGCCCTGTTTGATCTTCACTGGCTTTTGTAAACTGTTTTTGGAGACACAATTACTAACACCTAATTTCTCGCGCCAATTTACAGAGTAAGGTTTGACTAATGATAAAGAAATGTTGATATATGTGTTCTTGGAAAGTAAAAGAAGATAGAAAATGTAAGAAATAGAGCTAAACTCTTGCAAAATTCAAATTATAAGTGATTAAAGTCATTTGTGGCCGACTACTAGAGGTGGCTGGCTTACTAGCGCATCCACCATACTAGTGTACTGACATGTTTAGGTACTTTCAAATTTTTGTTATTTATATTTGATTATTTGCTTCAATGGTCGCTGGTTCGTTTTTGGTATAAATTCGTTGGAGCCAAGTTTATTTATAAAAACTCATCCCTTTGTCCGTTTATTGATTAATACGGACATGCCGCATAAAATTAAAACCTTTATATTTTCGAAAGTCACTTCTCTCTGCTGAATAAACTTAAAAACTTCAACGCAGGTACATATTTTTATGTAAATACCGCTTCTGAATTTGCAAATCAGGCTTTAAAATAAATTAAAGCTTTCCTTTCTTATCTGCGATTTAAATTTGCATTCTTTGATCGAAATTTCAGCATAAAAATTTATTTGAAAAAGTAGTCCATACTTGCAGTGGAGTTTACGTAATGTAAATAAAACGACAATGTCTTCCTCCACAAATTTAATAAAAGTAAAATTCTTGTTCCCTACATGTTTCGGGCGTCTAGACGTCCATCTTCAGGGGATACTAGAAGGAATTTCATCTTTACAAAACTAGTTAGAATCATGATGAACATTGACTTACCTATAATCGAGTGGACTATAAAAACTTTAAATGGTTGCCTCAAATTAATGAGTACAGCCAAAATTGAGTAGGAACCTCAGAAATTGGGTGGACATGTGAAAAATTATAATTTGTATATTCTATAAATATACAAATTATAATTTAAAAAATAATGAAATTCCTTCTAGTATCCCTTGAAGATGGACGTCTAGACGCCCGAAACATGTAGGGAACAAGAATTTTACTTTTATTAAATTTGTGGAGGAAGACATTGTCGTTTTATTTACATAAAAATTTATACTGTGTGTATGTTTCTAAGACGTGGTATAGTATTTGTAGAATTATATCGTTGATCTTTAGACTGCAATAAAACCCTCATTATCCCTTTGACCATAAAATAAATAAGGAAATCCCAAATTTTAAAACCTTTTCGAGTAGAGCCGGACCCAGTACAAATTCAATTTATACCTTTGTAGGTACCTAAACCTAAAAATACCTGTCTATTTACTTTAAATTATAAAAATAAATCATGTGGTGTAGGTACAGGGTTATCCAACCAAGACTGGACAAGGCGATTTTTTGACTTTTCCTGTACTTTTATAAAAAAACTGAAATAGCCATCTTAAGTCAGTTTCTCCCGCGAATTCGAATATCTTCAGCAAAAAACAATTGAACATCAAACAAAAGTACTAGGGGTCACTTTGATATTTTTTTAAATGGGATGCCGTATTTTTAATGAGCTTATCCGATTTCTCATATAAATTTTGATCTAAAATGTTGGATTTTTAATTCATTTTTTTTTTTTATTTTTTTAACATTTTCCGAATTTAAAACTGAAGAAAAAAGGCGTTTTTGAATTAAAAATCCAACATTTTAGATCAAAATTTATATGAGAAATCGGATAAGCTCATTAAAAATACGGCATCCCATTTAAAAAAATATCAAAGTGACCCCTAGTACTTTTGTTTGATGTTCAATTGTTTTTTGCTGAAGATATTCGAATTCGCGGGAGAAAATGACTTAAGATGGCTATTTCAGTTTTTTTATAAAAGTACAGGAAAAGTCAAAAAATCGCCTTGTCTAGTCTTGGTTGGATAACCCTGTACATTTTCAAGCCCACCCTGATCCCATTTATTCAGCTTTGAAGAGGTTGAGGCGTATACAATAGGATTTAATCAGGTAGATTATTTATGGCAGTAAGAGTCAACGGTATAATTCTGCAAATATTATAAACTCAAGAAACTTTGTTTGAAACTTAATTTTCTTTCAAACATAGTTGAGGGTATCTAATAGGGTTGGTATAATTTGTAAAATAACAAAGTTTTATTTACGTTTGATAATAGTTCAAACTTATTGAGCCTTTAAAGCGGTAGAAGTTAAATAAAAAAATTACTTACGACCTTCCTTGCCTCGATGACGACATCCTCGGGATTGGATGGGGAAAGGTACGCTTTCCCCCCTTCGGAGATATATTGAACTCCCGGTCCAAGATGAACCATTTTTCAAGATCGTAGGGTCGTCTCCTTCGGGATTTTCCGATTTCACTTACTTTTTACTCGGGGATAAATCGTAGCCGTCGAAAATCGAGTCTATTGTTAATTTTTAAGATTGGATATTGTCGGGTTGGAAAATATCCTGCGAAAGGTATTTGAGGACGATGTTGAGACCGATACTAAGTAACTATTGAATCGACATAAAGAAAACGTGAGTATTTGTTTGATGTATTTTAAAGCAATAAACGGATTTTAGAACATAAGACAGATTGAACATTTTATGGACTATCTGCAGAGTTTAGCTTTTTGGGGACACACAAGGTTCAAAAGAAAGACATTTATTTTGTACTTTTTTCAATTGGTGCTTAGAATTATTACGGACAAATATTTAGCCAGATTAAAAGGATGAAAATTCGAAATTTCTATTGATTGTCAAGTATTATATGGAATAGTTTTTATTTTGTTTTGCACTTGTTTTGCTATAGATCTGAATGTCGTTAACGAAGTACTTGAGATATTTCGGTGATATTTAGGACGTTTTAGCTCTCCTGAGTGAGAACAACTGAAATTGAGGAAGCGGTGCTGAACGAGTATGAGGAAGATTGCTAGAAACTTGAATATTTGTATTCAAATTGTTTGGAAAATTTTAGTGCATTTTTTATTATATCCGTACTATATTTTAAGGGTACAAGCATTACTTCCCAGAGATTTTCCAAGGCGTGTGACCTTCTGTCAGTAGTATCTTCATAGTATTGCACAAAATCCACAATATCAAATACTCAAACTCAAACTCAAAAATAATTTATTCATCCAATCATCATATGAGACATAAGATATTCATACATATTTCTTTATACTACGGGTAAATAGGGCAGAACCGCGATTATAAAGAAGCGATAGCACAAGGCACAGAAGAACTGTGCCTGTGTGGTAAAGCCCAAGGAATTATGAACTAGAACTAAGAAATAGAAAATTTTAAATATATTCATTGGCAAGGCATTGGCAAGGCGAGGCGAGGACCGACCCAGGGGCAGGGAAGAGAAGGAGAGAGGGGGGACAGATATTAAAAAAATAAGTAAATAGGTGCAAGCAGCCCAGCAAGGTAGTAATATAATATTTATATAATCTAAACACATCACAATATGCGAGAATACAAAAAAAAAGAAATAAAAGTGACTAAACTTCACTTCTCTGACTCTCTAAAAGATGTTTTTTTACATAATCCTCAAATTTATTAGGTGAAAAATCTCTAACGTTATCAGGTAAGTAATTCCAAGTTTGAACTGCTTTAAAACTAAATGATTTTTGAAAATTTGCTGTACAATGCTGAGGTATTCTAAATAGGAGGGTTCTCCATTTTTTAAAAGTCGAAACACAAATTGATTCATATTGTATTTTCTGCGGTTTTTCATACTTAGAATAGAATTGTCATTTAGATATTAAGTTATATGATTTCTAAAAGGAATATTAAATAGTATGTTTTTTGGAAATGTAAAGACTTTTACACACTTTTTTCCAGTTATTTATTAACACATATCACATAACATGTTTCGCTACACGGTAGCTTCTTCAGATGTCTTCTTCACACTGTGCCACTGTTAAAGCTGAACATTATGTTTGTATCAAACGATATGCGCCTTTATTAACTGGCGTTGCGTACTAAACATCACTAAAATATCTCAAGTACTTTAACACCCCCGTATTTCCGTAAGGGAACATTCTTGGACCATTGTTTATAGAGCATACTATCGTTAATTTTTCATGTAGATTCGCACACTTGAATATTCGCATATCATTAGAGAAGACCCTGTATAAATCATTTAATCTCGTTTCACGGGAAAGGTAAATCCAAACAAGGTTAACGTTTTTTGGTGCGTTTTTAAATCACATTACGTGTTTCGCCACCCTCGAGGACTCTAACGGCTTAACCTACTTCGCTACTACGCATTGTCATTGTTAGAGGTCCATAGCATTAATAATATCGTATATACGCTTTGAAAATATAACATTTTCTACTGCCAGAGAATAAAAATCAAATATTTCATAATTCATGAAAGTCTGACTCACCGTTTCTAATAATGTGTTTAGGTTTAATCCAGTATTTATGATCTAATAAATGAATAGTACACGGAGTAGCTACTTGCACGTGTTTTATACAATTTTTTGTCTACGATCGTTTATTAAATTGAAAAAAAATTGTAAAAATTCATCCTTGAGAAATTTATTGACACAATACTTATTTAAAAATTGTGTTTACAAGAAGTTTAAGGAAAGGTGTCAATAAGTTTAAATCATATATCAGAAAACATTATCCTTGCCTATTTTTATTAAGAGGATAAAATTTAATAGCATTTTTGAAACGAAAATCTGTTGAATAACGTGCCAAAACGTCGAGAATGCTTACTAGAGAACAAATATCTAATAATATATACCTACAAATAGAGCCAAACCAGTCAAAATGACCACTCATGACGTCGAATATGCCGAAAACGTTTTAAATGTCTGTTTTGCTTGTTTCCAATGGAAACTGTGGATGAAAATCACACAAACTGACTCAATTTGAAAGCATCAACATCCAATGCAGTGCCATTGAGGATTAAAATCGAAAACTGTTCTAACTGCAAAGTATTATAATTATATATTAATTTTAATAAAAAAAAAAGATTAATATTTACCATGATTTTGGCTACACTGCTAAACTCCAAAAATTCAAACAGTACATGGCAACTGGCACGTCCCGCGTCCAGGCAGCTCCAATAAAAGAAAACTAGTACTCCATTTTGAACTTGGACTTTTAGCCCCTACCAAAAAAAAATCCTACAATCGAATTTTAGACGTACAACATGAAAGAGAAAACTTTCATAAAACCCATTGAGGGTAATTCAGATATTAAATTTTAAACCTACCTCAAATAACTAACGAGGGTACCAATCTACAGAATGGCGTCTAGGACCTTGCTAAAGTCGGAAAAGCATTTTTAATTGGCACTCCGCCCAAAGAATAGACAAACTACAAAGCCACATCTTTTTTTTTTAACCATTTGTGCATGTTTTATTGGCACCACATGGCCTTCCCTGCCGAAGAAAACTAAAATTCGGGAGCTACATCCACAAACGTGCTTTCCTTCAAGCGTCTATTGTCGAAAGGGCCGGATGTTATTTCGTCTCCAACGTACATAATTACCAAAACAAACGTCGACAAATTAGTCATACCTATCTATGAAAACTAACCTCTTTTAATAACAAAACCTTGACAACCCGCGTCAACCACTAAAATATGCGTAAATTAACCAGACGTGGTCGTGAAAATCCACAGAACTGTCCGTCTGACACTGTCTTGCGTAACAAATTTACTATTGTTTTTGCATCTGCTCTCCTAATCGGAAAAGATAATTGAATTTACTAAAAACATCGGTTACTACAAAAATATACATTTTTCCACGTTTACTTTTCATGAAGTCTCGATCTTCAGTAAAACCCACACATTAAGGTGAGAGTCTACCTCGGTACTTTAAAAAATTAAAACAGAAAACTTAACCTAGATAACCAAACTATGAAAATGCAATTTTCGAACCGTAACAACATTTAAGTTGATTTCTTGTAATAAATCAAACATTGAATTAAGTGTGTGTTGTAAACATAAAAGAGGTATAAAAAGTCATTTTTAACATTAAAAATAGGTTAAAAAACTGTCATTATTGATGCGATCGTAGAAAAAAATAGTAATTAACTATTTGTGAATATGCTAATGTCTAGCAGGTTAGTTAATATAAATTTTAGTGCGCCATAGTCTTATGTTGTACTTCTGTTGAAATCAATCAAAACTTCGCTCTCAAGGTAAACACAAAAACTTTCATAATTAAGTCAGGAAGGCAATCAGAGGGCGGAGTAACCTTGTTTATTATTAATTTTTTGGGATAATTACTTGCAAAGTATATTTACAAAAAGTAATTGTTTTTATACAAGAAATAGGCTCGTCAGAATTAAGTGCTGTTTCTAAAAGTTCTTCATAATAATAATTAAAAAAAAATTATTTAGTTACAGCCATATTTACAAAGTTTAGTTAATCCTCTAGAAGTCAGTTAAAAGAAAATTGATAGTCAATCATATTATCGAGCAAAAAGGAAGATTCCTATATTTACTTCTTTTTGCAGGTGGGTAATATAACAAACTCTCTTTTTTTATGATAGGGCAATTATGGCACTCTGCGAGCGGTGCGTGTGCGCAGGAAACGATTCACGTTGGTCTTGAACCTTTAGAGATAATACTCGTTGGGGTACGCGGCCTCAGAGAGGTCGTTCCAGAGTGATGACGTTCTCCAAACGAGCGAATTTTTAAACAGTGTCGTTTGAGGGACATTAAACTGAACCACGTACGGGTGGGCTGCAGTGGCTCGTCGTGTATTTCTACCATACACCGCTCTGGGTGGAATCAAGCGGGCAAAGCTTGTCCAGAGATATAAGAAAGTTACACTTTACCTTTGAATGGGATAATCCAAGAGTGGCCATAAACAAACAATGAATGAATGAATAAATGCAGGTAAATTATTGTCCGTACCTAAAAATGTCTTAAAGTAAACTGCAAATCCGGAAGACGTAATTTCATTATTAAAGTAATAGTTTGGTGATTTTAAACCGATTTTTACCTGATTCAGAATGAGATGCCAATGTATCTCAGGAGATAACCCCGTCGAAAAGCAGAAAACACTTTTCTGTGGAAAGTAAGGAAGTTATAAACAATGTTTATTCAACTATCATTGAACGTGTGGTCACCAAGCAAGCAGCGTTAGAAGAAACGGCCACATTACCAATAATCCCAACATCAACAGTATGGAAAATTGTGAATAATCCCATTTTAGCGAGGAAAAAAAGAACCGATACTGGCATTTTCTCGAAGGTAGATGGAAGTGATCAAGATACAATACGGCGTAAAATTTACAAGTTATCCGAGGAACAAAGCGTGCCTACATCAGATAGCTTAATTAAGAGGCTTGAAAAAGATGAAACCGGCGTTAAATCTGGTAGAACAACGTTATGGAAGTGAACCCAACACATGGGTTTTAGATTTAAAAAAATTAACAAGAGACAAGCTTTAATGGAATCCAGTTGAATTTGGAAATGGCGACCCGAATATCTACAAAAAATTAGGATTTACAGAGATCAGCAAAGGCTGATTATTTACTTGAATGAAACCTGGTTCGACACATATGATACCCCGGAAAAGGGTTGGGTTGACTCAGGCGGTAAGTGTAAAACAAGCGCGTCATCAAAAAGAGGTAAACGAATTACGATTTTGCATGCTGGATCTAAAGACGGATGGATTCCAAATGGACTTTTTCTATCTGCAAAAAACATTAAAGATTCTTCGCTGGATTACCATGAGGACACCACTGCTGATTTATTTGAAGATTGGTTTAAAAACAAGCTAATTCCAAATATACCTCCGAATAGCGTAATTGTAATGGACAGTGCAAGCTACCATAGTAGGCAGTTGACCAAGACTCCCTCCTCAAATGACACAAAAGCAACAATCCAAAACTACATGTATGATAATGACATTTATTTTCAGGAAGATTACACCAAAAGGCAATTAATTGAGGTTTTACAAAGTTTAAAACTACAAAAGGAATACTTCTGTGACAATTATGCAAAAAATCTAGGGCATACAGTTTTAAGGCTTCCACCATACCATTGTATATTAAATCCCATCGAACATGTTTGGCCCCAACTGAAACCTGCCATTCCTCATAACAATATTTGCCCTACTATTAACTCCAGTGTACTTGAGCTTAAAGAAACTGAAGTTTTTAACATCCCTTCACAAAAATCCTATATCCATATAAACAATATAGCACAAATAATAATTAGAACAGGTGATGATAGCGATAGTGATATTGATATATTAAGTGAATAATTATTATAAGTACCGAATAATTTGTATATTTTTGTAATCATAAATACAATTTTTAATAATAAAATAACTTGTAATTTCACATTTAAACATAAATAAAATATTATTTAATATCTTACTTATTTTTATTACAAACCATGATTAAATTCTAAGCGAAATACGGACCTGTTCGGCCATATTTCAATTTTACAACTACAGGGTCTTTCCTAATAGAGATCAGTTGAGCACTTGCCATAAGAATATTTGTAAAATAGACTCAAGTTGCCAACCTGCCATAGATGTTCAAGGCTTTCCAGGTTGTTTGACAGATCATGGTCACCGATCAAGCGAATGGCCCCCCTTCTTTGTATGTGAAAGAAAACCATCCATCGCCACTCGCAGAGAACGGTCTTTAAGAAAGCTTGACAGTCATGAACAAAGTTGAACCGGCATTCTGTATGCTCTCAGCTAGGAGCTCATCATGCCATGCTTGGTCAAAGGCCTTGGAAATGTCCAGTGCTACCGCCCGGGACTCCCCATGATCTTCTATTGCATTGTTCCAAACGTGAGTAACATAACGAGAAGGTCTGCTGTTGATCTAGACGTACTGAATCCGTACTGACTGTCACTTTGAAGCATGCGAATCGTTTATATATCTACACATTGATACATTTCTAACTGTCCTTCTAGCATGGACCCTTGAAAATGGTTACGTAATAACCGAAACGCTTAGGGCAGGACGCAGCCATGCGGGGAAGGGGGGTTAGGCACTTACGTTCGATTTTGTCGCAAAAATAATAAGTAAGAGTTAACACGACATAACACGTTCTGATGGCACCATTGCGACCAAAGCACAGGAAAAAGCAAACTTACTGGCGGAACTATTCTCTTCACATTCAACGGTAAATTTTCAGGGAAGTACTCCACCGAACATTACCTCTGTAGAATCGAGAATGCCCGAGATTGTCTTTCGCCACCGCTATGTTAAGCGAATCTTGGGGAATCTCGACACTAAAAAGGCTTCTGGTCCTGACGATATTCCAGTCATTGTAATTAAGAAATGCGCTGACGAACTAACACCGGTATTTTGTAGGCTTTTTAACTTATCCTACAAAAAAGGAATATTTCTTTCTTGCTGGAAAACTGCGAGAGTCCAGCCCATACCCAAAAAAGGCAAGAAGACTTTGCCAAACAACTATCGTCCAGTCGCATTGCTCTCGGTTATATCAAAAGTTATGGAGAAGGCTATCAACGAAAAATTACTAAAATACCTGGAAGGCTTCAACATTATTAGTGACCGCCAGTATGGATTCCGTAAGTCTAGATCAACAGGAGACCTTCTCGCTTATGTTACTCATGTTTGGAACAACGCAATAGAACACCATGGGGAGTCCCGGGCGGTAGCACTGGACATTTCCAAGGCTTTTGACTGAGTATGGCATGAGGGGCTCCTAACTAAAGTGAGAGCATACGGAATGCCGGTTCAATTTTGTTCATGGCTGTCGAGCTTTCTTAAAGACCGTTCTCTGCGAGTGGCGATGGACGGATTTCTTTCAGACACATTTAACATCAACGCCGGAGTCCCTCAAGGTTCTATATTGTCGCCCACCCTTTTCTTACTATACATTAACGATCTTTTGGAAAAAACTAAAAATCCTATATATAGCTTCGCTGATGACAGCACACTTGTTTCATCTTTTACTTTGGATGCTCGGACATCGGCTGCTAATGCACATCTCTATAGGCAGCAAGAGGTCTCACATCTCAACAAAGACCTGGAAGAAATTTTGTCTTGGGGTGACAGTAACCAAGTAGAATTTAACGCTAAAAAGACCCAGGCGGCAGTTTTTTCTAAAAAAGTTAATGTTGAAGAACCGGATATAGTTATGGCGGGACACTCAATTCCCTTGGCTTCATCAATTCATTTATTGGGCGTTAATTTGGATAGTCATATGTCTTGGCATGGCCACGTTGCGGCCATTGCTAAGGTAGCCTCGCAGAAGCTTGGAGTACTTTTCCGAACAAAGAACCTCTATACACCCCAACAACTTTTGATGCTCTATAAAGCCCAAATTCGACCATCACTGGAGTACTGTTCGCATATTTGGGGCTCTGCTCCTAAACATACCCTGAGATTGCTAGATTCCATTCAAAGAAGAGCCATTCGCTTGATCGGTGACCATAGTCTGACAAACAACCTGGAAAGCCTTGAACATCGAAGGCAGGTTGGCGACTTGAGTCTATTTTACAAATATTTTCATGGCAAGTGTTCAACTGAGGTTGCCCGCTTAATACCACCCAGAGCGGTGCATGGTAGAAATACACGACGAGCCACTGCAGCCCACCAGTACGTGGTTCAGCTTAGTGTCCCTCGAACGACACTGTTTTAAAATTCTTTCATCTGGAGAACGTCATCACTCTGGAACGACCTCGCTGAGATCGTCTTTTCCAACGAGTATAGTCTCCAAAGATTCAAGACCAACGTGAATCGTTTCCTGCGCACATGCACCGCTCCTAAAGCGCCACAAAGGATTTATCCTGTAGTGCTGTGCCTTATCATAAAAAAAAAAAAAAAATAATATATAGTCGGCATGGTGGATCTTTGCCTGTGCATCACGGATTAACGATCAAGAGACAACGTTATTTACAATTGCCTATCTTTATTTATTATAGCCTTATAAGTGAATAGGAGAGTTGTCCATCGATGTCAAATTCATCGTTTCGATCTGTCCACCCTAAATAATTGTTTATAAATGTTTTTGTGCCTTGAAATTCAATTTAATGCTATAAACTGTTCTTTTCAGGGCCATTTTTATCGTACTTTCGTGTTGGCGGTAAATAATTATGGATATTTGTTATTATTAAGTCTGAACGCTAGCCACGATAATTTAGACGTTTACGAACTACGACTTTGTTTTGACTTTTTGAATCTCGTAATTTTGATTAGAGTCATATGGTTTTAGTCACGTGCAAAGAATCACCGTGCCCGACTATATAGGATAATTTAGACCTAAGAGTAATTTATTGTTAGCGAATACTTTAATAATTCTTTTAACAGGCTGCTAAAGTATAACTCCCTGTTAGTAAACAGTTGATTAATTTAATAAATGTAATAAACACACAACATTGTTGGCGTGTAAAGAACATATCAATTTAATCTAGACGCCAAAATTGTGACGTGTTTGTGTAGATATCTCCTGATAACTTTAATGTATCAGTAAAAATAAAAACGAATCGTCGCTAGTAAATTATACACTTTCACTATATTCATATCCACACAATAATACAGAGAGGCAAAAAAGTCGCGCATAATACCAGTAACTTTTGAATTACCTCGTATACGATAAAGTGACATATATGAAAGTGGTTTAGTAAATTATTCCCCACATTTTCACCTGCATTAATTTTTTCTTTCATTTCTGGTTTGGTTGCCACAGCGACTAACTTATTTTTTTTAAATGGAACACCCTGCATAATTGGATCCTACTGGAAAAACTCTGAATTTTTGTATTTCAAATTTTCACCTATCTGCAAGCGTTTCCGAGATAATGACAGCTCAAAAATGAAAAACTTCCTAATTATAATTATTCCTACCTAATAACCACCAGTTGAGTCAAAATGTTTTCATGACAGCGACCTAAGAGGTGTCAATCTTAAGTTCCTGTTTAATTTTCTGTTGTCTGATTTCTAATTTGTTTACACTATGGTTCATCTGAATTAGAAACAACGAGTTGAAATTTTAATAATGAGCGGTTACGGAAATATGAAGAGATCGCAAGATCGAGTTTGCCAACTTTTCAATGAATTATATCCAAATAGGCCTCCAATAAATCAGTCAACGGTGTGTCGAGTGGTAAAGAAATTTCGAGAAACAGGCAGTGTTAGGGAAGCCGCTAGATCAGGTCGACCTAAAACAGTAACCGGGGGAGACAAAGCTTTGGATATCATGCTCTCAATACATGAAAATCCAACACAATCATCCAGGCCAATGGCAATGGATTTTAATGTGACTCATCAGTCAGTGAGATAAAGTTGGTGCACGAGTTAAACGAGGATGATTTTGATAGAAGAGCTGAATTTTGTGAGCTGATGATGGAAAAATGCAATAACGATAATCAGACAACGGAAAATTAAACAGGAACTCAAAATTGACACTTCTTAGGTCGATGTCATGAAAACACCTTGACTCAACTGGCGAGTATTAGGTAGGAATAATTTTAAATAGGAAAATTTTCATTTTTGAGCTGTCATTATCTCGGAAACGCTTGCAGGTGAAAATTTAAAATACAAAAAATTCAGAGTTTTCTCAGTAGAATCCAAATATACAATTATATGCAGGGTGTTCCATTTAAAAAAAGTAAGTTAGTCTCTATGTCAACCAAACCAGACATGACAGAAAAAATTCATGCAGGTAGAAATGTGGGTAATAATTTACTAAACAATTTTCATAAAGGTCACTTTTCGTATACGAGGTAATTCGAAAGTTACAGGCATTATGCGCGACATTTTTGCCACTCGGTATACGCTTCAGTCGCATAATCCAAATCCTAGTGATTACTGCTTTAGGGAGCATGCTTAAAATACAAATGATTATTTTATTCGTTTTGGGATTAAAGTAGGAAGAATTAAACTAATGTATTGACTGTACCAGCAAACCAGCACTTTGTAGCCAATTTTTAATTAATTATATTCTAAATTAAATGGGCAATGTTTACAAAGTGTTTTAAAGTTGTGTAAAGTGTTATAAGAGTTCAAAGTTTAACGTAATGGACTAGTTGAGCTGCTATCGTTGTAAAATTTAAATAAAAGTTGCAGCGGCTATTAATTTTGATGTCTGCGCTGAATCTCGAGCACTAATGAAATTTTGTAGCTTTTCTTATTATATAGGGTGTAAATGAATGTTACGTAGATATTTAATAATATTTATTAAGCTTTATTTTTTTTTTAGTTTTTCTCCCATATTTTCCGAGATTATTTCAAATTTGGTAGACTTATTAGTTTTTGGAATCTCTACAATAAATTATCTATAGTGTCAGACGCAGTACACAGAGTGTGCCTTAGTATTTCCCATTTGTTTATATTTTTGACGTTTAGTGTCAACTACTTTTGTTAGTTGATGTTTCCAATGATAGTTAGAGCTATTTAATGATGGTTAAGTTCACAAACCAAGAATATGCCGTTATGCATTTTATTTATAGTCTTGCCACTAACAAACGACTCTACCGGCAGCATTATCCAAATCGAAAACTGATTCACGAACTTTTGCACAGGTATAGGGGAGCGACAGGTAATACCGTACATCGGATAATACCGTACACAAGCAAGATAACTTTTAGGAAAAAAACTGAATTTCCTAGTTCTCTCACTTTAATGCATAGTCCCACTCTTTTAACATCTGCAGCAAGCGCTTGACGTTGATCGTTTCTTGCTTACAAAACAAGTGATAACTAGATGTGCTGCAATTTAACTGGATTAATACGTGATGAATTTTAAGGCCTCATTATATGACTATTTATTAATACAGGTATCTTTTATTATACAGGGTGACAATTTGAAAACGAACAGCATTTAATATTGCCTCTACCAATGACAGTATGAAAATTTGGCGAAACACGTCAATTGATATATCAAGGGGGAAATTTTTTAAGGCATTTGTTGTCGTGTTACTTTCAACCCCCTGACCCCCAGGGCACCTACCCCTAAAATTTTAAATGGCAACCCCTATTTCTTTTGCCATTTTTTCCAAATTCTACATAAACTGTATTGATTTTTTTTTCAAAATTGTGATTATTAACCTCACAAATTAATGAAATGTATTTAATATCGAATTTTAAAACGGATTGCATTCACCGCCTCATAGCACTTCGTTTAAAACTGTTTGTACCTACCAATAGTTACATTCCAAATTCTTTTATTTATTTACATTTCGTCTTCGATATCGCCACTAGAAAACAAAATAATTTAATTTTTTTGCCGTTTTCGACAAAACAAGATTCTCGATTTGCTTTGTCCTGATATTTCGAACAAATGATAAGTACTTAGTAGGTACTTTATTTTCCGACTTCTGGTGTTCATTATTTATTTCATGTTCTTCTAGAATCAGTGAAATAAGCTGTGAAAGTTAATTTCATAAACATTTCAATAGTTTTTAATTATTAGTGTCGTTTCTTAAAATGGTTTACACTATTGCTGAACGCGTAGAAATGATTTTCATTTACGGAGCTGAAAATCGTTGCTTTGCAAGAACGGCGGCCGTATTCAATGAAAGACATCGTGAAAGAAATGTTGGACACAAGTACATCCGTGAGTTAGCAGCTAAATTTGAAGAAACAGGATCTGCTTGCAATAAGAAAAGGAATGAGCCAAGACTGCTCAATGAGGCCGCTCAGATTGAGGTTCTTGGTGAAGTTGCTATGTCCTACTACGTCCCTTCGTAAAGTTGCAGATCAAACTAGACTGTCGCTTGAGTCAGTCAGGAAAGTATTGAAGCTTCACAAATTTCATTAATACAAACTCCTAATTACTCAAGAATTAGGGGACGATGACCCGGACAGACGTATTGAGTTTTGCGAAATTATGACGGATAAGATTATTACTCAGCCTAGGCTAATAAAGAATATCTGTTTCAGTGACGAATGCACTTTTTACTTAAATGGCAAGGTCAGAGAGGGGCATACGCAATACCCTCAAAAAATTAATGTTTGGGCGGGTATATTAGGCAATAGTATCATCGGTCTCCTCTTTATCAATGGAAATCTAAATGGTGAAATTTGTGCAGAAATGTTAGACACAGCTATAGAACCTCTTATAATTCGTGAGGTGGAAAATTAAAGGGACGCCAATGGAAATGTTGCTCTAGATGAACATTTGCTCCACTTCCAACAGGACGGAGCGCCTCCGCATTATGTACGCCCAGTAAGAGAGTGGTTGGATAGTCATTACCCAGAGCAGTGGATTGGTAGGAGGGGCCCCATAGAATGGCCCGCTAGGTCGCCAGACTTAATTATTTTCTCTGAGGACAACTAAAAAATAAAGTGTATGTGACAAAACCTGCAGATCTGAACGAACTGAGAAGAAGAATTATTAAAGAATGTGAATCTATTAACCAAGAAATGTTACAAAACGTCATCGACAAATTTTATTCTAACGACTAAATAACGACTTACATAAATTTATTTTTGTTCTAAAATAAAAACTTTTTTTTCTCAGGTCTTCTATCACCCTAGAAGTTTGTAACATGATCACATTAACACCCTGTATAAAACGTTTTCTTTTATAAAATATTTTTTTAAAGAAACTGGGGTAAAGCGGCATTTAACATTAAATGTTTTCTGAAATGTGACTAAAGCACCCAATATTCTTAAGTCAATACCGCCTCAAACAAACCCAATCAACAGAAAATAAACTCCAGAGAACGCTCTGTTTGCAAAGTTTTTGATTGACATTGATTAAAACCCAATAGATTCTTATTATCTGGGTGTTGCAACCAATGGTGTTTGACATAGAAATTCTTGGACGCGGATAAATAAAAATAAAAAAAAAATCAATAAATTGAAGAAAAACTATTGTGTTCAAGATTAGATCTCGTTAAGAACAGAACAGAAGAAAATATAAAGGAAACATTATGGGATTGTCATTAATGCATCAGTGTAATAATAGTATAATAAACTATTCTAATTTTGGTAAATCGTTTATGCTGACTACTTAGATATAAAATAATTTGAATGCAAATGTAGCTGGTGCCAATGTATTTAAATTTCAACTTATTCCGAAATACGCAGATTTTATTCAAATTTGTTAATCCGGATATTCCAAAGGATAAGTGTTTGGGATAATTTAAATATTCCTCTAGTACTCTAAATTGCTTTTGGGATCGATTCGGGTAGAAACGGATAAAATTAAATTTAGCCTGTTTGATTTAGATTTCGCAGAAACAATCCACTTTATTGCAGTATACAGGGTGTTTATGTGTTTAATGAATGAGTGTTTATAATCTTTTATAGACACTCGTGAAATAATCCATCACGTCGTAAACAATAGTTTTCTTAGGTTTATAGTCTTGTGACACTGGTACAGACAATTTCCGGAAAAATTTAGTGTCCGAAAAAAACATTTTCTTTTTCCAAAAAAGTTGGAAAAAAACGGAAATTTTGGGAAAATTTAATTATTTCCTATAAACTAGAAGTTAGTGTTTTAAGAACTAATTAAATAGCAAGTATTTCAAATAATAGTTATAAATTGTTTTGATTAAAAAATGCATGTTATAAATGGGCATTTAAAAATGCTAGGGCAGAAAAATACCTAAAAAATAAAATAATTTTCTTAAAAGTACCCGCAAAATCAAGATGGGAAGCTTTGTTGTGTACTGTAGTACTAGATCATCTGGGTGTCGACCAAACCATTAAAAAATTTATATTAGACGATAATTTTTGGAAAACCTACAAGGTTTTAAACATATCCTGCTTCCTATAGGAAAATCAAATAATCTGATAAAGTCGGATAAATCTCGATTGTCAGTAGTGCCCTTTGTCCTTAAGTATATTAAAGATGCAATAATTAATATCGCGGCAGAAGATGGCTCGGTTACAGGAAATTTTAGAGAAAACTTGTTAAAAGAGCGCCTCGAATTTTGTTGTAAACCCATTCATTTTACGGCGAATCTTCTTGACTCCCATTTTAAAAGGAAACATTTAAATTATATGGTGGCACGGATTATGTACCTCGCAGCCAGTGGCCTCCCGAATCTTAAATGGACCTCCATCTTCCCCCTCGTCAAAAAGAAACTGGTCGTTACATGGTGTCATACATACAAATAAAAGAAATAGACTTTCACAAGACAAAGTTCAAAAACTAGTTGCCATTTAATCTAGTTTAAATGTAGATGAAAATGATAAATTTGTTTGTAATGCTAGACCATTTCCGCTATTAGAACAGGATGATATGGATACTGAATATGTCCAAGCTGACGAAGGGCAATATCATGCTATAGAATCTGAATCAACTGATTTCTCTGAGGTCAAAGAATCAGACTCGGACCTTTAAGTGTTTTGGCCTTGACTTCGCCTAAATAATCTTTCTGGAAAAGTATATCTATTTAATTTTCACATATATTATATAACAAAAAATATCTTTTTAGGTTTCCGGCTTTGTTTTAATATTTTTCCCTTGTTTTTCAATTTTTTCAATGCACGGAAAAAAAAAACATTTTCTTTTTTAATATTTCCGTTTTTGTCCTAAACCGAGAAAAACACCCTGTAGATACATACAGCCGCGTAACCAGTCGCCTACTGTTTGTTTTTATTTGATGGACGGCTCAAATAACCGGAACACGTGTTTTTTCTGTTTACGAGGACTGACCCTTTGGAAAAAATACGCATCCAACTTTTTTATCAGTGGGTGTATTTTTACGGCATTATTGAATTACTTGTATTACTAAAATATATGTTTATTTTTACAGAGTTGTTTTTTTCAAACTTGACATAGGCTTACTTTTTTATTTGAAGACGTAGACATATAGTTCCTAATGCAAAGTTCTGGAAATTAGTCCAACTAAGAAAAATGTGTGGAAAAAATAAACAAGTTGTTGCCAGATTGGGCACTATTTCAAAAAAACGTATTCTCTTAAATGGCAACACCACATTTTTTTGATACATCTTGAAATTCTAGACAAAATATCTAGAGTACAAGTTTTTGATACCGGTTTACGAGCTATTATTGTTTCAAATTTAATTTTGCTCCTCATAGAAGTAATGTAAAAAATTGTTCAATGGAAAAAGTAGGCTATGAATAATATTCTTTGTCCCTGCTGTCATAAGATGAGAATAAGTTTTGTGTAGTCTTGGATTAAAATGGATCGTATTACACCTTAAGAAAAAACTGAAATCTTCCCCATGTTGTTGGATTAGGTTTACGAAAAGCATGCACTTAATTCCATGTTAGGCATCCCAACAAACCTCGTTCTTATCCAGAATTTTTAAGATAAAATTTGATGAACTTGCAAGCTACTGGGCGTGCGCATTCGACAATAATAGCTCGTAAACCGCATATCTATACAAAAACTTGTACTCTTCACGTTCTGTCTAGAATTTCATCAGAATTGGTTAAAAAAATGTGGTGTTGCAATTTAGGAAAATAGGTTTTTTTGAAAAAGTGTCCAATCTGGCAACAACTCGTTTATTTTTTCCATATATTTTTCTTAGCTGGACTAATTTCTAAAACTTTGCTTTAGAAACTGTTGGCCGATCTCTTCAAATAAAAAAGTTATGTCAAGTTTTAAAAAAATAACCCCGTATTGGAATATTTTGTCAGATATTCGTGGGGATTATTTTATATTTATTCTGCGGTACAAGTGATTTTTTTTTAATATTATGACATTAGTCATATTAACTAATGATTCTCTTTATGATTCCGTGAAGAAATTATAGTTTTTTATTGTTTGCACTTAGAAAAATGACATGTGATTGTTCATAGACGGATATACAAGTGAAAAAGGTCGTGGTCCGGAAAGCTCGGGTATTCTTAATCGCAAGGATAAAGCTACAAATTGTGTAAATTAATAGATTTACCAAAGGAAATTTCTTTAAATTTTCATAGAATCAAAGAAAATTTAAACAAAATAAAACCGGTGAATCACAAAACTACAAATTATGAAAACAGAAAATTTACATTGAATCAAGTCATCCCTCCTAAACTCTTACTATAGTACCGAGAATCCTCTCCTACCTAGAGCAAAACAAATTCAAAATTATTCATAGAATCAAAAAAATAAATAAAATAAAACCGGTGAATCACAAAACTACAAATTATGAAAACCGAAAATTTACATCGAATCAAGTCATCACTCCTAAACTCTTACTATAGTACCGAGAATCCTCTCCTACCTAGAGCAAAACAAATTCGAACTTATTCATAGAATCAAAAAAATAAATAAAATAAAACCGGTGAATCACAAAACTAGAAATTATGAAAACCAAAAATTTTCATCGAATCAAGTCATCCCTCCTAAACACTAGTCCCGAGAATCCTTTACCACTTTAAGCAAAACAAATGCAATATTTTTCATAGAATCAAAGAACATTTAAATAAAGTAAAACTACAAATTATGATAACCGAAGATTTACATCGAGACAAGTCAATCCTACTAAACTCTTACAATAGTCCCGTGAATCCTCCCCCACCTTGAGCAAACCGAATGCAACACGTTCTCGAAAGAAACAACATCCGATCACTCAACCGTCACTTGTCAAATCAATCGCCGGCAAAACAATTGCTAACCGTTCGGGGTGGCCGGAAACTGCTGCAACAGTCGCTGCACGAAAACAACGGTGAACGAAAATCGGCGTTGGCCGCGGAAAGCTATGGTCGAGGGCTTTAAAATCGTGAGCTCGTTCGTGAAATGTCGGAAATGTATGTTAAAAAGAAGAATTATAGTCGCTCGGGTCGTGTAAATAAACAGCTGGGTGTTACTTTGACAGTTTTGAATGGTATTTTTTTAAGATGCGGGATATTCGTGTTTGAATTTATTTGCAGCTTAGCTTGTAGGGGAGAGTAAGCTAAAATGGCATCAGAGAGAGACCTTAATATACAGGGTGTTTTAGAAGTACGGTACGTAACTTAACGGGGTGATTTCTTATGACATTCTAAGAGAAAAAGTTCATATGAACATGTGTCTGGAGTTGCCCGTTTTTGATATACAAGGAGTTAAATTTTTAAAAAAATCGTTTTCCCGATTTTATTAAAATTTGGTACCGTTATTTATAATAATTAGGGGCTCAATTGACCCTAACTAGATTAAATTTATTAAGTCTAGTGGCGTCCCGGAGAGCACCTTAACAAATATAATTGACAAAAAAAAGTACGCTACTGACTTTTCTGTAATTTTGATATTTTTTTTTTCGGTATATGGGCCAGAAAGTTCGGGTATTCTTAATCGCAAGGATAAAACTACAATTGTGTAAATAAAGATCTAGATTTACCAAAGGAAATTTCTTTAAATTTTCATAGAATCAAAGAAAATTTAAATGAAATAAAACCGGTAAATCATAACACTACAAATTATGAAATCCTGTATCATTTATATCGAATCAAGTCATCCCTCCTAAACTTCTACTTCTTTGCTATTTCAAAGCTTGCCGTCCAAGTGCAAAAGAAAGGATCCCTAAGAGACGCCTATTTACTTCAGCTACTGCAGCTTCATGTTTAACTTGTCTTCTAGAGCTTCGGAAAAGTATTCTCCTTTTTCTGTAGTAATCAAAGCTTCAGCTATTTTGCTCTATTTATAACGTATGTTAACAGCATATTTCCAAATTTTATGTGATTTACCTTGGTAGTCAGATGTATAAAGTGAATCGTTAAAGGGTTACAACTTTTACGCTCTATATTTAACATACACTCATATTCCTTTACTATTTCATCTGATGTGGCAAATCAACTGACTAGTTATTTAACAGAAGTTGAATTGAACGTTTATTTGTAACTTAAAATCACCTGGCACTGTATGTGGACCCTATTATTTCACTCACAGAAATATGGTGTTGTTGTGTCAAGTAAGAGCTAGAAATAGCTATGAGCGGCACTCAAAATTCAATCGCATATATCTTGGCTTGCACAGCAATATCCTTTGGGGACCATACTCGTGCACATTGTAGTTTTACTGGCAAAGATCCTACTTAATAGAACCACCCTGGTTTACAATTGCCACGAGCTTAAGCTAGTTGAGGTAAGTAGCAACCTTACACTCATATCTATCATAACATATTTCCTTTCCCTTTTTTCATATTGCTCATTCGCCTTGACACCTTTTTCACGCTTTTCTTGATTTCTTTTTCTGTTGTCTTTAAATCAGGCCCACTCATGCCACATGAGAAAACATCTTATCTCTGCTTTTCAAGAAATATGTCATTGACAACCTGGAGACAGGCGTTTCAGGAAGCCAATCAGTCGTTGCAGATCTAAATTTATTTCTGACAAAAATGTTAATAATTAATCATTATACTTCTGGGCGGTCACTAAACTTCAACGTATGAAGCTCAGATTTGGCACACCAGTTACTACATGTAAGTAGACGAAACTATTTTTCGACAAAGTTACTCGTCTCACGGCTCGTGATTTTGTCAAAAATGACATTCGCGAAATTGCCGAAAAGCAACAAACTTGAATAAAACCTTGAGAAGAATTTTGCTTACACAATTTTTTCTCGAGTGGTATTCGACATGACTATTCCACGAGAAAGAAGACAAAGAACAATCAAATTTTAAATAATTACCGAACCATGGTAACAAAATTTCTTTCGATCAAATATTAAAATTTTGTCGCTGTAAAAATCACATGTGAATTTTGTCCAGGTAGGTGCAGGTAGTAATTTTGCCAGTAGAAAACAGACCGTTGCTATGACATTTTGCCAGTGTAAAACATTCTAGTGAAATAGTCAACATAAATTGAACCACCCTGCTACAATACAGATCATAAATATTAAATTAACAAAGTGCAAGGTAAATTAAAACAATTTACACCATACTGAAATTGTGTAAACGCATTGAATTAAAAGCAATTATGATAAAATCCTTGCAAATATAATTTTATTTACATTTCAGGTTTGTTTAGTTCAGCAAGAAAGAGGATCTTTTCCTGCTAATCTGACTTCCTTGTGCTAGCGATTTATAGTAGTTACTGATATATTTCAATTTAAATAGACTAAACTAAACCTCAATAAAATCATTAATTCGAACCTTTTCTTGGCGGGACTGGCATGGAACCCTTTATCCCTTTCTCAAGAAAGCGCCCTTCTAACGGCAAGCCTTGGTTTACCAAAAATTGCGAACGAGCTCTTAAATTAAAAAATTATTTCTACCGACAGTGGCGACAAAGCCCTACCGCCGAAAATCGTACCATCTTTGTTAACGTTCGAAACCAGTGCAAGCAAACGATAAACCAAAGCGAAGAAGCACACAACCAGAGGATCAAAGACAAACTTCTTGACGGCTCAAGATCCACCTCAAACACGTTCTGATGGCACCATTGCGACCAAAGCACAGGAAAAAGCAAACTTACTGGCGGAACTATTCTCTTTACATACACGTGTTGATTTTCAGGTAAAAACTTCACCGAACATTCTTCCTGTAGGATCGAGAATGCCCGAGATCAAGGTAATATATTGTCGCCCACCCTCTTCTTACTATACATAGCTTCGCTGATGATAGCACACTCGTGTCATCTTTTACTTCGGATGCTCGGACATCGGCTGCCAATGCACATCTCTATAGGCAGCAAGAGGTCTCACATCTCAACAAAGACCTGGAAGAAATTCTGTCTTGGGGTGACAGTAACCAAGTAGAATTTAACGCTAAAAAAACACAGGCGGCAGTTTTTTCTGAAAAAGTTAATGTTGAAGAACCGGATATAGTCATGGAGGGACACTCGGTCCCCTTGGCTTCATCAATTCATTTATTGGGCGTTAATTTGAATAGTCATATGTTTTGGGATAGTCACGTTGCGGCCATTGCTAAGAACTAAGCACCTCTATACACCCCAACAACTTTTAATGCTCTATAAAGCCCAGATTCGACTATTGTTGGAGTACTGTTCGCATATTTGAGGCTCTGCTCCTAAACAACCTGGAAAGCCTTAAACATCAAAGGCAGGTTTTCGACTTGAGTCTATTTTACAAATACTTTTATGGTAAGTGCTCAACTAAGGTTACCCGCTTGGTTTCACACAAAGCGGTGCCAGTGGCGCACCCAGGGGGGGGGGGGGGTTTGGGGGTTAACCCCCCCCCCCAAAGACTCTCAACCTATACCTGAAATTCCTAAATCCTGACAAATCTCACAATGTGCTAGCGTTAGCTCTAATGTTTATATCTGACACTGTAGTAAATAAAGAAGATGTCTTAAACCAGTTGGCTCTAAAACCCCGTCGTTTAGACATTTTATTATAATTTTAGGTATTTATTAGTTATGCTTGAATAAAATATTTCTTATTATTTTAAATTTTTTACTCCCCTCTACACAAGGGGGTAGAATTTTTTGGTTATAAGCTGAAAAACACAGCCACAAGGGTATCATTATAAAAAAGGGCGTGGCACCAAAAAAATTTTTGCCTGCGGCGCTATTTTTTGGCGAACCCCCTCCCCCCACAGACCAAGACTGTGTGCGCCACTGAGCGGTGCATGGTAGAAATACACGACGAGCCACTGCAGCCCACCTGTATGTGGTTCAGCTTAGTATCCCTCAAACGACACTGTTTAATTAAACATTCTTTCATCTGGAGAACGTCATCACTCTGGAACGACCTATAATCTCCAAATATTCAAGACTAACGTGACTCGCTTCCTGCGCACACGCACCTCTCGCAGAGCGCCATAAATGATTAATCCTGCAGTGCTGTGCCTTATCATAAAAAAAACAGTGGGCAAAATACACCATGAGACATCAATCAAAAAGCACGACTTTGACTTTCTCGCAAAATAAACAGGGCTGCGTACCATCGATAGGTTGCAAAGCGAAGTATTTTTTATTCCTTTAGTACACAGCTTTAAAGAAAACCTAGCGCCCTCTGCGTGCTTAAAGCAGCACTATGCCTTGCCAGAAACCTGGAAAGGAGTATTGATTAAACGGTCGTGTAGTGATCCAGGTGAAACAAGCAAATCAAATTCGAACGACGACAGAAAGAAGTTCTTCTTTAAATCTCTACAAGATTGATTAAAGATTGACAGATGGCGATACATTTCCTAGCCTAGACAATAAATATATATTTCAACATAGTTTTATTTCTTGTCCCTTGGGACCCTCCGGGTAATGGCATTTTCTGAGGAAGAAACTGCCTTCTGGAGTTTTAAACAATAAATTCTACTTGGTTTCTGTCACCCCAAAACAGAATTTCTTCCAGGTCTTTGTTGAGATCCAAGATTGCCTATGAAGATGTGCACCGGCAGCCGATGTTTAAGCCTGATAGCAGGAGCGTGCTACGGTCAACGAAGCTGGATTTTGGATTTTTCTAAAAGGTCGTTAATAAATTGTAAAAAGAAGATGGGAGACAATATAGAACCTTGAGGGACAAAAAGTTGATTTTTCGATGATTATACTTATGGGATCGCTTCGGAATCAAAACAACCGATAAATAAATCCGGGAAAATAAATTGGAAAACATTTTCCCGATCTTTAAAACTTCTCTCTTTCTTTGTTTTCTTTCGGTTAAACGAATGAGCCGTTCGGATTTAAATTTACATATTACTGGATTTCGAAAGCCACGTTTGTTTTCGCAAAATAATGAACGCGAAATTGAGCTTCGGGAAATAGTTGTTTCGAATATAATTTTAGTTTTTAATACCGTTTAACCGGGAAAGCTTATTGCTTGGCATAGCTATTAGTAGAGCGCATACGGAATGACCTACAAAATTTCGCCTTCCAAGCTAGATCATGGAAAGAGAACTAATAAAATATAAAATTTTCAGTAAGGAATCAAACAACAAAGTTTGCAAAAGAATCCATTATTGCCATAAATATAAACAATTATTAAATACTGGGGTCTGCTTCTAAATTCAGCGTGCATTGAGGCGTCATGCAACAAAGGTAACTTAATATTTTTAAACATTCATAATATAAACAAAATTTAAAAAATCTCCTTCCATGAACTAAGAGTGAAACTTTACAGGAAGGTAAAAAAAATGGATGTAAGGAATGTTATATACGACTTATATGCATCCCAAGTTGATATAACGCTTTCAGTTTTGAAAGATAATATTGAAAAGCTGCAACAATTGATCGATGAGCTGAATTGTGTTGGTGCAGACTATGGTCTTAAAATAAATAACAATAAAACAAAGTTTATGATAGTAAGCAGACGCAAACTCCCATACAGCGATGCAAGATTAATAGCAGACGGCCAAACCTTAGAACGTGTAACACAATATAAATATCTGGGAAGCTGGTTGCATGAAGACTGGGATAATGACAGAAAAATTAAATGCAGAATTGAAATGGCCCGAAATAACTTCTTTAAATTTAAAAACGTACTAACTTGTCGAGACATTAAATTGAAACTAAGATTACGATATGCCAAGTGCTATGTATGGTCGGTGTTGCTGTACGGTGCAGAGACCTGGACATTGAAGGCATCGTCCATCAACAAAATAGAAGCATTTGAGATGTGGATGTATCGTAGAATGCTGAGAGTGCCATGGACGGACAGAGTAACCAACGACGAAATTCTAAGAAGAATCGGCAGAGACCGTGAGTTTATGCTTAATGTCAAAAAGAAGAAAACATCGTACTTTGGTCATATAATGCGAAACTCAAAATATCAACTGCTGCAACTTATTGTCGAGGGAAAAATAGAGGGAAAGCGAGGCATGGGCAGAAAGCAACTGTCATGGTTAAGAAATATAAGAGAGTGGACGGGGTTAAGGACGATAGGAGAGTTGGTCCACACAGCAACCGACAGAGAAATGTATGGAAATATGGTCGCCAACATCCAACAATAGTGGATAGGCAGTCGAAGAAGAAGAGATTACACAACAAAAGTTTAGCCAATGTGTAATTTATTTTGAATTTTTTTGATCTTTAATATATTATCTACTAAAATAAACTAAAATTTGTTTAATTTATCTAAAATTCTATTTACTTTGTTTCTTTAAATTACAAATAATTAAAAAAACTATAATTATTAAAAAGATATATTAAAAATTCATATTACGTGCAACCTTTTGCAACAATACGAATGTACCTTTGTGACATTTATTTGATCATTATCCATGATGAGTTTAAATTTTGCCATAAAAACAATTGCAACTGAAAAGTTTTCGGGTGTTTTGGGACTAACGTGAACTTTTGAAATTGGCGGAAAAAAGGAAAATTAGGTAAAATTGAAATAAATTCTTATTTGTTTACTACTACCTAGCTTAGTGCGTCGTGTATAGTATTTTATATATTTTTTGTTTTTGTGAGTTGTCTAAACATATTGTATGTATATGTACCAATAAATTATTTGTATTTGCAATAATATATAGATTAGTTTAGTTGAGATAAATGTACACAAAAACATTCAAAATTATATACAATGTAAAATGCAGACCAGTTCTGATGTTTCAATTTTTCTCTATTAAACAACCACCCTTATTTACCGACCAACATTTGATTCCCGAGGGTGGTCGCTAGTCAGAGCTTTTACTGTATATTGTTTATCTAATTTTCTACCATCATTTTAGTTATTAAATTTTTTAAATATAAAATTATTGTGTCGACCGTGTGCAACAATACGAACACACCCCTGAGAAATTAATTTTGGAACGAGACCCGTCAACCGTAATTTTTATTATGACTGATAGTTTCAAATTAATTGTTAACCCATTAGCATTCAATTTTATGAAAAATTGATTTGATTCAGAGACATATGCGCCTAGTTAAGTGGAAGCCGACTTTTATATTTTTATATTAAAGAGTCAACCAGACACCAATTTTTTTTGGTGTCTACAAGAAAATGGGGATTTTCACTATTTCACATGCGCCTATCCTGACCGGTGACGTGAAACTAGGGTTCATCAGGAAAAATCTGATTAATCATTTCTTTCCAATACATTTTGAATAAACCACTGACAGTAATTCCTGCGTCTTTCAAGATCTGCAGCTCGTATTTCTTGAAATTCTTGCACCTTCCTATATCCTAAACCTATTATTTAAGAATAGTCCTGCATGTTTCATAAGATCTTCCTATTTCCTGAGACAGACATCTTACACATTTTGTTGGCGTATTCAACATTATTTAAAGAATGTTTGCAAGAACTTACTAATCTTACAGATGGCCTTCTAGCTCCTTTTTTATGTTATATAGAACCTGTTTCCCAAAACAAAGCCATCCTGGTATTTACTGACACACAACAGGTATTCAGCTCTAAGTACGACCTTAGATGCAAGGAACACTTTGATGATAATAATTTTTTCTCGCGCGGTATTACAATTAAATCCCATTTCACCACAAACACTAATTTAGCCAAATGACAATGAGTCACCCAATTTGTCTTTATATGCCAAACAAGTTTTAGACGCGGATGGACCCCTTGTCTCTAAATATTTCCGCCTACAAGACATTCCATTATGAAGTAAAATAACTTACCTTTACGAATTTAATTACCACGCAAAATCCACCCCAAACTAAACTAATTAGGTAATTTCCCACTGTCTATGGTGGTTCGCTTAAATGTTGGGGGCGTTAAATACGAGCTACAATTTTTCTCCGCTAATTTCGACCGTTTATTCTCATGGACGTGAAAGAAACGCCAAGAAAATAAAACATACCTCTAGAATCCACACTTTAGCTGGGCGTGGTGCTAGACCTTCAACGATACCTATACAGGGTTGTTTAAAAGTCCTGAATATATCTCATATTTCTGTTCTATAAGTTATATACACAGGGTGGTCCTTAAGTACGTTCACGCATTTTAGGAGGTGGTTCCCTAGGATATTCTAAGAAAAAAGTTCCTATAAACCTATGTCCGCAAATGCCCAAATTTTAAGACACAGGGTGTTAAAATTCTTAAAAAATTTTTTTGATAATGTTGTAAAAACTTTTATACAGGGTGAGTCGGGAGGAATGGGCCTAACTCTAAGGGTGTAATCTATGCATCAAAATAATAAAAAAAAAACCCAAATGTTGTTATCCCACATTCATTTGTTTTGAAGTTATAAGGCAAAAACAAAATATTGCATTAATTTAGCTTTCCTGTAATAAATGTTATTATTGTTTGCTTCTGATTATTGTGCTGTCACTATCCTATTAGTATCAGTATAAAATGTTACATTGATTCACCGTTAAACTTTCGGATTTGTATCATTTTAATTTTATAAAATGTCACACATTTGTTCACATCTCGAATACGCCAATATGGTTTTTATTTATGGTTTGTGTAATGGGGATGCTACAGCGGCTGCTGAAGAAAATCGAGAACGATTTCCACATGAAAGAACACCGAACAGAAGGGACTTTATCAGAGTTTTCAACAAACTCTGCGAGAGCGGAACGCTTCCAAGTGCTAATGTAACATCCGAACGAGCCATTCAACAGGATTTAGAAGAAATAGAAAATGTTCTAGCTTTAGTAGAAGAAGATGCGACGATGAGCTCACGAAGAATTGGAATTCAGTTGGGGAGTCCCCAAAAAAGAGTGATTAATACGCTTCACGAGAAAGGCTTATACCCGTACCATGTACAGCGTGTACAGAATCTTCAACCTGGAGACTACGCCAAGCGTATGCAATTTTGTGAGTGGATAATTAATAATCGTCATCTTTTACCGCACATACTTTTTACTGACGAAGCTACATTCACCCGTGACGGCATCAATAATAATCAAAACTCCCATGTATGGTCGGACGAAAATCCTCACGCAATAGTCGAAAGTAATTTTCAACACAGGTTTTCAGTAAACGTGTGGTACGGAATGATCGATAATAATTTAATTGGCCCTTTTCTTTTGGAAAATCGCCTTAAAGGGGATCACTACTAGCGGAGATTCCTTTAAACGTCAGAATTGAAATGTATTATCACCACGAGCGGGTCAAGCAATATTTAGACCAAAGGTTTCCAGGGGTTTGGATTGGTCGCGGTGGTCCTATTAGTTGGCCCCCTAGATCGCCAGACCTCACGCCGTTGGACTACAATTTATGAGGTTGGTTATAAACTGAGGTTTACAAAGTAAAAGTAGATACTAGGGATGCATTAATTAGACGCATTAGAAATGCTGTACTCAATATTAAAGAAAGGCACTTCGCAAAGGAAGCAGGAAATGTTTGAAAGTCAATGGCGGTATTTTTAATAATTTACTAAATCAATGATTTATCTAAAACAATGTTAATGTTGGATATTTTGGTTTAACAATATTATTATTTTATTTAACGCTGTAACTTGAAAACAAATGAATATTGGATAACAACATTTGAGTTTTTCCTTATTATTTTGATGCATAGATTACACCCTTACAGTTAGACCCATTCCTCCCGATTCAACCTGTATATTAATTTTTTTAAATTTGCTAAAACTAAAAAGTGATTAAAGTGATACATTTTAGGACTACTTAAAACTTCTGGATGTTGCCATGGGCGAAGATACGGGTAAGCATGTTAGGTTTTTATAGGGAATCGATGTTACGCCTCTGCTTTTCTTTTTTTAAATTCTACTTTCTAGATACTAACAACATACATAAAAAATGTATCTTCTCTTTTTTTGATAGGATGAGCCGTTTTTGAGAAAAAAATTAAATTATGTCTTGTTACACGCCGCTTCACCATTTCTAGTATATTTTACTTTATCTTAAAATTAGGCGACTTAAAAGGTGTCAAGATGGCCCTGGTTCTTTGGGATTCACTTCTACAATAAACTCTCATACCATCAGAGAAATCTACCTATTGGAGATTTAAAAGAAAGGCTCAAGGCATTTCTCATCAGCAAATCATTCTACTCTGTGGAAGAATTTTTAGGCATGCCTGTGATGGAAATTTAAAATTCTCTTGTCCTTTTATTCTCTTGATATATTTTGTATCTTACTTTATTTTGTTTTGTCAGTCTTTGTAAGTATTTGTTGTTTTATCTGCATTTTATTTGTATTATGTCTAGATATTTTAATTTCTTGAACAATTTATTTTTATTAGCTTGTTTTATTCTGTATTTTATTATGTACACTTCTCAAGTGATATGACCTGTAATTTTTATATAGTTCCGAGTATAGTTCAATATGGATAGGGGCATGGAAAGATGCATTATGTTTTTTTTTTTAATTATTAACGTATGTAAATACTATACCTATTTGTATGTTAACATTAAAAGTTTTTATAAACCCGTTAAGAAATACTTATTTATTACCGCTCTAGTTTAAAGGCTATGAACTTTAACACTTTAAAACAAACGAAGTTTTAGTTAATTAAACGTAATCGATTTTTGACAGTTTGTTGTATTTTTAATTTAACAGAACTTTTTAAACATTCTAAATTAAAATTTCTTAAAAATAACAAAAAATTTAAAATTTAATTGTTTGCAATGCCTGAATATATACAAATATGGAAATGACAGACATGCATTTTGCATATGGCTTGATTAATGGCAATGCAGTGGAAACGCGTCGTATTTATGAGGATAAATACCCTCGTCGACGGATTCCTTGTGCCAAAACATTTTCAAATATTCATCAGCGCTATCAAGACACGGGAAGTTTTGCAAAATATGCCGATATTCCTGGTAAGCCTAGAACAGTGGGAACTCCTGAGCTAGGCTAAGAGAAATAACCATTCATCAAGAATCAAGTACCAGAAAAATTGGTAATACACTTCCCGTACGTCACCAAACGGTTTTAAGAATTTTAAATCCAGAGGGTACAAGTATTATTACCTGATAGTTTTCCCAAACGAGTAAATTTTTGACAATGGATGCTTTAAAAAGCAGCAGAAAATCCTGAGTTTTGGAACTTGACTCTTTTTACCGCGGAGGCCAACTTTTCAGTTCAAAAATTATAACAATCATCTATGGGCTGAAGACAATCCTCATGCTGTAATAGAATTTCACCATCAGCATCAATTTTCATTAAACGTTTGGGCCGGTATTATTAGGGACTTCTTACCTGTTGTATTTATGTCCTTTAACTCAAATTATTTCTTAAAGTAATGAGTTTAGCCATATGACATGTTTCATAATTGTTGCTTAGAATGTTTAGAGGAATCAGAAAACGTGATTAAAAAGGGGTCGTTTCATTTAAATAAACCAAAGTTTTGTTTACCATGACTGTTTGATGCACCCCATAAAATTACAGGTGTTCTAGTTTTATAGATTTTTTTAAGGCCTACAGCTTTTATTCCGGAAGATTTTTATATTGTACGCCATTTTCTAAATAATTGACCGGTCCGGGACTTTTTAGACACTGTGTATAATATTATTGTAATATTATACCCAATAATATAAAATACACTTCTCCTACTCGACGACACTGTTTTGTTATGTTGAGGTTGATTTGCATAAGCACTCCACAAACCATTAAAAATAAAATTAATGAGACTTGTGTAGATGAATTAGAAAAAACCTTTTTGCACTGAATATAAGGGAAAAATAATGTTTTGGTAATTAAATATTACTTTATCGTATTAATCATTATTACAGAACCAGTAAATAAACAAAATGAGACAAAACCTTTATAAATTATTCTGCTTGTGTTGGTATTGATTAGGTAACGCAGTAAGTCACGATTGGGATCGCCCTTCAACCTTTGTTTTTTTCGGTGTTATAGTTTAGACAATTCCGCGACTCCTTTATTTGCATCTAGTAAACGATTATTATTAATTTTCATAGCACTTAGGTACATGATTAATTAATGGAGATTTGATTGAAGAATGATAATAACAAGTTTTTTTTGTAGACAGCTTAGTGTAAAAAACATACAGTGTGTACATAAAGTAAGGAACAAATTCATTATTTAATAATCTAAAAACACTTCGTGAAAATCCTCGAACAGGTATATAATAATTTTTAATTGCGCGTATTTTGACTTATAAATTTATTATACAGGGTAACTCAAGTAGTAGATATGACATTATCGACGATTTTTTTAAATGGAAACCCCTTTATTTTAGTTCAGATCTGTAATCTCCAAAAACGGCTGATTTCAAAAACATAACACACTTAGGGCCTAAAATTGATCGTTTCGTAGCTACAGGGTAAAAAAAAATATTTTTTTTTAAGTATTTTTAATTTAAAAAAATTATAAAAAATGAAATAAGATATTTAATTAAGTGTTGAAATTGTCCTCCTTCTTGTGCCTGGCAGTACCCCAAGCGATCATCAAACTTTTGTTGGACTTTTATTATGGTTTCTTCTGAAATATACCTGCATTCTTTTGTTATTCGATTTTTTAAATCGTCAATATTGGCAGGTCTTATTTTATAAACAACATTTTTCAGGTGACTCCACAGGAAGAAGTCCAGTGGTGTAAAGTCTGGAGACCTAGGCGGCCATTCAATAGGCCCACGTTTTCCAATCCACCTGTTCGGAAAAACTTGATTGACATAATGGCGCACTATTGCTGCATAATGTGCAGGTGCGCCGTCTTGTTGGTACCACATTTTCATCTAGAATTGCAGGATTATTTCTACTCGGATATAAGTTAACTAGCGTAGGGATAAGAAAGTCTTGAAGAAACTGAAGGTAATTTAGCCCGTTTACATTGTTGTCAAAAAAATATGGCCCAATAATTTTGTTTTTCACTATACCCGCCAAAACATTAATTTTTTGAGGATATTGAGTATGATGCTCACGCATCCACCTGGGATTTTCTTGTGTCCAATATCTACAGTTTTGCCGGTTTACTTCACCATTTAATTTAAAAGTAGATTCATCCGGAAATAGGATATTTTCAACAAACAAAGGATCTGCGTTACATCTTTCCATTAATATTTGACAAAACTACATCCTACGATCTGGATCATCTTGTTTCAACACATGAATCAGTCGGATTTTAAACGGGTGCCATTTTCTACCGTTACTAAGTTATGAACGGTCATAGCAGCCGCTTCATGATCTATGCCAATCTGGCGAACGCTGTTATGGGGATCTTCTTCTATAGCCAAGAAAATATTTAATTTTTTATCATCCGGAACAGCTAGACCGTTTATCCTGGGAAGATCTTCCACAGAACACGTTTCTCGAAATCTTGTTTCAAGTTTACTCACAGTTGATCTAGTGATTGGTCTTTCTGGGTACTTAGTGTTAAACAAAATGCAAACTTCTTGTTGGGTACGAATCCTATCACCATATCCAATCATCATAAGAATTTCTATTCTTTGTGTGGGAGATAAACGCATAATAACTAAATATTAAAATTAATTTGATTACTTCCACTAAACTTACTAGAAAAATTCAATATATTGACAGCATAATGTCATTATCTAAATACCATAGTTACATAACAGCAAATAAGCCTACTTTAAAAAAAAATGTAACTTAAATAAAATTATTTGTTCTACCCTGTAGCTACGAAACTATCAATTTTAGGCGCTAATTGTGTTATGTTTTTGAAATCAGCTGTTCTTGGAGATTACAGATCTGAACTAAAATATAGGGGTTTCCATTTAAAGAAATCGTCGATAATGTCATATCTACTACAATCAATCAAAAATGCTTTATTGTCATAAATAAAAGACTATTTTTTGACAAAGCTAACTTAAAATTAAATTAAAAGTAAAGTGTGTTAGAAACTATTTCTATAGTCTAAAAATTTAAATATTCATTACAAGACAAAATCTAATTTAACTTGATACTACGTTGAAATAAATATAAAATTACAAAAAATATAAAGAATACGGGTAAATACAACAAGTAAAAAAAAAACATAACATACGAATAAATACATAGTGAGGCTGTAATATATTTTAAAATTTAGTTCTGAACACTTAAAAAAGGTAAAGAATCATCATAAAAGAAAAGAAAAAGGAGAGCATCACATATCGCAAGCAGACAGTACAGTAAATCAGAATATTCCAACGATAATAAAAATGCAACCCCAAACCAAATCACCCTAAAATATCTCACCATAGTATTCCTCAAGAGAATAAAATGCCCTATCCACCAAGATAGTGGAGACGGCCCTCCTGAGCGATACGAACGTACTAATTTTTTTGACATTTGCAAGTAGATGATTGTACATTTGTATGCTCTCATAGACTATTGAGTTCTTAATCAAAGTACTCTTTGGTATAGGTAGTGGAAGGTTATCTACCTGCCTTGTGGGATATCTTCTATCCAAGGGGTTCAATAAAGTATGCCTATACCTTTTAAATACAAACATGAGTTACCCTGTATAACAAATTTATGTGCCAAAATATGCGCAATTAAAAATTATTATATACAGGGTGCCCACCTCGCTTAAAAATTATTATGTTATAAAAAATATCAACATTTGCATGATATGCATTTTGGAGTTATAGTAGCTTGAATGGCGTGATACTGGAAAACCATAAGGGGTAGAGAAAATCTAGATTTCTTATGGAAAAACTGCATAATTTTATGCCACTGACGTAGATGTAAGAATAAATTACGTCAGCGTTGTGTCTACTGACGTTGTAACACAGTTAAAAATAATAAAATATTTTAATTAAAATAGGTTATGATTTATGCAATGTTAAATAAATACTATCAAAACAGCATTGAAATTAAAATATAAAAATAACTATTCATAGAATTATGTTATTAATACAATTTTCAATTTTGAATGACTTGAGTTATTTGTTAGAAGAGGACTTGATATAAACTAAAATAAAGCAGGTTAATAACACGCATTTGTAAATTTAGCAACAGATAAATAACCAATTTCAGGTTACGCAGAAATACCAATTTCTTTGGAATTACTGAGTGGTCATATTTATACTGGGTAATTCCCGGCCTGCATGTCATGGTCATTATTTGGCCGGAGGGACGCGAGGTGTGTTTCAAGATATTATTATAAAGAGAACCAGAAGAAAGAATAAGTTGGCATTTCGCTGACACTATATTAAGATTTCCGCAATAAAAAATAAATTAAAAAGTAATTCTATACGGTTACATGAAATGTTATGCAATACTTGATATCAATTAAAAAAAATTTGGTTCAATCCACACTGTACACCTGGTAATTAAAAAAACATATGTTATTGCTAGTGGGGTGACTTGAGTCTGAGAGTTTGGAATTTTTAAGTGCGACATATTCCAACAACAATATTTCCTAATTTGTCAAAGATCTGCAATAGCTATCACGTTTATAAGATCGAGATAGCTAAAATCTAGTAAGCCGCTTTATTACACCATGAGGTCATCAAAATTGACACTTCAGTTTAGGGGCAACATATCGACGGTATGTTTCGCTCTGCGAATGTATTTATTCTGCTATAGTATACTAATAACAGACTTACGCAAAATACGCAAATCATATTAGACAGTGTCTCAGCCAAATAGAATAAATTCGATAATAAATACATGGGGGCGTGTCCGAAAAAACGCTCGGACACGTCGATTGGTATTTCTAGTTGCGCATTTTTTTCAATAAAAACTTTTTATACAGGGTGTGTCATGTAACAGTGGCCAATACTAACTTTCTTATTTTAAATGCAACACCCTGTATATTATTCAATTTTTGGATTCTTCAGAAAATTTTAGACATATTTCATGTACAATATCCTATACCTACCTTCAACTGTTTCGGAAATATTAAGTATTTTCAGATTTATTGCAAAAATTAACAACACACTAAAAAACTAATAAGTAATACTGTTCATTTCTTGATAATGTAAAAAACAAAAAAAAAACATTAACGTAGGAGATGTTGAAAATTGATGTTAATAGATATTTACGTTATAAGTCCGGTAAATCAACCTTTACAGTATGAGTGAAATGTTTCGAGACGAGGCGACGAAGGAGCCGAGTCTGGAATTTTGAAACGAATATTGTAAAGGATTTGCCGGACGAATGACGTACAATATTTTATTTCATACTGTTCTGTTGAAAATTATAATTATGTTTTGAAATTATAATGAAGTTTTATTCTGCGTCGTATATTTGAAAAGTGCTTATATTTACTGGTGGAAACATTGTGTGTTTGACATTGATTAAACTAAAACTTACAAATTTTAGTCCGGTAAAGAAATTTTACAGCACTAGTCCGGTAAAAAAATTTTACCGGACTTATTGCTGTAAAACCTTATTTTCTGGACTAAATTCAAATATGTAAAGGTGTGTTTTACAATACAGTATGAAATAAAATGTTTTTACTGATATGAAATAAAAAAAAGGTATAAATATTTTTGTTTACTTTTGTTTAAAACGCCTGACCTTAGCAAATTGTTGTCTGTCTGCATGACAGTAGTTGTCAGTGCTATAGTCGTTTGAATTTCGTTAACTGCATATCAGAAAAATGGTTTATTTAACAGAAATGCACAAAATAACCATTCTACGGATGAAAAATTTCCAAATTTACCGCCTATAACTTAAAGGACAATTAGTAAAATAGAAAGTTTCGCCAGCTTGGACATGTAAAGCAGATAAAAAAAGGTAGCTGCCAATGCAATAAGTGATGATACCAAATTAGATATTATGCTTAAGTTTCAGTAAAACCCACATACTTCTAGTCGAAAAACAGCTCCAATGTTCGATGTTTGCCATTCATCGATTATTCGAACATTGCAAGAAAATAAAATACATCCCTATAAAATGATACCTACTCATGGAAGACCATTTTGATAGGAGAACGTATTTTTGTGAACAAATGATGGCAATGTTAGATAACAATGTGATCCAATTAGAACATGTCTTGTTTCCTGATGAGTGCACCTTTACACTTCACGGTCATGCTAATCTTCAGAATTGCCGCTATTGCTCTAGGGAAAATCCTCACTGGATTAGAAAAGAACATACGCAATATCCTGAAAAGGTTAATGTTTGGGCAGGAATTGTTGGAGATCATATCATAAGTCCCTTTTTCATTAATGGCAATTTAAATGGCAATAATTATTTAGCACTGCTCCAAAATAATGTCTTGCCAACTTTGACAAACTTATATCCTGATCCAGCAAACCCACAACTTCCAGCGAATATGATATGGTTTCAGCAAGATGGAGCACCGCCCCATTGCCAAATCAATATCCGGCAGTACCTCAACCCAGTATTTCCAAATCGGTGGATAGGGAGGCGTGGATCGATGGAATGGCCAGCACGATCCCCTGATCTGACGCCATTAGACTTCTTTTTATGGAGTTATGTCAAAAATATTGTATACAAAACTAAACCCTCGACTTAGCTGACTTAAGAAGACGAATAACGCTTGCGATTAGATCGGTCACGCCTGAGATGTTCAGTAACGTTAGAAGAAATTTTTATTTAAGATTAGGACGTTCGCGGCGAGCATTTTCAACATCTCCTACATTAATATTTTTTTTGTTTTTTACATTATCAAGAAATAAACAGTATTACTTATTAGTTATTTAGAGTGTTGTTAATTTTTGCAATAAATCTGAAAACACTTTATATTTCCGAAACAGTTGAAGATAGGTATAGGATATTGTAAATGAAATATGTCTAAAATTTTCTGAAGAATCCAAAAATTGAATAATATACAGGATGTTGCATTCAAAATAAGAAAGTTAGTATTGGCCACTGTTACATGACACACCCGGTATAAAAAGTTTTTATTGAGAAAAATGCGCAACTAGAAATACCAACCGACGTGTCCGAGCGTTTTTTCGGACACGCCCTCATGTATTTATTATCGAATTTATTCCATTTGGCTGATACACACTGTATATTATATACGCAAAATACCAGAAAATTCAAGAAAACTAATCCGTTGCGTGCAACAAGATCCATGGTCCATGAACTTGTTACTTGTCATTGCAACGTGACATTGAAAATTTCAAAGCAATTATTAAAAATACGTTAATTATTACATAAATTAGATATTGCAATCTCTAAATGCCATGCCGGAATAAACTCAAATTCGTCAGATTCAATCTAACTAACTTGAACTAACCTTCCTGCACCAAAATGAGTGGGATGAAAGCTCTTTTATTACGTGCGTAGATAAATGTTGTTTGTACGTATGAATATTGATAAGACTAACGCTAACAGTAGTACATAAAAAAAAATTGTAGCAAATAGTAATAAAGAAACAAATCTAGTAATAAATTTATAAATATTCATAGACCTAAATGCCTGAATAATGCAAAATTCTAGTTTCCTTATTAGCTGGATTTAACATCAAGATAAAACTATTTTAGCAAGAATCCAAGTTTAATCATCGAGCAATTCAGGTTCACAATATGGCCTCAAGAAATCCATTGACATTATATTTGTAGAGCACAATAATCCTGAGCAATTCCTATATTTCAAAATATAAACAAGAAAATTTGAAAAAACAGGGACAAAATTAAAGGGATATTAAATTCGAACATTTCTGAGTTAACACGAATTCGAAAATCAGTTTACAAAGAAGTTGATCAGTGGTTTAAGCAAAAAAGAATCGAGAATGTTAGGAAAAATCAAGTTATTGCCGCCCAGTGATGAAATATATTCCTGTTCAAAAACCTGGATAGATCGTTATAAGAAGAGGAACTACATGTCCTGCAATAAGATCCATGGACAACCTATAACCCATGGATCTAAGTATCATTGCATGTCTTAAACAACATTATAAAGAAAATGATTTTTACTTTTCTTTATTGGATGGTATATTAACTATAAATACAGCATGAAATAGAGTTTTACAGAAAACGATTGTATATTGTTATAAACGCGCTGGACTTTATCCTTATTCAGAATTTGACTAGGATGATGGGATTCCTTTGGCCCAGCGGATATTTAAAAATAAAGACCCAGAAGCCAAGGATAAAGAAGAATCCCTTAGTTTAAGTGACTGGGCTAATACAAAGGATCTAATGAAAGAACCTTTGAACTCAAACACACTTTACATTTCAAGAAGTGGATAATTGCTTGGTAACTTATAAGTGCCCATTAAAATTGCAGCAGGAGTTACCGAAACCCAATTTACTGAAGAGTTTAATATCCATTTATTTGTAATTCAACGATTTTCAGAGAAATGTGAAGCAAAAATTTGATTTTATCCAAAGAAGAATTGAAAATTCTCTGTTGAAGAATAGTACAACTCAAAATGTGATTATTGACTATTTTAAATAAATACATTTGCTAAAATCTTAATTATTTGATTAATATAATGCATTGTAATTAGGGTACCTATAGATTTGAATTAGTAATAGTTTTTTTTCGAAACATTAAACCTCTTATTAATTCCTAATGATTAAAGGTACACAGTAAAAAATATCCACCTGGTAAAAATCATTCCAGGAGTGGTAAAAAAAAGTAGTGTTAATGTTAACACCCGGATCAACATAATTTACCACATTTTTACACTCATATGGGACCAAAGTTGTTGTATTAAATTTGCCTATGAATTTAACTCTCTAAAAAGTTAATTTTGTTGAATGGGTGTTATTTATTTCATTTTACACTCTATCAGCAAAATAAATACAATGACAATTAATAACACCATATTAGCGTGTAAATAAACCCCGCTAGAAGGTTATTTTAACACATTAAGTGTAAAAGTTATTCTTTAATCGTTTTTTTTACACGGCCCCGGGTGAAAATACCTAAGCCCGTGTTACCAAAAAGATAGGCGGCAACAAGTGGTGTGAAATTCTAGGAATTGACACATGACGCCGACGCTACATGCAAATTCAACTTTCTAGTCAGTCTGATTGTGCTCTTTGAACGTGATATAAAGTGATATTATATTTAAATTAAAATATAGAAACAAAGCAAAGTTCTTTAAAGTGCCAAATGAGAGTGCCTCTTATGAGGATCTTGTTAAATTGGGTAAGCATATTAACGAAATTTAATAGAAACCTTACTAATAAGTACGTCATTTTTAAGAAACTAAGTAGGTATTTACATTGCTACAGTTTTCCTTTAACTTTTAAATTATTGTGATATAAGCTTATAATATAAATGTATTCCTTTTTTATATAAATGCTTATATAGGTACCTACCTACATATTTTACTTCATAGATCTCTAAATAAATATACGATTAATATAATCCTCGTCATTTTCATTCTTTTATATTGTTCCAAAGTATTGTTTAGTGTTCTAAGTATACATATATTTATTATGTTATTTGTTTTGTTAAGCTTAACAATGAGGTACATTAAACGTAGATATATATATGTTTAATTTACTAAATTGTAAACTGTATAATTGGTGTGTCATTTTGTTCAACTAGTTATAATAATAGGTGTAAAAAAAATCACACGGTTTTCCAGTTCTGTTGTAACCATCATTTTGTTTATAAATAAACAATAAATAATACTTAATATTTTCATTCATTTAACAAACCTTTTCCAAGCGATCTGAAGATTTATATATATTAGGGGCTACTACTTTCG
Organism: Polydrusus tereticollis; assembly: GCA_963920685.1. NCBI lineage: Eukaryota > Metazoa > Arthropoda > Insecta > Coleoptera > Curculionidae > Polydrusus > Polydrusus tereticollis. The sequence goes on from OY987334.1 coordinate 77,695,234, forward strand.
GCTTTGATTAAGTCATTTAATCATGTATCAAACTAAGCAGAGGTTAATAATGTTAAACATCTTGAATGCATAGTTTTTTATATTTTAATTATAAACGCCCGGTTAGTTTGATACGGGATTAAATGACTTAAACAAAGTGGAAAGTATTCTAGCCCTGGGTAGATTATTTTATTACACTCATTATAGTAAATTTACACCCAAATAAAATAAAATTTGCACTACAGTAATATGATATTTACACTAATTAATCACAAATTAGCATTAAAAATTGTTTACTTACACCTCTCGTTATTTCTTTTACACCCTAGTAGGATAGGTTTACAATCTGTGAGTTTAATTTACACTCGATAGTGTAAATGTACCTATACCCAAAAATAAGAAGAATTAACACTCATCAAAAATTAAAAAATCCATTCAAAAATGTCTTCTTTACAAGATATACTGATTGGTTAATATACCCTATTGAGTGTGGTCCTATATGTACCACCATTCAGTGTTAAATTTACCACTTAATTTTTTACTGTGTAAAAGAGCAATTTATCAAAAATATGCATCTACTTACATAGTTACAAACCTTACAGTATTATTTGTAATGAATACTCTCGCATATTTCCTAAAACATCTACTACTAAAACATATGTAGGTACACTAAAATAAATGGTCGGTTATAACAAGATTGCTCGTTATAAGCATAGCACTCGTTGTAACCGACCTTTCGTTTATAGCGGACATATTTTGCTGGCACTAGCGCATCTCGTTATGAGCGGACCCGACTCTATACCAATAACCCTGTATATTTGTCATTTCATTATTATAAGTTGCTTATCTACAAAGGATGCACAGGTCTATTATCTTGTGACCTTGGTAAGTTGCCAATACGTCACTAAAAATGCTGTGACTAATCTGCAAGCAGTCAGTATTGCGTGTTTAGGAACTTATAAATACGTCCATCCTCAAAGCTAGAAGTACTTCAGAAAAATCTATTGTATAATTTTGTTGTTAGTGTAAATAACCCTTTTTTCAACTCCAGGCTCATCAAATCCTCCATTATTTAGTATGTTGATAACTGATCCTCTCCTTTGTCAAGTCGATCTATAAAGGTACAATTTTTTTCATCAAGCAACAGTGTTGCCGATTTCATTATAATATCCAGAAGATCTTAACTGTGAAGAAAATATGCGTAGGTGTTATTTCATCTAGGTACGTCCACGGGGCCCCCATATCGGCCAGATTGGAGTATCAGTCAGATTTTGGCTCAAGCATATTAATATTTAAATTTTGCCGGAAGTTGTAAGCGTGTTAATATCTATACAAATCGAGAATAAAATGGTTTGGCTTTGCATTTTGTAGCTGATTCTATATTATTAAAAAAATATTATAAATAGTTATTGATAATTATCAACAAAATTTCAACCAGATAAAAATTAACACATATTTCAAAAACCCATACGTTTACCATTGATATACACGAGAAAAATTTATGTAGACGTTTACATGTGGGATTTTCCACCTTTACGGGAATTTGCGCCATGAAAAATCCCGCTGCGACAAGAAGAAATTCGGAATTTAAGAATAACACGTGGAAGTTTCTCGTATCAGTTGCAAATTTCGTATGCGGGTTAGTTGGTCTTGATGAAGTAGATGCGGCAGCCTCGCTTTACCAGAGGGTACTCTAATGTTAAATTTCTTGTTGCAAGTGTTTATAGGTGTTCATCTTTTAGTGATGCGTGTGAACTATTGAAGTACGCTTGTTTGTGTATTAAGTACTAGTGATTGTGATTTTTGAATTTTTTATTTTACATTGACCAAACGATTTTTGTGACCATGATAAAAAAAGGTAATGTGCCTACGCACCTAAAATTCTAATTTAAAAAAAGATATTATTATTAAAGAATTTTTACAATTTTTAGTGGGTACGTTTTTCCTGAAATATCCTTGGAGATTATTTTATAAGTTAATAAGTTTCAAGATTCGCCGCTAGAGATATATAGTTTCAGTTCTGACTTTCTTTCTCTAGCCCTAGCTCATCTAATAAAGTAGTGGGGACAGGGCAAACATTAATTTTATATTGATAACTCCGGTACAAGAATAGAAAATGTCCCATGATATTCTTTGTTGAAAGGAAATATAGCGGAGAGAGGGCAATGAAAGAGAGGTAACAAATGCTTCTAACGTTTCGCTTTACTGGCTTAAAGCTTCTTCAGGGCTTGCAAATAAAAATGGCTTATCCTTAATTTGGCATTTAAAAAAAAACATTTTTTAGGATTAAAACCGTTTAACAAGTACAAATACAAGTATATAAATATTTATGTTAGCCCTCTTATATTGTCCTCTCCCGGCTATATACCCTTTCAACAAATAACTATTATTGTGACTTCGGCTTGGGATAATAAAATTAAGCTAGTTTCCTATTGTTGTAAAAAATTTTTTTTTCTTTATTATCTGTATTATAAATCACGTCCTTTGGGTTTTTGCACTAGCGCGCGGGGCGCTAGTTGAGATACCAACATATTTTGAATTTTTTAAAATTCTAAATACACTGCGAGTTTCTAACTTGGAATAAAATCGGTAAATGAAATACAGTTTGATACTTTTAAATAAAATAAGGTACTCCTGGTTCATGGGACAACGTTTTCGAGAAAAATAGATTTTATAATAATTACACCACATAAAAAATATGAATGAAAATATGACAAGTAAAACAAAAATTAAGACAATTTTTTTAAAATTTTGAGTTTAGAATTAGATTAAACACTAGTTGACTATCATATTACAGTTTTAAGTTTCTAAAGTCCGTTCACAGATTTAAGGGAATGACTTACCGACTCGTATTGACGCCTGTTTAAAACCAGACTGGGGTCTACACATGCCCGCACTGAATTGTATTTCAAGCATGGATGATTTAACACAAATAATAAACAATTTTAGATAGAATATACTATAATTATATATTATAATTAATTAATGCAACTACAGTTTACTCATCTAATTCATTTTCACTGTCACTATCAACACCTATGTTAGTAATAAATCTTTCTGTATTATTCCCTATTTGAATGTATGAATTTTCAACAGTTTTAATATGCGAAACACAATTTTTCCAGCTACTCACAGGCATTTTGTCCACTTCAGTAATAATAATATCCAGTACACTAGCGTTTATAGTGGGTGATACATTATTACGTCTAACGGCAGATTTTAATTGATGCCATATGTGTTCTATGGGATTGAATATACAGTGATACGGCGGAAGCCTTAGCACTGATTGCTCCTTACTTTTAGCGTAGCTGCCGCAGTAGTACCCCTTTTCTAGGTTCAGAAATTTAAGCACATCAAGTAACTGTCTTTTAGTGTAACTTTCATGAAAATATATATCATTCTGATACATAAATTCCTGTATTGCCATTTTCGTATCTTTTGAACAAGGGTGCTTGTTTAACTGTCTACTGTGGGAACTTGCGTTGTCCATAACAATCACACTGTTTGGAGAAACATTAGGAATTAACTTATTTACGACCCAATCCACAAATAACTTCGCTGTGGTATCGTTATGGTAATCCAAACAGGAGTCATTTATATTCTTGGCTGCCAATTAAAGTGCATTTGGTACCCAACCATCCTCGGACCCTGCATGTACTATGGTTATTATTTTTCCTCTGTTTAATGGTGCCTTTGTTCTACACCTGTCACTAGAATCAACCCAACCTCTTGATGGGGTATCATGGGTATCAAACCAGGTTTCATCTAAGTATATAATAGGTCTGTTCTCACTTCTGTACTGAGCGATTTTTGTCAAATATTTAAATTGCCATGCCTTAAGTCGTTGCGATTCCATGATAACTTGCCGTTTATCGACTTTTTTAAATTTAAAGCCGATTCGTTGAAGACACTTCCACAGCGTTGTCCTACCGCAATTGATATCCGTGTTATCTATCCAAAGTATTTTCAGTAAATTATCCAGTGTTGGTACCGTATGCTCTTCATGCATCTTATAAATTTTGCGTCGGACTAAATCTTCATCGCTGCGATCTAATTTTTTGCAAATCCCAGAATCTTTCCTTCTTTTCCTTTCGGTGATGGGTTTATTCATAATTTTCATACTGTTTTTTTCCGAAATTTTACTCAATGTGGCTGTTTCTTCAATACATTCCATTTTACTCAACTTTTCACGTTCTATGAGAGTTGTATATACATTTTAAAGATAAAGATAAGTGTCTTTTCCATTTTCATTTCCGCACTGTGGTTGTACCTGTACCCCCTCCGGCTGTTCTATACTAGATTCACCAATCCACGGACGCCACATATTTGGATAATCAAAGCTGCGTTTTTATTTCACACGAACTAATAAAATGACTGGTTTTGCAACACTATGATTTGTCTACTTATTTTTTTCCCATTATTTAATAAGGCTTTGTAAACTAATTACGGCCAAGTACGGTCCCTATCTGGATAATAAAATCATTATCTCTATTATCCTTGAAACCCTTTCAACAAAGAATTTTATGATGGGTGATAACTACAGGCAGGTAGTCATTCTCTTAAATCTGTGAACGGACTTTACCATGAACATTTCTTGGCATAAAAATTGGATATACCTACTCATGTAACTTGTAGATATGACATCATCGACATTTTAGTTTAGTATTATAATCTCCAAAAAGAGCTACTTTCAAAAACATTAAGCACCAAAGTATGGTAGTTAGTATTAAGGTAGTTAGACTCGCACTCTATTAACGACCCATTTGAGAAATTTGTCAAAATATCCCTATAGGTATCTCATAGTATTGCAATTGGATTTTTAAGCTATAAATATATGATACGGAGACAGGACACGAGTACGATTATGTAGAGCTAAAGCTTTTATATTAGTCATACCACGCTTAGTCATAGATAATTAAGTAAATTTTATTTTTTTGATATTTAAACTCGGAATGATAACTTTGTGCATGCCCAATGCTACCTTCCTAAATGCATTATCCCATAAATTTCCAGCAACTAACAGTGGGTATCATCCGCGAAATGTACAATTTTACCACTTAGGTACTGTAAAATATAACAAGCTGTTAATAATATACCGAAAAGAGAATTGGATTTAATAACATCATAACTTTTAGTAATTTTGGGCAATTTTGACGACTTATTATATTTATTTCTTGGAAGTTTACTGTATACCTCCTAGTCTTGATGGCAATAGATATTTATGCTTATAAGCCCATGGGTTCATGGGCATAAGTCAGGGCATCCCTTTGACATATTTTGGTTCTTCTACTACTTTATAGGTATTCTCACATAAAAACTATTGATAGCGGCTCTTAAAAAAATTTTTTTTAAGCGAATTCACTTGGTAAACTCTTTAAACATTGTACTTTACTCCAAAATTATTAAAATCAATGGGGGAAATCGGGTTACTTGAACATTTGTATAGGGAAGGCAAAGGCAAAATGATCAGTCACTAAAAATGTCACCTCCGTCCCCTTACTGTCTGTTTAGGTATTTTATATGCCAATCTATTGAAACACATTGAATTTTATTATTTTGTTAAAAGTGTTTATCATGTAAAAAATGTATGGTAATATTTGTAAATTAGACTACCATATTTAGAAAAGAACAAAAAAATTGTACTGATTTTTTAGTTTTTTAAAATCCAAAGAGCCTTTTTTTTATTTTTATTAAAGCAGTATAAATGCAGTCCTACTACAATTAGTTATGTTATATGTGTAGTTTATACCAGCAAATACCTAATCGAAAGAAAGTATTCAACAGTCAAATATTAAAAATAAAATAGTTTTGATGCAAACAAACAAACGGGACAGAAGTGACCAAACAGGAACAGCAGCAGAGACAGTGTTCTATGAACTGTGTATTTTTTATTTTTTGAAACTTGAATATTTAGATGACAGACTTAAACAGGAAAAAAAAACTAAATATAACCTTCTTTATACTTCTCCAGGTCCGTGAGTTTTCATTTTATATTTTCGTACTTAAGCTCAAAAATATCTGGAACATTTGGAAAACCGTAAATGTACCCTTGATGATCTCTCATAACTTTTCTTCTCAAAAATGTTCCATCAAATTTTTGTAATGCAGATCATGGTATTGACTTATGTAGAAAAGAGGTTTGAAACCTTGTTTGAAAATGCTGATGTAAAATTGTTAGTTCTTTTGTTATTTCATTTTCATTCATCGGCAAAAAAATTTCATGTCTGTGTGTGAAGTCTCCTTATCGTTAATATTATTATTATTAGCTGTATTTGTATAAGAGAACATTAATGTTTCAAATTTAAATTCTGATGGTTGTAGAAGAAAACTATCGCATTTAATGTCAAAGCTTCATGACTTGTTTTGCTCAGTTTGTGTTTCATGCAATTTAATTTTGTTAAAAGTTGTTCTTTCTGTCCCTTCAGATGTAATTCTGGACTTCTCACAGCCTCTGCAGATTTTAAAGGAGTTTTCTCCCAAGATGGTTGTGTGTGATCCCTTGCTTGAACTGGTGTAGTTTCCCTCTCGTGTATTGGTGTGTCTGGTCTACTTTTTGGTGGACTATTGCTTACTATAAAGACGTTAATTTTTTTTTATTTCTTTTGGTTTTTCTCGACGTTTTCTTTGTTTTATACGCCATCTTCTTCTTTGTTCTTTTTGATCACTTAGAGATATGTCTGTTTTGAGTTAATTTTTTTCAGTTGCTTTTTTTCTTGGTATAGTTCCCTTTTCTTTCTACAATAATCTTCATGCTTCTCCTTATTTCTTTTAGGCGTTTTTCTTCAGTAGAAATAATGATTATCTTATCTTTCGTCTTGTCTATAATCGCTTGATGTTCTAAGATTCAGGCCAATCCTCCAAACCGAAAGCCATTTTTCCAGCTCGATTACCTGACGCTGCATCCGGCTGACGACAATGCGCGGTGATCTGGCACTCGAAGTAATTGCTGTATCGTCAGCGAAAATCCTGTATCGTCAGCGAAAAGATAGAGCTGCGTAAATCTATCTCGCGGAATATCATGAGTATAAATGTTAGACAACATCGGAGAGAGTGCAGAGCCTTGCGGCACTCCCGCCCTGATGCGTCTTTTCAAAGAAAGTCCGTTCTCTGACGAGACCGCAAAACTTCTATTGTCAAGAAAAGAGCCATCTACCTTGACAAGGTAGTTCGGAGCTCTGAGCCATATCAACTTTAGTTACAGACCGTTATGCCATACCTTATCGAAAGCTTTACTTACGTCGAAGAAAACCGCGTTAAGTCCATAGGAAACTAAAATTAATGAACGTGCAAAAACTAAAGTACTACATTTTCCATGTCTGTCAAAGTCAGTTCTGTGACTATTTATCCTTTGACTTCATGTCAAAGTACGCCCTAAGGACGTTAGGGCATTCAAGCTTTACTAATAATTTTTGGCGCAAGCAAGGATTCTCATATACAGGGTAGAAATTTAAGGAAGTGATGGTGCTCGTCCAAATAGGCAAAACATACTGAGAAACATGGTGCCAAGAAGGCTTTATTTTTGATGTACAGGGTGTCGAATCTCTACAACAAACATTCCAATTCTAGTTACTATTTCACTACCCTTCTCCATTATGCGAAGCACTTCTTTATGGCGATAGGCTACTTCAACAACATGAAAATCTCTTTTCCTTAAATCAAAAATAATGGTTAGGTTACTTTGGCACTAAACATTGAAAGCGATAAGGGTATTATAAGGGATAATAACTCCTTTGATCGACGGTATATCCCTCGGGACAGAGCACAATGCCGACCTTAAGTGTTATTGGAAGAGCTGGGACAATAATAATTATTGTGGTACCTACACTGGAAATTTCCTAGGTACCTAATAGGCTATTGTCGCTATTTATAGGTTTACGCATATGTTAACAAAACGTGCAAAAAGTGCAAAAGGTTCACGAAGGTGCTAACACGTAGTGTAAATAACAAAGTATTACAGATCATAAACAATAAAAAATATATTTATTTGGTGACACCTCATTGATGCAAAAAAAGTTGATTATTCTATTCTTCTGTCTTCCGCGTAAACTAATTGCTATCCACATTTCGTTAAAAGTTTTTCTTGAAGTAGCTAATTAATTAAGCTGTCAAGGTTCCCAAAACATTTACACCCTCCACATTAAAAAAAATTATTCTGAGTTTGTCAACAAGAAATTACTGCGTTAATTATTCTTCAGGGAATATTTACAGTAATATGTAAATTTCAGCTTATATATTAAAATGCGTAAAACGATAACAGTAACTTTAGAACATAAACAATATTCTTCGATAAAAGAAAAGCAATTTTTGGTCTTTGTGCTCAACTATAACACAAAACAAATCGCACTGAAGTGGGAGTGTATTAAGCATAATTTTACTTAGACCATATATCCACTAATTTACAAATGCAAATTTCTTGTATTTATGAATAATAAATAGTACTTTAAGAATCCGGTATTATTATCTGCACATCTTGTTCCAAGAAATTGACGAATTTTTTTTTATCCTTCTAGAAAATTTAAAAATATTCCGTTTTAAGTCACCCAAAGAAAGAGTGTGAAACAATTTTGTGTAAAGTCCATCCGAACATATTTCGTTTGACCTTATAACTGCAATAATAGTTTTATTATATTGTAAACACCCAAAGAAACCCCGTTATCTGTTCGATTGCCAAACCTACGTTTTTAAAGAATTTCTTGGTAAAATTACCTATATAAATCTGTCGATGAGCGTGCCAACCAACGAAATCTACCTGGCCCCAGCTTGCATCACTGTTTATATTACTGAAATGAAATGAAATAAGGGGTACTGCTTTGCACAGGAACGGATTCTGTAGTTAAATAAAAAGTCATAGTAATACCTTATAGTAGTTTATTGTTTATTGTCTTACACTTAAATCCCATCTCTTGCGCGGTGAAGACTTGTCCTGCTACATGATATGGTTGTATCGTCAGTTGTTAAAGAATCTAACGTGGGCACAACATTTTCTCGATATATTTGGTATATTTTCCTGCGAATAACATCTTTGTCACAATCATCTAAGCACTTCATTTTTCCGGTATCCTTGCGAACTTTTCCTTTAAAATGTCCTTTTAGCATAATATCTCGTACCGTCGATAATGGAACTTTCGCCATTTCACTGGTATTTTTAATGGCAATTACTTTAGGGTGGCCGCTCTTTAATAACGATTCACATACATTTTTCACAATCACTTTGGCGTCAGAAGATAAATGCTTCCTGGAATGTTTAGGGTGGCTAGATATCGCATTAGCTGAAGATTCCCAAGGTCTCCACATACTTTTAATATTAACTTGTTGAGCACTGTTTCAAAGTAAAATACCTAGATAGGTATTAATCTATTTTGAATATTATGTTTACTATTTATATAAGCTATATAAACAGGTTAGTTCAGGTTAGTTGTTTCTAGAAAACCTTAAGACAGTTTATTAATTTTGATAACAAATCAAGTAATGTTATATAAACTGGCATTAAGAATAAATGTGGGCTAATACGTCTCTGCGAAAGCGAAAGCCGAGTTTATGAGGGGTTTTATTGCAGTCATTACGCCAAACGAAATATGTTGGGAAGTACTTTATGTTCTTATTCTTTAAGTTTATAGACAATTTAAATATTTTACTATTATCCAGGGTGTTATCCATACTAAATTTCAAGACAAAAAGTTGATGTTAGTATCTTAAAAATAAAGCGATTGCTGACCATTGATTTTTTGTCTTACAATTTAGTAAGGATTAACACTCTTGAGTTTGGCCACATACTTCCTCACCGGCTAATAATTTTTATTTGTCATTTTTTCAGGATTTCCTGTTAAATAAGCAAAACATTTTGCTTAACTGCTGTTAAAAATAATATAATATACCCACAAGTTAATAATTATAGTGGAAAACATATACATAGTATCATTTTTCCCATCAAGTAATTAAGTTTATGGAAAGATAATTAGAAAAACGATTTTCTCCGAGGACGAATATGTTTTTATTAATTGGTGTATCATATTCTATAATATAACAGTGCAATGGTTGAATTTCAGATAATTTTACCCATACAGAGACCTGTGTATTCAATTTATGGGCTTATTTAAAATTTATAAATCTAATTAGCAATATTGCCATTGGTAAGTGCGTGCCAAACGTCCACTATTAGCCTTGTTTGAATTGATTTAAATATACAGGGTATTTATTAAACATGCGTCAAAAATTGAAGGAGTTATTCCCTGGACTATTCTACAAATATTGATGACTTTTGAAAAGCTGCTTTATGAAATATTCCCGACAATAACAACATTTTATTACCAAAAATTACACGCAAAGAACTGTTAAAAATGACTACCTCCAGCTAGGATGCAAGAATCCAATCTTCTCTTCATTCACTTCGTTTTCTTAAATCTTCCACGTTCCACAATCCAGGGGGTTTAAGTCCGGGGATCAAGCAGGCCATAAGTGAGGTCCACCTTGACCAATCCAGCATTGTGTCTGCTACTGTAGCGCAACTTTAATCACTAGTTACCTCTCTAACAGAATGCAAAGAGTGTCGGTGAATGGAGTAAGGTCAACGGAGAGGGCTATGACTGTAGGAGTACCACAAGGGTCTAGTCTTGGACCTTTTTTGTTCATAATCTACATAAATAATCTGCCAACCGTGGACCCTGAAACTGCCTACACCCTCTTAGCGAATGACACTACCATATCATGCACAGGAGGGGATATTGCTGTTGCCATGGATGTTTCACGTGAAGCATAGAGAAGAGTCGAGGGCTGATTTTCCAAATAGTCCCATTCAAGGAATTTGCAATTTTCCGAGTAGAAGTACCTAGATTTTCCTTTATCATGTCCAGCATACTCTCTTCCACTTCTACCGTTCTTACTGGCATTGGCCTTCCTGGTTTTTCACTTAATAATAATAATAATAACAATAATAATGATAATAATAATCGTTTCAATGTGTCTGTTTCATAAAGACGTTAATGAATATTTTGGAAGTTTTTTCTATCAGGAAATCGTTCAATGCACATTGTAATGAATTGCTATCAGCAAGTCCGTAAATGAAGTGCATGTCAGTCATATCGGCGTTCATATGATAGAAGAGTTCACTAACATAAGTTTAACTATTAAAGACAGAAAATACACGTCAAACAACAAAACGTTAATTAGTCTTAACAAATTCCACAAGTACAAAATGATCAAAGATGACAACGCATTTTTAAAAAAAGGATACTCGGTAAGTCCAGTGTAGTATGACATACTTTTATTTCGCCTGCAATAATAGTTATAGAAAAATATCAAAATTGGTTTTGTCGAAAATTTTTCTCACCCTGTATCTTCCAAACAAAACGGTTTTTTAAAACGAAAAAATATTCTTAGAATAGTTCAGACAATAACGCCTGCAACTTTTTCCGTATGTTTAATGAAGACTCTGTGTAAGTAGAAATATTTTGATAGGATGATTCACAGACAGTCATCCATGTTTCTATCGCAATATTTAACCTTTTTACCTAATAATATGCAAATTTCGGTGCTTTTAAATAATAAAAATCCCATAAACAAAATTTTTAATTTGTTTTTAATTATGCGGTATTAGCATCTCACAAGGACTATTTACGATTATGCAGTGAAGCTACATTTTTTTTTATTGGAGGTCTGTCCCCCTTCCCCCTCGCTGATGTAAATCGTTATGCTATGGCATAATTTTTTGATTAAAGCTAATAAACGTGTTTTAGCTTCTATAACTCGCATATTTGAAATAAAAAAAAAAATGATAAATTATCTTGTTTTTCAAATACATTAAAGCTCTGCCCACAGTAAGTAAATTTGCAGAATTTATTTCGCATTAGGGATTACTGCAGACTTTATTTATGTAAATATTAAATAACAAAAGCCAAAAAACGCAAAATATCGAATTATTAATATATTTATTTCTAATTTTTGCTTACATAAATTATTAAAAGCTGTATTATTTATAATTAAAGCAATAAAAACCAAGATAATATATCACATAAAGCCTGCCCAGAGATATAAGAAAGTTACGCTTTGCCTTTGAATGGGATTATCCAAGGGTGGCCATAAACAAACAATGAATGAATGAATAAATGCAGGTAAATTATGGTCCGTACTTAAAAATGTCTTAAAGTAAACTGCAAATCCGGAAGACATAACTTCATTATTAAAGTAATAGTTTGGTGATTTTAAGCCTGATTCAAAATGACAGGGTTAATCCCATAAAACAAATTATGTTCTAAAGACTGTATATATAGCCGCTCTAGTTAGTTTTAAGCTTAGTAATTATTCCTACTTCGTGTGTAATACAGCGTTTGTTTAATCGTGTGTGAGTCATGGAAAATATGTGCGAGCTCAATGTATCTCAGGAGATAACCCCCGTCGAAAAGCAGAAAACAATTTTCTGAGGAAACTAAGGAAGTTATAAACAACGTTTATTTAACTCTCATTAAACATGCGGTCAGCAAGCAAGCAGCGTTAGAAGAAACGGCCACATTAACAAAAATTCCAACATGAACTGTATGGAAAATTGTGAATAATCCCATTTTAGCGAGGAAAAAAAGAACCGATACTGGCATTTTCTCTAAGGAAGTGATCAAAATATAATACGGCGTAAAATTTACAAGTTATACGAGTAACAAAGCGTGCCTACATTAGATAATTTAATTAAGAGGCTTGAAGAAGATGAAACCGGCGTTAAATGTGGCAGAACAACGTTATGGAAGTGTATCCAACACATGGGTTTTTGATTTAAAAAAATTAACAAAAGACAAGTTTTAATGGAATTCAGTAGAATTCGGGAATAGCGATCCGAATATTTACAAAAAATTAGGATTTACAGAGATCAGCAAAGGCTGATTATTTACTTGATTGAAACCTGGTTCGACACATATGATACCCCGGAAAAGGGTTGGGTTGACTCAGGCGGCAAGTTAAAGCAAGCGCGCCATTAAAAAGACTGATGGATTCCAAATGGGCATTCTCTGTCTGCAAAAAACATTAAAGATTCTTCTCTGGATTACCATAAGGACACCACTGCTGATTTATTTGAAGATTGGTTTAAAAACAAGCTAATTCCAAATATACCTCCGAATAGCGTAATTGTAATGGACAATGCAAACTACCATAGTAGGCAGTTGACCAAGACTCCCTCCTCAAATGACACAAAAGCAACAATCCAAAACTACATGTATGATAATGACATTTATTTTCAGGAAGATTACACCAAAAGGAAATTAATTGAGGTTTTACAAAGTTTAAAACTACAAAAGGAATACTTCTGTGATAATTATGCAAAAAATCTAGGGCATACAGTTTTAGGGCTTCCACCATACCATTGTATCTTTAATCCCATCGAACATGTTTGGCACCAACTTAAATCTGCCATTCGTCGTAACAATATTTGCCCTACTATTAACTCCAGTGTACTTAAGCTTATAAAAACTGAAGTTTCTAACATTCCTTCACAAAGTTGGGCAAATTTTGTTACACAAGTTGAAAAAGTGGAAAAATCCTATATCCATATAAACAATATAGCACAAATAATAATTAGAACAGATGATGATAGCGATAGTGATACTGATATATTAAGTGAACAATTATTATAAGTACCGAATAATTTGTATATTTTTGTAATCATTAATATAATTTTTAATAATAAAATGACTTGTAATTTCACATTTAAGCATAAATAAAATATTATTTAATGTATTACTTATTTTTATTACAAACCATGATTAAATTCTAAGCAAAATACGGACCTGTTCGACCATATTTCAATTTGACCGCTGGCCCGGGTCTTTCCTAATAGAGATCAGTTAGTCACTTTCTTATATCTCTGAACAGACTTTACCTGTTTCATTATAGCCGAAGATAGGTCATTCAGGCTTGTATGTTGATTAGATAATTAGGATTTTCATAAAATAAAAACCAATATCTAGCTCTTTAAAAAATTGTCATCTTTTTTAGCATTTTTGACGGAGTGCTTTCAAACAATTTTATATTAGGGCTAAATAAGCTTCTGTCACTTACATCTCCTTGTATCCTGAAATTTTAATAATTAATTTTGATCAGCTCTAGACATTTATTTTGACCTAATAAGGATGTTTATAAAATAGCCAAAATCAAGTGTAGCTATATTGAAAATATTATGCCATGAGTGAACAACCTTTAACTGGAAAACAAGTTTATTACTACCTGGTTATTAACGCAAAATTACGTACTTAAACATTAGTTATTATTTATTTCAAGACGTACAGGGCATTTTTTACGAGTTAAACTTTATTCGATTTAGTTGTTTATGTGCCAAATTTATGCCCCAAAGTTAAACTTGAGCCATAAAATGGAATGTCTTAAGAAGACGTTAATAAACCAACCACGTGAAAAAAGCCGAAAAACAACCTTAGAAAATTCCATTTATTATATGATGTAAGTAAATTCAAATGATTTGTTAAATTAATTAATATTTACAAAGCATTACCCAAAAATTTGAAAAAAATAAAACAAAATCAATAAGAGATCTGAAGGCATTTTAGGTCTTAATAAAAATTAACTTTTTTCACTTTATGCTAAGAAAATTGTTGGGGAATTAATTTAATTTAATAATAAATATTGTAATGTCTTTGTATAATATACTAATAATGTATAATATTTATGCAAGGACAAATGAAATTTTGGCGACGACTTTTAAATATTTGACCTCGTATTATCAGTATAAATTAAAATACATATACATAATATGATTACCTATTATTATTTTTATCGTTCGATATAATTTCTTGTAAAAATAACAGAATAATATTTTATCTCCCCAAGCCATAATATTACTTTAGGTCGCTCTCCATTATTTTTATCCATATTGGATCGCTCATCCCTTAATTTGAAATTCATACCTCGGAGCAAAAGTTCGTTTCATCCGGATTGAATTTAGACGCCCTTAAGAATATTGTCATTCTTGGACGAAAGATAACAGGGTTTGCATTTATTATCGAAAACGTAGTTGATAATCGTTTTGACACTCGGTTGTTTTAGCATTTGGATGAGAAAATCGATACGGTTTAAATCGGAAGGTGGTGCAGGCCTATGTAATTACTTTAGCATTTACAATGGAAAAAGTCGACGGTGTTTAAATCGGGAAGTTGTGCTGGCTAGTTAATATGCTTTTTTGAGAAATAATATGCTTCTTAACAAATTAAATATGTAGAATAAGCTGGTCTAGTCGAACAGATCTAATTACAAAAGGGCTACATATTAATTATATGTTACTGTATATAAACGTCAACTCGCTTACAGCCTTTTTGAGGGTAGTTCTCGCTTGGGGCCGAAACTGCAGTCATAATTTAAATACATAAATAGTTCAGCAGGTTTCGCAAAGGCAAAGGTCGCATCCATAATTTACAGCCTCGAAATAATGCTGCATTTCTGATGTTGTCAAATGAAGTATCTGGGGATGGTTGTGTAAATTAGGACCATTTGGCATTCAGAATGTCTTCTAACCTGACAGCGTTGCACTTTACTAATAGTAAATTATTATCCAAGAAATTGCTTTGTTTATAAATGAATTAAAACGTATTATTAATTTAACACCATGCAGACAAAATTAATTAAAATACTGATTTTTTTTTCAAACAAATACTTTACCTTTACAGAGACCTGAATTTTGAAATTCAATAATGCTAATAAAAAAAAATATCAAAATGTAATAAACCTTCTTGTCGTCCCTCGCAATATTGAAATATTTGGCCACGGCTCGTTTCACGTCTGTCGGTAATATCGCCGGTACAAAATCGAATTTCACAAATATTTATTAGGCTTGGGTTATGTAGGGGACTGTTATGGGAAATAAAATGGCGCACAGTAAGAAATAGCGAAATGTTCCGGTATTTATGCCTTTAACGTTCATTTAATACGTCCCTTGCCAACATGGAATAAAATAATTTGTTGGTCCGGTCAGCGTAGATAGTGCCACAAAATCTAGATCAAATTAAAAACCAGTTTGAAATTTTGAAATACTTTTCCTTCTTTATATTTCTATTTGGGTATTTCCTAGTTTGTTTCCTGTGTAAAACGAAGTAGAAATAATATTTAAAATGCATTTTATTTTATACGCAGAATCAATTCATGAAATAAATAAAACAATATAATAGTTATTTATGATATAAGTGTTAAAAGTACACTTTTAAGGCACGCATGTGGAGTGCCTTAAAAATACTTTTAACACAAGTATCATAGAATATTTTTTCTCCACGACCATTACTGAATGCAATAATTCCAAAATCTTTTTTGATAATAGAATGTAAAAATTCTCGCTCTTGAGTTGGAATATTTATTCTGAAACACTTGCTTCTTATGCGTTTTGCGTGTATTTTCATTCCATAACAAGATACGGAATGAATATTCTGTAATTGATCTAAACGACATAGGTTGCCATGAATTTCGAAACTGTCAGTGTCAGATAAAAATGGCCGCGTTGTAATAATTATTTTCAGACAAACTTTAGTGCAAGTCAAAAAATGAGTGAAAAATCGGATGAATCAGATATGGAACTGGATAATACTCCACCTGAAATTACGAATATTGCGAATAAATAACTTAATTGCTTTGTACAGATTTTATTTGTTTTTATTCGTACTTTTTGGTCGTGGAGAAAATATAGTCTGCTACTCGGTTAGAATGAAAATTCGATACTCGTGGTTCCTCACGCTCGCTACGCTCGCGTTCGGAATCTTCCACTCGGGTCGAATTTTCATTCCAACCTCGTTACAGAATCTACTATTCTACAAACTAGAACCTCTTACATCCAGGTAGTTTCTAATAGCATCGTATATTTATATTAAATTAGTTCACATTTGTCAATAAAACCTAGCAACCATCATTGTTGGCTGATTTGTTTACAGAAAAATTGAAAATTTGAAAGATCCTGTCAGTTTTATCAAAACGCTAGCGCTGGCTGTTGTGATTTGTCAAAAATGCAAGAAATACAAGAAATCGATCCAAGACATAGAAGAAGCTGCTAATAGAGCTACCTTGGATTTACTGCCACAAAAATCAAGAATTCAAGATGAGATTGCGCATAATTAATTTATAAAATGGTGTGAAAACAAAGGCGTTTCTGGAAAGTATTCCGAAAACATATTCCTGGCCTATTTTGAGGAAAAGGCAAAGGTATGGAAGTCATCTTCTCCTTGGTCCCATTATTCAATGATCAAAGCTATGCTACGTGTAAATAACGACGTAGATATCAGCAAACATTTTAAATTGATTGCCTACTTGAAGCGTCAAGGAGAGGGTTACCAGGCCAAAAAATCAAAAATATTTACTAGAGACCAAATTGAACAGTTTCTGAAGTGCGCACCGGATGATGAGTACCTTCTGATAAAATTAGCTACGATTGTAGGAGTATTTAGTGCCTGCCGCAGGGAGGAGCTTTGTCAGTTGACTCTTGACAACGTGGAAGATATGGAGACTTCATTAGTTATTAAAATATCAGATACCAAAACCAAGGTACCACGAAAATTCACTATCGTTGAAAAATTTTATTTGGATTTTTATCGAAAATATACTAATCTTTGTCCAGCAGATGTCGTACATCGGCGGCTCTTCTTAAAATATGTAAAAGGTAAATGTACCAAAAATCCGGTCGGAATTAATATGTTCGGAAAATTTCCTGCTGCTATAGCAAGATTTCTGCAACTTCCAAATTCAACACTCTATACGGGGCATCTCTGCGAGCTTACCTGCCGATGCTGGAGCAAATTTGACGACAATTAAGCGGCATGGGGGATGGAAATCATCAACCGTCGCGGAAGGGTACATCGTGGATTCCCTGGAAGATAAAAATTCTATTGCTCGAAAATTGCTTACAGTACAAACGACATCAGCCGATGATGCTTCAACATCAACTGGACATGCTGCTGTTTCTGTTCAATCCTCCTCAACCGCGAAGAACAGCAGAACTGAGGAAGGAATTCATTTTTCAAATTTTTCAAATTGTACTATTAATATAAGTGTAAATAAATAAAATAGAAATGTTTTTTGACGTTTTTTTTAAAAAATTGACATTTTACTTTTAACACTAGTGCCTTAAAGTAGGTATTTTAAGGCACTTGTGCCTTAAAGTAACATTTTTAAGGCTAGTACACAGTGTTAAAAGTTCCATTTTTAACACGTTCGTAGAAAAAAACAGTAAAACAAAAAGTATAATTTCCATAAAACTCCGCAGTAAACTCAATACAGCCTTAGTTTATATCTCAATTTATACTCCTTGTCAATGCAAACAAACTTCAGTGGGTTTATTGAATGACCGTCCCACTCCTGATAAAAGGATAAATCTTTGCCAATCCTTAAAGGACTCCGTTTATTGGACATATACGATGGAAGCGTAAAGGCT